>CP050228.2:4262500-5462500 GCA_012066045.3 Morus alba
CTGGATTCCCTCCATGATGTCGTAGTCGACGATGTGGACGCGGCGGTCGTGGGCCACGGCCTCCAGGATGGCCTGGTTGGCGGTGAAGTGTCCGAATTTCACGTACGGGGACATGTCCTGGAGGAGTTGAAACGCCGCTACGATGTCGTTCTGGTGGTGATGGTGATTGTCGCCGCTGTTCCCGATGAAGTGGTTGTGATGGTGGTGCTTAGCGTGAGCTCCTGTGGCGGCGCATTCTAGCAGCGAGTGGAGGGCGTCGCTAAAGTGCGCCGCCAGCCTCTCGATGTTTGTGCCGTCGGTCGGAGACACCAACTCCTTGAGCCGAACCAATATCACCCGAGCCAGATCCCGGCTCTTGTCCTCCCCTCCGAGGGCTTCCGCCGCCGCCATCAGGAGGTGGACGAGCCTAACCCCCTTGTTGGCGTCGTCGGAGACATCACCACGGGCGACGACTTCGTCGCACGAGACCTCCGTTCCGGTCGATGGCGTGGAGTTGCTCGTGTTGCTGAGGAGGTCTCCACCGTCATCGTCGTTGTCGTCGTCGTCCATCATCGACTCAATCAGGTCGTGGAAGTCGTCATGACCGCAAGTGAGGGCGGTCCAGTCCACGACCGGGGACCACGCGTTCCATGCGCAGCCCGGGTCGTCTTGGTCCATCGTATTCGTGGTCGTGGTCGTGGTGCTGTAACTCGATAAATCGAGCTCGAAATCGTCGTCCATCATCATTTCCATGGCCATGGCCACAGCGGAGCCCATGAGGAGATCAGTCGGACACAACTAACGCTCTCTATAGTTATATTTTGGTGTACTTCAGGTGGTTTATTTTGTCGTGTGTTGGTTTGTTTGGGGCAAGTGTGGGATGTAGTAATAACCCATGAGGAATATATATAAGACGGAGTTGTTTGGTGAAAGCAAAAAAAGATGAAGAAAGAGACACAAAAGTTAGCTTGTGTTTAGTGTTATAGGTAATTATTAAGAGTCTGTATAATTGTATCGTCTATGATGGGCAGCAGATCCCAAAGTTGTTTCGTTTTATACACACCAGGTCTTAATCATACTTCTGATTATATTTATTTTTGTTACTTTACAATCGTACCCCCTAAACTTATAGAAATTTTTAAAAATATCTAACTACAGTACCAATTGATTAAAGTATATGTATATATATGGCTTCCATTTTCACATCTTTATTTATATTCCCCCTCTCAATCTATACGTCTAGTACTAGTGTACTACATAGGTTTTTATTATTGTTATAAAATATTATTTGGGCTAATTCCGTCCTAGAGAAGATACCGTTCATAGAGGAAGAAAAAAAAAATGATAATTTAAGGGCCCATATATAATTTAATGAACATTTCCCTCCCTAATTAATTAACCACATATCTCCTCATCGTTTTTTTTTAACCTTTCTAAATAAAGAATAGAATCTCGAAAAGATACCTATATTCGGCCAAGAAACAAATATCCATATTATTTTCTTTAAACCTATTGATATTCTATTTGCTGAGAAAAACATATGTACTCAAGTTTATTGTTATTTAAATTCACTACAAGAAACATGGCTATTAACGATGACAAAAAGTCATTGTAAAAAATGTAAAGTTATCGCAAATACAGTTTTAGTGACCACTTGTCGTCGTAAACTTGTCGCTACAATTAATTTATCGCAAAAACAATTTTTGTGACGACAAGCAGTTGTCGCAATTATATTTGCGACGTCAATCGTGAGTTGTTGCAATTATTTCGTCAGTTACATCATTAAGATGACATGGCATTAAGTATTTATGACAATATTTTACGAATTAAGTCGTCACAAAACATGCAGAATTAGCTGATGTAGCTTATATTTTTTATGACCACATTTTTTGACACAAATAATATTTTAATTTTTTATTTATTTTTCTCATTTTAATAATTAATGTTGTATATTACTATATATTTAAACCTAATATTAAATATAATTAATAAATAATAAATAATAAAAATAAAAATTATTATTGTAAAAAGTAATTAATAAAGAAAATAAAAATGTAATTATAGTAGAAATGTACGGAAATAAAAATTGTTACATTAATAAAAATCTAATCTCCTAAATTAGCAGCATCACTAGAATCATCGTCGTTATCATCGGAAGGACTCGAAGGCGGATGACTTGGGCAGACATACGACACATGAAGAGTAACCGCTGGGAAAGTCATGTTGGGGTGTATTTGAGTGATGAAGTCCTGCATCATTCTGACACTCTCATACAGTCGGAGGTTTTGCTGGTAACTCTGTTGCAAGTATTCTTTTACATGTGGGTCCGAACGTGTCGTAGAAGATCTTGCTGAGCGTAAGCCAGATGATGACGCATCCCTTTGATAAACCTTTTGTGGGAGTGTGCGACCCACTCCAGTCTTGTGTCCTCTACGAGTGCCCAAAAACTCTTCCATAATATCCTCCTCGTTACCTACTCCTGTCGTGGATGATCCAGAAGTAGTAGACTGCTTCTCAATCTACGTTTCTCTTTTTCCCTCCATCTGATGCTACAAATATTATAAGAAAAATAATTAAATACATAATATTTTTTAAATAAAAAATATAATTAGACATTACGAGTATACTTACGACATCGTCGAGGTGCAACATTGAGTGTTGTAGAATGAAATATATTTAGTGATCATATAATACTGATGTAATTAATTTAACAAATTTATAATTATGTTCTAACATACCAGACTCACAGTGTGATGGCAACCTATAAGGATCGGGTGCAGGCTGCGCTCCCCCTGAAGAGTCCGCACAAGTAGTAACTGGGCCAGACATGATTACTTGTTATGAAGTTTTATTAAATTTTATGAAAATTGACATAAATTATATTGTAATATGTCTTTAACATTCTATTAACTATTTTATAATATTTATTTTTAATTTTTTTAATTAATAATAAAATACTAATTAAAATTTCCATCTAAATTTTTTAATCATCATATATATAATCCTTATTTTTAACTTCTTAATATTTCCATAGGTCGTCTATTTTTTAATCATCATCAAACAAATTTCATACAAATTTCAATCTAATTACCACAAATTTCAATTTCAATTCTAATTTACAATTCACAAACTAAATTCAAAATCCAAAACAAAACCACAAACCACAACCAAAATACCAAAATCAATCTATAAAATACCAAAATATTAACTCACAAAATCCAAACCCACAAACACCGGAGGTTGGAAAACGGTATGGCAGCAGGGCTAAGAGGGTGATGGTGGCCGGAAAATGATGACGACAGCTGGAAAAATGAGCGGCGACGGTGAGGTGAAAACTCTGTTTTTTGGACTTTTTCGGAATATTTTTCTCCACAAATGAAGGATTTGAAGACAAAATGATATATTTACGCTTTTTTAAGAGTTTTTGGACGGGTTTTAGAGGTTTTGGACAGAGAAGGAGAGAGAAAATTGAGAGGGTCACCGGAAAAAATGGAGAAAATAGTTTTGCGATCGAAGTTATACATGTGGATTTTTGCGACAACATAATGTCGTCACGAAAAATATTAAATAGTCGTCGCAATTAATATAAAAATGACATCGTTCTTTTTCACCTCATTAATATTTCTGAGAATATTCTTGAGAAATATACTCGTGCTCCTTTTTTGTGACGACTTTGTTAAAATGTCATCGCAAATAATTTTAAGGAAATCGCCGAAGTTTTTGTCCTTTTTTTTGGGGAAATTTAAATTCTTGGTTATTTGCGACGACTTGTTGTCGTCGCAAACAATAGTCGTCCTTGATAGAATTTTCTAGAACCCTTTTTTGTGACGACGACGACACATGTCGTCGCAAAAACAGTCGTTCTGAAAATAATTTTTTGGAACTATTTTTTGCAATGACTTTTCAATATTTCGTCGTAAAAAAATAAAAAAATATCTGGAACCTATTCGCGAAAAACCGTCAAATTTTCTGCCTCTTTTTGGTGACGTCACTACCAATTGTAACAATCAATATTTGTGACGACATGGTGTCACAAATAATGGACAAAATGGCGCCAAAATTGTTGGTGCCAGATTGGTTTTGGTACCAATGGCTATTAGTGACGACATGTCGTCACGAATAATATGTCAAATTTTAGCGGTGATATGTCGTCACAAATAGTGAAATTTTATGCAACGACATGTCGTCGCAAATAGTGAATGCGACGACAAGTCGTTCAAAAATTTGTTTTTTTTTTAGCGATGACATGTCGTCACTAATACTGTGATTTTAACAATGATAAATGTAGTCACTAATAACCCTTTTATTGTAGTGATTGGTTTCTGCAGATGCAATTAATTAATAAAAACAATGAAATTTGAAGTACAGTTCCATAATCCATATCCGTTTATAATATGTTAAGGTGGAGATTTAATAAGCTCCATTTTTGGCGTCAACCTAATTTTACATTTTTCAGGAACCAGAATTCATAGCTGAAAAACCCTTCAAAACATATCTTATTGAAAAACTGGAAAAGATAAGAATTCTAAGCAAGTACGAAAAATTACAAAAAGTGGGAGGGAATTAGAGAGGCAGTAAAATAGGAGAGCTCCATAGCAAAAAAAACCTCCTACATTCGAGCAGAAATCTAGTGGCGTAGAAATCATCAAAATGAAAGCTCAGTTGCGAAAGCAATATATATCCTTTGCGACAAAATCGCAAAACCAACAAGTCACCAAACGACATAAAAACTCATTCCCTCCCGAATGGCAGTTACGATTCAGTTACTCATAAAAGAGTTCAAAAAAGCACCTTTGACTAGGCTCACTAGGTTTCCACGTCAGACTTCTTCGCCACGTCACCCCTTGCCGGCTCCACCGGCTCAGCCTAGTTCTAAATCCTTCTACTTGACGTTTCTTTTCCATCGTGATCATATTTGGTTAAAATAGATGATAACAGTGCTGAAATCACCCCATAATTATTATTTTTTTGTTACGGAGATCACCCCATAATTATGTATCATAGATATTAACATCGTTGAATTACTACCACGTATGCTCGCGGCAAAGGTATGATCTCTATTAGAATGATGAGAAATTTCATACTATTTAATTAATTTGAACTTACGTAATAAGTGAGTTGTTACGACAAAATTTAAAAAGAATTAGTTGATTGGCTATGAAAAAAACGTCATTAGTAGCACATAAAATTTTCTAATTGGCAGATCTCCATCGAGTTTTACTAAATTGACATATTTATTTGATATAATTCTAATTTGACCTAGCAGTCTATTATACGTACGTGGATTTGATAGACAGTTAAAAATATGTCCTACTAATAGGTATTTTTCTTATTTTATCACAAAAATGATATTTCACTTATTATGTCATTCAGTATTAAAAATGTATACATTATATATTCTCAGTGTTAAAAAGTATATTCTTCTTTCCCTTATTTTTTGTTGATAAGATACAAAAGCTATGTTTTGTTTTACTTTTCCGGCACATATACAATATTATTATTTTTTTTTCCTTTGAAAATCTCTATACTAGTGGCGAGCTGCAGAAAAAAAAAAAAAAAAAAAAAAGACTGCTAGATTTAGACGGATCACTTATTAGATTTTCGTACAATCACTTGTTAGATTTATAACTTTTAAGTGTCACGTCTAAAAGATTTAGACGGATGAGAATTAAAATTGGCAACAGATTCGTTATGGCATCAATCAAAAGAATCTACGCTGAAGGCAGAGTTCATTTTAAAAGAATTAAAAATTTATTTATTATGGAGTTCAAATTTATTTTTCTTATAAAGTTATATGCACGTCAATAAGAAATAATACACTTAAAGAAAGAAAATCAGAAATAATACATATTGGGAAAATCCTCTATATATGTTGTTTTTATCTAATGAATGCCTTAAAATAATTCGTTTACTGTAGTGGTTTGCTTGTTATATTGAGCATAGTATTTTTTTTTTAGATCTACAATTATAATATTTATTTGAGTTGTATAGAGACTTATTCAAAAAATCACTTATCACGTCGAATTAAAAAAAAAAATAAAATTCGTATGAATGTTGAACACAATTTTTAAATTAAAAAAAAAAAAGGATACCTTCATATTTGTAACCCAACAAATAAAAATAAATAACTAAATAACGAAAACAACTCTTACACACCCACTAACTTCGTTTTCTTTCAATTTCAATTGCAATAAGAATGTCCAGTAAGCTTGTAGGTTGGATCACACCAAGGGCTCTACTACGGCAAAGAAGTCATATTGCTGATTAATGATCATACCTCTTTTTAAAGCATTCAAGTATTTATAAGATCTAGGTCTAATGTGGTCAGATAAATTATAATAGTGACATGTAGGAACAAACCTTCTTGACTTATGCTGAGGGTGTGCAATAATAACTTTCTTACAGGGGATAATTTGATGCTGAGGTGCGGGTGTCTTCTTCACAAATACTGTCTTGGACGTTGAACATTCACTAGTATGACCAAGTCTATGATGATCACAACTTGTTTTTCCTATAGAGAGAATATGATCCAATTTTGTGGTACCAGAATTCATCATCTTTAAATTTTTCTGAGTGCTCTCCAGTTCAGCCCTTGTTTCCTTCAATTTCTTTTCTCTCTCTGCAACAAGCAATTCATAATTATTAACAGCTCTCTTCAACACATTATTCTCTTTGACAAGATCATCGACACGCTCCCGTAGAGACTTATTTATTTCACACAATTTAACCCATTTGCTGAACATGGACTTATAAGCTTCTTGTATGGTATTAATAGTCAACTCTTCACCATCACTATTACTTTCAGAATCTGAAAATCACCTTCATTTTCACTGTTCACAGAATCTGTTACAGGCAGTGTTGCAATACTGTCTGCGACACTGTCGACAGAAACACCCTGATCAGTATAAACATTGAAAGCAACTAAATTACTCACATGATCATCATCATACTCCTAACTTCTTTCAGATTCCTCATCACTCCAGGTAGCATTAAGTGATTTCTTCCTCTTCTTGAGAGTGTTAGCATACTCAAATTGAATATGACCGTAACCAGAGCATTCCTGACATTGAATACCCTTGTTTTTTTGTCTTCATCTTTGTGTTATTTGCTGCAGCTTTATTCTTATGGAAATGGTTGACATTGCCAAAGTTTGGCCTTTTTTTCTTCTTGTTGAACTTCTTAGTGCCATCAAGTAGTGGTGAGCGTGAAACCAAACCTCCTTTTAGAAAATTCATCCCTGCTACAACAGACCAACTCCCAAAATCTCACCAAACAAAGGGTTAGTGAATTGCTCTGATACCAATTGTAAGGTATGTTTTCACGCAGGTGTTACAAAAAGTGTTACAACACTTTTAACAACACTTGCAATTAATAGTCACCTTCTGTGGTGATCAAATGACAGTAAATGGAAACGTGCAGGAATCAAAAAATAATGTAGGAGAAAACTAAAGAACACCAAAAATAATATTGCAGTTCGGTGTACACACCTACATCTGCAGGGTCATGCCCAAACAGTGAACAATCCACTAAGATCAAAGGATTACAAACACCAATCGGACTTATACACCCAAAGACTCCCTTCTTGACGTTGTCGCCGCCGTGTCGAATCTCCTTAATGGCCTTGTCTAGTGAGCACCACTTGTCTTCAAACTGCATGATAAAATCCCTTCGACTAGCAGTACGCTTTCTCCCGAAAGCTTCTAATCTTTCTCCCAAAGGACAATATTCAATCAACACATAAAGGTTCACTCTGATCACGTAGACTTTTTTTGAATATTTTTTCTATAAAAACCATGCCCCAAATGTATCCTTTGATTACCCAATATTTTTTTTCAAGGCCACCCAACTCACGTACACCACTTATGTATACCCAATATTTTTTTTCAAGGCCACCCAACTCACATGCACCACTTATGTATATATAGAAAAGTTGCTCATGTGCCTACCCTTGTGAAGTACGTGAAGATCACATCAATATGATTTTATGTTTAAATCATATATCTCCACAAGATTAGCTTCACACAATCAACTTATCATGCCAACAAAAATCTCTAGCTCTCATGCAAGGTAAGTTTCCAATAAACAATTCTCACGTACCCAGAATACAATTCACACACCCATTAATCAGTACACATTTTTCAAAAATAATTCATCCAAAAACTGCAATCAGCCCATTGACTTTCATGTTACTAGAAACAACCCATCACATAATTAATCTAATATTCTTTCCTCAAATAACTCTCATAATTATTCTCTAAAATTACCTTGCCAAAATCTGATTTCTATCAACAAAAATATTCCATATTTGAAGTAATCAAGCAACTAAAATCACCTCTAATCTTGTCCATAAACACCAGCTGCTAAAAATACCTATTTTAAAATTTTTACAACTAATGCCAACAAATTGCCAACTAAAGTACTAATAGGATCAAAGAGTTAATTTCAATTAATTTTGTTGATTATATAAACATATACGTGCGTCTCTTTACTTTTGTATGTATGAAAAGATTTGATGTGTGCAGTGTTGGTTTATATTTTTGTTTTTGTTATTTTTAAGTTGATGGTAGCGTATAATAGGGGTGAGTTTTTGGGTTTCTTGGCCAACGTGCCTTTTCGCTATAGTGAATACCTCAAATTAGAGTCTTCCGTTTACTTCGCTGATTCGAGTTTTTAATTCGAGTTGAGATTTGATTTTATGTGAGAGCTTTTTACTGTAACAAAAAAGTTAGATGTGATTGTTTGTGAGAACTTTTTACTGTAACAAAACTCGAATTCTAAACTCGAATAAGCGAAATGAACGAGGGCATGTGTGATGGTGATATAATTTGTATTTGTAACAGTTGATAAAGATATACCTTCAGAGAAAAATAAAAAAGTAGAAGAAAGAAACAGTAGATAAAGATATGATGCTTGCTAATCAGTTATGTGAAAAGCTGAGCTGCAGTAACATTTTATTTAATTTATATTAATAATCAACTTGTTGATTGAAAATGTGCAAAAAATAACACGATTTCACCATACGAATAATGAAACATAAGACTCCACAAAAAGACAAAGATATTTCATAAATATTACGTGAATATAACAATTAGCTACTACAATATATATTAAAAATGATTAAGAGATGGTTTGTTAAAGGTAGACAGGGAAATGTCTGTTAAGAATTAGATCATATTTGTGCGAAGGGGACACTATAACTAGTAACTAATAATTACCATTATAAATTAACTTCCAAAATTGCTTTCAAAGCCTGCCTTGAAAAACCCCAAAATATATTCTAAATTTGAGATTGATCGAAGAGACACTTAAAAAGGTTTATATATAGCTCTCTGAACATTTTTACATAGATCACCACCCGATCAATGCCATACAGTACATAATATATCACTGGCTTTTTTAAGACTAAATATTTCCATTTAAATATTTCCATTTTCACTGTTCATGATATGATCTCTGAAAGATAACATATATATAGTTAGGCAAGACTTGATTTTGGGAATATATATTATATATATACATATAGATAAATACCTTCCAAAAGGGCAAGCTATCTAAAGTTGTTTATTCTTTTCTGATTAACTTCTACAGTGCTATTACATGCAAAATGGGAAATAGTAGAAAATATGCCAATATGAAAAGCTTAAGAAAGTATATAGGCCAATTTTTAGTTATAAAAATTAATAGGCCATAACTTGTCAAGTTATGGTTCATAACCAGATAAATTATGGACAAACTTGTCAAGTTATAATTCATAACCGAACAAGTTATGGACAATTATGAATAATAACTTGTCAATAGGGGTGTAAATCGGCCGGGTAGGGTAGGGTTGAGTCGAAAAATTGAGCCTACCCGACCAGTGCGGGTTGAGAAAATTTTAGGCCACGACACTCTCTTAAATCTACAAACCCGCAACCTTTCGGGTGACCTCGGGCATGGTCGGGTTACTCGGGTTAGTGATCTCAAGGACCACATGATTACTTTTTAATCAATTAATCTGTGCTTGTTATAGAAGAAATCATTATCAAACAGAACATGTATTTCCTTCAAGAGGGGGTCTAAATGCAAGGTGAACAATTAAAACACTCACTTTAAAATCAAACACTTCCAATATAAATAAAGAATGTCCTAATTCAACAACTATGGCATACAAATATTTTTTACACAAACCGTGAATCCAAAACATAAATAAGTTAATAATTTAAATGCATAAAGTTCATAAACTTATGAAAGTAAGAATTTGAAGTGTTGGACATTATTTTACCTACTTTGAACATGTTCGGCCGGGTAGGGTTACCTCAGGTTCATGTAACCCCACCCCGCGCCCCTACCCGCGCAGTGCGGGTTAGGCATAATTAAAACTGAAAATTAAATAAAAAATTAGAAACCCGTGATTTTCGGATAGGGTTGGCTCGGCTCGGCCGGATTCGTCGGGTTCGGGGTGATTTCTTACAGCCCTACTTGTCAAGTTATGGTTCATAACCAGACAAGTTATGGACAAAAATAATAATTTAGCCTATTTATTAACTTATGTAAACTATTGACCTATTAATTTTAATTCATCTCAAATTTTGGCATATTTTTCTCTTTCTCCCATCTTTTTATTATAACTTAAATACAAAGTATTAGTATTTAAAAACTCACCCCAAAGTGATGACTAACCACCATATCAAATGAACCCTCTATGATGAACTGAGGCATGTGTTATTACTTATATATGATATATATAAACAAAATCAACCTACTGATAAAATAAGGTTTGATAAATTGAACACGTACGTACTGAATTTTTTACAAGTATACAACATTAAAATACTAGTGATATTCATTTGATCGATAGCGTTAATTATCGCTATATACATATATATATATATATATATATGTACATGCATACATGTAAATGTCTTTGCATTACTTATACTTCATTTTACCTTTAATTTGGTTTTGACGTTTAAAAAATGAAAGTTTTCTCTGTTGTTTTATAGAATGCGTCAAATTTTGGTTGGACTAATATATATAAGCTTAGTTTTCTTGTTTCGTACTTGTTTTTTCTTCTGTCTTCGAATAAATCATTTACAAACTATTATCTATTATCATGTATTGATAATGTTCGTTTTACGAGTCATATTATACTCATTTATAAACGCAATATTAATTCCTTTTAGAATGCAAGTTTTTCTTTCTCTGATGTTTTCGTCGAGTATTTCTTTTTTTTTTTCCCCTCTTAAACCTTTCACAGTTTCACTTAAACATTTCTGTATGTTGTATTCAATATGCTTGGTGAAAAAAAATATTAATCAATATAGGCAAATAATTAAAACTAAACAGCGGAATAACATTCATATATATTTCACATATAATACGATATATATATATATATATTCTGGGAAAATAATACGTATATTTATTTATTTTCATCGTATAGTCCGTTTATTATATACTTTATAAAGTTATATAAAATGGACCGGTTCGAGTCTCAAAACCATATGATATATTTCAAAATAATTATCATGTGCAATTGTTGTCACCAGAATCTGGCACACCGGCCAGCCCACCAACCAGGTATTGTCCGCTTTGGGCTGGCACTCTGCCCTTGGGCCACTCTCCGAGCCCTCACGGTTTTGTCCTTTCTTAAAAGGGCCCTAGTTGGTAAGAGGATTTTACCTTGGTACTTATGCACCTCAGGCTCCGTCTCCAACCGATGTGGGACTCTTGGCATACAACAATACCCCCGAGACGGGAGGTGGGAAAGCAGGCCCGTAGCCACGTCGTTCCCACAGGCAGGCGCCAATTGTTGTCACCAGACCTGCACACCGCCGCCCACCAACCAGGTATTGTCCGCTTTGGGCTGGCACTCTGTCCTTGGGCCACTCTCCGAGCCCTCACGGTTTTGTCCTTTCTTAAAAGGGCCCTAGTTGGTAAGAGGGATTTACCTTCGGGTACTTATGCACCTCCAGGCTCCCGTCTCCAACCGATGTGGGACTCTTGGCATACAATAGCAATGATATTATGTGCATGATATCAATAAATAATACTCGTTGGCAATTGATCAAGCTTTAGCACCCTGCACCCCCACCACCCCACCAAAAAAAAAAAAAAAGAGGCAAAAAAAATTGCTGTAGTTTCATTCTCTATACCATCGATTCTTAACAAGTTAACGCGCCCAAATTGGATAATGTATGTATCTGAATCCTTAAATATAGTAGTGGATCGAAATAAGGAAAGTCATGAACGCAATTATAGCATAAAGTCAATCAAATAAATGGCAAGGATTATTCTATATCAAATTCAAGTTGATGGCAAATGTCAACAATTAATATAAGGAAAGTCAGAAATGAGAATTCCTTTAAACATACGAGGAGAGAGAGAGAGAGAGAGAGAGAGAGAGAGAGAGAGAGAGAGAGAGAGAGAGAGAGAGAAATACTTTGGTAGTATAAAATTCTAATGCTTTGGTAGTATAAAATTTAAATTCCCTTATCTCTAGGCAAAAATTTAAAAAAATTTCGTAACAAAAATTAACAACAAAGAAAAAAAAAAGAGTATATTTGGTAAAGTAAAAGGAAAAAAAATTACTTTATCGTGTAGTGTTGAGCTGTAATATGTTTATCAAATAATTCGGTAAAATTTATACACTAATTTTCTATTTCTATAATTATGATGTAATTTGATAATCAAGAGCTACACAAATATACCAGAAATATGAATTGTCAAATATCAGATTAAAATCGTATTAGAATAAATAAAAAAAAAAAAAAATATAATGGACTTTAATGAATATCTAATAGTTTAATTAAATTAGTTATGTAGTATTGCTAAGATCCTTTTTATATTCTGCCTCAAATTTTTGAGAAAATTGCTAAATTTATACTTAGAGTGCATGAGTCTTAATTTTTATCCCAACTCTTGATTAATAACCTTTTAATTATATAATTATTTGATGAAAAATGATATTAATCAATAATGAGGAGTAAAAATTCAGATCCATACACTCTAAGTGGTATTTGTCTCCTTCCTCTAAGTTTTTCTAAAAGTTATTCTTGTATTTTATATTTTTTAAATCGAAAAAAGAAGACAAATATCCCTCAACATGGATCTTAAATTTTTACCATTTACACTTAATTAATACATTTTAATAAGATAATTATATTAGTTAAAAGAACATTAATTAAAAATAAATGGTAAAAATCTTTTTAAAAAATACATTTAAAGAGTGAATTCACCAATTTTCTCTCCTTGTAAATTGAAAAGCAAAGGCAAATAACAAATAATGAGGCTCTCTCTCTCTCTCTCTCTCTCTCTCTCTCTCTCTCTCTCTCTCTCTCTCTCTCTCTCTCTCTCTCTCTCTCTCTCTCTCTCTCTCTCTCTCTCATGTTGCTGGACGAACAAGATTATAGTTATTTTAAAAGTATAGGGGATTGTATGATAGAAAACGCTTATTTATAGTGTGATTTTTTAAACTTCAAATCGCATTAGAATTGTGTACAAATGTGCAAAACCAACAAAATCTTAAATTTAATATTTTAAAAAAGTACTGATAATATTACAGTCTTACAATTTATTTTTCATAATTTATCACAAAACCCCCAAGTAATATTCTGCTTGAGAAACCTATAAATCAACTAGAGAATTAGCTTTACCAAAAAATAAAAAATGTAAAAACATCCCGCGCCTTTGTGATATGTTGTAGAAACAAAAGGGAGGTACACTTAATGATTTTATATGGCCTAGCCAATGGTTAATTATATATAATATTTGTTCATAATTGTATATTATGACATAACAAATAATAAAAATACTAATAGTTGGATGCATTCTTCAAATGTGGATCTCCTAGTAGATTCTAGCAACTATTTAGTATTTAATTTCAACTATACAGTAGCCAAAAGAATATTCTGGCCAACCACGAGGTTAGCTCCTTTTTTTTTTTTTTTTTTTTTTTAAGCTGAGAAAAACGTCACCGTGATTCATCGCTCATCTATATTTACTAAAAATGAAAATTCTTTTTTTCTCTATAAATTAAAATTTTCTCCCATTTTCTATTGGTTCTTAATTAATAAAGCTCAATCCCTATCTCCACATCATACCCAAATGGATGTCGAAAGCAGCAGCTCGAATATTACTTAACGTTCCGCAGAATATTATCAAACAATTAGTTTTTAATTACATACTAGTTGTCAACACCCGTCATGATTATAATTTAAGACAAAATAATAGTTATATTCTGTAGTATATACCGAGAAAGAAGCGTAAGCTTCTTTTTAAGGTGAACAACAAAACTTAAAATGTAGGTTAATTGTTTGTCTACTAATGCAACAACCATGATTAATTATATAAAAATTATAACTTAATTTTTCTGTGCTTGATGTGATTAAGCAATTAATCTTGTTTTGGTAAACGTAGCATAATCTGACCTTGATTCCAGAAACAAAAGCCCGTTGATTTTGGATCAACTTTTGAGAGCTACAGTGGATTGAAAACGTGTAATTAGCTTTTCATTTGCTTGAATTGATTTTATTAATTGTTTCAGACATTAGGGTAGGTGTTTGACACAGTTTTTTTTTATATAAATCTAATACGGTCAAATTGAACTGTAACTAGTTGAAATGAAAGACACAAAACCTGTATTAATTAAGCTAATTCTTAACTTGTTAGGCTCTAGTACTAGTGTTGGCTCAATGAAGAGTCTCCGATTATTTTTAACAATAAATTATTAATGAATTATTATAATGAGGATGATAATTAATATTGTTTCTTCAACTACCGGCAAACAAGTGCTGTACGTGTACCTGTATATATATATATATATATATATATATATATATATATATATATAGTCGGTAATGAACTTGGAAAACGACAATGAGGAGCTTGAACTGATTTGATTTTCCTTTTGTCCATGCTAAAAAAATGTGGTGATTTAGAAATATTATTAAACTGTTGCTTTTTTATTAATCTGATATAACACCTGCTTTTCATAATCGCTCAATCTAAAGCGATATTATTTTAACTTAGTGAACATTTAGTTCTAGATTCAGACCCATTATTTAAAATCATTTTCAATTTACGTGAGTTTTTTGTGAGAAAAAATACTGTAATGAGTCACGAACCATAATTTAAGCCATGACATGAATCATTATACCAAACACCCCACTAATCACTGCTATTTTTCACGTGGTAGTACTATTGTGCGTTCCATATGTGTGTGTTAATTATTAATATTGGTAAAATTATAAATATTTGATAATAATTAAATATTATGTATTTAACAATAATCATGTGTATATATGTATATTTAACAATAATTAATCACTAAATTAACAATATTATTGATAAATATTGTTACCTTCGGACATTAATTATTACTAATCCATATATTTATATAGAACTGAAAATAATTTATTTTTATATATGTGCTGATTATATATGCATATAGCTATAAATCATTGTTTATTTAGCACAAATAATATTCCTTGATAGTTTGTGATCATTTTTTACTATATTTAAGTATATAACTCGTTAAATTTGAAATAAAAATTTCCTTTTAAATAAAAAGACACATAAGATGAATATATATATATATATATATATATATATACCCCTCTTTTCGAGGGCATGGAAAAAAAATGTTGATTAGGCAAACTATATTTAAATTTCGCATACTATATTTAAATTTTTAGATATTTAAGGGAAAAAAAATATAAAGTCAATCCATTACTGCAAAAGACTCACATCCTAATCACATAGTTTTGGTCCGTAATCCCAATCACAATTTTTCTACTCCAAAAGGGAAAGGTCGATCCTTTTCTTTTTTGCCAGCTAAAGATGAGGATCGATTTGAATCCCTAACGACTAACACCATGGTTCGTAGCCACATGCTCTAGTCTTCTAAGCTGTAATTCTCATTCCTTTTCTATTAGATGTGTTTCTGGGAGTTTACCCCATATTAATCGTATTAAAATCAGAAATTTAAGCTATGTTGGATACATGAAGTACTTTTGATTTTGACTTTTAAAATTTAAAATTTTTATGAAAAAAAAAAATATTATAGCAAAATTAAAGACATTGGTTTAAAACACATGTAAAACACTTGAAATAAACGCACCATTAATTTGTGAAAACATCGATATAGAAATATTACTTACATGATTTTTCAATCCTTGTATATATATAGATACATAATCTGCTCCGTTATTGTTGTCGGAGAGTCAGTTATGTCAAAGCAGAAAGGGTTTTATCCAACAGCTATTGTAGCGTAAAATATGCATACATGACAATAGTTTAATCGGAAATAGTAGAAAATAGGTCAATATGAAAAGCTTAATAAAGTATATAGGCCAATTTTTAGTTATAAAAATTAATAGGTCATAATTTGTTAAGTTATAGTTTATAACCAGATAAGTTATAAATAAATTTGTCAAGTTATGGTTCATAGTCAGATAAGTTATAGACAAAAATCATGAATTATGGATAATAACTTGTTAAGTTATGGTTCACAACCAGACAAGTTATGGACAAAAATAGTAATTTAGCATATTTATTAACTTATGTAAACTATTGACCTATTAATTTTAATTCATCTCAAATCTTTATCTATTTCTCTCTTTTTTCCTAGTTTAATTTGACGAAGATATAGATAACCTCTACCAAATGACCAAAGAAATTGCATTTTGTTTCACCCTAAAACACACACACACATATATATATATATATATATATATATATATATATATATATATAAGCATGTATGTGCGTCATGATGTAGTTTTAGCTCTGGTTGCAAATGACCTAAAAGTAGTTTTACTATTTTTGCCGGCGGATTTGACGATGGTTGTTAAGAAACAGCGAAATACGCGTACGTAATATTTGGCTTGTGTACTTGTCAAGAGAATGATATACTACACAACTTGTGTTTAAACAAATACCCTTAGCTTGTTAATGTTTAACCATTTCCACTTAACATTTTGAAATTCAATTTCGTTTAGAAAATAATGCAAGTTCCGCTGATGTAATCCCAAGCTCCTTAATTAATCATATTAGCACTAAACATGCTCACACATACATATACATCTATTTATCTATATATGTATATAATAACGTTATATATAGCGTATATATATGTGTGTATATATGGTCAAATATTATTTAGGTCGGCAAGGATAGCATTTCATAAATACCAGCAGACGGTCTAATTGTCCTCCAGATGGGGTGATAATTAGAAGTCGTCCTGTCTCATCACCGGCAAACTTGACTTATTTTGTTACGACAAAATCTTTGTGTTAATATTATTACATGATCCACTTCCCTCACTTCTTACTGGAAAGAACAACATTTGAAACCTTCTTATATATATATATATATATATATATATATATATATATACTATTTCTCGCACTACTATCTTAATTAATTATATATTTTATTTTTCTTGCCAACCAATGGCGGATGCTGTCTTATAATTAGTACTTGTGCACAAGAAAGAAGTTTTTTTTTTTTTTCACTCTTTGTATTTTTTTGGTTTGCTTGAGCCAAACCGATTTATTTATTATACAAGTCAAAGCGTTCTCTATTGCAATTGGCCATTTTGAAAAGAAAAAGGAAAAAACGCTAAAAAAAAAAGAAACAAGTATAGTTGAATAACACTATCTCTGATTTTGAAATTTGATCGGAAGTAAACCATCTTTGCTTTGTCCGATGTAGTACGTTAGTTTTTTGTAATTTTTTGAGAGGATGTATTACTTAATTAAACTATGAAGAAAGCTATATATGTCTGTTGTATTAAATTTAGTAGAATATTTCTAATTTGTTTTGCTCATGAGAGGACGTATTACTTAATTAAACTATGAAGAAAGTCATATATATATATATATATATATATACATATATACATACAAATATATTATGTGGATCAACTTGGATATACCAAGTCAGAGAAGATTCTCTTGTCTTTTGCATTTTGCGAGCACCAAGAGATTCCTTTGTGTATTTAAATAAGTTGAGCGTGCGGAGCTTTTGGGTCAAATTTTAACACTGGCTGCTTCTAAATTGCGATAAATTAAGATTTAATGTTTATGTTTTTTTATTTTTTATTTTTAAATTTAGATGAAATTATAGTAAGAAGAAGTCTAACTATGCTAACCATTTCATATTTTTAGTTAAAATGGTTAATGATTTAGTTTTTTTTGTTTTTGTTTTTGTTTTTGTTTTTTGTTTTTTTGTTTTTGTTTTTTTTTTTTTTTTTTTTTTTTTTTTACTTTTCTCCACTCTAACTATTAACTAAATAATTAGTAGTTTTGGAGAATGTCTTTCACACTAGCTAATTATATAACTAGCATGCAGAGGCTTGTCATTTAATTTTTTATATTATTTTATTCTTTCAACCATAATAATAAATGCAAAGGTTTTTTTAATTCAATAAATTTATTTATATTTTAAATTAATAAATATTAAAATAATCTACATTTAACTAAAATAGAGAATATGGTTGGAGTAAATCACTCAATAATTGCTAACTAAAATAGCTTCTAATAATTTTAGTTGAAATTTAACTAAAATTCAAGAATTTAAGGTGTCAAGCTAGAATCTATTTGTAGTGCTTTTTCATGCATTTCATATTATTGAAATATTTACTATAGGAATTTTGGCTTTGGATTCTGTCATTAAATGTGTATTAAGTTGTTCATTGATTGATAAGTAAGCTATAGACTGGTTTATTACGCAGTGAGTTACATAATGATAATGGGAAACTTAAGTTGTTTTCTTTTTCATTAACCCTCATTAGTCACGAGACGAGTTTTGATTCCAAATTCATTAATTTAACCACAAAAAATATTTTGAGTTTGCCAACTCAATTAGATAATACTTTCAATCAACGGATAAATTAATCAAATTAATATTGAAAATTACACAAATTAACTTTGAGGACAATGATTGAGCACCAGCTAGGTGTGGCTGAGTTTCCATTAATACATAAAATTTATTTATTACTTCTGGCTGAGGCACCATCCAAATTCCAGTGCAACATATATACTACCTAGCTACCTAGCCACAGTTATAATTCGCAGTTATTTGTTTCTCTCATTGTCTACGTTAGACTCCATTAAGGTGTGTGTGTGTGTGTGTGTGTATTTATATGTTTTTGGCGCTTAATTCATTTAAAAATAACGATTATATAAATTTTTTTTAAAAAAAAAGTGAAAGAAGAAAAAAAAGATAGCTCTCACCCAAAAAAATTCTAACTTATTTTATTGTGTTTTAAATAGTTTTATTATGTTTTGTTTGAATTTATTTTTTATTTAATTTGGTGTGATTTTATTTTATTTTAGCTTAACGCATTTTTATTTATTTTTCATTATAATTACTTACAACATTTTTATGTGAGTAGTATTAAAAAGTTGGTGCAAGATGGTAGTAAAATGATTATAATTCATATAAATTATTTATATATTTTTATCTGTGTAGCATTAAAAATTCGGAGTAAAATGGTGCTAAAAATCAGGCTACAAATAACTTAAAAATAAATAAATAAATAAACATAATAAATAACAATAATAATAATTAGGAAAAGAAAAATGATTTCAAGCCACATGCGTGATCTATTCAAAATAACTGCATGCAAATTGTTTTTTTTTTTTTTTTAAGAAACAAACGGAAAAAAGGGCATAAAAGAAACGTACTAGAGTATGGTGATCCGAATTCTGTTTGGTCTAGCCCGAAAAGCTCGCAATGTGACATATGTGGCGGAGGTTTAAATATGAAAATTTTTTAAGGGTCTGTAATAGTAGCGAAGGGATTTGACAAAATTAGGCCACAAATAACTCTAAAATCAATAAATAACTAATAATCAAAAAATAAAATTGATTTTTTTTCCTTACTGTCAGATCAAAACAGATGGATGTTTATGCGTGTGTAACACGTGCCAACAGGAGCGCGTTGGTGGACAGATGCTGCAAAGGTCTTCTCCAGATGGGGCCCGCCACTCACTCGATTCAGCCAACAAACGTGCACCACTTGTCAATGTTGTTGGCCACATTCTTTCTCAGTGTTTCAATGCAGCGTCTTCTATGGTTGCGTCTTTTGTGACCCAATTGCGAGCTGACTCATGGCTTCACTTTTAATCCAACAGCTCTCATTCTTCCCAAGTGGATCTGCCACCAAAACCAGCTAATCACCCTTCGACACGTGGCTTTTTTTTGTTGAGACGCGCCACATTAAATTATTTTATCCTCCACTAAAAAACGTTTTCCAAGGCTGATTTTGTGGGGAGAAGTCGACGAAACGTTTTGCCCTCTCTTAAAAACGGATTCTCCTTTCATTGTATGAAAGATATATATATATATATATATATATATATATTGAAACGTCCTCTCCTATAAACGGATTCTCCTTTCATTGTATGAAATATATATATATATATATATATATATATCTATTGAAAGGGAACATCATGGTGAATATTGGAAAACACCAATCATTTCTTTTCTTTTCTTTCTTTCTTTCCTTTTTTTTTTTCATATAAACAGCTAACGAAAGAATAAAATTGACCAGAATGCTGTTATTTTTCTTTAATAATGAGTTTAAAAGAACAAATTTAAATAAAAAATATATAATTTTTTCAAAAATATTATCCTCAATCTGTATATGTGGGTTTGATCATTTTATTCACTTTTGCGATATTCAAGGTCAATTTACCTTGTATAAAAACAAAAAAGTACTAACACGTGAAAGTAGAATAAAACTGCTCTTAAGTAGTTTGTAAAGTTTGACTGCTAATTAGAAATCCAAATCATGTTTGATTAATCACTAAAGTGCTTGATTAATAATACTGATACATGATTATTTTGTGATTCGCTGACCATAGTTTTATAACAAGCTCTCTACACATTTTCGATCTTTTATTTATCAAGTCAACCAATTATTACGCATGAAAGAAATCGTTCGCATATATCCCTTGAAATTAGGATGGCTCTACCGTACGTGGCATCTACTTAATTTTTAAAGCTTATTTTTGTTCTTATTATCTTCTTCTTCTTCCTAGTTTATTTATTTTTTTATTTATTTGAGGGTAAAGATCTTCTTCCCTTATTTTCCTCCTCTAAAAATGTAAATGTAATCCCTTTTAAATAATTTGTTGGTCAATTTCATTACTTTGCCGTCCGTGCTGAATTGTTTCTTCTTTAAGTGGATCTTTTCAGAAAAAATTTTGGGGAGAAACAAATATTTATTTCTCCAAATTATAACCACACTTTTTTTTTTTGAAAGGAAATTATAACCACACTTAGAGTAGACATGAAAAGTTTTTTTTTTTCCCTAAATGGAGGGATGAATAATATAGGTCTCATTCATTTCACCGATTCGAGTTTTGTTACAGTAAAAAACTCTCAAAGATAGTCACATCAAATTTTTTTGTTACAATAAAAAGCTCTCACATAAAATTACATTTCAATTCAAATTAAAAACTCGAATCAGCGAACTGAACAGGCTCATAGTGCTTAATGTAAAAACAGTGCTAGAGGTGAAAGAAAAGCCAAAAAATCACTTGGGCATGCACAACGTCGACGTAACATATGAAAGTGAAATCATCCTCCACGTACGGAACTTTCCCACAGCTTATTATTTTTTAATTATATTTCACCTGTAGTACTTAGCTACAATTTAATGTGGAGCAAAAGTATATGTTGGTTAAGTATATGTGCCATTAAGCAACTTGATTCGTGTGTTTTGAACCAAAAAGTCTGTTTGAAATGGTGTTTGTTAAACTTTTTTCGATTCATTTTGAATAATTGTTTTGACAACTTAAACCAAAGAAGTAATCCGAAATCCGGAATACCCTCGTGCCCAGTTAAAATGTTTTCAAGATTTTGAGCCAACATGCATAGCGTTTTTTTACTCAAACTCACACTTCTCCTCTCGCCAAAAAAAATAAAAACAACTTTCAATGACACATATCGAAACACAATTTTAAGTTTTATTCTCTTTTCAAACTACACATCAACCGATATTCAAACATTATTTTAAACTATAAGTTTTTAAAGCATACTTTTTAAACTTTTTTGTTTTAAACCATCACATTTCGAGCCTATTTATCAACAGTCTACAGATCCACATAGCCTTCCTTATTTGATCAATAAAAAGTAGATCACTAAAAGGTTGGCTCTATGTAAATAACTAACTTTATCTCATCACTAATAAGTAGATCGCCACATAGTTGGATATATAGCGTTTTAATAATTTCTAACATTACTCTATTATATAAGGGCTCGTTTAGTTCGTTGATTCGAATTTTTAATTCGAGTTGAGATGTCACTTTATGTGAGAGCTTTTTACTGTATTAAAACTTAAATTCTAAACTCAAATCGGTGAAATGAACGGAGCCTAAGTATACAGTTCAAATCCCCAATCCCAACCTCAAGTTTCAAAAAAAAAAAAAAGTAGAGTAATGCCAAATTGCTCAATTGTCCTGGAGCGATAATTTCGAGTCATACTGTCTCTTCTTTTAGCAAGCTTTACCAATTTCCCTACACGTCATTCTCAATAGTAATAAATTAAAACCTATGATAAAGAGATCAATTAGAGAGAATTAACTATTATGAAGGCCAGTGATGTCACAGCTTCAGATACATCAACCGATATTAAAAAGAGATTAATGTTTATAAACTAACGTGAAGTCATCTTAATCGTCTTGATTAGAGAGAATCTACTAATATTTTATGATTAAATTTATCTTTCTTTTTTCTGGTATCGAGAGCATCATTGGGCAGTTTTCTATGGGATAAAGACGGCGACTCAATAATTAAATAAATTGCCAATTGTGTATTTTAAAGTAGATGGACCAAATGGAGGGTTGTTGTTGACAGTGTTGTCTTCTTTGTCCTGTGATTTGAAATGCCTTGTCATATTGTTAGCTGATTTTCCTACTTGATCATTGCTTTGCTTGGTTCAAAACTAAATTGAAATACATGAATTTTGCGAGAAGGGTGTTTGTGGATTCAAAATGTACCCAATTTAGTCCAATCATACTAGGTATAAAAAGGTTAAAACCATAAGACCTATTTTCAAAAGAAAAAAAAAAAAAAAAAAAAAAAAAAAAAACAACGACCCAACTAACTTTTAATTGTTTAGTTCATAAATTTAATCAGAAAATTTGAATAAAAATTTGAATTTTTATGAGAAAATACAGCAGCAAAAATTTTAACCTCTTACTTGCTTAAGATGGAATTATAGGTGTAGATAGTGTAGTCTTGTACAACAAATTATGTTCTTGTTATTTGTACCTTTGATGTTATTTTTAAAATTACCTATCATATTTTGACCTACCCTGTAATTGAATTGAATAAAAGCTTGAGGGGTGCAATCCAAAACATATGGGAAAAAAAGACCTACAAGAATTTTGATGTTACATTTCAACGCGGCCAATTTCTATTATAAAAGAGCGCGTCTATCATTTTTACAACATTTATTCCACTATACGGGTTTTAAAATAATCAATATAATCCAATTATTTTTTAGATTTAGATGTTTATAATCTCTTAGGGCTATTATAATAAAAGATAATCAAGAAAATTACAAAGATACATTTGCTTCAACTGAATTAGATCAATTAATTTTACAAAATATCAGAAGTTTGAATTGTTCCAATAAATTAGCTAAATTTATCAGAATCCTTGTAGAATGAAGTAAATCTAAGGCAAGTCATATGTTTATTTACATACAATTATTTTAGCTCCTATAAATTTTTTTTTTTAAATCTTATTTTTACGTTTAGTTTAGAAATATGTTGTAATAGTGTCCCTAGAAAACAAAAAAAAAACAAAACAAAACAAAACAAAAAAAAACAAAAAAAAAAAAAAAAAAAGAAACTAGAGCACTTCCATATGCCTCCATAGGGTTCTAATCCACACTAATATGTCAACTTTTATAAGCTAAAACACAACTTTTTCTACTCATTTTTCAAGAAATTACGATCCACAGGGCACAGACTCATAACAAATTAAAATGGGTAGATTTTAAGTAGAAATGAGATTGCATAGCATTTTTCAAAAAAAAAAAAAAAAAAAAAAGTAGCAAATCAAGTACTAAAACTGTCTCCGCAAATTAAAAGAAGAAAAGAGTCCTAAAACCTACACCAGCACATGCGGATAAAAGTAAGTTCACCTTTCTCTTCCGGTCAGTAATTGCCTAAATATGGTCATTAAATAGGACTTACTTATGGGTCATCGTTTTACCCTTTTTGAAACTCTTTGTGATCAATTAAAAAATTAATGAAGGAAGGTTTTCTTCTCCAAGTTCCAACCAGTGGGTTTTGTTTTATGGGTTCTGCCTCCGTTTGTTTTATTAAAATATTAATGACGGAAGCTTTCTTGGTCCAAACTAATGATGGAAGTTGCCAAACCTTACTGTTGTTGGTTAGGAAGGAAAGATTTTTTTTAACTCCAGAGAAAAAAAAAAAAAAAAAGAATGAAAAAAGGAGGAGGAGGTTTCCTTGATCGAGTATGCGGTGATGATTCCATTTTTTTTTTTTTTTTTTAAAATTGATTTTACAATTTGAAAACGCACTCTCACAAAATTTACTATACAAATTTTTCTTAAGCTATTTTCTTTTATAGTGAGTTCCTTTTTAAATTATCAGCAAAAAGTTTTTTAATTATTAAATCTTTTTATTTTTAAAAGAATGTAGACTGTCAAAACCATCTATTAAATTATGAACATCCCTGACTATCTAAACATTCTTATGCTAAATTACAGCATAACACATTAAATATATTATTTTCACACTTCTTCGTGACAAATATAATATTGAGATTAGAATTTACATTAAAGATGGTCTTAAAATATTAAAAGGAGATAATAACACAAACCTATTAATCACAATACAAGAATATATCCCGTGTTTCTGAGAAGAATATACCATTTGGTTATATTTATCCATTTTTGTTTGATTTGTATTTGTAGAATTTGTGTTTCTTAGTACTAAACTCTATACGAATGCCATATGTTCTTATTAGTAAATCCTTTATTTACAGAGTAAGATAGTGTTTTTGAACAGACCAGATTCAAATTGTTCTTTTGTTTATCTCGTAAATAATGAATCCTTTTTATACAAGAATCGCATATTGTTCTTTTTCTTTTTTGGTGTTAAAATCACAAATTGTTCGTCATTGGAAAATAAAAAAAAAAAAAAAAAAAAAAATTATGAGAGCTAAACATTTTTCAATTTACCTGGTTAATCTTGTATTTAAAATATATATCCTTTACCTATTAAATTCAAAAATTTGTCTTGACCAGTAAATAAGAGATTTTTTTTTTTTTTGAAATTGTAAATAAGTGATTTTCCTAAACCGTTTTTCTTTTTTTTTTTTTTCTTTACAATTGGAATCACATATGTTTGGACTTTCAATTCAGTAATGATTCACCATACAACTTGTTAAAGATCTATGCACTTGATTAAACATTTGTAGACATGTTTAATTGCTACAAATTTTGTAAAAATGATTACGGAGCGTTCATGAAAATTTAAGAACTGGGTAAAAAGGCTTTCAAGGCGAAATTAAAAAAACAAAACAAAACAAAATAAAAAGATTTACATAACATAAAAAGTTAAAACCAAGCAAGAAACGCACAAGGATAAACTCTCAAGTGAACTAGCGTTGCAGTTCTGCACAGACAACTTACTTTAGCATGTAACATCCAACACACTCAATCAAAAGATTCTTTATTATCTGTCTCAAAAAACCGACCAAACCGAACTGTGTATGTCTTATGTTGAATTGGCGTCGCACTTCTGCTCGGATGACTTGTTTTAGGATCTAACACACTCAATCATAAGATTTTTATCATCCGTTAGTCTCAATCCAATACTCAATTCCTGAACGTAGTAAGCAAAATATAAATGAAAGATTAAATGACAAAAGATGTGGACACTTGAGTTTGGAATTTTTTTTTTCAACTCTACAACATTTTAACATTTGTTAATGGAAAACTTTTTAACATATTTCTAGTAGAATTATATCAGGTCCTTTTGGTTCACAACAGACAACACACTGGTCGTGCAAGGACTCTATAGTGGGATTGTAGAGTATCAAACTCTAGATGCATTGAAAGAAAAAAGAAAGGCATCCTTATCGCTAAATAAACTCATTAGTGGTATATTTGAATTTATTTGTGTTTTATAAAGGATATGTAAAAAATTTCTCCATAAAATAATGTTAAAAGGATGTTTTTCCCCCCTAAAAAAAGAAACCCATACTTTATTAGTTCCTAGACGAAAAAAAAAAAAAAAAACAGAGATAGTTTGGATGTTATGGCTGAGTTGATGTTAGCAATTCAACTGTATTAGTTATTGTACCGCATCTAATAAAAATGAACTTCTAAAATGAGCTCGGCATTTTGGGGTCTCTCTCTCTCTGCATAGCATTAAATCCTACTATATGTGGTGTGCAACACTAGTTGGCACAAAGGCAACGTTTTTCTATTATTGGTATCAACTTTAATCCTTAACTTTTATACAAACTTGAGTTGTCATTTTTTTAATAGTAGGTATTTAAAAGATTACCACATCAATTAATAATTACAGATTGCACTTACAAATAAAAGAACGACAACTCAAGAATTGGTGTAAAAGTTGGGATTAAAGTTGGTGTCCTTGCCACTATAATGTAAGATCAATGTCGGGTCTAGCTGATTCCAGTTGCAACACCTCAATCTGTGTTCATGATACATACTATTTTTTATTCGATGGCAAATGCAGAAGAAGGATCTTTTGGGTTGCAACTCATGCTTTTGAAAGCAATTTTCCCAAAGATATGGAATTCTGCTTAAAGTTAAACCGATGCTACAGAGCATTTTTTTTTTTTAAAAAAGGTTATGGCGTGAAATTCACTTCAAAGATCATGAGTTGGAAAATTCAAAATTTCCAATCTTCCACATCTATCAAAAGCAAAAGCAAAAGCAAAAACAATGATAGCAAGAAACAACCCATGCACAGACCAATTCCTTCTCTGTCAAGTTTTAGAAGTTTCCTTCTTTGACACACTCAAAAAGATTCAAATATTGTACAATGCGAATTCACTCTTAGTGTTGGCAAAATAAGGAAACATTTATCCTTAATAATGGGTTACATGAACTAAAACATCTTTAAATTGTATATAAAACACAAAAATCACACACATATTTCAAAATATTTCAAATATGTGGGTGACTATTGTATTTCGTATGTGAATTAAAGATATTTCAAAATAGAAGAGTGTTGAGAAAAGTGCATGTGTGTGTTGTCCCACATGGAAAGTGGATGAGAATGTGAAGTAGTTTATATACATAGAAAGACCCAGGACTTAATAGGTTAATCTTTTGGGTCAAATTAGGCTCTTGAAGTGTGTTGAGCCAGTCTCCACAACAAGGAGTATAGCATTTTTTTAGATAGCATGCTTGTATAAACCAGCTATTATGGTGAGATGACTCAAATCTGAGTTCTCTTGACGTATCTGCTTACGACTCTGTTATATATCAATAGCTTTAACAATTATGCATATGTTACTTATACTGTTTAAACGACGTAGACGTCTCAACATATGTATGTTATAATTTCTTTCCTGGTTAAACCTCGTAAACTTTGACAGTTTATAACTTGGCTAACTAATTACTATGTGAGAGTTAACTGAGTTATAACATAAAGGTATATAACGCTACAAGTTTAATACGTGTGTTAAACACATTAATGTTTCTAATTTCTATACTTAATCCATTATAATATATGTTTTGTACACATGTAAACACAGACAAACACACCGATATATCTAACCTGTATATACAACTTATCTAAAGGGAAATGGCTTTACAACCAATCTAAGAGCTAACTTAACCCAAACCAACCTCAAGTAAAAGCTAAGTTGGGTTAACCTGAATAGAGGTAACATATTGAGTTGGTTTAGGTGGTTTATAATGTTTCAACTATCTTGGACTGGGGGTAGGCTATGGCTCAAAACTTGCCAACTTAACCACCCCAAACCACAACAGACAGTTTGCAGAACCCAGAAAACACACATGCCGACTTCTAAATTAAAGCAATCCAGATTGTAGTTTTAGCACAATCGCTAAATAGCTTTGCTAGGACAGCAAAATACAAGCCTTTTAACTGATAGCATTTTAAGCTGTCTATTTCTTATTGGAGCTGCACATGCTGGAAAACATACATTGGACTCCAAAATATACAATGCCAACAAAAAAAAAAAAAAAAGGAACAAAACAAAACTTGAAGCAAGTTGGGTTATGCATTTTAGCAAAACGTGCGGTCAAAGTTGACTGGAACAGAAAAACACCAGGCAACTCAACCATAGTAAATGTTGATACACAGGTTGAACTGTCCATACGGCATGAACCAACTAGCTTCATTTCTTTGTTGGCATGTATAAATGGAGCTCACGTGGTTGCAGGCATAGCCTAAAGGTAAATCCTCACCTTAACTTCTAATATTGAGTTCTAAAGTTGAATTCTCCACCCAGTTCAAAAACAAAATGCGGAGGTCATTCAATGCCTATCATATCATGTTGCTCCAAAAACGCATAAACAGCTAAACTCAGGTATGTAACTTAGTGCTGCCCAGGATTTTTCTTTAGCATACTCATGGCTAGCACGTAATTAAGACAATTAATATGAAGTTATCTAGAAGTCACTCTAGACTCTCCATTTATGTTTGCAAATGTAGATCATATTAGAGGCACCAATATTTTCTGTTGAACGTTACTTGAGCCATCAAGTTGCCACGTCAACTGATAAACAAAAAGAACCAGTCTAGAATGAAGTAAGAGGAATGCTAAATACAAACTCTATTACAAACTCTGGTACAGACTCTAACCTAATCTTTTGACACGTGTCATCTCTATTTTTTGAAACAAACTAAATAATAAGTCGTTGCTTTTACAGTTATTTACAAACATGCCATTACTCTCTTTTGGCTCCTAAATCTAACTACCCTACACATTCCAATAGAAAAAAAAAAAAAAAAAAAAAAAGCGTGAGGGAGGCTTGCATACATTGGAGAGATACTTTTTGCAATTCTCTTGAGAAGAAAACAAAAACAACTCCTAAGGTACATAATTTTGCTTGACCTTTTTGTTTTCATTTTCGTTTTCAACGGTTTTTCTTTTCTTTTTTATTTTTTCCCTTTGAGGCTGCTGATATATGTTTTGCTTCAATTCTACTGTATATAATTTGCTCCAACATTTTTTTAAAAAAAAATTTTGTTGTTTATGGTTTTTTCTTTTCTTTTTTTTCCTTTTTTTCCCCTGTTTTGAAGCCATCAATCGTTTTTTAGTTTTTCTTTTCATGAGAAGGATATGTGCTTGAAAGATGGGACGAAAAAACCTATTTTTATCAAGAAGGTTTTAGAATAGTTATTTTGTAAGTTTTAGCATAAGAAGACTTAATTTGACAGAGTGTTGTTTTTATTTGGATTATTCTATTTTGCAATCAACTATATTGAAAATTTTCATTATTCACAGTTTCAAACAAGCATGCCATATCAAAGATTTTTTTTCCCTTTCTTTCCTTCGTGTTCTTGTCAAGATTTTCTGCCTTGTTCTTTGCTAAAATATGCAAGGCTCTCTCTATCAAAACAAAGGAATATGCAATATCATCTGTGCAAGGCTATCTCTTTCTTCTTTTCTTTTTTCCTTCTATTAAAATGTGTAAAATCATTAGAAGACAAAAGCTGGTGCAAACTACATACTTTAGGAGTTGTTTTTGTCTTCTTCTCTTGAGAAAAAGATTTTTTTTTTGGCTTAAAAATCATTGCATTTAGAAGCCAAAAGAGAGTAATGGCATTCTTGTAAATAAGCGTAAAAGGAATGATTTATTATTAAGTTAGTTTGGTTAAGAAAATAAAGATGACAAGTGTTAAAAGATTAAGCTAGAGTATGTAACAGAGTCCATAATAGGGTCTATATTTAGCATTCCTCATTAAGTAATAATCTAAAGAAACACCTAAGAGAAAAGTATAACTCTAAAAAATAGAACAAGCTTGAAACTAAGGATAGTCATGAAATCATCTTCAAATACAGGTACAACTTTTTCGGTTTTTCCTCTATAACTATTCTCTTTTTCAGCATGGTTGTGTATTGCATAGAACAATGTTAAAAAGCCTGGAAGTATGACTTCACTGACCTTTCTGAAGATACAATTGAACTAATTCAGTTTTTGACTGCATTTAGGTGCTTCTTCCTTTTGGCTTAGAGAAGAAATAACACCTCTGACAGCTGCAACAGCAGAGTCTCCCCTCTTGACAACTTCCTCAAGCCCACCAATCCTCTCAGATAGTACTCTAGCATTTGAGTTAGTGGACTGGACCAACTTGTTTGCAGTTTCCAGAGCACTGCACAACTGGGTTAAAAAATTATATAACTTAGATGTCTCGTATTTCTAGAAAAAGCAATTCGATTAATGGGATTTGGTATAATACTTATGAAATCGATGATATCAATGAGATTAATATTCAAATATTTCTTCTTAGAACGTATTGATTTGGCCCCATATGGATAGGGATAGAGAAAGAGGAAAAAACCAAAGATTTCACATTGATAAATTTCATCCCGAACTTTTAGCGCTTAAACAATGTGCTCCTCAAATTTCAGTTCCCATCATCTGTTTCCCCTTAACTTCGCAATCGAAGTATCAAAATGTCTCCTTCAGAGACAGAAACATCACTTGTCACACATAAATATATCAATGCAAAAAATCAATGAAAGGAAAAAATTTGATACACTTTCGAAGTTGATGGGAGCAAACGGATGATAAAAAATGAAATTCGAGAAGCACATTGTTTACGGTGCCAAAAGTTCGGCAGAATTAATGAAATTTATTCTCAAGTCAAATTGCATTATGTTCTATTGAGATTTTCAATCATCAAAATCAGTCCAAATTTGTACAATGAATGGTGGCATTATAATCAAATCACCTTTAAAGTTAGACCAGTCCACGAATGGTCTGAGCCAGCAAGCGCCTCGTTCAGATTCTTGTAGTTTTCCTGAATCAAACAAATAAATTTACTTCTTTCTGATGCTAATTTAATCAAACATTTTCGCACTTAGAATAACCAGAACATAAATATGCAAAACATGAAAAATTCGCAAGCATTGAAGAAAAATATTGAAAAGCTTAGAATTTCACAGTATCCCGATCTGGATTACGGAGAACCGAATTTAAGATCGTTAAAACGAAATAGATGAATCGATTTGGAAATGATAGATGAAAATCGAAGAAAACTAAACCTCGAAGAGTTTAGGGAGATCAAACGTCTGAGAAGCATGAATTGAGGAAGAAGACGAAGAAGGAATATCGAGATGAGGTTGCGAAGAAGCATCGGAATCGGAATCGCCGACGTCGCTGAGAAGATCGCCAATGCATAGAAGAGGTCCTCCGACTCCTGTCATTCTTCTTCTATTTCTCGCTTGCTTTCTTTCACTCTACTATTTTTCACTTTTTCTCACAGCATTTTCTCGGGAAAATTAGAAAAGGAAAAATTAAATTAAAGTTATCCCTGATTTTTGTGGATATTAGAGTTATACCAATTTAGACTTAATTAATTTAATTACAGTGACACCTTTAACAGTTAAAACTTAAAATCGTAAATAATTTTTTTTTAAAAAAGGTTTAGCTCTTAAATATTATACAACCAAAATTCCTTAAAAAAGTGCAAAATATATCATTTTTTAGAAGTATATATTTATTTATATTTTTATAGAATCCATTGAAAATAATAGGATATCAACCAATATATTTTAAAATTTATGAAAAACTAACGATTTTTTATTCTCTATAAGACATAATTACTATAGTTATATACATCAGCAAAAACTAATAGTTCTATATATTAATTCTGATGAACGTTTAATTTATAAATTTAAAATTATTTTTATTTTATATATATTTTTTAATAAAAAATTATTATAAAAATTATAAATTATAATTTAAAATTAAAAATAAATATAAAAATAAATGTCCTTTTAAGTGACCACACATGTCTAAAAACAATTAAAAATTTGAGATTTCATAGACACGAGTATCAAAATTGTAACTTTTAATAAGTTTGAGAGTTATTTTGTGTCATTTTAAACTCTATGGGGGGAAATTGAGACAACCATTGTTGTTTTAGGGCTAAATTTAAATTAACCCTTCTTTTTTTCCTTCTTTTGAGTGCGTTTTCCCAAATTCTAAGCCCTAAATTAAACTAAAATTGCCGGCCACCTTACTCTAGATTGCCGTAGCAACCACCGGTAAGCAACTCCTCTTTTCTCTTTCTTAGCTCCGACGAATTCGCAGTTTCCTTTAAAACCCACGCTGTTAAGTGTTTATACAATATTATATATATATATATATATATATATATATGCACACACACACACACACACACACACACACACATATACATGTTTTTGTTTATTCAACATTACGATCTATTTTTTTTCTTTTCTTGTGCTAGATTCATGTCAAGGATTAATTACTCCTGACAATCAGAAGCTGCCCAGAATATCATTTTCCCTATAATTGTAGTCTGCAATTGCGAATGGCAGGCCAAGAGAATGTTAAGCAGCTTGAGGATTGCTCGGTCTCCGAGTATGTTGTTTCTAACCCTTCCTTTTTCTCTCTCTTTCGTTCTATTGTTTTTCATTGCTCTTTTTCCCATACTTGGTTGCTTTCTTTTTGTGCCCTTGAACTGTGAATTATTAACTTGTATCCTGAAAGTAGTATTCTCTTGATGCTATTATTGGTTGTGAATAGAATATTTTACTTGTTCCTTATCCTTATGACATTGTTATGTCATTGAGATATTATGTTAGGATTTATTGTCAAGGAAAAAAAAAAAAAAAAAACATATTTTTGTGTCTTTCTTTTCCTTAAAGATCTAGAAAGATGGTATTTTTTTAGCCCGTTATCTGATGCCCTTTTTATTTTTGTGTCGTTTGAGGTTTACGTAGTTCTTCTGAGTAATACCTTTCTTTTGAATTAATTCTATTTACATTTCAGGATTTAATGGTTTTAATGTTCACTAAATTTGAACATATATTCATTGGCGCACTGATTTTTTTATCACAACTCGGCTGACAAAATTTGTCAAACATCCTTCACAAGGTTTAGCAAAGTTTGTGTGCATTTTCATGACTCCCGGATGGTGAATATTGGAATAAAGATACCGTTTCTATTTTTTTTTTTTTTTTCCTTCCTTTCATGCCATCCATACGTTTTGAATGTCACCTATTGTTTCATGTTTTGATTCTTAGTAGTGTTGGAATCTCATTTTGTAAATTTAATTGACCTAAAATATCAAAGTTGGAATTCAGGAATTTAGGATACTGACCGTGGATAGCTCAAACTTATGCAATATGGATTATGGTGGCAGTGATAATTTTATGACATCTAAATGAAATGCTAAGAGTAGTTGAGCATTGTACAACTATCGTTCAAAGATTGGCAAAACTGTTTAACCAAAGCCAAGTCATCGGACTCATTTCCTCGTTAGTTTTTATTCTGCTATGCTGTGCTGCAATTTGGTGAGCGAGCTTGATGCTTACATCATTTTGCTTATCTGATGCTTAATTTTTTTTTCAAGAAGAAAATAATTGAAACCTTGGATCACTCAGTTTTACCTTGTTGCCGAAATTTTCTTTTAAACCTTCATGAACATTTCTTTTTTATTATTGATGAACAGCCATAAATATAACTTTTAACTTGCGATAGCGGATTCTTTTTAATATTTTCTGGCCCCTCTTTTTCTTTTTTCTTTCTCGTCTATTTTTCTTGGGAAATTCTTGGTTAAAATTGCCTTAAAAACGATAGTTGACGAGCTTTACCAAATATGGATTGTGTGCAGAGCATTGGGAACTTGGGTATTCTCAGTAGCAGGGGCGTTGCTAGCCATTCCCGTGGGAATAAAAAGGAAATCTTTGGCACCCCTTGTGTTCTTTGGCACAACCGGAACCATGCTTGATATCATCATGGGAATAAGTGCCTGCGAAAGGGAACACGCGGAACGCCAGATGAAGCTATTGGAAGCCCAAAATTCTGCAACTGCTGGCTCTTTAACTGAGAGTGGAGCTGAGTCTTAATTTCAGAAGTATATTACTGTGTTAGCTATGTTTCTGAGGCCCCGGTGCTGTTAGCTTGTCCTTCAATTTGTTGATTAATAAAAATCCAGACACCCATGTTTTGGAACAGCTTTTGTTCTGTATCAGTCAATGATGGAAATTAACCCGTATGCTAAAAAAATTAATACAAAGTGAGTGAAAAGCATTTCTTCGGTCCTTCCTTGTAGTTTGTGAAGCTGTGGAGTTGTGTCGTGAGACTTTATGTATGTTTAGTAGTGATTTTTAGAGCTCAAAATTTAATTCTCTGACCATCTACAGTTAAAATTTGTGTTTAGTAAAAACTATAAAAAGTGATTCTTAAATAATTTTTAAAGAATTTACATTTAAAATCAGAAACAGCTTAAAGATAATTTTAACTTTTAAATTATGCGATAATCGCCTTATAATTATAATTTACTAAACACTAAATTGTTTTTGTAATTGTTTTTTTTTTCAACATAGCTAATATTAATTTTTCTAAAATCTATTAAACTGGCCTTTTAACCAACGAGCTGTAATGGTGTGTCTTGGATACTTGCCCACAAATAAAATATGATAATAAAACAGATACAACCGAGTGTTAGAAAATGTCCTAATATTTCATGACAGTTTTTAACTTTTACATCAATTATGCACCTATTCTAAATGCTACATATTTTCGAGCTATTCTAAAAAAATGATAAATTTTTTTAAGAAATGGTCATAAAAATTCTTTGAAGAAAACTCATGTTTTATCGTATTTTTTTGACCCTGCATCCTCCGTTCTTCCATGCTCTTGAATGAACATTTTATAGTTGGCTTTTGGAATTACATTTTCCAAAATTTTTCAAATACATAATTTTGGACACATTACTTGACCCTGCGTCCTCGGTTGTTCCAATCAATCTAGACCAGCCATATTTCTACCAGGAATGAGGAATTTAATCAGTTTTCTACTGATACACTTTGGTCTGAACAAACTTTGGTTCTGAAACATGGCATCCACACTGAAACCATTTCAAACCTACCATTTTCTATATCCAAACTGGGATTTACAGAAACTTCAAATTTCAGAGGACTGTTCTTACCTTGTTCCAGCAAGGCTTTCAAAAGAATCAGCCATATGAGATAAAAGTTCATCTTATTTCCAAGATGTTCCTTGCCCTTCAAGTCCACGCTCTTATCTGCAGCTGATGAACTAGATCCCAGATCTCCCAAAACCCCATCGGCATGGAATTGAGTGGCGTTTTTCGGATCAGCTTTACTCTCATTATGTGGTCTTCTGAAGCTCGAATATATTCTTTCAGCCTTGATGTTTCCAAATAAGAGCTCTGCAGCTTTGTTTCTGACAAGAAGTGGTACATGCTCTGACTCATCCCATACATACAACTATAATTGGATTGAAATTCAAAGCGTCATTGACTAGTAGGTAAGGGGTAAAAAATGTGTTTAACCAAAGAAGTTAATGACAAATCTTTACCATGAAAGGCCGGTATATGAAGCTTACTGTGTGCAGACGGTTTGAGCTTTCTGAACAATATAAAGGGGCCGCATCCTTCTCAAACATAGATCTAGGGCAACGAAGAAAAAGATGACATTCATGTTCTTTTATTGATGGACAAGACAATAAAACAAGAGATTTTTCCACTATTACCTTTGCTCCACGTTTAAAGGGGAACCGCATAACTGACAACCAGTACAAATGAGATCAGTAGCTAAACTAGAATCTCCTGTTTTATAAAGTCTCCTACTGATGAACATCTTTTCTTTTTCGGGCTCAACAAGGGTTGTAGCAATAAGTGGCAGAAAAATTTCACCGACAGATGCGTAAAACACTGCTTTGCACACATCAGTTAGGTGTAACACTTCCGACAGCAAAAAACAGTCCTTGGATTTCCTCTCTTCTGGAAGTTTCCAGTTCCTTGACCACTGTATATTCTTCAACACGAATCGTTGTCAGTAATTTTGAAAGAGTGAACTTCTAGGATTATGTAGCGTAATACGCATTATGGACATTAGCAGGATATGTATGTATGTGTGTGTGTAATTGGAAATTATAACATTTCTGTTTGTATCACCAAGTATGGAAAACAAAAAAGGACGAACATGCTTCACATAAAATATCAGGAAGCCAGTTCTACAAGCACAAGGAATGTAATAATAAAGAACAAAATAGAACTTAGTTTTTATTATCTCTTAGTTTTAGCAAAATTTGCACTTTATGTCAATCTATACTGTTGGGAATAAATTAACCACCAAGGCCTAAGCATATGGGGCTTACTCAAACAATGTGGTTTGCTCGATAGAAAATTATATCTTTATGAGTCTTCATTGTCAGTTTAACCCAATTATTCATCTAGAACTTATTTTAGCCAAAAAAAAAAAAATCATCTATAACTAATTTTAACATCCGATCCATTCCAATACATTAGCAAATAAGTAGTTTGGTAAATTACTAAATATGACTATGACTAGTGCAACACTTTAGCAATCTGATAAGATGATTGTGTGATTTTATAAACTGGCATGAATGTGAAACAAGAACTTGTCAGAGAGACATATCATATATCAGACAAACTTAAGGAGAAAGGGGGGAACTCAGGAGATTTCTAGAGTAGGGGCAACCCACCCATAGGGCCTTTTGACTGCATAATGGGGAAAGGAGAGAATGTCAACCCTGCGGCACCTTTGGCAGATGTACGATTTGGATTATACAATGCTTATGAAGCAGGTGCAACGCCGTAACCAGCCACATATCATATGTACTGTTTGATTTAAATCGTATGGTTACAATCCATGGTCCTATAAGGTACTTATGACATGATAGGCTGCCCCCACCGAAGAAATTCAACAGAAAGAGAGAGAGTTACTATACTTTTAGTGTATGAGGACAAAGAAAAATACCCCATGGCAGTGCGGTTGTATGCTGCAAAAGGTGTACGCGGCTCGTTTCACCCATTCTATTACCTTCCTGAGCTTTTCCTTAACTGTTATCCCTACTCGACAGTCTGCCACTAACTCATCCAAACCTAAACCACTCAGATATAATAACAAAAATATATTAAAACGATTGAATTTTTTTTCGTTACCTGAACGAGTTTTATTTACTTGTATGGACTATATAGCTGATTCTTTCCTACTTATTGGTCACTAATGAGAATTAGTCAGCAAGTGTTCCCAATTTTTCAGAAGATAATTTCCTTAGTCTAGACAAATGAAAATACATAGACAACCTGTCAAAATTTAACAATGAAGCTCAAGATCCTCCCAAGAAACCAACTATTTTGTCTTAATTTTAATGGGTTTGTTTGGCATTACTTCCTTAAAGCTATTTTCGACTCACCAAATCTAAAAGGTGCTTATGGGAGTACTTGGATAACTTTTCAGATGACTTCTCAAGAAAGCTCTTCTAAAAAGAATTTGAAACCTATAGCAACACTGCAAAAATTTTAACATTACTTTAACATTTTTCTTGCCTACTAGAGAATCTAAAATTTTTTTTTCCCATTTTTACATTAAAAAAAAATGTTTCCAAATACTTACTAAAAAATCATAACTTTTACTTATGCCAAACATACATACGGATTTTGTAAATTGTAACCCATAATAATATTTTGTGTTTTCCTCACAAAGTGAAAATGATAAAAATATAAATAAAAATAAAAAAGAATTGTACCCTTCGAGACAAGTGATTGATAAGGGTGTACTAGAGGAAGCAAGGAAGAACAGTAAATGGCTCTACCCTCCAACACATGTCCATATTTCGTTATCTTAACATCTGAAACAAGAAACCCAGAACCAAATAAATAAATAATAAATATATGGGGCTAAAAATAAAATAAAAATTAGGAAAAAGAAAATACTTTGTAACAAAACGACATCACCGGGAAGGGCGATGGAAGCGAAATGCTTTTGCCAAATGGAGATGGGAAGAAAGGTCTGGTGTCGTCGCCGACATGAATGTCCTTCCTCACTATCTCTCCTCCTTTCCATAGCTTGTACTGCGTGCAATGCATTTTCCCCATTTGTTGTCACTGATCGCTAAAAACGACACCAATTAAGGAAAGAAAGAAACGGAGAGAAAAATACCTGAAGAGGAGTGGATGGGTGAAGGAAGACGAGAAGCTGGACAAAGTCGCCGACGTGAAAAGATGCCTTCGAGAGATCGATCAGCGGTCCGTACCATCCCACTGCAGATGTCATACTTTCTCTCTCTCTCTCCCCCTCTTGTGGGATGGTTGGGAAGAAGGCCTTTTTGGCGCGTAAGGGTTCAGAGGGAGTGTTTGGTTACAAGGAGTAGACTATTCTTCTCCTTTTCAGTTTGATAATTGATTGTAGAATTTTTTTTTTTTTTTTTTTTTCAGAAAAAATTACAATCTAGAATTTTAGATGGAATTAGTCAAATTTTTTTCCTTCGCTAAAGTATTAATTAGTAAATCAGTATTTCACCACTTAGATTAGCTAATTGCAAATTAGTACACTTTAAAAAAAGTGATCAATTTTACAATACCTGTAATTCGAAATGGCAATATGATGAACGTACAAAAGTTCAAAAATTCAAAATGCAAGGTGTAGTTTTCTAATAATCTCAAAAAACATGGTATAAAACTTATAAACATCCCCTTTAAAATTAAAGTGGCATAAATATCCTTTTATGGTCCCAAAAACATCCTCAAAAACTGAGAATAGCTAAACATTTATTATTAACGCTTGCACATTTTTATACTCAGCACGTTCCCAGATCTACCTTCTCTAATCTCCTACAAAAAAAAACTGCATGGTTTTAGATTAATTGTCTATCAAAAAAAATGATTAGTTCAGATAATAATCTTATATTGAATTAAAAATGTTGATTAAAAACTCAATTTAACCCCGATTATACTCAAATATTAAATTTATTATTTTAATAATGTTGCATTTTTTAGATAAAAATTTAAAAAAAGTTTAAAAGTAAAAATTAAAAATTTGTTCACTTCGTCGATTGAATATTCAAGTTTTGCTATCCTAAACAATCTCTAACTTTTTACTACAAAAAGATGAAGATAACTGTAAATTTAACCACTTAAAAAAATACGCGGATAACCAAACGAGCCCTAAAACAATTTATTTTAAACCAAATTTAAATTATTAATTCAATTATGTAATTTTCCCTTGTAAGAAATTTAAATTTTAAAAATAAAAATCAAAAATTATGATTTGAATATACTTTCAGACCCTAAACTCTAAACTCTACAAAGATGAAGAGAGCTGTAAATTTACCACTAAACTACGTGGATAACCACTATAACAATTCCATAATTTTTAGGTGGCAAGATCAAAATTTCAGGAAAGCAGAGAATTTAGACTTTTTTGCCGACTTTTACAGTGGGATAAAATGTAACATTTTTAAAAATCTTTAGCACAAAAATATACTAAAATCAAAAAATGAACGAGGCAATTCAAATAAATAAATAGACGAACGTTAAAATACTATCAAAGAGCTGCACATGTGATATAAGTAAACAAAAAGGCAAATCCTTCTCTAAATAAATAAAGTAGAAACAAACAAACCAAAAACCAAAATAGCATTTTGTAAAGAATAAACCAGATAGCATTTTAAAAGAAAAGTGGAACTGAAGTCTGACAATTTCATTTCTCTAATGAACATAACATGCCACTGTGAAACCCGGCCAATTAAAGCCTTTTTTTCACAATTCAACATTCAGATGATGTCTTGAACACAATATTAATACATAAAACTAACCAGTAAACCTTGCCACCCAAAATCAAAAACTTATTGGGCTGCTGTCTAAAAGAGAAACAAGTGAAACCTATAAAAACAAACTTGGTGTGCAAGAGCCAGATATGGGGTTATTTTGTTAACCAAGTTACACTGGATGGAATCGACCAATAAAAACAAAAGCCTATTCCAACAAGCAGCTTCTGTTAAAAAAAAAACAGCCGCCATATAGCCAATGTCACAACAAAATCCCCAACTTTTATCTATACTGCCTACCAAATCTGCTTCAGCATGAAAATTTAATTGTTAAGAAAAGCAACACCAGATTCGAAACCATTTATTTTTCCCTTTTTTTTTTCTTTCTCCTACAACTCTACCTTGAACTATACACTGCTTTTGTGTATCTACAGCAGAGCTTTCGGCAATCCTGTGCTCTGTTCTCCTTCATCTTTAAATCAACTTTGGAACACGAGTCAACCATTTTAGACACCCAATTCAGCAGAAATACGAGCTCATGTACAGTCTGGCTCCAATATCAACCGGTCCATCATCCCCACCTATTGCATGCAGTGCCACAGGGATTGTTGAGAGAAGACGCACTGTGATGGGGAAAACTGAAGGGTCAAGTTCGGTTTCTGAAGAGCCAGATTGGGATGTGATTGAATCCCCAACAGACGAGTCGACGGGCTCACTAGAACTACTCCCAACCACACCCGGTTCAGCTGGCAGATCACATGGACAAACAATCAAGGCAACATCTTCAATTGGCCTCCATTTACCAGGGCTACCTCTCCAGGTACAGTGTCTGTTAGGATATAAATTAAGCACCAATGTGGACGTAGCTTCAAGCCATTCGGGCATCAAGCCCTCGACTTCATCGTAATAAATTCGACGTTCAATCTGAAAGCATGAGGTGTTCATAAGCATAGAATAAACAAAACAAAGAGGAGAAAAATGTTTACTTCATAAAATATCAATACAACAGATGAGTCACAACAAGTTCTTACAGCTAACTTCTGAATATATATCGACATGAATCTAGGTCCGAGACCCAAAACTCTAGCTTCTGATAGTAAAACCTGCAGGAGAAATCAAAGCAATCAACATATGAAGCACAAAATAAATATCATAAGAAGCATAGCAATATAGCATGGGCTGCTAGATGAGAGTAGCACCTAAAACATTATAGAAGTAAACATTTTCAAGCAGTTAAGATTATACCAAACATAAGCAAAGACTAAACTAATTATCGTCATATTTCCCTTGACACATGGTTGAATCAAATTGTAGAACAATCATTACCATGTAAAGTTATTAAGCTTGGAGAGGTTTACACTTTATTTAATCAGATTATAGAATGATCATTTCCATGTAATTTATTAAGCTTGGAGAGGTTTACTCTTAAATAAAGCTGCATGCCCTCTAATTGTCAATGAAGATTAAGTTACATTTCAAAAGAGCATGACATGACCTCGACGAACAAAAAACTTAAGAGATTAGCGTAATTGATAAAAGCAAAAGCAGATGAAAAAGAAATCATTAAAAAAAAAACTTAGCATGCAAGACGCCTATAAAACTTTGCCCTAGTTCAGGCTAATTAATACCTGTTTCTTCTTTAGAAGAGCCCACATATGGAGCTTATCACAAGCATCCTTGACATGTCTACTAGCCAGCTTTCTATCATTGCAATAAGCAGCAACTTCAGCAAGTAATGCAGTCCCAGGAATTCTATGATTACGGGCTGCTGCCGATAATGCTTCCCTACCTTCCCAGGATTCAGCAGCATCTTTTTCAAAATTGATGCCAGTGAAGCATTTTCTTGTCGCTTCCTGTTCCCTATGAAATTTGTTAAATGTTTTCTCATGTTTCAGATATAATTCTTCAGCCTCTATAATTGCAGCCAGTGTCCGATGCACAACAATATCGGGATACCGGCGTAGAGGTGAAGTGAAATGAGTATATAAAGGAACAGCTAGAGCATAATGACCCCAATCATTTTCATCATCTTTCAAATCCCCAGTGCAAAAATAAGTTGCCAGCTGCATTGGTCTGGCAGCATAATTCATGATAATATCAAAGAGAGTCGAATCATCCTTGAGCTTTTCTCCGATCCTCTGCAACGAAAGATGGAATTGGCGAGAAGAAGAAGTATCTAACTCTAAACCATGTTTGTGACAAAAAGCTTCAAACTCCCTGAGTTTTCGCATATTAGGCTCTGGGTGCCTCCGCAGTAGTGCACAGTCTGGGAAAGCCCTAGATATGACCTCAGCAGCAGTTCTATTCGCCAGAAGCATAAACTCCTCAACAAGAAAGTTAGAAGCCTTGCATTCAGAAAGCATGCTATCATAAGGATTTCCACATTCATCAAAACGAAAAGCAACTTTTAAGCTTTCTAGGGCTAAAGCCCCATTGCTAAACCTCTTACCCCTCAAAATTTTAGAAAGTTCATGGAGGTCTTTGACAGAGTTAACTACATCAACCCACTCAAAATGACCATGCAACTGGGGACAATTATTTCCTGAAAATAAACTCCCAGTATCCATTGGCCCATCAATTATTTCCTGGGCGTGTTCATAAGACAGCTTGCAACATGACTTTATCACAGTACGGCCAATCCACCTGTCTTCAACATCCCCAGCCAAGTTGATATCCAAAAACATAGAAAACGCAAGTCTATCTACACCTGCGTTAAGGGAACCAATATTCTCCGAAAGCAAAGGAGGCAGCATGGACAATTTCTTTCGTGACATATAGACACTTGTTGACCGCATTTGAGCTTCTTTATCTAATTCTGTGTCGGGTAAAACAAAATATGACACATCGGCAATGTGGATACCTACTCTGAAATCACGATTGGATAACCTTTCAATTGACAAAGCATCATCCAACTCAGTGGCAGTGGAAGGGTCAATGGTGAATATGCACAACTTTCTAAGATCTCTTCTGCTTTGAAGCTCTTCAAGTGGCACCTCCCAAGGAACATTTGGAAGGCAGGTAAATGACTCGGGAGAAAAATCAGCAGAACAAATAGCATTTTCAAATAAAATTGCACCAAGTTGTGACTTTAATTCGCCACCCGGCCCAAAAGTATGTGACACGCAAGCCTGAGGAAAAGGACTTTCTTCTCCCCAATTGTCAATCTTAGCAGCAACCAACTCGATTTCAAGAGTCAAATCACCATTCTCCAATCTTTTCTTTATGCAGTCAGGTAAGACTTGTACGAGGACCATCATTTTGGGAAGTCTTGGATCAATGGGTGTAAGCTGGATGTACTCGTAGTCAGTAAATGCTAGGGTACTTTTGTTTTTCTTCGCATCTTTCCTGCAAACTTCCTGGTACGAAATCCATTGCTTAACATTAAGAAAACCGACAACAGCTTTTCGACGAGGAGACTTTTCAATGACAGCTAAAACCCTTCCCATCGGCCGTTTTGAAGGGAATGAACTGATCATGGCACACATCCTTCCTATTGCATCTCTAACATGATTCATTCCACTAGAAGAACCCACATGCGAAGTACCTAAAGCAGGGAAATGATATCCATCCATATTTTCACAACTTGATGGTCCAATTGACTCTGGCTGAACAGGTTCATCAAGAGAAGTATTCCTTTCAGAATGGAATTCCTTCTCTGCAGGCAAGCAGCAACCATGATTTGCGTACTGATAATCCACATCTACCTTACTTTTACCTTTGCATCTGTTACCGGCCATTTCATTACATTCTGACAATGACTTCAAATCCTCCACTGGTGCTGAATTGTTACCACCTGCTGTTGAGCCTTTCATTCTTGTCCACAATGACAAAGGATCAACTTTAACTGCTACAATATCACCTTCCACCTGCAGAGAATAAATGAAATCATGCAATCATGCAACTATGACCTGCATTTCTGCAAGAGCAAATATGCATGCTATAACAAGGAAATGATTCTTAAAATAAACAGGCATAATTTTCAATGTCCACACTCTTTAAATTCCTTGAGAAAGTACAATAAAATAAAACAGGTATTTTTCCATGAGATCGTTATAGACAACAGTCATATGGACTATTTATACGTACGTCAACACAGAATTTCACTATTTGACTGCCAGAGGAAGTAGTTGCAAACATAAACCAAAAGGACTAACACCGACTTTCAAGAAAAACAGCTCTAAAATGTATAAGGCAAAAATGCATAAAGAAAGGCATGAAAAGAATCCTAAGAGGCAACAAGGATGACTGCTCAGTGCTGACAACTGTATTTTATCCATCTTTCTAAATTCTCAACTCCAAAAACAACTAAAACCTCACATAAGTGGCATGGCATCTGAGAGTAAATACTATTTTGTTGAAACGAAACATATGCATGCACTGCTTTCTGCATAAGGGAACACTTTGTGCAACAGGAACATACACAAACACAAGGGTGGATCAAAATCAAACTGAAGCACTCATGATTGCAACATTGCAACGGCCAGTGTGTATGCTAAAATTTACCCATAGATGCTTAGGAAAGAATACATGACATCAGGCAGCTGAAAGAAAGAAAACAAAAACGCCAAACTTACAGCTCTATTCTGGGCAGGAACTCCACTAATAAGAACGTCAACCGGTACTCCATCGATTTTGCAATAAGCCTGCCAGCAGATAACCAAGAAACTTTCTTTATAACCAATCCAGAAATGAACATGACATCAAAGAAATGTCACCAACCTCAAGTCTGTTGTGGGCATTGACGCGAAACAAAGCTTTAAAAACATCTCCTTTCTGTCATTTATAAAAAAAAAAAAATAAAAAAAAAAAAAGAAGAGAAACATTAAACACAACTCCTTTGTTCCATAACCAGTAACATATGATTATATCTCCAAACGTCAAATTGATAATGAATACATTAAGACAGGTGTATAACTGACCTCTAAAGCATCATTAACAGCCTCTAGAGACCAGTGTGGAGCATGAAGTTTTTTTTGGGCATAGCCCTCTATCAGATGAGAAGGAAAGACTTTGGTCATGAATAAGTCAGGTGATCCTCTATAAGTACTTGGCTCGGAACACGACTTTGAAAACATTTCCCCACCAAGATCCGGTGGGTGAGGATTCTGATTTTGTGAGTTTTGCATATCTTCTGAATTGGTCTGTTCATTGATACGCATTGGAGGCAGAGAATTGAAAGCAACATTAGACACGTTTGTAAATCCATGATCATCTGGAGGACATATCCCGAATTTTGGTTGCCTCGAGTATGCAAGCAAATGATTAGTTGATCTACCATTCCCCAAGTACTCTGCCGCTTCGCCCCGACTTTCATTTACTGGATTAATGACATAACAAATGAAGACAAAAAGGTCAAAATTGACAAACTTGTACGCAAAGAGAGAGAGATGTAGTAAACAAACAAAGCCACACCCTCCAAAATAGAGCTATCTTTTGAAGAAAAATCCCATATGTCCATAGTTTACATCACACGTCTAATGACTTTCCTAAATCAATGGTATGGTAACAAATTAAGTCAAACATCCAAAATATGCTCTCTTTTGGGAAATGGGTTTCTATTATTCCAAAATGTATAACAAGAAGCAGCAGAAGAAATGTAAGTAGTTTTCACACAATAGTTTGACTATAATAAAAAGGAAAAGTTACTCTAGATTCTAGAAGCACAAATAATCTCCTTCCCAGCTCCATCTCCAATCTAGCTTGCCCTCATTCCTTCTCTTGAATCAAAATAACCATATTAAGAACTCCCAAACAAAACGTTAACAAAAGCTAAGCCAAAAATTCTCAAAATTCATCACCAACTTGACAACAAGATTAGCTTTGTACTCGAATATCTCACTTATTAACAAGCATATATATATTATATATAGAAATATATAATATATAGCTTTAAGTTCCCACTCCCACCTTTACGTTATTAACAAAATCATAATTCATAACACATAAAAATGGACAAATTCGACCCAAAAAAAAAAAAAGACAAGATAAAAGACGCCAATAATTATTCATAAGAAAATTCTTGATTAATTAACAAAGCCCAACAAGAAAAAATGTAGAAATCCCTCAAGAAAAAAAAAATGTACATAAAAAAGTCAATAAAAGTCAGCAATAAATCCACAGAAATTCTTAAACGAAAATTGAGAAAAAGAAATTTTAAAAAAAAAAAAAAATACCCGATTGGGAAGCGTTCTGCTTGGATCGTCGACCAGATCGGCGCTTCTTCTTCTTCTCCTTGTCGGCGCCATCTTCAATTTTCTCAACCACAACTTGCTCTACCGAACCCCCCCTCATCATAATACTTCGTTAAAAGAAAATTAATGGAAAAAAAAATAAATTCAAAGAAAGAAAAAAAAAAAAAAAAAAAAACAAAGAAATATAACAAGGAGTCTTCCGAACTGTGGAAAAAATATATACGGAAGAACCAAGTCAATTGAAATTTATTTTTTCTTCCGGAAATAAAAATAAGAAGAAGAAGAAGAAGAAGAAGATAGTAGAGAAAAGAAAAGGAAAATGAGAGAAAGTTAGGGTTAAATAAGGTTAGGAAAAGAGGGGTTTTTGGTAGTGGTAGTAGTAGTGGTGAAGAAAGGAGAGGAAAGAGACGTGATGATTGGTCGGCTAAAGAGATGGGCCGCCGACTCTCTCGATTCCTGTCTCTCTTCTTTGCTTTGCTTTGCTTTTCTTTGCCTTGCCTCCCCCAACTTTGCCTTTTTTTTCCTTTTTCTTTTGGCTTTTTTCTCTCTTGTATTCTTTTGCTTATTTTATTTTATGGGCTTCTCCACCTAATAATAGCAGTTTTAACTCTCAAAAAATCTGATTAAAACCATATTAAATTAAAATATATATATATATAAATAATTTTTAATATAAATTTAAAATAATTTCTATACATATTTAATAATTAAAAATAAAAAATTATTAGCTAAATAAGCTCTTTTTATTTTATTGTTTATTTGGATGAGTTTTTGGGGAGTTGGATTCATAGTGCGAATGTGGGATTGTTTGGAGTTGGGACACGTGTTTCGACTTTTTTGGACTTCTTTTGGTGAGTGGTTGTCCCATTAGTCTCTTCAAGCATACTGCTTCCTAATTCCTCTTACTGTGCATTACCATTGTCTTGACTTTTTTTTTTTTTTTTTTTGGTAACTATAATTGTTTGTGTACTTCAATTGTTGGAGTGGTACGGCGCTAAATTGATAGTTTTTGAAGTTGATTTTTGACAAATAATTGTCACGCGACCATACATGGTTAGGTTTTTTTGTCACTTGTTGGTTTCTCTAATCATTTCACTGATTTAAAATTTTAGTTTTAAAGTTTTATTTATTTTACAGATTTAAATTTTTAATTTGAGTTGAGATATAATTTTTTTTTAAAATTTTTTACTGTAAAAAAAAAAAATTAAATGTGATATTTTTTTAAAGCTTTTTACTGTAAAAATCTAGAACTAAAAACTCAAATCGGTGAAATGAACGAGACCTAAGTTTTTACAATTAAAAGCTCTTAAAAATGCCACATTTAACTTTTTTTGTTACAGTCAAAAGTTTTTAAAAAATAATACATCTCAACTTAAATTAAAAACTCAAATATACGTAGCGAAATGAGGCCTACATTTCAAAAGCCGTAATAAATATATATATATATATATATATACAATACAATATGGTCCGCTAATCGTGCTCTTAACGCATTTTGGAGTTTTTCTTTTCTTCAACATATACAACTTTAGATGAACCGTGCCCTCCCAATTCCAAATTCAAGCTCCACCATTTTTAACTCATGTCATTTGATTACATGGTTATTAGAAATATACTTTGATGAGTTATGGGCCATAAAAAATAAAGGGAAGAAATTGAAGATATGGTTTATCAATCTTTGAAGACTATGATGCAGTGAAGTATGATGAAGAGTCCGTTTGGTTCATATATTCAAATCATGTGATTAGAATTATTTTCGATTTACATGTATTTTTTGTGAGAGAAAATACTATAGCGAACCATGAATCATGATTCGAATCAAAGAGCGAATCTAAGAACCAAACGAACCCGAAGTTTTACTGACCTAATTCAAACATAAAATTCTCGAATCCACTTTAAAAAACCTCCACAAAGAGAAAAATTCCTAAATTAAAGAGAAAATTCAAGTCTGAATCAATTATCAAAATATTAAAAGTCTTTTATTACAATTAATAATGTAGCTATTTATAATTTACATATAAAACGATAAGAAAGTATCAACTATAACAAAAAATACCGTTTGGTTCAGGAATTCGAATCATGTGATTTGAACCATTATCGATTTACGTGTATTTTTATGAGAGAAATCACTATAGCGAACCACGAATCATGATTCGAATCGGGGGACGAATCCCCCAACCAAACGGAAAGAAACGACAATTAAATTAAACATAATTACTTTAACAAAATTATTAAACTAACACTAATTTTATTATTCTTCCTCACCTTAATCCCGAAATGTGTAGAATCTAAAGCTCTCATGGCAGACAGAAGAAATTAATCTCTGATAAGAACCAAAGCTATGCAAGCAACAATGAAGATACCACCATTCAAAAGCTCAATTCATCAATATTATTTACAAAGAAGACTTTAAATATTTGGTGTTATATTTTGAAGATTGGAGATGTAAAAACAGATACAGAGTATGGTACAAGAACCGACAATAAGATAAATTTTTCTTTTTCTTTTTCTTTTTCTTTTTTACAGTAAATTTCATTGTTCCACTTTAAAGTATTAATTTTTTACATAATGGATCCTGACTATTAATTTTAACAAAATACATTCTGAAGTTTAAAATTAATAGCAATTGTGATCATAACTAACAAACGTTATTAAATTGATGATTTACCATAGGAGATTCATAATAAAAGATAAATATCATCATTTTTTAAATTATATTATGTGTAAATTTCATGTCTCAAATTATCAATTTGGTAAAGTCATTAGCTATTAGACTTTAATTCTAAACGATTTTAATACTCATGGTACATTTTACTAAATTAAAAATTCAGGATATGTAATGCAACAAGTCGATAATTTAGAGTGAAATAATGCAATTTACTCTAAAAATTTTTTTTTTGCAATATTGTGAATTACCAAAGTGTGCAATCCACGGATGATTAATAACTTTACACTGTTTCACATACAAATTTCGTGACCAGTTGAAAAATGCTTTTCCATATAAAATTTAAATAAAAAATAATTCTCAAAAGAAAACTTTTTGCTGTTTATTTCTTTGACTTGGAATTGGACGGTGTACCATTAATTATCTCCTCCTGTTTTTCTTTATAAAATTCAACGTGGCTGTTTCTGAACATCTTTAACTCATTCAAATTTAATGTAGAGACAAAAAATGCGTTTGTTTTATATATTAAAATTAAAATTATTAATTATATTATAATATTTTTTTGTCATATAAATTTTAAATTTTAAAAATAAAATTAAAAATAATAATTTAAGTATAATTTCTAAACGGACCCGTTCACTTCGCTGATTCGAGTTTTTAATTCGAGTTGAGATTTGATTTTATGTGAGAGCTTTTTACTGTAGCAAAAAAGTTAGATGTGATTATTTGTGAGAGCTTTTTACTGTAGCAAAACTTGAATTCTAAACTCGAATAAGCGAAGTGAACGAGACCATCATCATCCGTCTCTGTTACTAACGAGTTAAACGCGGAACAACCCATTCTGCACAAGTGCTCTTCTCACTAGAAAAAATCCTTCCATTTTGAAGCGTTCATGAGCTGAGATGAGATAAACTTCGCATAGAATTGTTATCATATTTCTTTCTCGTCTTTGATTTTGTCATATTTACAACAAAATGAAATGAGACCGTACTAGTATGTTGTTTATTTCAGATCATACTCTATATTATCTCTAATGTCATTAATCGTGTAACTGTTGGACAAGCATTACCTATACAGGAGTTGTTCAGGCGTCCTTGCTTTGCAAGTTTTGTTCACCAAATACAAATGAAATTCCTCTCCTTTTTAAATATTTAAAAACTTTCAATACACAATGCAACGACAAATAAGGTTGTTCATAAACCTGTAAAACTCGCATGCCTAATTCATCCCATCCCAATTCAATATGAAAAATATAATTTCTAGTATTAAATTTTTTTTCAGTCCATTCAATGTATGGCTTGAAATTTTGAGGCGGAGTGTGGGTTGTGCCTATAATAGTCTGCACACTCTAACTCAATCTACGCTCTAACTTGCCTCTTCTAATATCTAACCCTAGACAAGTAACTCATTTCTACTCTCTAGTTTCTTCATATTTAAATTAAGTTTCTATGTTTGCTTTATGTTAAGACTAATTTATGAGTGTAGACTAATTTATGTTTGATGTTAGATGAACTACTTTACTTCATGTTTGATGTTGGATTGAACTTTAAATTTCTACTTATTTGAATGTTGGAGTTATTATTTCTATTTGATGATGAACTTTGAATGTTGAATTTAACTTTGAGTATTTGAATGTTAAAACATACCACCTAACCCACCACACACCATCCCAACCCAACCCAAACATTATTGGTCATGAAATTTTTATAATATAATTGGGACTAAATATGTGCAACCCGCATTCTTTGAGACAAGGGAAGAAAAAGTCATACCTTACACCAACCAAACCAACAGCCCTAACGATACATACATAAATTCAAAAAATAAAATAAAAACAATTGGGGGTCAAAATCATATAATAATTGGACTACTGTTTCACAATTGAAATTCTTAAACCCAAGGACAATGCCTTCAGTTACTTCAACCAATACTTAGTGACAAATAAAAACACCTTAAAGTGCCAATTTTTATTTAAAATAATGACCGTATTTAGAATTAATCCTATTTTTATTTTTCACATTTTTTGAGGGAAAAAATAAAAACGTTTTCAAAACGGCATTTGGCGCAATAAAGATAAAAAAATGAAAATGAAAATGATTATTTAGTATAAAATATGAGAGAAACAAAAAATGACTTTTAGTTGTTTTTTATTTTTTATTTTTATTTTTATTTTTCCTCTCTCGAGCATAAAGAGAGAGATACATTAATGAGTTTTTATATTGAACATAATTTCTTAATAAAACTATCAAATGTATTTTTAAAAATAATTTATGTCTAAAATTAAAAATATTTTTATTTTTATTTTCATATAAAAAAATAAAATTATTTTAAAATAAATTTTAAACGCGTCTAATGTAATTTTATGAGCTAATTAAATAGTAAAATTCCTATTAAATGATTTCCATGACATTTCCTACATAGTGCATGTTTACAAGAAAACCGCATGAACAGTATAAATGCAACCGGTAATAACCGGTTCAGACATCCTGCGCAACACTTCTTCTGACATGAATCTCTGCCAGCACTTTCCTACATAGTGCATGTTTACAAGAAAACCGCATGAACAGTATAAATGCAACCGGTAATAACCGGTTCAGACATCCTGCGCAACACTTCTTCTGACATGAATCTCTGCCAGCACTTACAATTGCCTAGGTATCCCGTCCACTTCGCCGATTCAAATTTTTGATTCGAGCTGAGATATAACATTTTCTAATAGCTTTTTACTGTAGTAGAAAATTTTAATGTGACATTTTCTAAGAACTTTTTACTGTAGAAACCTAAAACTAAAAACTCGAATAGGTGAAGTGAACGAATTAAGGTCTATTTAAATTTTTAATTTTAAGATTTTATAGTTAAAATTTTTTAAAAAATATCTCATTTAATTTTTTTTTATTATAGTTAAAAATTTTAAAAAAATATTATATTTTAATTCGAATTAAAAACTCAAATTTATGATATATACGGGGTATATATTTACGTATTTTTTTTAGAAGACTAACATCCATATTCTACGGCACTAAATGGAAATGTTTCTTGCAATGTAAGCAATTACATATAATGGACTTCATGTGCTTCTTTCGGTTTGTTTTGTAGTTTAGGACCCTTCATTCTTTTTGGTTTTTTGGAGGCATGTCTGTGTCGTTAGGAAAACCAACAAGAAACGTACGGAGGGGTCGGTTGTTTCTTTCTTTTCGTATGATCCAATTTAGTAATTGCAGGAATAGTGGATCCTAAATAAATAAATTATGGGGTTGTTTTTTTTAATAAAATTTAAGTTATAATTTTATTTAAGTTCACGTTCTTTTAAATTATAATTTTATTTAATTTTACTCAATTTTATTTAAATTACAACTTCAACTCAAGTTATAACTCAAATTCAATTTAAAAACTACACTCAAATCACAATTCAAAAGAACAACCCATGATTACAAAAAACTCCATCATGAAAATGAAGAATTTACCCTTTTTTTTTTTTTCCCAAATGATCAGATTATTAATGTATTTTAAGGTTTTTTTTTTCACCTAGGGGGTCCAAATTTTTTGACTTGCCACTTTAGTCCCCATATATTTTGAAATTTTGAGCAACCGGTCCCAAAACTCCCATTTTTATTCACACTTTCTCACTTTACAAAATTGGATAATGAAGTCTCTGAATTTCCATTTTATTGACACTTTTGTCCCCATTTTGAAAATTTTGACAATAATAAAATAAATATTTATAACTTTAACACAATAACGATATTAATATTATAGAGTTATTAGTTAAGAGTGAGCATAAATTACAGCATGCTAATTTTAATAAGATTTGTAAGTCACTTGATTTTTCTTATATGTTGATTTATAAATTTAAATATATAATAAAGGTTTTTAAGGGTAAAATGGTGATTTTTTAAATAAAAAGTGGTAATAAAGTCAACTGATTACAATTATTCAAAATTAAAATCATTTTACTTCATGATTTCTATTCAAATAATCAATGTCAAATATAACAAGCTTTTAGTCAAAATAAAATTTTGAGGACCATAGGCGCAAGAACATGAGAGTTTGGAGACCTAATTATCTAAACTTTCAAAATAGGAACCCAATTGCTAAGAAAATAGGGTTCAGGACCTATTTATTCCAATTGTTAAAATGAGAGCTCAAGTGTCAAATGTCAAAAAGTTTAAGGACCCTAGGTGCAAAAACTCTTCTTTGAATTAGAGAAATACATTTTTTTTTTTTTTTACACTAAATCCACTCACAATATCATATTATTTTTGTACACTCACCTTTATAAAAAAATAAAAATAAATAAAAAAATTAAGAAATCTCAAAAACAATAACTTGGATCTTCAATTTTTGCGACATTTGAGAATAATTGATACTTAGTCAAGTTGTTACCTTAATGTTAAACGTATGATTTTTTTTTTTTTTTTTGTGCATGGTAAAAAAAATATATATATATCTTTGTGTAGTTATTACCACTGAATCTAACATTATTAGTAGTTTTTGTGTGATTAAAACGACATAAACAGTAAAGTTTTATCAGATTAAAAAAACGCAAGAAATAATCTCAACACTTTTTAAATGAGAAAATTAAGTAAATTCTTGCACTCCAATTAAGAGGGTGATTCTTGTTATTACCACATTAAAAAATTAGGAAATCCGGCTAGAGTGATTAAATGGACAACGGAACATAATATCAAAATATTGAATATCTTACTAGGTTCATTAATCTGAACTTGCATTGACTTAATCATAAATCTTTGGATTACTCTTGATTAAGTAATAAAGGTGGATTACAAGGGATTAATTAATATGGTTGGACATGAGAGATGGAAGACGAAATTGGTGGACACGGAAATATGAAAATGACGATTGGGGGGGTTCATGTGGCCATTAAGCAAGGAAAATATAAAAACTTATGTTTCATGTGGTGGCCTACGTTTAGGAAACGACAAAGAAATAAGAATTTACTCTTAAGAGACTATAAGTTTAGATATTTATCCTTTATTTTTAATAAATACTATTTTATTAGTGTAATTATTTGACTAAAAAAATTATGAATCAAGAGTTAATGGTAGAAATCTTAACTCATGCACTTTTAAAGAATATTTGTGAAGAGTACCTAATGACAAATTGAGTTGCAGCCCAATTACAGGCTTGTTCATTTGTATTTTTTGAGTTAAAGTGACTTGAGTTCAGATATTGATTTAAGTTAAAGTGTATTTGAGTATGATTTGAGTTAGGACTATAATTTGAATTTGTGTTTAGATGTGCATATTTTGAGTTATGGTTTGAATTGAGAATCTATTTGAGTTTGTTTTTGGGTGGGTCAAAACGCCTCGTTCACTTCGCGGATTTGAGTTTTCAATTCGAGTTGAGATGTGACATTTTCTGAAAGTTTTTCATTGTAACATAAAAAGTTAGATGTGACATTTTCTAATAGTTTTTAACTGTAGAAACCTAAAACTGAAAACTTGAATAAGTGTAATGAACGCGGGAATTTGTATCTAGATATATTTTAATAAAAAATCAATGGTGATGAAAAATTTTAATAGGGTATATGGGTAAAGTTTCATTTATCTCTTCACTATGAATGCATTAAAAAAATCATCTAAACGGAATTAAAGCGAAAAAGTTATGGCGTTTTTAATAATAGAAAAAATATTGTTCATTAATTTGAGTTTGAGTTTAGAAACTTGAGTTAGATAGGGATCTTAAACTCAATTTTTAGCCCAAAACTCAAGTTAAAACTTAAATTTTACAAAAGAATATGAACTTTAATAAAATTATAACATGAGTTTAAGGACCTGTTTAGTTTGATGATTCGAGTTTTTAATTTAAGTTGAGATGTGACTTTATATAAGAGTCTTTTACGATAATAAAAAAATTAAATGTGACTGTTTCTGAGAATTTTTTAATATAATAAAATTAAATTTTAAAGTCAAATTAGTAAAACGAACCGAATTTTTTTTTGAATTTAAGTGTAAATGAACAAACCTATACTATTTGAGATCTGGTCGGCTACTCTACAATGAAATCTACGGATAGTTGATAATTGAATTGGCAGTTCACGTGACTCCCTTTTTCTTTTTGAGAAGGAAAAAAAAAAAAAAAAAAAAAAGGGGCAACTCGTGATCTTTCCATTATTATGCTTTTCACCCATGGCAAGTAGTTCTACAATTATTTTTTTAAGGGTTTCTTGTTAATAATCATATAAATTTAATTATGAGAATAATTAAACTATGAATATTTACTAGAGTTTAGATAATATATGTCCTCGCAGCCCCATTTAGCAGCTCAATAAATTATGATCCAAGCCAAATTAAGGGATCTTACTTGGACGTTTTTCAGTTTTATGGGGCTGGTGAAAAATTGACCAGCACATTTTTCGAGGCCTTTGTAAAAATAACTCAATAAAAAAATTTTATTAGTAAAATAATTTTTTAAAAATTTTTATTTGCAAAATGACTTTTTCTTTTTTTCCTCTTACGACTTCTTCCTTCTTCTTCTTCGTCTTCGTTGACTTCTTCGTCTTTGAAGCTCTTCTGCGTCTTTGGCATTGGGAGCTTCGTTAATGACGGCGGTTGGATTTTGAGTCGTTTGAGTTTTACAGTTGGTGAGTTTGGGAAAAAGGAGCGATCGGAGTTGTTGGATGGACTCTTGGGCCGAGGCTTTGCCTCTAAATGGTTTGCGCTTTGATCCCAGAGATTTTGCAGGAGTGGAGGCGCCATTGATTCCGGCGGTGAACTTTCACTTCCGGTGGTAAACTTTTACTTTCTCTGAAAATAAATAAAATTAAAATTAAAAAGTCATTTTCCTAATTTTACTTTTTCACTTGGTTATTTTAACCAAATTCTCACATTTTTCCTGTACTAATAAATTCCAATAGAGGAGAATTAACAAGAAAGACATTATTATTTATTTATGAAGATTAATAATATTATATCAGTGAGTAATAACTGAGGACTTAAGTAAATAAAAGCTCATACTCACTTGATATTATATATCAAATAAACCAAAGTTATATCTATGATAAGATGATAAATAAATTACGCGTTAAATAAAAAAAGTAATTAAAAAATAATCTAGTAGATTATTTGTGACATTTTACCAAATTATTTTTCTTTTTCAACGCAAGGATAGCCGACCATCTTCAGCTTTGGTCTTCATACATGAAAAGTAATTTGGCAAATTATTTTTCATTATCAACAAAAAATGGCTGATTTTCTCTAACTTCGACGGCCGATGCCAATATTAAAGAGTAATCTGCTATATTATTTTTGAATAAAGAAGAGTAATCGAGTACAACTTAAATGGGTGATTAGAGAAATTCACTTTCAAGAGTTGGTATTAGAATATAGCAATTATGTCAAGAGATTATTAACCTATTTAATTCACGCGTTTAAATTTTTAATTTAACTTTGTTATGGTATTTCTTTAATAAAAAAAGTTTCTACCAATGAATTTTTTTCTTAAGTTGAGAAAATTGGTGAACTTATTTTAGAGTACATAAATTTAAATTTAAATTTTTATTTTTTTGACTAATATAATTATTTAATTAAAAAATAATAATAAAAAATAAAAAATAAAAATTTAAATTCATGCAAAAAATATTTATCTTATTTTCTCAGTTTAAATTCAAAATTTAAATAAAGACTTAAACTCATAAAACAAATGGAGCTTCATTATTAAACCCAGCCCAGTTGCTTACAATAGTCCATTATTGGCCCACCCATGTGAAAATGATACTTTTAATAAATTAAGTATTTTAAAAGGTAAAATTTATAATTTTTAACTTTTTTAAAATGTAATTGTGATAAATCACGAGTCAAATCGGAATAATAATGACAAAAAATTGTATAGTTATTGTGTCTACCTTAACTTTTGACCATTAGTGCTATAGGTGTTCATTACTCATGGTCATAGAGATCGTAATAAGGATTTTAGGTTTAAATTTTTTAATGTGTAAGCTCCTCTATTAGAAGCAAACACATAACATACTAATCATGAGAAGAATAGTTATGATATAAGAGAGTAAATTCAGAATTTCAGAGAGGAAGAAAAGAGAATTTAAAAACTCATATTTTTATTACTGAGCAGACTCTTTACAAAATTTTCTTAGTTGGAAGACTTCTGCCTTTACAAGAGAATTGTCTCTCAAATATTCTTTGTATAATTTGAGTTGTGTATGTAAGAAAAAAAAATTAATACAAAAAAAAATTAAATTTTAATTTTTATTAGAAAACATATTATAATAATATGATTTGAGTCATAAAATAAACACACTCGAGTCATATTCCCAAAATCATTAATTTATTAAACAGATTTGACAGCTCCAGCATTAATAAAAACCTCATCAAATTAACATTATTCAAGTTGCCCTGCATAAGGGCAAGCATGACGGGTTTGAAAGCAACTTTCTTCGAACAATTAATGTTAATCGTTTGTTGTAATCGTTTTGGGACCATTGATATTAATCTGGTCCCCTCTGGTTTAATGAAGATCATTTGTATAAAAAAAGAATAATTAATGTTTATATCATGTTCATCAAATTTTAAAGTCTAGCTCGACTTAAATACAATAAATGTGAAACCAGCTACAACTATTTATTTATTTATTTTTAACTAATTACACATACGACAATATGTTTATCCGATTGTAATAAAGTAACCATTAAGGATCTTTCTGTTGATAACAGGCACAAAAGGCACTTTACACTCCGCTCTCAATAAATATATTAAGGATTAGACACCAAGTAATGAATTAATTAGTTAGACATGAAATTAGAATATAAAAAATCTTATTTCAACCGAGAATATATCTATTATTGGTGACAATAGTGGCACACCAATAAATCACTATTATTCATAAATCTATTGTCTATCTATCTATCACAAAATTGAATTATATCTCTTATCAATATATCTGTTTATTACGCGAGTTCTAATTAAGAAATATAGTTAAAAAGTAATTAATATAAAAAGGAAAAGATAAAAATATTAAATTTGAATTTTCATAAATCTATTGTTATCTATCTATTATATTTTTTTATTGATATGTCCGTTTATAACGGGAGTTTTAATTGAGTAATTAATATAAAAAGGAAAAGATAAAAATATTAAATTTGATTTTTTTTTTTTTTTGTGAGTAAAAATTAGCAAAACATGTTTTTAGTTGTAACTCGAATTGAGACGAATATGAACACAAACTCGAAGGACATGAGGTTAACTGCCACTCACACATGACTCAAACTCTCCTTCTTCTCTCAACCAAATCCTTCCTTTTACTCAAACTCAAGCCAGATTTCCCGCCATTTCTCTCTAATCCCAAACCAAACCCATCGCCAATTCAATTTATTCGCTTCTACACTTCTCCAAATCCAACCCCCCTCTGTCCATCTCGCCCAAACTCAGTCTCCTTCCGAGTCAACTCACTCCCTCCCCGCCACTCTCCGACCTCTCCCCAATTCGCCCAAATCCTCATCCTCTTCGCCGTCTCCTCCCTCCTTCTCGTCCTCCGTCTCTTCTCCGCTGTTCTTCTGCCCGATTTCCCCGCCCGGTGGCGGGGCCTCGTGGCGGCCTCCGAAGAAGCCGAGGCCCGGACGAGCGGTTTCCCCTCGCACGTGTGGGAAGCCATTGTCGCGTACGAGGACAGGCGGTTCTTCGCGCATTTTGGGGTCGACCCGGCTGGGATTGCGCGGGCTGCGGTGTCGTTTTCGGCTCGCGGCGGTGGCAGCACCATCACCCAGCAGGTATTTTGGACTTCTTGTTCTTGTCGTCGTTGTTGGTGGGTTCAACGCTGACCAATGGGTTTTGTGTGTATTGATTCTTGAGAAAACTTGGGAATGCCAAGGATCGGTCAAAAGTACAGAAAAGTGATATAAAATCTATTTAATTCACTTATTCAAATTTTTAATTTGTGTTAAAATATAATTGTATATGAGAATTTTTTTACAGTAATATTAGATGTAACAGATTTTAAGAACTTTTTACTTAATAAAATTTAAATTTTAAATTTAAATCGGTGGAATAAATAGTCTTAACAATAAAAAAAAAGTCCTGACGTAATTCTTCAACTTGATGTGGAGTTTGTGGCATGTCACCTAATTTTCTGTTGATTATACACACACACACACACACACACACACACACACACACACATACACACACATTTGGCAGAGTGGGCGGTTGTTTATCTTTGAACATGTATTGGTTTCTCAAACTTGTATAATTGTATTGATTCAAGTCATAATAGTGGGTGTATTAGAAGAGCATAGTGGGAACTAATTGTTTGACGATTTTAATTTTATTCCACAAAGGGGTTTTCTTTTTTATGTATTTCTTTTTTGGCAAGGTGAGCTGTTGTTGTTGTTTCTTTATTTTTTTTCTTTCTTCTTCTTCTGAATATTATAATAATTATATGCAGGAAATAATTGTTTGACTATTTTACTTTTTTGAGTTTTGTATGTATTTCTTTTTTTTTTTTTTTGGCAAATTGAGATGTTTTTTTTTTCTTCTGAATATTGTAATAATATAAAAAAATGTACATATATTTTTTCTGAACTTGTGTACAAGTTGTAACTTTGTGATAATGGGCCTATATATATATATGTATTTATATATCTATATGTATGTATGTATATATCTATATACATGTATAATATTTTAAGAGAGTGGTGACATCATTGAGAATAAAATAATTGAAGAACAGGTGCATGAAAGTGGACAAGAATGGTCTCAGAACTAAATTAACACTTCGTATGATCACGCTGGCACCGAAATCTCTATATTTTATATAATACCTCTTATTCTATAATGGTAGGAAATAAAATAATGAGAGATTGAAACTTGGAATATTGAATGTGCTTACAACGTTTTGGAGAAAGTGAGTCCATATAGGGACAAAGGCTTGGCCATAACTGCATGAGTAGACTTTCTTAGGTGTGACCCGGCACTGCAATTTTTATCCTTTACAACCCCAGCTGATGTTAGCACGAAATTAACGATTACGTCTACCTTGTCAACCGTTTTACATCAAGTTCGTTCAAGAGAGAGAGAGAAAGTAGAGAGAGAAAAAGTCAACCCCATTGCAAAAACTGAGTAGTGGAGACAAAAATGAAATGGAAAGAACCAGAGTGGACAATTTCCATTCCTCTCCAATACACCTTCTTCATCAAGCCTCCTTTTTCTTTTTTTTTTTTTTCCTCTCTCTATCTTCATCCCATAGTACCTCTGCATGGGATCCTTCATACTCTTTCCATTTATCTTCTTTTGCTTTTCTCTGGTCTCTGGCTATACTTACTTGGAGTCCGTACATCCAAAATTCACTGCTTCACACCTTTTGTTCATTGATAATGCTGGTGCCTTCTTGGCTTCCCGGAATGGGACGTTCAAAGCTGCTATTTCAAATCCCGGCGCCCAACAGCAGAACTTCTACTTGTGTGTCATTCATGCGGCATCCAACACCATCATCTGGTCTGCTAACCGTGATGCTCCGATCTCAAGTTCGGGTGTAATGACTCTTACGGTTAAGGGAATTAACATTACTGATGAGGATGGCAATCAAAAATGGTCAACTCCATCATTAGGGTCTTCAGTTTCTGCGTTACTGCTGACTGAAATGGGCAATCTTGTACTGCTCGATCAATCTAATGGCAGTCTGTGGGAAAGTTTTGACCATCCGACGGACACGATTGTGACTGGACAACGCTTGCCTGCCGGGACATATCTGTATGCTGCTGTATCAGATAATGATATCTCAACTGGTGATTATAATCTTGCAATTACTGCTTCTGATGCAATATTGCAATGGCATGGACAAACATACTGGAAGTTGTCAATGGATACCAAGGCTTATACAAATTCGAATTATCTAGTGGAATATATGGCAATAAACAGAACAGGTGTTTTTCTGTTTGGTCGTAGTGGATCAGTAGTTGTGATTCAGGTGATTTTGTCTTCGTCAGATTTCCGAATTGCGAAACTTGGTGCGTCTGGCCAATTTACTGTCAGTAGCTTGTCTGGTATCAACTTGAAGCAGGAATTCGTGGGGCCAAATGATGGCTGTCGAATTCCTTTTGTTTGTGAAACACTTGGACTGTGTACTGCAGGTTCTGGATCAACTAATCCATTATGTTCATGTCCACCGAGCTTCCACGGAATTGCACAGAATAGCAGTGGTTGTGAACCAAGTGATAGATCTTATTCTTTGCCCGTTGCTTGTAACTTGACCAATCAAGATGTTCAACCGAATTCATCCTCTGTTTCGTATCTGAAACTTGGCTATGGTATGGATTATTTTTCCAACGTTTTCTCCCAGCCTATTTTTGGCGTTGATTTGTCTAATTGTCAAGATCTCTGCACGGGTAACTGTTCTTGTTTGGGCGTTTTCTATGAAAGTTCATCTAGTTCTTGTCATCTGCTCGAAAACGAGTTGGGGTCCATTATTTCAAGCAATACGGACCTGTTGGGTTACATTAAAGTTCTTTCAAATTCTACCCAATCAAACACCACGAGTAACAACGGAGACGAAGGACGGAAGCTTCCTGTAGTTGCTCTTGTGCTTTTACCTTTCACTGGCTTCTTTCTTTTGGCAGCTCTAGGTTTCCTCTTGTGGGTAAGATGGAGATCCAAGGCAAGAGAGATAAAATTAGGCAATCCAAGATCATTTTCTTCAGGAGATCTGGATGCCTTCTACATCCCTGGGCTACCTAAAAGGTTTGACTATGAAGAGCTTGAGGAGGCTACTGATAACTTTAAGACCCAGATTGGCTCAGGAGGATTTGGCACTGTTTACAAGGGAACACTACCAGACAAAACTGTTGTGGCAGTAAAGAAGATAACTAATTTAGGTGTTCAAGGGAAAAAAGATTTTTGCACCGAGATTGCTGTTATTGGTAATATTCATCATGCGAATTTGGTCAGGTTGAAAGGGTATTGTGCTCAAGGAAGACAGCGGCTGTTGGTTTATGAATATATGAGCCGTGGCTCACTGGACCGAACCCTTTTTGGAAGTGGACCGGTGTTAGAATGGCAAGAGAGGCTTGATATAGCCCTTGGGACAGCGCGTGGGCTTGCATACTTGCACAGTGGCTGTGAACCAAAAATAATTCATTGTGACATCAAGCCTGAGAACATTCTCTTGCAGGATCAATTTCAGGCAAAAATCTCCGATTTTGGGCTCTCAAAACTTCTAAGCCCTGAGCAGTCCAGTCTCTTCACAACAATGAGAGGCACACGTGGTTATCTTGCGCCAGAGTGGCTTACTAATGCTGCAATCTCAGAGAAAACTGATGTCTACAGTTTTGGAATGGTTCTGCTTGAACTTGTAAGTGGAAGGAAAAACTGTTCAATGCGTTCACAAAGCCGTAGTGCGAATGACAGTAGCAGTAGTGGTGCTGTCTCATCATTGTTCTCCACTTCAGGGCTCATTTATTTTCCTCTGTTTGCACTGGAGATGCACGAGCAACAAAGGTACTTGGAGCTCGTTGATCCAAGGCTTGAGGGGCGGGTGACAAGTGAAGAGGTGGAAAAATTAGTGCGGATAGCTTTGTGTTGTGTTCATGAGGACCCGGCACTGAGGCCTAATATGGTTGCTGTTGTTGGCATGTTGGAAGGTGGGATGCTTGTGGGTCATCCAAGATTGGAGTCTTTAAATTTCTTGCGCTTTTATGGCCGTCGGTTCACTGAGGCTTCTATGATAGCGGAGGCAACTGAGAAAAATGATACAGAGCTGTATCCACTAAAAGCTTCTTCCCCGAGCACAGCAAGTGAATCACATGCTTATTTTTCTTATGTCTCCTCACAACAGATCTCAGGACCTAGATAATGTTTAGTTATTGAGCAGTTTTTGTATAGTTTATTGCGAATGGCCATTAAATGTATGTAATGTCGAATTTCAACTCGTTTACTGCTTGTATTGGCATTATAATTTTCACATTTAATCTACACATAGACTATAGATCTCACCATGAAGTTCAAGGTGGGTGGGTTGGACGGCTTTAATTTATTTGGCTCATGTAAACTGTTTCTTTTACGAAAATTACCCTACCTATTATAGGTAGCTTTTATAAGAACTTTTTTTTCTTCTTCTCTTCTTCTTTTTGCTGGGTGCCTATAACGCCTGCAGCTGGGTGTTTGTTGTTCCGATGCTAATTTCCGAGATCCTTCGAGATTATTTACAATGAATGGCTTATGCTTTGTTTTCAATTTATTGTTCTGTGTTGATCTTGGCGCATGTTCTTTTCGGCATCTCCTCTATTCAATTCCTTTGATTTCTTACTGTTATAAATCCCTCTTTGCAGCTTGTTAAAAATACATTCCTTAAGAATGAAAGAACACTTCCAAGAAAAATGGTTGAGATGGTTCTGTCAGTAGCATTGGAGAGGACAATATCGAAAAGGAGAATATTGAGCTGCTATGTAAATAAGGTCAAATACGAATACTTCCTGTTTATTATTTATTTTGTGACGTCTTGTTAACTTGATAGATTATGTTTTATAGCTTTTAGTGTTTGCTTATAGATAATGTTTTCACCAGTGGCATCTGCTAGAATATCATATTTTTCCCGTCCTTTAGGAGCTTTTAAACCCTGACTTGGGGTTAATCGATCTAAAGACGTTAAACACAAGGAAATCTAATATTATAGCAGAAAACGTTTCATATTTGAATTTGCAAATCAGTAAACTGGAATTGCTTGAACTGATATCTGCATTGCTGTTTACTGTCTGAAATATCTTTCAACCACTGAATGCTACGGATTGGTGTTTATCTAGTTTGTACTTGTAGAACAGAGATGAAAGCGCCATACATGCTTTGTTTATAGGTAGTTTGTAGATACTAGAAAGCTAGTGTTTTGAATATAACTGATTCAAAAATCTCTCTTATTTGATGAGTTAATTGTCACAGCGTCTTATGAGAACAAATGATGGGGAAAAAGAGTTGATGCTTTTTCTCACGTCCACCGGTTTCTCTCCTGCTGATGTGAATTTTCATCCATTTAATACCTCAGCCTTTGAGAGCCAACCTAAACTTAGCCAGTGTATATCAGGTTCAACTGAAAGGTTTAGAAATCAGCCAAAATTTTTTACCTGATCTGGTTTAGTAATGACACATGAGCAAATTGAAATAAGTCTAGCATGAGATGCTCAATTCATGCAGTCCTATTGCAAGTTCTGTTTAGTTTAAAAATGTCTGCGGCTCACTATATCCGTGGAGAATGTTAGTAGTAGAGATAGAAAGATCTTATTGACACACCATGCTGCTTGTGCAGAAAAAAGGTCTGGTTTAAGTTTGATAATTTCTGCTCTTCCTACTTACTTGATTAAGATGATATTCTCGTTTGCAGTAATTGCAATTGGTGTAACAGATATCAGGATTCATTTTACAGATATATTGGGGACATGGTATTTATGGCATTGAATCAGCATCAGATTTCTATTTTGGAAAGCCTCCATCTCTTCTAACTTTGGGGGAGTCTGCGCTGCTTGCCGGGATTATACCTGCTCCAGAACTTCGGTCACCGTTCAGGGATCCTACCAGGTCTTTTGGTGCTAATCTTCTTGATATATATTTACTATTTTATATCCTGTATATTAAGATTATTAAAAATATATACCTTGATTTCGGATGTTCTCAACATTGTATCCTTCGATTTCAATTTCACATCAAATTTGTATCGTATATCAGTCAAATGACATTCAAATGTGCAAATGTTGAGAACATCCAAAATACACGGTGTCCTATAATCAATGATTGCCGATATTAGAATTTTCTTTCTCAAAATCTACTGTTTTGCAGTGTTTATATCCTTGTAGTTCCTGACTTTGTATAGCTAGCTTCACAGTTTTGCTCTTTTTTTTCCCCCTCTTTTTCTTCCTTTAAAACTCGTCTTGCATATACCACCGATGAAAACATAGTCATTGAAAACTCGTCATATAAATATATGTATGTATATGTATAACTGAAAGACCAACTTATGCTTGTCTAACAGAGGGAAAACCTTCCAAGCCAGAGTATTGAAGAGGATGGTGGAAGTTGGCTTTCTTGACATTGAGACAGCACTTTCAGTTCTGAAACAACCTCTTTACTATGTTAATGGGCCAGCATCTGTTGATGGGCTTTTACTCTTGTCATCTTTCTTCAGAGAGGTATGTGCTTCTTTTCTTAATCAATGTTTGTTCCTTTGCTTTTTCCTTATTTATTTTAAAGCTCTAATAAGATGCGATTTTGATATATGTTTTTCATCTCCTGATTCTTCTGAATGAAAGCGTCCAACTTCGGTGACAACTCCTAGGGCCTATTAATTTGCAGCCACAAGGAAATAAAATTCTGGACCTTTTATTTTTATTTTTTCCCATTCCGTCACTAGAACTCAAATTGACATGAATTGTTGTATAACTCTCTATTTTAGTAAAAATCTTTTAAGAAATAATGTCACCACTGTAATGCAAATAACCTTTTAACTTTGTTCCATCTCTATGATTTTTCTGAGAACATCTCACCATCATGAAGTGGGCCCTGTAAGAATTAAGGCCACCACTACGACAACCATTTTCTGATAAGTACAAATTTATTTATTTTTAAGCATCGTATGCCACAAGTAATCTTTCAATTAGTCAAGGTACTACATAAGATCATGTAAGATAATATGTGTCCCAAACTTATCACACGAATAAGAGATTGTACACTAGGTTGACAGTTCACTGTCACCTTATATTGGTCCAAAAAATGCAATCTTTAACGCTCTTCCATTTCATCGATTCGAGTTTTCAGTTTTAAGTTTCTATAGTTAAAAACTTTTAAAAAATGTCAGATCTAACTTTTTTTGCTACAGTTAAAAACTCTAAAAAAATATTATATCTCGGCTCGAATTGAAAACTCAAATCCGTAAAGCGAGGCCTTATTGTATCTCTGGGTGGGGATGTCCCCATTAAACCTTGGGAATGGCCCCACATGTGGGCCTCAACATGTGGGTTGGGTCTCACGGGGATAATCCTTATCGGGATATATAAGATTTCAGAGATGGAGATTAAAGTTGGTGTCTTGACTTTTTGTAATTTGTTGAGGGAGAGAGAGGAGATGTCATTTGTAAATATTGCACTATATATATATATATATTTGTAAAAGAAACAGATTCTGTTCTAAAGTCTCTTCTGTTTTGTTGGTTGCGTAGGAAGTTGGAGGGTCAAGAACTTTGGGTCAAGGAAGTAGAGACTTAGCAGGCAACGGTGAATGGGATTGGGAAACAGAGAGCAAAATTTGGGAAACTTGTGAAGAGATGGAAAGATGGGCCATCATGATTCGGCTTAGAGCATCAAAATGTGGATGAATTTTTTTGTTGTTCTTGTTATATAACTTCTAAGTTATGGGGTTTTCCTTCTTAGCTTAGTCAACATATTTAGAGTTGTTATACTTACGGGACAAAATTTAAAATTTTCTATTGGCCTTTGAGCCAAATAACAATTTGCCGTGGCACTTCAAAACTTATGTTTTAGCTCGCACAAATTTTAGTGTCACATTTAGGCCTCGTTCACTTTACGGATTTGAGTTTTCAATTCGAGTTGAGATGTGATATTTTTTTGAGAGCTTTTCACTGTAGCAGATAAAGTTAGATGTAACATTTTCTGAGAGCTTTTTACTGTAGAAATTTAAAATTGAAAATTCGAATCGGTGAAATGAACGAGGCCTTAAACTACCCACCATTTTTCTTTTTTGAACTTTTTGTTCAATCCTCGTCTAGTCTCTTTTCTTTGCCGTTATTATTATTATTATTATTATTATTATCAAGTCCTGCTTTAAGAATTTGTTGTACTTGCGATTGTAAAAATTTACTGTCAATAAAAATAAATAGACTAGTAGAGAAAGTACACAAACATATGGGACCAAGCAAGCTTGATTGACAAAAAATATATGCAGGCGATTTAACAAAATAAGTCGTCACGCACTCAGTTATTAGACATTATGAATTGTCCAAGACACAAAATGAAACACAATTGAAACTAAGAAGTGTTCATAAAGATTATTCAACTTAATATGAAACACCATCACTGTGGGAGCTTGTTGAACTTGCGATATCGGAACTCGGCATATGTTTTGGTCGAAAACTTTGGCGGGTTCGTCTTGTCGACGAGATCCAGGAGAGGTCCGATCATCGTCTCGGGGGGCGGTGCACAAAACACCGCCCAAGACATGCGCGTGCTTTCCTTGTTCACCACGCTCCTGTGAAGAACGCTCTTGTATTTCCCATTGCTTAGGATCTGCATTTTGGTTTAATTCAATACTAAATATGCATAAGAAAAATGTTATCAGCCGTTATATATTTCTATATAAGTAGTCTTTTCTAATATGACGAAGCTAGTGGCTGCTAGAGCTATTACCAAAATTTGTGCAATTAATTAATAATCAATCCTGGTAATTATTGCTTTCCATTTACTTTAAAAAAAATCTTGATAATTATCAGGTATGTGTTGTACCTTATATAATATAATTGTACATCAAGCTCATGAAGAAATGAGAAAATGTTAAAAGAGACAACAAATTCTTTTGGAGACTTCTGTTGTGGAGGATACTTAATTAATTGGTATAATTATGAATTTCTTAATCCCATCATATTATATTAGAATAAACTACGCGCAATATATGTATGTATATAGATTTGATGAAATATGACAAAAGCTTCACGTTTCAGAGTCTTGCTGAGGATGACCTATATATTTATTCTTGTAGAAAGGTGATCTCTCTATATATGCATAATATGCTAGATTATCCAAGAGGTTAAACTTTATTATCCAAGACTTAAACTTTGAAAATCACATCAAAATTAAAAGTCACAAAAATTTGACAAATCCCAATAAAAATTTGAGTTTTAACAGTTTAAACCAATATCTTATTAATCAGACAATGTTTTATATCCTATCAAAGAAGTAAAAGACCATAATCTTAAATTCGAACTCCCATAAATAACCAACTCCGATTGATTTCTTGAAATCATCCGAATTCATTAAAGATTGGAAGAAGAAAACCTCGATCTGATCACCGATGTGAATGAATAGCGCATTTGGCAAGTAATCGGCCGCCACCCAATGGCCATCTTTCCAGAGTTGAAAGCCTGGAACGTCGTTGGGGACGAGTACGGTGATAGCAGACATGTCAGTGTGAGGCTCAACTCCGAGAGCTAGCTCGGGTTGTGGGCACGGCGGATACATGTTTATCTTCATTTCTAACTCTATTTCATCTCCTCCCAAACTCCTCTTCAATGCCTTCCTCTCCAGGCTTAGTCCCTCAGAGAGCAGTTCAAGCACCTCCTCGGTCACTCTCAACACTTCCTTGTTGTATTCTTCAGTTACTTCTCTGCAGTGCCACATGATAGGTATCAAAAAAACTGGTTACATTCATGTGAATAATGTTATTACCGTCCCGTTTATTTTACCGATTCTAATTTTATTACAGTAAAAAATTCTTAGAAACAGTCACATCTAATTTTTTTTTATTATAGTAAAAAGCTTCCACATAAAGTCACATCTCAATTCAAATTAAAAACTCAAATTAGCAAACTAAACAGGCCTTACATATCATAACATTCCCAAAGAATCCCTGTACAATAACTGCATGCTGGGGTACATAGCTTCATATTCAAACGTTTAAATATATATAAAACCAATCCAATAAAAAGCAAAGAAAAATTTTATATCAGAAATTTGAAAATGAAAAAATTGGGGGAAAACATAATTAAAAAATATTAAAAGATAATCGTCAATAATCACTAATCAAACGGCATGAAGTAGGATGAGACGGGGCTTGAATTTAAAAGGATAATTGTATATGTATAAAACAAGAGTGTTTAAAAGATTTAAAATAGTAATAGAAAGTGAACACATTTTGAATATGGGGTTAAAAACGCATTTAGTGAAAATTACCAACCTGTATGTAGGAGGATTTGCAGGCCAGAATTGGTAATTAACTTTAGATGGAGGAGCCATGACGTGAAAAAAATAGTCTATCCATTCAACCTTTTCATCACGGTTCTTAGTCATCTTAGTCCCATAACCTTCAAACTTCCCATGAGATGGGTCATTCGAATAGGCCTCCTTTTCCTCCATAGGGAGCTCAAAAAATACTCCGCCGACCTCTTGAAGCCGTCGAATCAACTCGGGCGATATCCCATGATCGGTAATAAGAAAGAAGCCCCACTCGGAGGCAGCCGCAGCCATCTCCTTAACCACAACATTGTGCGGCTGAGAGAGGGAGATGATGGGTGCGGTGATGCCCTCGACGGCTTTGGTGTTCTCAGGGCGTTCGTGGTCCGGTCGAACAAATTGTGCTGGGAGCTCTTTGAGCCCTGCAAAGGCCAAGGCTTGGATTCTCTCTCCCGTGACCATTTTCACTATATGGAATTAATAAAGTGAGACTTTAGAAAATCTAGCTCAATATTGTTATGAAAATGCTTCTAGGGCTCTAGCTAGCTCCAATTAGTATAAATAGACATTGCCAATTCTTCTCCATCATCGCAATTCGCTTAGAATGTTTCGCTTGATCATCATCACCGACCAACATTAATTAATCAACGCCAACCATGTGCTGCACAATTGAGCTACCAATCAAAAATTTTTTTATTAAATTTTAAATGTACCTTTCAAATTTCTTTAAAAAAAGGTAATAATTTGATAATTCCTTTATATACGTATCTTTTAGTTATATATCATCAGAAAGCCTTCTCTCTAATTAAGAAAAATGTCATTCACGTTGCAGAAGTAGTTGCCACGTACATACACTACTAGCCTGAAGCTTCAACGCTTTATTCATTTTCAAGATTAAAAAAATATATCATTTTGGGGCTTCGGCTAATCATAGTATTCTTGGCACACGAAACATCACATTTGGTATAGTTGTTTCAAAAATATTAAAAAGATCATCTATAGTTTTTCTCCAAGCAAAAGATACTGTATAGTTTTTAAAAATATCATTCCGATATTTAAATCCATTTTGAACCACTAAATGCCTTATTTATCCTTTTAATTAATAAATCTTAATTTTCATTAAAATATTAAAAGAAAAAAAAAAAAAACTTAAGAAAGACCATGGCTTAGTTTGGTAATGCTGTGGATTTTAAAAAAAGTGCTTTTAGCTGTGCTGAAAAAAAAAAGTAGCTGTTTTAAGAAGCGGCTGAGTGTTTGGTAAATTGTAATTATAGTAGCTGTGCTGGTTCTAAAATCAGTAAATAGCGTTTGGTAAATTTTGAGGTGGAATTGCTGTGGGTATGTAAAATGACCAAAATAGACATGATATGTAATTTATATATATATAATTGTTTTTGATATTTAAAAATAGTTGTTTAACTTAAAAAAAAAACATAATGGTATGATTTTAAATTTTTTAACAAAAAATTTATGATAATTAATTCTCTTTTTTTCATTTCTTTATTCACAATAAAATTACAACTAAAAATAACATAATGATAAATTGTCAATTTTATTAACGCAACCAAATATCATAATTATCAATTTTGGTGGAGTTCTTTTAAAAATCTGCAAGAAACTTCTGCAAGTACTTTTTTAAAATCTACAAAGATTACCAATAGACATGATATGTAATTTTTATATATATAATTGTTTTTTATATTTAAAAATAGTTGTTTAACTTTGAAAAAAAAAACATAATGTTATGATTTTAAATTTTTTAACAATAAAAAATCTGTTCTAATCTTGAAGGTAATCCATTTTGATGATAGCTCGGTTTCAATTCTAGCATGTAGTTATAACTTAGCTTTAGAAGGTATATGCGGAATTTTGGAAGGTGTTCACAATTTTTTCGTAGTCAACGTTTTCCCCTTGAAAAAAAAGAGGATAAATGTACAATAAAATACCATAGACAACCGAAGACAATGATATGATATTCCCATAAAGTTGCAACATGATTACTATGCACAAACAACAGTAATAATGTACACCCCTTTGGATCCTATTGCCTCATGTCACTTTCTCATCACTCGTATTACTTTATATCAGAGGTCCATACAAGGTAATGTATCTACCACCTATATAAATACAAACAGATCGAAAGAACCACACAAACGAGAGGCATCTTTGCTTTAGCTATGAGCGGGGGGCAAAAAAAGCTGGTCTCACTTGGAGCCATCGGTTTGCTCGGCTTTGTTGCCTTGTTCACAAGCCTTCCCAACTGAATTCAAGTATAGGCGGTGCCCACAAAACCAACTTACCCATATCCGAAAAAGAATGCAATCTCAAAAGCATTTTAGAAAAGGATGAAATGAATCAAGAAGATGACAACTTGACCAAACCAAAAGTATTCATCGATGGTTGAACTACAAGTTCTCTTTCTATTGCTATGTGTTTTCTCAAAGAACTTCATGAGCCAACCGGGTAATCACGTGCTTAGTTTAGTGCCCAAAAAAATTAATAGAAATTTCACATTGCATGAGAAATTTATGCACATGATAAGTACTTCTATAAACACACCTGTCTGGGTGTACTTCTCTTGAACTCAGATTATGAAACTCAAGTTATAAGTTTGATTTGTATATATTTACTTCCATACAAATTACGTAAAAGAAAAACACCTTATAAATATTTACTTATGAATATGTTTGGCTAGTCCACTTGTTTTGCCATGCATTCTTTTAAATCCTCTTTACCAAAAACTCCCAATGAGATAGATAGGCAATAAGGACCTATTAATATGTTTTACAGCCATGCATTCTGAAGAACGAATTCCGAGTAGCAATTTCCCATCTTTCTTCCTTTTTCACCTTCCATCTTATTCAGTTGTATTAAGGCTTCAAATCATAATTCCAGTGTCTTTATGTGGAAAGGTTGCTTTATGTTTTAATAACTAGCACTTCCAAATGCTCTTAAAGAATTTGGGAACAAAATCACAAAAAACTAGTTCACGCTTCTTAGACACACAAAAAATTAAATGGTAAAAAGAAACTTGGAACTACATATGCCAAAGCCCATGATGATTAATCTGCCACATTAGTTTAATCTTTGATTAACGAAATATTAATTTGGTCTATGCTTTTTTTTTGTGAAACCAAAACTAATCAAGTAACCAAAACCAATATTAATTGTACCAAATCGTTTTTTATTAATAATTTATTAAGGGCATTCATGGTCGAATCCAAGAAGATAAAAAAAAAAATCATGTGCTATGTCCGGAAATTCCTAAAGAACTGTTGGATCATCACTATCTCAATGAATAGACATGATTACTAAAAATCTAGAGAAACCTCTTGGTTTACATCATAATAAAAAGCGTAGATTGGAGCTCGAAAGAATCATCTATTTCAATTTATGACTTCAAATCTAACTCTTGAAACGATTGATCAACTCTAGCTACTAGGTCGATGTAACACAAAAACCCAAAAATTTGGGGACAAATCGGAAAGCAAATTTCAAATACTAAGATTAATGGAGTACTTACAAAAAAATGTGCTTAAGAGGGCTAAGGTTGACCGTGGAAACTCGGGAGAGGAGACCCGAAGAAACGGAGGCCGTGAATCGGAGGAGATCGGAATGGAGTGCAGGCATCGGAGACCAAATGAATCGGTGAGCAATAAAGGAGCGATTGGCGAGAGAGGAGCGAGAAAGGAGAGAGAGGAGCAAGAAAGGAGAGAGAGAGAACGGGGAGTGATGGATTGCAAGAGGTTCATCCATGAAGAGAATGGAGTAAATGGAGATAGGTGGGTAGATGGGGATTATTTTGTTTCAACGGGGTAAAATGGGAATAAAAATTTTTCATTAATGTGAAAGGAAGGGATTCGATAAGCTTTACCCAAGCACCGCTTCAGAAAACAATTAAATTATTGAAAAAGCACTTATTTTAGTTTTTACCAAACAGCAAAAACAACTTAAGCTAAAAAAAAAAGTGCTTCTAAGGGTGCAGAAGCACTCCCAAACGAAGCCCATGTTTCATTGAGGAAGATGATGGCTTGGCCTCACTAGCGACATTGAATCTGGGTTCTCTTGAAGCAGCCGCCACTGCCACCACTAGGGTCTGTAATTTTAGACATAGCACAAGAAGAGATCAATGGATTTAGACTGTATGTTTATTATTCGAGCCATTAGTATAAATTTCTGCGAATCGTAATACCTATCCACAATCATGCATTTTACTCTCTGTCTTTTTATTATGAAATCAACTCTCATGTTTTCTTATTTATGTTTCATTTTATGTCCTTATAATAATATTACATTATGTCAATTAATATGTCACATTAATTATATTTTATATCATGTTAATTAAAAAGTCATATCAATTAAGATATTTTAATTGATATGGCATATGATTTTATTAAGAGGACACAAAAAGAGAAGGAATAAGGGGACGATATAGAGATATTTAGGCAATATGTCATGAATTTTAAAATTAGATTGACTTTTGCTATGGATACTAAAACTATTATAAAATATACCACAATGACCTTATTTAATTTTGTATAGAGCAAAATTATACTTGTATTTTTATATATTTCATTCAATATCTTTGAATTTTATGAAAGTGTTGTGGTTTTTCATGTATATTTATGTAATTTTTATAAATTTATAATTTTTAAATATTTTTAACTATAAGATTCTCTGCAATAATTTATATATAATGGCATATGTCAACCTAAATCTAACTGTAAAGTGCCTGGACATATAAGTTATATCCTTTTATTATTCACATTTCTATTCACATTTCTCAATGGAGCAACTTCAGGATCCTTTCACACCCTTAGCAAAAAAAAAAAAAAAAAAAAAAAAAAAATACACGTTAACTCTTAAAAATTCTATGATATATCTCATGCTTCGAATTTTGTAGTATATAACAAATTTCATAAACTTGAGATAATAAATAGTATAACTGTTGTAGATAAATGGTAAATAGCAGATTCATAAAAATATTTATTTTTCTCATTTTACTCTTAATTTTTAAGAATGAGGGCGAGATTAAAGACGATGAAAAGATAAAATTAATCTTATTATTATTAAATGAAATAATAATAACTTTCAATTTATTACTCAACTTCCTTGCAATCCAACCCGAAGATGCCTTTCTATTATTTTGAATCACTTGGCAGTTATGCTCTTTTTGATACGTGTTTATCATAAAGGAGGATAATTTTGTTTGGTAAACATGTGATATTTAATAAGAAAGTTTGTTTAGTTTATTAATTTAAATTTATAATTTAAGTTAAAATATAATTTTATATGAAAATTTTTTATTGTAATAAAAAAATTAAATGTGATTATTTTTGAAAGTTTTTTATTGTAACAAAACTCAAATTTTAAACTTAAATTGATAAAATGAATGAGACTATTTTTTTTGTCTAAAAAATTGTCCTAAAATATTAAGGGTCCGTTCACTTCTCTAATTCAAATTTATAATTTAAATTGAGATATAATTTTATGTGAAAATTTTTTAATGTAATAAAAATATTAAATATGATTATTTATAAGAATTTTTTATTATAATAAAATTTAAATTTTAAACTCAAATCAAGAGCATAAATTTTTTTTTTAACATATCAAGATATTAATATAAAATTATTAAAAACAGAAAGTATATAACACGAATACAAAAATGAACTAAAAACGGATTCTCGACTATCCACTAAAACTGTTCCACGTGTAATAATTATGAACAACTGCCAATCAGCGTTTAACGGAGACGGACACCCACCGCAGCGAAGGCTCTAAAAAAGTCGGGTACTTGGAAATTAAGAAAAAAGGCATAAATAAATCCGAATACAATTTACTTCTGACTTTGTTTGGGGAAGAAGACCTGAGAAGACTTTCGAAACTTCGCCCATGGCGTACGTTGAAGGAGGTCTGCTCTTTCTCTCTCTCTTTTTTCTTTCGAACTTGATCGTCCCTAAATTTGTAGATTGATCTCTCTACGTTCAACTGCACAATTTCTATCCGAAATTATTGCCTTTCTCGATTTGCTTTGTGGCTGTTTTCTTCAAATTATTCCCTGCGATCTCTGGTTTCATTGCGTTTCTGTCGCTGGATTATTCTTTCATTACTTTGCATAGTCGGAAATTAGGGTTTTTTGATTCATCAAACTCTCCCTTGGCGATCATGTATCTTTGATTGATTGCATTATATTGCCGATCGAATTCCCCTTTTTTGTCCATGGATATTGAATTTCGATTTTGGGCATGATTGAAATTTGACCTATTTATACTTGGGCTTTGTAAATTCACCGTCATTAACAAAATAGTTCATAAATTTACGTAATCAATAATTTTCATTGCATTCTTAGCAAAAAAAAAAAAAAAAAAAAAAAAGATTGTTCCATTGTTCTTTCTTTGCAAAGCTGCTTTAGGGACATTGGAGTTTTTGAATATAGTCTATTGTTTTGAAGTCATTTCTTTGGTTTTTGGTGGTGCACTTTGATATTTCTAATACTTGTTTTGTTTTGTTTTGTTTTTTTTTTTATAATCTGTACTTGGTTTGTTAGTTAACTTGTCCATGTCTTTCTGACATGGGCTGCAACTTGATCTTATCATTACTCCTGGAGATTTCATAGCTTAATGACCATTTCCTGGATATTTTTTTTGGCCTTTTTTGTTCTTTGGACGTATCTTGTGGCACTTGCGCTTCACGCTATAAAATGGAATTCAAATTCTGCTGCTGATCAGGAAAAAGAAAAAGTGTACATTTGCTTGGAGTTTTACTCTAGCCCATATTCTGAAATTGATATTTAACTACTATTTCTGTTCACACGTCATGAACAAAATTTTATTCTTAACTCTTCGTCTGGCATTTCTATTCTTTGTACTTTGTATTATTTCTAAGACTATAATAGCAATCTATGGTTTTTGTCTCTGAAATTGATGCTTTTGAATGTGATTTGCGGGGTACGAATTACGGGGTAATATCGTGTTGTAAGTACATTACTGTCTTTTTGCGTTCTTTGGTTGCAAAATATTGATGCTATTGTTTGCTTTTGATACATGTTTTTCTCGTGTGCCTTTCTTGTATATATAAGCTGCAATCCCCCAATCATAAATTAATTCCTCACCTTTCAAATCCTAATTCTTTAGTCTACACTAAATTATTTCTTGTATTTCATTTGGGTTTAATAAGGACTATGACTTTATTTAATTTCGGAAATTTTCTCTGTCTCATCACATGTTATTATGGATCAAAGTTTCTGGTATTAGAGTTTTGACTACATCAGTTTGGATTGGATGATAGATGTTCAAATAATGGTACTTGAGAGTTAATACCATTTGTGGGAAAAGCTTAGAATGTGGTTACTTGTCATGACGGTAAACAGGAATGGGAAATTTCCGTTTATTTGTGTGTTTATTTATAAAATGCGGAGCGCTAATTTGGTTATTTTGGTGAGTTAAAATGATGTAGGGAATGGAGGATGGGTAAGCCAATCCTAAGCTGCGCATCATCTCCTTTCAATTGGAATAAACTACAAAATTACTTCTCTACACTTACTAATGTATAACTAATACTTACATCTACAAGGACATTTTAGTACTTAAGCTATTAGGATTATTATTCCTAAATAAAGTTAATAAACACTAAAAGGTATTTGACTTAATTACTAGTAAATAAACGCTAGAAAATAGAAAAGGAATCAATGTTCCCCTTTCTTATTCCTATTCTTTTCATGCAAACACCTTTTTCTTTCTCATTACATTTCATTACAAGTTAGTAAACATGCGCTTGTGGTTTTCTTCGATGTGTCTATTGTGTGTACATTTCCTTTTCTTTCTCTTCAGTCTTTCAAATATCACATTATATGGAAAAATTTTAGAGCCTCATACTGATTTCTTGTTAGTTTGTTACTTGGCGCAGACTAATTTTCTTTGTCCTCAAATGGGGGTCCACATTTTTCCCTGACATCCCTCACTTGTCAGAATTGATGTTCTTGTGTGCCTTAAATTCTAGTTATGGACCCGCTGATGATATCTCTTGTTTTCTTAGTTATCTCTGTTGCTTTAATTAGCTACAAAACTGATTTTCTTCTGTTTATGTTGGGCTAAGTAGTGCTTTTATGTTTCAGAGAATCAGAGTATGAAAAAATAGTTCCTTTCTAGGGGACTCTGTTCAGGAAATCCTTTTCAGTATTTTATTATGTCATTTTTATAATACACACCCTGGAGAAGCCAAAATTGGGAATCTTTTTTTTGTTATGTTATATATAATTGAAGTTTCTAATTTTTGCTGTGCTATGCACTATAGATGACACTTGGTTTCATTGGGTGGAATTGTGATTGGCATTAGGTGGGATTGTGATTTGTGATTGGATTCCTAACAGTTGCTAACAGCATAGCTTTATATCATTAAATTAGACATGTCTGGTTTTGGTCTTTTTGGTGAGAATTATGATTTATAATGTGATGTGTCCGAGAGAAAAGTGCTGTCTATATTTTTCTTTCCTCTCCTGTTATGATGAACTGTAATGGCTGAAGAATGAACCCATGTTTCTGCAGGTGTTATGAAATCTAAGCGATCAATATGGCGCCTCCGTACAATAACTGACTTCTTTTGGTCCATTATTAACTTCATAGGCGTGTTTTTTGCAACCATGTTCTCGGTAACTGTGTTCTCCTTTGTTCCTTTGTATTGGCTTGGTCGTCTTAGTTATAAGAAACTGCTCATCTTATTAGTACTTCCATATGGCAGATGGAAAAATCAGATGCCTACAGGAAAGGCTCTGGTTCTGGAAAGAAGTGGGACGGTGGTGGCCCAGGGGGAGGACCATATGGTGGTGGACCTGGTGGTCCACGTGGCCCGCGTGGTGGACTCGATAATGTGCGGGGATTAGACAGTATTCGAGGGAATGACCATAGTAAGTTCACCTCTATAATTCCCTTTGATTTTGAACATTTTTCAACTACTTTCTTAGTTAAAATGCTTTGGTTCAATTCCCAGGTTCTTTACCTGCCTGTGGCTCCTGCTGCGGCTGAGTGTGGGCACTGTGCTGGTACTTGAAGTGCACGTATTATTGTCTTAAATATTCATCATGCACACGATTAGGACTGTACTTATTCGGTGTGTGACTGTCGAGATATGCCTCAATGAGAGGTTATAAGTGAACGTAAACAGGATTATGAAGTACAATTACAATTCCATCTGAATCTCTTGGGGTGCTTTTTACAGATTATGTTTAGTTATAACGTAAACGAGTTACGCTTTGGTCAATCTTTATCGTCATTTATTTTTTCTAAATTCTATTACAACGTTCTAAAGGTAGGAATGATCATAATCTGGCGTGCTTAATTAAAAGAATGGAGACCAAGTTGTCATCTATTAAAAAAATCTGGGAACCAATGATGCTAATTTCTCGGGTTTTTTGTTCATTTGCAATAATGCTCCTCACTCCTAATCAGATATTACTTTTAGAGTGATTTGTTCTTTCTTTTGAACTCGAGATTTTGAAATATGGATCTAGATTTTAAGCAGTTAGATATAGAATTACAATTAGCCTTTGTCTCAATTGCACTTCGGTTGACATAAAATAATAAAAGTTATGCGAATCCAAACAAACATAAACATGATTCCCGCGAGTAAAAATTTATGAATTCCATTTCCATGTAACATCAAGTTCAGAGGTTGTCATCCATCAATCCTTTGTAGATTTTCGACTAAATGAAGTACATAGAAGGCTGTGCCAATGTAGAAATCATGGGTTTCTCTTGCTTAGGACTTTGTTCCTGATTGTGTTAAGTATCCATAAGATTCCACTCTATACATAGTAAATACACAAGTACCACCTATCTAGATATAAGCAAGGGGTTCGATCCTCGGTCTACTTTTGATATTCCAAACAGTAACTAATCAAACTATAACGTCATTTGATGATATAATTAAAGTTTGAGAAAAGATGGAATAAATAACTGAAAACCTTCACTAGTTTTGGGCTTTACAAAGGGACAGTTTTTGAAAGCATTAACTAATAATGGAAGAGGAAAGAGTCCACGACGTTGCTCTAACCTCCAGGGAAACAATCCCGCGGTGTTCATTCTATCTGAGAATGAGCAACCCGGCATCACCACCGTACAAGGGGCAACCCTCGAGATCCCGACCATTGATTTCAGCAATACCAACGTGGAAAAGCTCATTGGAGAAGCCGCAAAGGCCAGCCGGGATTGGGGGATGTTCCAGGTGGCGAACCACGGAATTCCTAACGATGTCATAAGCAGATTGCAAGGCGTTGGGAAGGAGTTCTTTGAGTTGCCGAGAGAGGAAAAGGAGGTTTATGCTAAGGAACCAGAGTATAAGTCTTTGGAAGGATACGAGACAAAGCTTCAGAAAAGAAATAAATGGAGGGAAAACAATGCTGGGTTGATAATTTGTTTCACAAAATATGGCCTCCTTCCGCTATTAATTACAGCTTCTGGTCAAAACACCCTCCTTACAGGTTAGAAAACTTGGAAACATATTTGCGTTTCTTTCTCTCTCTCTCTCTCTCTCTCTTTTTTTTTTTGTCCTTTTTCTTTCTTCGTTTAGATTCTTATGATCTGTTGAATATACATATATAGAACGTCATATACATCTTATAAACATATGTATACGCACAGATACATATTCATATACATATACATATACATATATAAATACATACATGTATATTACATTCCATTTTTAATTGGTCTCTCTATGTATTCGTGACCATATTCTCTAGATGCATGCGCGCATGCTGACTCCCAACAAATTAACCTTCAATATTATAGGTACGAACCTCTAAATATAGATCTTTTCACAAAATTTATTCCCGTAAGTGCTTTTATGTCTTCTACAATGCAAAGATATATTACCAGTTTGTGATCAAGTTAAAAATTTTCTTTTTGATAATAGGGATTGGATTTAGTATGTATTCAGATTAATAATACGAGTTTCTTCCTAACTTACAATTGTATGGCTTGCAAGAGAGGAAAGATATTGCTAATCAAAAGAAGTTTTTTTTTTTCACGATGCTATGAGAAAATTAAGCAGTACTAATAGAAGTCCAGAACTACAGAAACAGCACTTTATGAACTACTTTAATAACTTTTTTTTTTTTTTTTTGGAAGCGAAACTACTTTAATAACTTTATACTTAAGTTACAATTCAATCGATATTTTAATTGATAAGTATTGAAGCCCTTTAGCTCCTCCGTTTTGCTGAAATTCCGGAGCCATTAACTTATCACAGTGCCAAATTAATGCACCCTTTCGTACTTTTATTAATTATACAGGCAACAAAGAGATACACGTATATCTTTTTTTTTTTCAGTTACACATGTATATGATACATATATATAGCTTTATATTATCTCTCTCTTTATTATTATATGTTATATATTATAATATAGTCTTACTGTTTAATATGATATTGTTAGGGATACTAACAAAGAGTATGCCGGATAAGCTATTCAAGAGCCTGTCTTTAGGGTTGGGGCTAAAAAATGATGAGTTAAAAGAGGCGGCAGGCGGAGATGAGTTGGCTCTTTTGAAAATCAACTATTACCCGCCGTGTCCATGCCACCCACACCCCGATCTGACTCTTGGGGTGGCGCCTCATACCGATATGTCTGCCTCACCATTCTTGTTCTCAACCGTGTCAATGGCCTCAGGCCTTCAAAGATGGTCATTCGTATGATGTCAAGTACATTCATAATGCCCTCATCATCCATATTGGTGGCCAAATTGTGGTACTAATTATCTTCTAGCTTTTTTTTTTTTTTTTTTTTTTTTTTTTTTTGAATATCAGTATGTTTTTGTTAATTCCAATCTCCCAAGTAAATATTGTTTTGATCATCTTTTGGATGTCACGGGAAGGTTGGTGTGTGCGTATGGCATTCAACATAAGATAACTTTTATATATGCTTGACATCACTAACATGAAGTAAATATGATAGGATTTATAAATTATACTATGGCAATATGTGCATAGTTTTAAAGGAAGGACTATAGTTCACTGAACTTTTTTGTGTTTTAGCAAATTATCGTGACTTTCAAATTTTGGCAATCAATTCTCTCAATTTATCACACCGTTACCATTTGACCCGAACTTATAACTCCATTTAATTTGTGAAAGAAATGCTTGTGTGAACCTCGCATGTTTAGCAAGGACCTTGAAGTACTTTTTATCTTTTAACAAATTGTCTGCTGAACTTTTGAGTTCCATAATAAACCTTCGTCTTTTCCTGACCAATTAAGATGTGTTATGAAATTTGGGCTGCAATATTAGAATGTTTTTACAAGTTGAACGGGCAAATAAAAGCTTTGGGGTAGTTTGCTAAAGTAGGAGAAGTCGACCCTAAAAAAAGGGACTTCTTTGTTTTTTGGTGTGGCGTATTACCTATATGATTGCAACAATTCAGATCAAGAGTGCACTAAATGGAAAATGCAGATAATTAGCAATGGAAAATGCAAGAGTGTGCTCCACAGAAGCAGTGCACAAAGAGAAGACAAGAATGTCTTGGCCAGTTTTCTTGGAACCTCCTCCGGACTTTGAAGTTGGGCCCCACCCAAAACTCGTTGATGATCAAGATCATAATAACCCACCAAAATACTAGACCAAGAAATACAGTGACTATCTGTTTACTGCAAGCTCAACAAAATTCCCCAATGAGTAGTACTCAAGCTATTTCATTTTAATTTCCTGGTTATATTAAAAAAAAAAGTGTTTAGTGATTAGGTTTTATTAAAAAAAAAAAAAAAAAAGTGCTTTGTGGTTATGTTTTAATGTATTTGTCAATGTTGGTCTTTTGCAAGAATACTTGATTTGATTATAAGAACTATATTTTATAGCCATTGCTGCCAAAATGAATATGATACTTTGATAATAAAAACTATAATTTATAGCTATAATTTGTTAGCGCATAGTCGATTATTCAAAATATGTGTTCAGCTACTTTGTGGAGTTCCAGTTAAAAATCATTGGAGATGAAGATTTCCCTTGTCTACAAATGGAGTAACTTTATAACAGTTAGATTTTTGGGTTCTTACATCTCCAATCTTAAAAAAGTGCACCTAATATAATGTCACCAATCAGTGGTATAATGTCACATGCATTTGCTCCATGAACTTGTACAGCTTTAACAATTTGTCCTTTAAATTTTTAATTTTATCAATTTGTCCATCAATTTATAAAATTATTGCAATATGTTTCATTTTGATGCTAATTGTATTAAATTAGTGTCGAAAAAGCACGCTTCGACAAAAGTTTCTAAAATCCCAATTTAAATGTAACACAAGTTTTTAATTCTTCAACTTTTAATTCTTTAAATCTAATAAAACATTTAAGCAAATTTTAAAAAATATGACACATTATAACAATTTTACAAGTTCGGGAGATTGATTGTCAAAATTAAAAGTTTTGAGGGTAATTTGTTAAACCACGACAAGTTCGGGGGCAATTGTATTAAAAACCCAAAATATTACTATTAAAAAAAAAAAAAAAGGCTATTTGTATCCTTTAGTCCAAACAGGTACAGAGTAGATGAGGGTTCCAAAGGCAAATGAGATGCATATGGTGATCATGGCATATGCATATGCTCTCCAAGGATGCTTACTTTCTCTCATTGCATTGAACTCAGCAATGAATGTAGAAACTGTACTCAAACAACCCAAAAACCCAAGTTGTATTCCTATTACGATGGTATCACAGGTCTTGGTATTCACCTGTACCAACTAGAAAACACTTCTTAAAAAAAAAAAAAAAAAAAATTTTTACACATGACATAAAAAATAATAATTATCTGTTAATTAGATCAAAATCAAAGCAATCATAAACTGTTCTAACCTTGAAAGCCATCTTAATAAAGCATTTCCAAATGTATAAACATTTGTTTGGTTCATAGTTTTGAACAAAAATTTAAATTTTTGTAAGATGAAACACTATAACTAAAAGATTTGAATTGTGTTTTTTACCCATGAACCAAAAAGTTGCAAAGTCTTTTCTTGACTATAAATTAATTCTATCGAAAATAAACTCGTCATAACATTCTAAGTTGGTCTATACTACACAAAAGAAATCACACCATAGTAAATCCATATTGCATACCTCTTTTTTAACAGTTGAAAGTGATGCCATGAGACAGGCTGCGGAGACATTGGCGAGTAGAGTGCCGAATGGAACCCACCTGAGCAAAGCCGCCTTTCCTAGACCGTGGCCATTCAGCCGAGCCAAGAACCACCTCATCCATACACCTAAAGGTCCAACTATGCATGCCAGCCCTAGGTGAGCCTCACCATTTTCTTCCCTAAACTCCTCTCTAACATAGATTCCACTCACACTCCATACCAAACATAGCATCACCAAGAACAAGACCATAACCACGGCATGACGCTTGCAACTGTCAACCCTCCAGGTCTTTTTCGAAATCAGAAATTTTGTTAATATCTTTCCAATAAGCAGCTTGAAACCCTTGGCAGTCTCCACTCCAAAAATTATGGAGTATGCAACAAGAAACAAACCTGCGAACAAAAAGAGATCATGTGCTTGTCTCTAAGTTTAGGATTTAATATTTCTTTGGTTCATCCCCTGATTTTAACAGAAATTGCACTTTAATCCGTAATTGCTGTGAAATTCTAGTTTAATTCCTTAAACTTACTAAAAAAGTTCGTTGTTAATCATATCTAACAATATTTTTCTTACAACCAGTGATTTCACTAATGCTTATTGATAGATAGTTTCCTTCAAGTCCCTTCCTATTAATAAAGTTTGGGGACTAAAATGATATGAAAGTACAACCTTATTTTAAATTAATGGCTAGGTATAGATGAAAATTAAAATAGTTTTTTTTTGCAAAATGATTGCTTACAATATTTACACAATCTTACCTATGAGAAAACCAAGCATAGACGAAACCCATTGGCCTTCAAAGCTAAGTTCAATCATTTCCTGGTTCCAACCACTGAAAGTAGTAAGGCTTCCTAGGTAACCCGTAGTCAGACCAACGGCTAGAAAATCTGAAGCGTGAGATATGGATGGTTTGAAAACAAAACCAAACCACCCCATCAAGAAAGAACCAACCTGGAATAATGCATAAAAAAAAAAAAAATGAAAATGGGTTGAAAATAACATGTATATTTATCAGTACTCTCTGATTATGAATTACTACAACATGAGCTGAGTTATAAAAACTATGTGCAATATTAAAGGGTCCAAAGTTAGGGACAGATCGACTATGGTAAGACTACTAGCCACACGGTACAAGCAATTTATTGGTTGTTGAATGATAGAAAAATCAATCTGGACCGTTAAAATTTGAGCTGCTTTTGTTATGTGGAATTGAACAACAATAAACTTAGAAAGGTGTAAATCTTTTAATTTGGACCATCATTAACGCTTAGAAATCCATTGCATGATACGACCAGATTTCGCACCATAGGGGGGCCTCAATAGATAGATAGTAACATTTTGACTGTGTGAGAAAGAGACCATATTAGAAGGAAGGTCAGGATAAAGAATGCTTAGTTTGCTTGTAACTCCAGCTACTCCAGGGCCAAAAAGTTTTTGCAGCAAATACCTTGTCAAGATCTGCATAATATTTTCCATATAATTAATCTGTGCAATTAAGAGCATTAAGCAAGCTTAACTTACTAGAATTACAAATAACTAAAACATAAACAATTTGGTTCCTGGGAATAAAATCAATTTTCAAGTAAATCAAATTAAGGTCTGTTCATCAGCAAAAAGAGGGGGAGAAAAACAACATTAAATAGACTATAAAACATTTGAAAAAAAAAAAAAAAGACATATTCTGAGGAGAGAATAGTTGAGAACCATTCAACTTACCCCTAGAATCCCAAAAACGGCTAAATAAGTGAGACATGAACCGTACACCAGCACTTTTGGCAACTCCTATAAACAAAAACAAGAAAATAGGAAATAAAAAATTGACGTTGCACAAGTCAATAATATGGTTTGCTCATGAAAGTCAAAACTTGAACAAAACATTCAAACAATTTTAAAGATTATGACCAACAGGAAAAAACTTTAAGACAATAATTTCTCACCACCGTTTTTTGTTCAAGTTGTTGCACTTTAGAATCCACTGAAGTAGGAGAAGCAAATTCCTTTGGCAATGATGAGATTGTATCTTGTGGAATGGTAAGAGCTACACTGTTGGTATGCGATACATGATCACAGTGATTATCTGTTTCATGATCATCTGTTTTGGGGCTTGATATCTCTTGGGATTGGGATGACTGCAAAAAAGAAAAGAAAATGCATTGATCTTAGTATGGAACAAACAATAGTAATTGCTTCATTTATGGTATTACTTGGCATTATTTTCAACGAATTAATATAGAAAATTACAAATCTTATGAAAATCAAAGTAGTGTCATAGAAAAATGAATTTACGTTGTAGACAAATTTTTTAACTCTCCAATACAATAAATTGAGCAATGATATCCGATAACAAAAGGTGTGACTTATAACTAGGGATTATATCGCAATATAATGTGACAACACATCAGCAATAATGTATTATCAAACGCCGTAAGGGGTGACTGATGTGGTAAGGCGCTTGACCTTGTTAAAAAACAATACAATATAATCTAAAGCTTGATCCCCTAATTTGTCTTTGAGCATCTAATTGAATAGGGGTGTAGTTGGAAAATGACATGCCACCTTAATCTCACTTTGAGTTTTTGCTTTAGGAAAAAAAATGTACTGTCAAACAAGCAGTGATATTTGAAACTTTCTAAGAGAAAATATTGATCAAAGTGGTTTACATTGCATTGTGTAAATTGTTGTACGATTCCAAAAATTTTAATAATTTGTTCTAATATTTCTTAGTCTGCAAAGCTAATTCAAAATCAACTAAGATTACCTAAGAAACCCTAAGTGTGGCGGATTATATAAAAATAAAACGAATACAAAGGTATAAATTAGAGTATGAAGATCACAAGAAAAAGGGAAAACTGCTAATTTAGCATATTGAAAATATTAGGGAGATTAAGAGAAAAAAGGGTTTAAAGCTCACCATAATTGGTTGAACCAGCAAAGCTCAAAGAAATGACTAGCTATTAAGTTGCCATGGAAGAATGATCAGAAAATTTATGAACTTTCACCCTCCTGCATACGAAGAGAGGGCCCGCAAACAATGAAGGCTGAGTGTCGCCGCCACCAGCCGCCACAGCCGCGAGTACTAGTGTTATACAATGTTAGTAGCGATGGCAATGTAAGTTGCTTTGAAATGCATTGGATTATTTATATATTACTATATGCTACTCATTGTCAAAATATTAACTGGTTGAGATCTCAACTGGGGTTGCTCCAACCCAACAGATACATCTGAAACAAAGAAAAAGATGCAAACTGTACAATTTTGTGTTCACTTGTTACCTAAACTAATTACGTAGTTACTGTAAAGTCCAAAATAACAATAATAAGAATGATATAATATAATTATAAAAACAAGGAGAGAAAAGCATACATTTGGACAGTTTTGTTTTTGTATTGTTACCTTATAACAAACTGACGGTAGGTTCCAAAAAAAAATATATATATATATATATATATATAAATAAAAACAAAATAATCTGCATTATATAATATCTTATACATTAATATTCCACACACACGCAGACAAGTAATATTCTTCCACAGAAGAGGTCTAAATTCCAGTTCTTAGCTGCAAGAAAATTCCTTATACGGCCCTTTATTATTATGATTATGATCGTGATTATGATATTATTCGTTTTCTTTTAATTGGAAGACCATCAACGTTGAGATTGTAATATGAAATGGAGACTACATAAGGTAGTTAAACCATTGATTAGGTCTTTCTGGTGAAGCACTACTGGAGAGAATTAATTTATTATTTTTTCTAAATAATAAAATAAAAATAAGAATAAACCTTCAAATTTTTGTTCACTTGAGTTTCTTCTTCATTCTGATTTTGACAAGGAAATTTACGCAAGTCAAAAATTCAACCAAGTTAATTTAACGCATTATGTGTGTCTGAGAAGTTATATATATCACATTACTGATCTATATATACATACATCCACTTTGGTTATAGAAAATAAAATATATAATCACTTCTGATGAGCCTTTAGGTAGTTGTTATGATATGCTAATGCCATTTGACTTTTAATCACTTCTGCCGTTAGTTTTCATCCACATTCTTTTGACTTTTATTTGGCCTTAATGGAATTCTGCATCTTCTTTTCAGAACTTGGCCTCCTTCGAACTTGTAAGTCGCAGAGGATTTCTACAATTTTCTTTCCTGGTATTTGACTTGCCTTTTACTTTTTATGGTATTGTGATTTGCGTTTTTATACCCCCAGAAGCTAAAGTTAATTCTCTAAAGGGTTATGAAACTATTTATTCATGAATTACTTGTAATTCCAATTATCCTGTCAACATATACAATTGGTGGAATTTTTTTATTCAAAATTTTTGTGAGAAAAAACACTCTAACAAAATCAAAATTATAGATTTAAACCCGTGAACCAAACAAACCCTCAACTACTTTATAGACTTCCTGTTAAAAAGCATCAGAGACATAAAATAGATAAAAAGATTTTATTTTTCTATAAATGGTGTAAATTTATAGTATAAGATTTATGGTGTGACATTAGATTTTCGTCTTGGTCACAAGTCGACTAGAACATAATTAAGAATGAAAAAAAAAAAAAAAAAAAAAAAAAGTCCTATTTGTATCCTTGAGTCCAAACAGGTACAGAGTAGATGAGGGTTCCCAACGCAAATGAGAAGCATATAGTGATTATGGCATATGCATATGCTCTCCAAGGATGCTTACTTTCTCTCATTGCATTGAATTCGGCAATGAATGTAGAAACTGTACTCAAACAACCCAAAAACCCAAGTTGTGTCCCTATTACGATGGTATCACAAGTCTTGGAATTTACCTGTACCAACCAGAAAAAACTTCTTAAAGTTGAGTTATTTGCAAGTATAATAATATTGCTGAAAGAGTTTAACGCGTAGAAGAGAATGATTTAAGACATCAAAATCATATGATATATACCCTACTCCATCATATAAAATTGACCTCATCAACCCTCATCTTGTTCTCTCTCCGTTTACTTAAACAAACCGCGTTTTTTCATTATTGACAAAACCTTCAACCTTTTAGAAATCTGCAAATCTATAATGTTCCCAACGCCCATAATGTTAAGACTTTAAGGTAAGGGGGGAGTGGTTGGGTGTGCTAAAACTTAACTACCCTATTCTCTACGAAATCGTATTGAAAGAAAAAGGTCAATAAAGTACTGAGAAAAACCAACAGAAAACTCTACAAATGGCCCTTTAAAATGAAACAATCAAACAATTCCATGAAAATTTTTGTCAATGCTAATGAGCCTCAAGTGTCAACCCTAAGGTCCTTAAATAAGGGAGAAAATTCATCTTGTTAACATGGGTCGTACTTCAACAGAGATAAAGGTGTCACAGAAGGGTATGGTGTTATGGAAAGAAATCACGTCAGAGATACGCACCGCTTTTCTAATCGTAGATAGTGCTGCCATGATGCAAGCTGCAGAGACATTGGCAATCAGGGTACCAAAAGGAATCCATTTCAAGTAACCTGCATTTCCTAGGCCGCGTCCATTAAGTCGAGCTAAGAACCACCTGGTCCACACACCCAGAGGCCCAACTATGCAACCAAACCATAGTTGAGCCTCATCACTGCCGCTGCTAAACTCCTCTCTCATCAATACGCCGCTCATGCTCCACAGCAGACCTAACATCAGCAAGAACACCACCATAACTGCCACGTGACGTTTGCAACTGTCTACTCTCCAATTGCTGCTCGAATTGTGAATCCAACATTCTTGATTTGCTATTTTCTTTTGAAGAAGCCGCTTAAAACCCTTAGCTGTCTCAACTCCAAAAATTATGGAGTAGGCAGCAAGAAACAAGCCTGCAGAGAAACTATATAAGGGATAAGCTTGTCTTGTTCCGAGTAAATAGAGCTTGCACCAGAATTCAGACTGGACATAGATGTTAAAAGTTTGCCGCTAGTCATGGCCATGTATCTACACCAGTTGTTGCGACATGATTCTTAGATTATTGACATCTTACCTATGAGAAACCCGAGGATAGATGAAACCCAATGGCCATCAACACTAAGTTCAAGCATTTTCTGATTCCAGCCACTGAAAGTGGTAAGGCTTCCCAGGTAACCAGTTGTCAAACCAATGGCTAAAAAGTCAGACACACGGGATATGTCTCCTTTGAAGACAACACCAAACCATCCCATCAAAAAAGAGCCAACCTGGGAGAATGCCAGAAAATGTCGGTTTAGAAGAGCATCTTGCATTAATACCATCAATAAGATGGTAGAACCACAGGAATCCATGTTCGTGAGAATTAATTTCAACGTAATCAGAATACGTTCTACAATACAAGTTCCTCCTAATACTTGAAACTGCACAATGTACTCTCCGAGAGAATAATATAAAGAGCAAGAGACTGATGCAACAAAAAACTAACTAGGAGTGTGCATTATATACATTTATATAAATATGTATACACATGTATGTATATATATAGGAAGAAAGAGAGGGACCATATTGGAAGGAAGGTCAAGATAAAGAATGCTTTCATTGCTTGTAACTCCGGCAATGCCAGGGCCGAAAAGTTTCTGCAGTAGATACCTCGTCAAGACCTGCATGTTGTAGCAAGCAAGATTTGCTGATTGGAACGTTATTTAAAGCTAACAATACATGCTGTACAAATTTATTTGATCAAGTTGTAATCACAAACAGACAACATACGAGTCATGAAATTAGCAATAGCTGAATGCAAGAATAAATCCTTGGCGTCTAACTTAACTAAGAGGGTACTTTCTTCACGTCCCCTTCGTAGAAAGAACTACCTCTATCTTCTTTTTTTAAAAAAAAAAAAAAAAAAAAAAAGACCAAAACGAAGGAACTATTTCATCTTCATGCATGTATCCATAGCATTTGACATCCAGGTATACAACAAATGGAATGTAAATTAGCAGTTAGACCAACCCAAAACACCATGATTTTGATCAGTCAAACTCAACCAGTAGGAAAGCAGAGTCCTCTGTATCAAGAACTCGGAAGTCAGAAGGTATTACATTCCGCAGCAAAGCAGAAGGCAAAAGACATTAAAAAAAAAAATAGCACATCTTTTGGAGTACCTGGACAAAGAGTTGCAATCCCAGTACTTCAATTGCACTTATCATGATCCAAGAGCACCAACATTTTTATTCAGAATTAACATATAAATGTCATTTATACAAAAACATATTTGTTGCGAACACGTACCACCAAACTATGAAATGTAAAAGGAGGCAATTAATATTGAAAGAGAACGATGCTCAAGTATTTTACCCCCAAAATGCCAAAAACGGCTAAATGAATGAGACATGAACTGTACTCCAACAGCTTTGGCATATCTTTCTTATCATCCTGCACTAAAAGAAAAAATAAATTATAAAACACATTTACATGAAATTAAAAAAACACGTACATGAAATAATGTAAGCGTCACTCATGTTATGCTAGAAAAGTAAAACTAAATTCGTTTATATCATCGACAACTTTAACTTTTGTCATTTTTGAAGAATCCTATCAAACTAATGGACCCAAAAATAGCAACCAGAAATTTACTTGCATATTGTTTTCAGCTTGCACCATGGGATCAGTTGAAAGAGGGGAAAGAAGTTCTTCTGGCAATGGCAGAATGGGGGAGACAGAATTCATTGTTGCAGGATCATGAGTGCTAAACCCACGGGATTGTGATAGCTTATCTTCTGGAATAGAAATAACCACCCCATTCTCTGACACGTGATCCAAGGAAAAGCGGAGGCTGCCACTCCTGCTGTGCCTGTTGCTATGAAGAGCCCTGTCCCCAATATCGCCCGCCTCTGACACAGACTCGCTTTCAATGTTATCATCTATTTGAGAGGTTTGAAGACCAGATAAACTAACAGATCGCCTTCTTATTGAAGAACTGGCACTGCTTATCCTACCAAATGATCCACTTCGTGCGGGTTCAGAATCGTGGGTCCCAAAATGCCCTCCAATCGTAAGCGTAGAAGTTGATTTCTCTTCAGACGACTTCAAAAATTACCAACAAAGTATCAGGATTTTGATCCAAAGGGCAAAAAAGAACAAACACAAAAGGCATTGCTGCAGCTGAAGGTAATGACGATGTAGTAACTTTTGAGTTCCATAAGAGAGTGCCACAACTCAGATCTTTAATACATAAGGGGAAAAAAATGTCGATATGAACCAATAAACCACCTAGTATAAATCATCGAAAAAGAATTGTCAACCTTGATATACTGTATACACCCCGGAATAATTACATGCAAGAATGCATACAATTTTTACAACATATACATTTTGAAGCTTCACGGTCAATGGTTTCCTTAAAATGTATGTTTTATAGCAAAGGTATGAATGAAACATGACACTAAACTCATTATTCATCATGCCAACACAATTCCGCAATAGGATCTAACTAATTATAGAACAACTTTTGTGCACAAAGTTTACATAGCAATGAAAGAGGTCCCTTGTTTAAAAGAATTCGGAAAAACAAGAGACGCCAACAACAAAAAAACAACCGCTCAATACATTCTCGCGGCATTGTACATTTCTTATTCGGCAAATAGACTCAGGATTTGAGCTATGATCTAGGATCTTCCAGCAGAGGATAAATATATACAAAGAAACGATCATAAGAATCACTCCCACAAAATTAGTTCAAAAATCGCAACAAAGTGTTTGATGCTCTTTATTAGAACCAAGTTAAAACTTACATCAGTGGTCATAACATGCACCAAGTCAAGACTTTTAGCAACCCCAACATGACAATTAACATGTAGCAGAGCAACTAGAACTAGATAACGGAATATATAAGGTGCGTCTGGAACTCGTTCTTAAATGTTTTGTTTTTTGTATTAAAATGGAAAGGAAAATATTTTCAATCTCATACAGAAATCATTTTTGAAAATGCGCTTGATAGTTTTATCAAGAACTTGTTTTCAGTATAAAAAAAATCCATTAATCTCTCTCTCTGTGCTTGAGAGAGGAAAACAAAAAAAAAAAAAAAAATGAAAAAACAACTAAAAGTCGTTTTTTATTCTCTCACATTTTACACTAAACCAAAAAATCGTTTTCATTTCTCTTTTTTGTCTTTAATTGTGTCAAACGCCATATCTCTCCTATTTTCATTTTTTCTTTATCTCGAAAAACGTGAAAACAAAAACAAAATCAACTCTAAACACGGCCAATTTTCTCCTTACACTAAACAATTCACCACTTTCCTGAACCTGGGCCCTCAAATCCCAACATCATCAATTGAGAATCCAAGTGAGGCGTTAACAATAATCAACATTGATATGAAAATTAGAACAGTACTCTTAGAATAATCTACATGGAAATGTCACTTTGGATGGAAATGGATATCAGGATATGAATGGCAAAACTGAAACTGTTTTGAAGTCGTGATGATGGAGATGTCAACTAAAAGATGGTGACACAAGAACTGGTCATCCAATTATTTAGACTTTTAATATGATTTTAGGATACCCAATTTTAGATGCCATACAACACCAGTATATATAATTAAGCAGATGGAAAACTTTTAGACTTTAGATAAATGTAAGCTTGTCAAAATGATGAGTACAAGCAAAATGAATTACGACCCAGAAAAAAAAAAAAAAAATAAAAAATAGAACCCCATGTGAGAAACATGTAGCTTTGTTAAGAACAGAACCAAAACTGTTTATTGCGCATAAAGGTGCCTTATCAACTCAAAGCCGGGTCGTCCACTACCAAAACATTACTCCAATTTAATATGAACAAAAGAAAACCCCACACACAAAAAAAAAAAAAAAAAAAAAAAAAAAAAAGAAAAGAAAGAAAAGAAAGTAAATATGGTCCCCGTTTCCTATTGAGCATGGCAACTTAAAAAGTCAAAATCGGAACTTTAGAGCACCTATCTTAAATAATAATTAAAAAAAAAAAAAACAGTATGTATGTATATACACAACAAGGAAATGCAAAACGTATAAATGAAATTGAAAAACAGAAAAAAAAGATTACAAAAGAAGAATAATAATAATAATAATAACAAGCAAAATCCAAATCAAATTTCCTTTAAACATTAAAAAATCATTCTCGTTGCACAAAGAGATAGAGAGAGTTTAAAATACCATGTTTGAGAGAGAAACACCAGAGCCTGGGAAGATTAAGTTACGATCCTTTCTTCAAAGAAAGATGCAATGACGAACTTTTTTATACCAAAAAGAATATATGAACAGCGAATATTGTTTGAAAATAATGGAGGTCAGAGATCGTTGAAACTTGAAAGAGAATGAAAAATAATAAAAACAATGAGAGATAAAGGAAAAATGAATGGTTCAATGAAAGGAGCAGTTAAGAAATGGGTTTTTTTTTTTGGAAATTGGAGAGAATCTGATGAGCAAGAGCTATGGCGGCGACTGGCCTCGTCATATTTATACATCATATTTTTTGGCTGTCCGTGGTTTGGTCGTTTTGATACGTTTGACTTGTTTTTTTTTTTTTTTTCTTTTTTTTTTTCGGTTATTAGTATTGTTAATTCCTAATTATTAGTATTAAATTCCTGAACTTTTAATTTTGATAAATTATTTTCCCAATTTTTAATTTTTCATTGTTTTCATCCCTAATACTAAAATTTACAATGGACTTTTGAAATTTTACAGAGATAATCACATTCTAATTACGTATTAGCTAAAATTTTTACAAGAATAGTTACATTAAATGCAAACTATTTTCTTTATTATGGTTAAAGACCCTTCAAAACTAGAACATTTAGCATTTAATATAATTATTCTTGAAAAGATTCGATTGATATGTGATTGTCAATGAGAAATTTTAAAAGTTATTCACTAATTTTAATGCAAGAATTGAAATTGTCACGCCTCAAACAGGAGTTGGTGATGTGGAGGTTTATTTAGAAATTAAACACGAATTAAGAAAGTAAATAAGCTAAAGTCAAATATAGTATATATATGAATTTCAAAACAAACCCTACTATTTTAAGAAAATTGAGTTTTTTGAAAAGAGTGGGGCGGACTTTACAAAAAAAAAAAAAAAAAAAAAAAATCAATCAGAGTCAAATTAATTTCAAAAGTCAGCCTCTAACATCTACATGATTTTCACATTGTGCATACATAAACAGTACCGAAAGTAAATTACTGATATCAACCACAATCTAATAAAGTTTAAGGTTTACAATCCATAATTTATACATGCCTTAGTACATGTGGCAATGAGAGAAGTAAATTATAACTTCTTCACTTCTTGAGATTGACTCACCTCACCAGTACTCACCACCTACTTAGCACTACTTCTAACGTCACATTTAAAACAGAAAAAAAAAGTGAGCGAAATGCCCAGTAGGATATAACTTATAAAACTGAATAAATAAATAGAAGTATAGGGTCCGAATATGTCATCCGGAACCAAACATCTTTTTTTTGAAAAGGAAAAAAACTTAAATTTCTGGTTTTAGGCATCAGTAAGTAATTTATGAACTATGATAAATTACTTACAACCATTGCAAGGCCAAACACCACCGTAGTGGCCCATACCGTTTTGGGTCCTGCCCCAAGGATATGATATCCATATCTCAATTTCTAGGTCCATTAGCGTTGTTACCATTTCTTAAAATATCTCTTATAATATCTCATTTTAAAAAAATATCATAAAAAACTCTTTTTTAGATTTCAATTATTTCAAATGCATTTTTATTTTTAAAACTTTTCATAGGTCAAATACATTTAAAACATGCTAACAAAGATGTGGACAAGAACATCCTACCTTTCAGATAGCAATTCCACAGCTAGCTTCTTATCATCCTAGCCCCACTCGTCTTTGAAGCTCAATATTCGATCCCGCCGCTAGCTTTGTCACCAAAACAATGGTTTAGAGTTTAAACCTCACTTCTAAACAATCTAGCTTAATTATGTACAATTATATCATACTAGTGTGCATGGACTCAAAATCAAAGTTTATAAACAACTTTTTAATTCAAATTGTGATTCTTTGAGAATCGAAATTCAATCAAGGGAAATGGAAGAGAACAAGGATTAATGTGGCTAATCCACTCATTTTAAGTTCTTAAATGAAATTAAGTTGGTACTTCATTGAATTTTGAGGTCAAAATAGGGTTTTTAAGCATTTCTGGACCGGATTTAGTGTGCACAGGTCGACCGGTCACAGAGGAGTGTAACTCCACCGGTCGGTTGGTGGAGTGATGACCGATTGACTAGGGTGGTCGACCGGTGGGAAGCTGTTAGGGCCAAAAAGTGGCCAAACTGCGAAGAACAAAGCCAAATCCTACAATTTTAGGTTTGATTTCAAGATATTTCATGGAGATTCATCAAAACCAAGTTTCAATCATTGAATCAAGTTCAAATAATAAAATAATAAACCCCAAATTCCATCATGGTTTTATCAAAACCCATTCAAAAATCACACTTAAATCTATATTCATCAAAATCCAAACCAAAAACCTAATTACCAAGAGAAAATCCGAGATCAAGAGTGAGTTTTCAAAGTCTTTACTTTGATATTTGCTTTAGTGTTGAAAACTGCTTGAAAATCTCCTTTTTGGTTTAAATATGAATCCAAATCCGCTTAGAGAAGTGAGCGAGACAAACTTGAGAGGAAGAGAGAGAAAGAGAGGAGGGGAGAGATGAGAGAGAGAGAGAGAGCTTTGAAAGAGTGAGAGAGGGACAGGGAAAGAGAGATAAAGTAAGCTTTGAGAGAGAGAATGAGAGAAAGAGAAAAATAAGAGAAAGAAAGAAGGAAAGAAATATAAGGAAAAGGAAAAAGGTAATGTTAAAAGATAGTTAAAAAGAAAAGGATAGAAATATGTATTCTCACATACTTCCGAGGTGGAATTGTAAATATTGAAAATAATTAAAAATTTCTTGATTAATTTACAAAAATCAAATTATGCACACTAATAAATCACAATTAGCATAATTAAACCTTTTAAATTCTTCAAGTTGTTACATAAACCGCTAAAAAAAGTTAAAGGATTAATTTGTCAAAATTAAAAGTTTAGTAATCAAAATGATACAATACCCATGTGTGCCAATTTTGTACTTTTGTAGTGATTTTATTTTAATTGTGTAATAACAAGGTGGTATCTCCTACTCTTCAAGGTTGGTTTGTATGCTTAGTATGCTAGATTTATTTCTTTGTGATGTGATGGTTGCCTTTGTGTCATAGGTCTCTTAATTTTTGATCTATTTGAAATTTCCATCAATTATAGAAATATTGTCGAAACATTCATATATATGCTCGATATATGGTGTGCCTATTGAAATTCTATTGTTTGAATTTATTGGTACACTTTTCTTCCATTGGAGTGTCTTTATGTGAAATTATTTATGGTTTCAGTTTATAGTTGGGATCAAATCTTCTCATATGTTAAGAGTTATTCATATTTGTATTGGTGTTTATAGCTCTTTGATTCAATTTGAATTTTTATTTTGAAAAAATAGGGATCTAAATACTACGAAACTAAGAGGTTGGAAATCTGATTGTCAAATTTTCCAAATAGGACCCAATGCTAATGTCATGACCCCAAAGATGAGACCATGATTATTAGAAAAATTAGGTTTAATTAAATGAGATTAATCAACAAAATTCAAGAAAAATACATATTCACAAAGTATATAATAAAATATATTACTCCGAAGTCTTTCTTTTACAAATACTACTAAAAGAGTCCATAAAATCCAAGAAAAATAATACAACTCTAGGACAATGTCAACCAATACAGTTTATATACAGAAATACAGTACATCTCAAAATTAAAAATTGTGAATTAAAAACTGTAAATTCAAAACAAACGAACCGCTTCGAAGCTCGTGCCTTCAAGCCATTGACATTCACTTGCCATGCTATAAATCTAAACTGCTAACTCTGGAGGGGTTTAATACATTGAAAATAGAGAAAGAGTGAGCGAAATGCCCAATATGATATAATTTTATAAAAACTAAATCAATAAACAAAATACATGGCCCGAATATGTCATTCAAAACCAAACATCCTTTAAATAAAGAGGATAATCATAAATCTTAAGTTATGTTTTACAGTAAGTGAATTCAAGATTAAGATGAATCACTTACCTTGTCGCAAAGCCTTAATATCACCACTGTAGTAGCCCGTACGGGTTTCAGGACATGTCCCCAAGAATATGATGTCCATATCCCGATCTCTAGGCCATCAACGTGTTACCATTTCTTAAAATATCCATTTTAAGAAAATATTGCTTAAAACTCTTCTTTAAATTTCAATGGTATCAAATACGTTTTTATCTTTAAAACGTTTTCATAAGCCAAAATCATTTAAAACTAGCTAACAAGGATGTGGACCTGAACATCCTAACTCTTGACTATTTAGTTTACGGATAACTTCACGTTGTCCAACCGTTTATTCTTGAAGCTCCACGTCCGATAGTGCCGCTAGCTTTGTCATCAAAACAATGTTTTAGAATTTGGTTCTCGCCTCTAAAACGAATCTAGTTCAATCTTGTATTATTGTTTCCTATTAGTGTGCCTCCACTCAAATCCAAAATTTGTAAACAACCTCATAATTCAACTTGGGGTTCTTTGAAAATTTGAACTCAATCCGTTAGTTTGGTTTCCCATTGAAATTTGGTTTAAAAATGAGTTTTTAAAACATTTCACCAATGCACTGATAGTTTGACAATCAATAGGAAAAATATCAAAAATCTGTATTTTGTGTTCAAATCCAAAATAAATTCATTGGAAATTGCTAAAATCATTTTTCAAACACTTCATGTGCACAAGAGCTAAAAATTCCTAAATTCAACCACAATTTGTCCAAATCTAAACCTAAATCAAAATATTTATTCATTTATCGATAAATAAATAACCTCTTTAAAATAATATTTTTTTCTAGTTCCAACAATAATTATTTATAGAGGTTTTACTATAATTGGTTTGGTAGGTTTAGACTAATTATTTGTCTTTAAAAAGTTTTAGACAACAAATGCAATAAAGGATTAATTTAAAGAATACTTCATAATTTTGATTTTTTTCTCAGTTTATTCCAATGTGTTTAGAAACTAGGGTTTGTTCTTTTACATAATTTGAGTTGTGTATATGAGACAAAAATACTATAATAAAAAAAATAAATTAAAATTTTTTTTAAAAATACTATAATAATATGACTTAAGTTATGAAAATGAATATACCTTAAAATAATATCTTTTGTACTTGAAAATATAATGGTTCCTATGGTTAGAGTATATTTGACATCAAGCTTTCAAACTGATCAAAACAAACAAAATATAAATATAAATCATTTGGTTAATGGTTTGGTTTGATTGATTTAAATAATTAATTGAACATTTTCAAGTAAATTAATATATCAATAAATTAAATTTTTTATCTATTAAATATTTATAAAATTACATAAAAATTAAAAAAATACATAAATTTAACAATTAAAAAATACCTAACTTATTTAAAAATATATCTCTTAAAAAAAAACGTTTAATTCATAAATTAAAATCATAAAATTATAATTATTTTTAATTTATATATATTTTTATAAAAATATTATAATAAATTATAAACTATAATTTAAATCATATAAGGCCATTTCATTTCGCTTAATTTGAGTTTTGCTTCTGAGTAAAAAAAGCTCTATAAATAATCACATTTAACTTTTTTACTATAGTAAAAAATTCTCACATAAAATCACATCTCAATTCAAATTAAAAACTCAAATCAGCGAACTAAATAGACCCTAAATCTTTCAACTAAACCTATACTAAATCTTTCAACTAAACCTATCCTAAATTTCTTGCTAGAAGTGTTGCTGAATTCGAAGCAAACGAAGTGGGCTTTGGGTCCAGTCAGAACTCAGAACTCGCATAACCTGACACCATCAAAGTTTCCAAAGCATATTTGGATCAGAACACCTTTGCCGGCCCCACCATACGATAAAATCATAACCCATTTCCAGACCATAGATCCATTCAGATCGAAAAAAGCAACCACCTCTCCACCGTCCGATCACAAAACCTCCGGGTCCCACCAAACACAATCCATAAACAGTTATACGGTTGACACTTTCGACTTTCGAGATAGATGGAAGCAAGGAACGAATAATAAGCATCAGAAAAAGCAAAGAGAAGTCCAGCCACGCCACCATCGCCGAAGAACCTTCCTCCAAGCGATGAATTTCGTCACATAAAAAGAAGAACAAGAAGAAGAAGAAGCCTCTAGATCTTAGTTCTACGCTCTTTTCTTTTATATCCTTTTCCATTAATGGCGGAGAGCAAGAGATCAACGGGGACGGTGAAGTGGTTCAGCGCTCAGAAAGGGTTCGGATTCATCGCCCCGTATGACGGCGGTGAAGATCTCTTCGTTCACCAGACATCGATCCGATCCGATGGTTTTCGGACCCTCTCGGAGGGTCAAACTGTCGAGTTCGAGATCGATTACGGCGACGACGGTCGCACCAAGGCCGTCGATGTAGCGAGCCTCGCCAGATCCGGTCCGTCCGGGCCTGGCCGTGGCCGAGGCGGAGGGGCCGGGTCCGGTGGGACGGGGAGAGGCGGCGGTGGCTACCGAAGCTATGGCGGAGGGTTTGGTGGCTCTAGAGGAGGGAGGTCCGGCGGAGGCGGCGGCGGCTACTATGGTGGAGGCGGCGGCGGCGGCTACTATGGTGGCCGTGGCGGTGGAGGAGTAGAGTGCTACAATTGCGGCAGGACGGGTCATTTGGCGAGGGATTGTTATCAGGGAGGCGGCGGCGGAGGTGTTGGTAGTGGTGGTGGTGGTGCGAAATTTGGCGGCGGTGGTCGGGGATATGGCGGCGGAGGGAGTAGAGGATGTTACAATTGTGGAGAGGAAGGGCATTTGGCTAGGGATTGTCCGAACGATCAGAACTGAGGCGTCCTTGGTGATCATGCTTTTCTCCCTCTCGCTTATCTCTCTTTCATTGACAGATTATCTGGATTGCCGCGCTTTTTTCTTCCTTTTTTTTTTTTTTGTTCATTGATTTTTCGTGCATTTGAAAATAGAAATGGATGTTATTCTTCTGATTTTCTCATTGTTGGGGCTTTTTGGCTTTGGGTGATTATCTCTTTCGCATGATTTGGTAAAATTTGGGCAACTTTTTTGCGTTTAATAGATGTAATTTATTTTTTTCCCCTAATTCTCTCTCTTTTCCATTCATTGCTTCCTTTATTTGTAGAACTTGTTTGTTAATTTATATTAGTGGAAGCTAAATTTATTCATTTTTTTGTTACTACTTTTTGGTGGTTTTGTTAATACACGTACTATTATCCTTCTTAATCAATAAATTTATGTTATTGAATTAATTTTAGAATTCAAGTTTTATTATAATAAAAAATTTTAAAAAATAATCACATCTAATTTTTTTATTACAGTCACGTAAAATCATATTTTAATTTAATTAAAAATTTAAATCAGCGAATTAAACTGCCTTATTCATCCGCTAATTCTGCATTTTGTTGGTGCTCGTGAAATTTGCATCCATCATTATGTCCTCTGAAAATTCGAAATTTGATTGAAATCCCAAAAATATATCTCCCTTTTCCTTGTGGATATCGATGACTATGAGCATTGCGTATGATATTCAAAAAAGATAAAATTGTGGAATTGCTTATTCATTTGAAAGAGACATGAAACTTCTCAGGACTTCTCATTTTCTTGTCCAGAGTTGTGGATATATATCATTTTTGTCTTTTTCTAGCTTTTATATGGAGCACTGAATTGTTGTGGACATTCTGGTTTGCCTAGCTAGTTGCTTAAATTATGTCATGAAAGATGCTTATGTGGGGGCTTTTGTCTTCTTATTCTGAGATAACTGTACAAGTATGTTGATTACCTAATTACGTTGATTCCAAGTTATGCATTAATTTTTGCATGAGAAAACCAAAAACCAAAAGTCATCCGTGCATGTTAATGGTGTGCTTTAGATCATCTAATGCACCTTATCTTGGTTGATGACTATGAGAGGTCCATATTTGGCGAGTCAAGATAGCATTTTCCCTTGGCCCTGATCAAAACACCAGTAGAATCGTTGGCTCTTAGACTTGGTATAATCTCAAGTGTCCTTTTCACTTTCCATATTCAATCTTGTGATATCCTTCATCATCGTTGTCATTTCTCTCCACCACTCTCTCTCTCTCTCTCTCTCTCTCTCTCTCTCTCTCTCTCTCTCTCTCTCCATGTGTAAAAGGAATAACGAAAATGACATCTAAAAGATGGTTTTGTGTATGAGAGTTATGGCAATGGGAAGATGTGAGTAAGAGATTTTGTGTGCCAACTGCATAGACAACAACAGAGAGGAAGTTGGCTGCCTCTAGGTATATAGCAAACGTCAATTGAAACTGATATTTAACAGTGGGACTTTTTCAGGATGAAAAGTATGGTTTAGTTGAAATTTTCATTTATCTTTTGCTATCATTTGTTTTTGTTGAGGATATATTAATAATCGGGTCATCAATAATCTTTATTGTTGCCCAAACTCGGTTTTAGGAACTGTCTACTTCCAATAGAGGTTAGACAATTGGAGCGGAAAATTTTGTGTATCATTGCCAAATTTTAACGTTGGAGTGAAAAAATTATCTTAATGTTATTTTGATGCTAAGTTTGTCATGTACTATATATAGTATATGACTAATTTAATATTTAATTGATACATTGCTATTTTGATGCTAAGTTTGTCACGTACTATATATAGTATATGACTAATTTAATATTTAATTGCTATTGGTTGATGTGTTTATTTTTTTATTCAATTATTTTAACATTAGCATTTTCAAATTATTTTACCATTAGAAGTTTACTTTTATAACCTTAAAAACTTAATAATTATGACAAAAAAAGATGTAACATATGAAATAGCATTGTCTATTGAAAAAAAAAAAAAATGAAAACACCCGTCATTTTCACTCTTTTGGTACTAATTAGAAGATTACACTAGAATAAATAGGAGATAAGGCGACGGTTAAAATCCGTCATCAAAAATCAAAAGATACAACTACAGTTTAGAAATTGTCATTATATCGAGAATTGTTAAATGTTCAAGAGATACGACAATGGTTTTTAACCGTCGTCTAATACGCACGTGAGACACCATAAGAGTTTAAAATGACACATTAACAATGGTTTTTTTGAAAAACCGTCGTCTAATATAAACTTTTACTGTCCGTTTAGTTTATAGATTCAAATCATGTAATTAGAACCATTTTTGATTTACGTGTATTTTTTGTGAGAAAAAATACTATAACGAACCACGAATGATGATTTGAATCAGGGAGCGAATCTAGATACTAAACGGACCTTTAATGACGGTTTTCACAAAAAACGTCGTTAAAGTATTAAAAAATTTTAAAAAATATATTTTTGCCGGAAACTAATTCTTTACTCAAAAAAATTATTTTTTCGAATGTTATCACAAATCATTGAAACAACACAAATGAAATAAAAAATTCAAAAAAAAAACATGTTACAACTTCACCTTCTCATACATAATCAATATATATATGTAACACAAATTTTTGAAAACCAAAAATCTTTATGAAATCTAACAACAAAAATACCTAGGTCATGACGGCCGGCAACGTATGAGCATGATTGTGAGGCTCTTGGAGGCAGCAGCCAAGTTGAGAGAGTGAGGAGTACGTATAGTAATGGGAGTAAGGAGTGTAAAAGAGATGAGATTTGAGAGAAAAAATTGAAGTGTTGAGAGGAGAGTTAGAGTGTAAGGAAGAGAGAGAGAGAGAGAACTTTGGAGAGATGGAGAGATTTGAGATAACAAACTTAGAGTCTGTAAGAAAATGCTTGAAGTTATAGATGAGCTATCAAAACTTTAAAATTTTTGAAAAAAATGAGCGGAAAAAAGTCAACGTTTGCCTTTTTAATGTAGCATATTAGACGACAATCTAATCTTGTGTATAGATTTTTCAGGTTCATACCACGTTTTTTAACAAATAAATGACAATTTTCTAAAAATGTCGTTAAAAAGGGCATCGTCAAATCTCCTATTTATTGTGGTGTTAGCGTTATGATTTATATTGGAGATGGTCTTAGTGGAGGAATGAATTTGGGATGTTCGAGGAGTTAAAAGGACTAGATTTGGCACAAATTGGAAGTTCCTTAAGGGTTTTGGAACCAAATGTACCCATAGATATGTAATGAATCACCTGATAATATTTTTCATCCCTGATTTCTTCTCATTTGGAGGATATATTTCAAGAGAGATTTTCTAGTACGCCGGCATAATGGTAGGCTAATCTTTTCTAACCATTAGATCTGCATATTTTTTGACTTTTACGTGCTTTTATACAAATTTGACGGATAAAAAACCAAACCTATTAATATGTTGGCGTACTAGAAAAGGTCTTATATTTCAAATGGGTTTGCTCTGCTATGTTAAATAGGTATTACTTTTAGTTGTTAGTTAGTTGAAGTGTCTAGATGTGTATTATTTAGAGAGATTTGTATTCCAATTGGATGGGATATTTTAAATACTTTTGCCAAGGTATCGGTTCCTTCTTGAAGCGCAAATGCTGTGGATTAAGCTCATATATCCTTCATTTACGTCCCCTTTTTTATCACTCAATAAGATCATGTTATGTTAATTAATTTTTTTTATTGTCATGACTTTTTAATTAAAGTGGGATGAAATTTTAATTTTATATTTTAATTGATGTGAAATAATATCATTACATATGACAAATAAAGAGACAGAGAAGATGATTCCTTATAAACAGTAGTTTTAATTGTTACTTTAATATTTACTCATTAATAGTTATCATGGTTTTAGGCTTTTAGCTGTAAGATGATCAGACATATGGAATTAAATTGAATAGTTGATAAAAAAAATTTATGACAATTGATATTGGATCTTCATTACATCATGTCGTTAAATTTTTTTATTTAATGATAACCATCGATAAAAACGTAAGCACTGAAAACTCGACCTTATGTATATTTTGTTATAGAAGCAAGTTACAAGTGGCCGAGTCCTGACTACTAGAGTGGCGAAGTTTCCTATTGATTTTGAAGCTGAGCATCTAATAAGGTTCTCTTGCAAATATGCCTGGCTTGCAATTGTCATATTTATCCCATCATTTGGCCTGTAGTTCATTTCCTTTATCTTTGTGAAATTTTTATACTGTTTAGAGGAGGGCAATAGTTACTTATGGCATTGCGTAACCAAAGAAGTGCGAAATCGATCATGTGGAATTGGTGTACTCTTGCTTTTGATATTTTTGATTAACAGCTTTTAGTTTTGCTGATATTATAAATGAGTGCAATTTAAAGTATAATTAAGAAGAAAGAACAACATGTTGTAATTACTAATTCTATATTCTTTTCCTCCTCTCTCTCTCTCTCTCTCTCTCTAGTAAACTACATGTAAACTTCATGATGTGATGTTTGTAGAAAAGAGATGCATGTGTCGTTTTTTAAGCAGACCTCAGGAAGTTAGAAAGAACTGTCATTACTACTAATATATTGTAAAATTGATTGATTAAAATTTGGTGAGTTAGTAACTTGGTGTGTTATTGTGTGAATGAACTTGTTAGTTTAATATATTAACTGTCCTCATTCAGAAAAAGAAAGTATACGTACGTATTATCTGCTCAAGATCCTCAGGTCTTAAACAAAACATTCCGGCAAGTTTTTAGTTTGAACTTTAAAAGTAATCGTCTTACAACTTAAAAAAGTAGTGATCTTTCTTAACTTAAAAAGGAGCTCAAAATACTACTAATTCTAAATGTTGGATACAAAATTGGGCAATTTGAGGTTCAAGTATTTTCATTTATTGGAAATCCTTTAAGAGAGATATTTGCAAAGGAGGGGAGAATGCAAATGAAAAGTTTATATCCGTCCACGTGTAACCAGTTATGAAATTACAGTTTGAGTATCATGTTAGTTACTATTTCTTTTTAAATACCTGACACTGATTTTTACGGTTCATTGTACCATTCTCATTAATTAATAACAAACTAATAATTTAAAAAAAAATTAAAAATTAAAAAATTAAAATAAGAACGTTTTTAAAAAATATTCTCAATTTCTATTTAATTAATAAAAAGAACCGATTAGAAATTGTATGTTTCTTAAAAATGGGTCTTAAAAAACTAAAAGAAAATTTCTTTAAAAGTGAATGTATTGTTTTTATATTATTAAAACACAAAGTACTAATAATATTTCGTTGCAACAGAGAGTATCAAAATGACCTAAATAAATCTAAAAGAAGAATAAGCAATAGAAAAAGTACCATGAGAATCTACAAAATTCTTAAAAGATAGACTCAAGGTAATCTTCCTTTTGAAAAAAAAAAAAAAAAAGGACTGTTTAAAGTTTCTGTTAAAAAGAGAATAACAATGAAAAATAATAGAGCATTTATTTACCATGGGGTTCTCATCTACTAGTTGTTTTGTTCAATTGTGTTACTATTAGGGGTGAACGTTCGGCCCGAACCAAACAGGCTGGCCCGGTTTCAGTCTAAACTCTTAGCTAGGGTCTAGCTGAGGTTCCGAGCTCGAAACATGGCCATGCCCAAACACCTTTTTTTTAAAAAAAAAAAAATTTAAAATACCTTATAAATTTCAGGCCGAGTGAGGCAATCCTCCTCCTCCTCCGGGTTAGGCTCTGTGGCCTGAATTTTCACCTATAATTACCACTTACATTTATCTACGATTATGGAACAAATATTCGTTCTCATTTAAAAAAAAAAAAAAAAAAAAAACTAGTGATAAAGAATGGGGAATTCTTACTGCAAGAATTGCATTATACCCTATTAGTTGGTACTGTTATTTTAATCATCAAATTAATTTGTTTACTAGTTTGACTTTTAAGTGTCCACGTTAAAAAAATGATAAAGAATGGAGAATTTTTACTGCAGGAATTACATTATACCCTATTAGTTGGTATTATTATTTTAATCATCAGATTAATTTTTTTTTACTAGTTTGACCTTTGAATGTCTACGTTAAAAATTTAAAATGCGTAACCTAGAACTACTTCCAATCATACATCATACCATTAAAGAGTTAATCTCGACTAAATGAACAATACTTGTTGGTAGAGTAAAATACAGTTTCTACCGTTAAGACTTTCTCTTTTTTTCTTCCCTTTTTCCTTGCAGAAGGCATTCTGATCAGATAGACGAGTCCTGGGGAAGCCGTTATCAAAGTCAGTACACTTCAAAATGGCAGCCTTGGTTACATCTTAGAAGAAACTTCCGTGGACCCCTCCCCAAGGTACGTAGTTTGAGCAAAACCACCCTTCCATACTCTTTATTTCTTTTTTGCATATCGAAAATTATTTGGATTCAATGATCACTGAGAAAGTAAAAGAAGAGAAATAAGATGAGGCACAGTATCTGTAGCTGCTTTATGGGCCATGATGTCAAATATCAAGAGGGATGATAAATGGCCGGTCCATGGACATTATAGGCTCTTTTTCCTTCCTTACACTTTGGCAGGTCGGCAGAGAATTGGATATATATGTCGTTTTGGACACGTCATTTCTTATTAAGTCTCTCTCTCTCTCTTTTTTCTTTTTTTTTCTTTTTTTTTTTTAAAAAAATTTGAGATGGTAGAGATTCTAACTCTACGCTTCGAGTATATGAAGCTAGTTGTGAATTTATCGCCACGCTATGTCTATAATCATAAATTTCACATTGGTATATGAATAATATCATAATTAAAGTAATATGACTATACATGTATCCGCTTACTTGGTTTTAATCATTTAAACTTTTATTCGTCTGATCTAATGGTAAAACAAAACATATTTTTCCTAATTAAATAATCTTCATGTTCTTTCTATGGAAAAAAAAAAAAAAAAAAACCTACAAGAAAGAGCGACCAATCATAGCTATTTTTTAAAACATAATTATGAAAATCTCTACACGTTAAGAAATAAGACGAGTGCGTTATCTTATTCTAATAAAGATTATAAACATTGAGTTGATAATCCGAAAATAATTTTAAGCGTGTTGCACTGGACTCAAACTAAGGCCTCTCCATTACCAAACTACTCTGAAATAAATCCAATGCACTAGCGACCACTTTTGGTGGTTAAGTTATTTATCTTCCGCGCTTGCATTATTAAAATCATTGCCATGCAAATTCTAATGAGGCGGTAAACTTCTAGAAAAGCCTAGTTACACACACACACACACACACACAAACTAGTCTACAATGAGTAAAGCTATTAATTTGGTTGTTCTTTCCTGTTTTTGTTATTTTTTATTTTTATATTATTATAGAGCTAGTGTAGTCTATTCTAAAGATTTTGGACGCTAACCTTACATCTAGTAAGAAAAAGAAAGCACACGCAATTATGTAAACAGAAAGATGGGAAAACTTGTACCGGATTGTAATGACTTGCATGATTGAGCTCTTTTTTAGACTATGCAAGTGACACTCGTGCGATTATCACATAGAATTCACTTGATAATTCCAACCGGCTGAGAAATAGACAGAGCCGCAACTAATCTCGCCAGCTTTTGCCACTGTTGTGAGAAGAATTTAGTTGGACATAGCCACGGTCAAGCACAATCAAACAAGTGTATAGTAACAACTATAAATATTTTGCCTTTCTTATTGTTTCTTTATGTTTGTCTGAGTCTTACTATACAAACTTTTTTTTTCCTTCAAAAAAGTAAAAAAGGAACTACTGTAGGATAAGAAAAATACAATATTAATAAAAATATTGTTATTAACTATTGGTTTTAACCGTTCGGTATTAAATCAAAATCTATCATAAAGTATGATAATTAAATTTTGACCATTAAAAACTGTGTCCTTCTTACACCACAAAAAGTTCTTATTTCAATGAGTCTTTTTCCTAGATGTCCATTTCTGTATCGTGCAATTTCAAACATATATCATATATACAACATAAAATATAATACAATAATTTAAATTGTATATAATTTTATAATACTAGTAAATAATTTCTTTTAGTACTATACTAAAAATATTAAATTTTTTTATTTTTCAAAAAAAAAAAATGTAAAAGAGAGAGAAATAAAAGGGCTAGTGTCCAACACCCAATAACGACAAGTATATCTTACATCTCATAGTATGTGTCAGCATGTCAAAAGGCAGTGACAATAGGCCCCATATATTGCTGTGCCTTATCCAAACTATTGATCTTATCATCCTTTTCACAAGATTTTGATTCCTTTTTCACAACCTTGCAACTTCAATGAGCTCAAAATTCTTAATATATATAGGCTGGCATTATAATGGTTTATTGCCTTGTTGTTGTTTCTTTGTGACACTTACAATTTGAGATATTTGATAGAGAAGAAGAGGTTAAAGGACCAAATAAAAGTTTTGTACGTTTTATTAGGTTATTATGGGGGAAAGCGTTTTTCATTCTCTGGTATTCTCTTGTCTAAACTTTAAAATCGACACTCCCAATATGAATATTAAGACAATCGAAACCAGTGGCGTGATATGAAAAAAAAAAAAAAAAAAAAATATTTATGTTGCTCTTGCAGTAATTATTATCCTAGCTATTCTCGTACTAATTAGCTACCAAATGCTTCATGAATACATTACGTTATTATCAATTAGTTTCACATATATATATATATAAACTTGTTTTCAATGGTTAAGTTTTATCGTTCATTACCATTAAATATAAAAATTTAATGACGCAGTGTAATAAGAATCTAGTTTCATTAACAACATTAGAAAGACTTTTATTGAGAATGTCAGGGTAGGCTACATGATAGAATACAATTTTGAATTGTTAAGATACATAGATTAAAACTATAAGAGCTGATGAAAGCCTGACAATTTAACTGAGTTAGATGAAAATGTGACGGTTTATAATTATATCTTTATAAACAGTTTTTTTTTTTTTTTTTTTCACCTTAACGTAGAACTCTCTTCTTAAACTTTAAAGGATCAATTAGACAACTGATAATCTCATTAATTGAGTTGCTGGCTAGGGTTATTTTAGTGAATCCGAATTCATATTTAGATTTACAGTTCATCCTAAAATAGTGTCTCGCCATTGTGCTGCACTTTGTATAGGCTAAAAGTTGGAAAGACTTGAAAAAATGAAAATGTTCAATATCATGCGTAGTAATACTACATGCATCCAATCTAGTCACACACTTCCACTTAAAAGTGTTGAGTTTTGCTGTCAAAAAAAGGTGATGTGGGGAACTAATGACAATAATAACTGTCATTGTTGTGGATCAACCAATAAATAAAAAAAGCAACAAAAAAAAAAAAAAAGAAGAAGAGAAAAGTGGAACCAGATTAATTTCTCTAAATGAAAGCAAACAACATGTGAGAAATGAAGGACTAGTCAAAAAGGCACCATCTCTTATCTGCTGAGATGGGCAAATTCAATGATTTTGAAGAAACATAAAGGAAAAAACATGATACATATGGACATGTTTTGAAGAGTTTTTTAAAAGTTATTTTTAACTTCTGAGGTCTAAAAATTACTACTGAAAATATTTAATTTATAGATGCAACATGATAAAAATTTAATCTCATTAATTATTATATTTTTTGTCAACTACTTAATTTATAACAACTTCTAATCAATTTCATTTAAAAAATAATAATAATATCCGCCGATAAATAAATATTAAAATAACTATTAAAATTGTACTATTGATTTTCTCCATATACCAGAGAGTCTTTAGAAGAAAAAAAAAATGTGGGGTTCTGTTGCATAATTTTCTTACACCGAGAGTGTAATTGTGTGGCTCGTCGTCTAAAGAGCTACCTTTGCCAATGTGCACTGGCTTTCCCTTTCCCATGTCCAATATCTTTAATTTCCCATGAGATTTGTTTCTTTGAATCGGATCTAGAAAGGGGAGAATCTCTCTTTCTAAGTTTCAGAGACTTTATTTGCTGAAGTGGGCATCCATTGTTTCAACTAGCTCCATTTCAGAGATTAAGCCCAAGGTCCACATTTTCCTTACTGATCAGAGTGAAAGATTCTTTAGGCCATGGATATAGGATATCGCCAGTCTCTTGCACTCTCTAGTCACGTCCCTGCCCACTTTAACTATTCTTGTCCCTATCAGTTGGAACCCTACATCACTGGTCACAAATAAATCTTCTTAACTTTTCCTCTGGTAAGAAAAACTTGTTGTTACTGCATTTTTTTTTTTTTTTTTTTTTTTTCCATTTAGGTCAATTGTCAAAGCATGTCAGGATCAAACAATATTAAAATTTTATTAAAATTATCTAAAAGAGAGTTTTTCCGATTATCCGCTCTATTAATAATTTTTATTTTTTACCGTTAAATCTAATCAAAATCACATTAAATTTAAAAAAATGTAAAACAGACAAATTTTAAGACAAATTTGATGGCTAAAAATTAAAAGACTACTAAAATCTTATTATTATAAAGACTCTACCAAAAAAATGAACTACGAGAGAGAGTCTCTATCTAAAATTCTGATATGTACTTATAAATGTAAATATAGCATCTCTTTTTACTTGGCGCGGAATCATCCTGAGTTTCGGTCTACCAAACGTTAGATTATTTCATTTTCTTATTATTCCAAACAATATTAACGGACTTCATTCTATTCTATTATATTGTATTTTGTAGTATACGATTATAGTAAGATAAATATAGGCTCATTCATTTCATAATATAAATCATAACTCAAATCTTAATATAAATTTATTTTTTAACTTAAATTCTCAGCTTAAACCTTAGATATAAACAGACCTCTTGTTTTGCATAGTATATTTTTTTAGGCGCGTTTAGAATTTATTCTAAAATAATTTTGTTTTTTATATGAAAATAAAAATAAAAATATTTTCAATATCAGACAGAAATTATTTTTAAAAATGTGTTCGGTAGTTTTATTAAGAGACTGTTTTAAGGATAAAAAATCTATTAATATCTCTTTTTCTCTTTCAGTGCTTGAAAGAGGAGAAAACGAAAAATAAAGAATGAAAAACGATTAAAAGTCATTTTTCATTTTTTTCTCATTTAACACTAAATTAAAAAATTATTTTTATTTTTACTACGTCAAACGAAAACATTTTTATTTTTTTCTTAAAAAACAAAATCAATTCTAAATGCAATCTTTATCTTAACAAACAGTCCGAAACGTCTGGACTCATCCTTTTACAATAAGTTAAAATCCAATAAAAATTATCTAAATGACTGATGCATTTAATGAAAAATTTTATCATGAAAACCATGAAGACACGTATCGAAATTGATTAGTAAATTCAGTAGAAACTGAAATGACTATCTCAATTGGTTTACTTTTAACGTTTTGTATTTCAGCTTCACGATGTTGTCTTTTCATGATGTAAATTATTTTTAATATAAATCACAATGTGGAACCACAGTTGCTCAAAATAAATCATATTTAGGTTTGCTAATATGACCCTTTTTATCAACATTTTAACCTATTATGATGAGCAGAAATGAAAGATAAGAATGGGATTAGTCTTTTGAGGAATTGGGTTTGGTGGGACCCAAAACTAGTCAAATTGGTTTTTGTGGATTGACAATCCATATCTTGACCACTGTTGGGAGGGAGGGTTGATCTTGATCATACAATCTGATAATTCCTGATGACTCTAATTGATACTGCCTTGGGCCCCACTAATTTTTCTTTGTTCTTTCTAAATGTCTTTCACCTATAATGCCAACAACTTATGTTCCATTCTGCCAGTTCAGCCACTGACTAGACGATCGAAATTTCTCAAACTGATTTGTCCAATTTTTTTTTGTCGTTTAAGCGACGTACAAATGTCATTAAAGGCATATGTGTGTACATATGCAAAAACATCAATTTAGGCAAGAAAAAGGAAAAGATTGATTTATGTTGTGTGGACCCACTTAGTCTTCAAATTAAGCACGCCAAGTTAGTTAATTAGGGTCTTGACATCACCAATAGGAAGAGCACAAATTTACATTTCGTGACATTATTATTACAGTACTGAAAGCACCACTGAGTTGGCATATATTGATTGCAATCTATTGTGTCTAATGTCTCTGTATAGATGGCTTCTATAATAGTATGGTTGATGGGGTCTTTTCTGGTAAATTTTTCCACCTAGAATGAATCCTTTTGATGCTTATTAGCACAGACACGTGGGTTAGGTCCTAAAAAGTTTTATTTCAAGGTACACATGGAGTCTGGTTTTCATTTTTCTTCAATGTTGTGCAGTTCTATAAAACAATCCCTAAATAGTGTGTACAAAATTAGCCAGACTAGGCGGTTTGCGTCCACGGGTGCACAACTTCTAAGGTTGCGTTTAGTATAAGAGTTTTAGAACCGGAATCATAATTTTGGTTCATATTTATTTATTTGTAAAAAATAAAAAATAGTTTTTAAAAACTAGTATTTAATTTGAATAGTTTTGATTTAAAATTTGAATTGTGATGTTTTAAATCAAAACTATTCTAAAAAATAAAACTACCTCCCTCTTAAATTTTAAATGGTTCAAATCTCTAATTTTAATTCTGATTTTAGAACTATAATTTGGACCTTAAATTCAAATTATAAATCATGATTTTAATTTTAAAATTAAAACTCTCATACCAAACGTAACCTAAAACTTATTAACAAGCGTGCACTGATGCCTTTTCTATTCCACCTATGCTTTTAGTAGATTTTGGAAGTTGTATTATGTGGAGATCTGAGGACACCATTGATTTTTTTTTTTTTTTTTCTTAGCAAAAAATAGGATAGGCTACATGGTGATCGAGTCGGTCCATGGCTCTCTCTTCCATTTGTTAGAAGGTCGGTGCATGAACCTCTGAAAATTGTTGACAAGAGCAGATTGATTATTTATTTATTTATTTATTTACACATGGTTTTAGTGGTTTTCAAAAATAGTACTGGGTGGGGACAAGAGGATACCATTAATCTTCTCTTTTTTTTCCTTCTAACAAAAATAAATAATAAGCTAGACTAGGTGTTTTTCGAAACTTTAGATAGCAAATGATATCTGATAATTCTTTGCTTGTAGTCGAATGCAAAAGCTGTTCATTCTCACTAGTACCTTCTATATTATTGTCAATTTCCATTTTTGAAAAGTGCTTTCTAAGCACATGGCTTCTTTCCACTCAATCAAACAGAGCAAGTGAAGTTGATCAATAGCTAAAACGATAAGAACCTAACTCATATAATGTGAAAAAAAGTGAGCTCAAAGTTAGCTCTTTTTTTGCCTCACGTGGCACTACTTTTCAGTTAGGTTAAAGTAGACCCTCTAAACTCCTTTTTAAGTAATTGACTTCTCAACAAAGGGCAACACTTATTCAATCAAGTTGAGTGTGTGCGCAAACAATTTGTAATTGTGACTAAAGTCTCGTTCACTTTGCGGATTTGAGTTTTTAATTCGAGCTAAGATGTGACATTTTTTGAGAGCTTTTTACTGTAGCAGAAAAAGTTAAATGTGACATTTTCTGAGAGGTTTTTACTGTAAAAATTTAAAACTGAAAACTCGAATCGGTGAAGTGAATGAGGCCTAAGTCTTGATATTAATAATCAACTTATATAACAAAGAAACATAGATTTGATAAATAGTAATGAATTAGTTTCCCACCAAAAAAAAAAAACCCAAAAGAGTTACATTGCTTTAAGAAAGAAAATGGGAAACTCAACTCCCTTCCAAAAGGAAAAAATAAGATTAATCAACACACAAAGTACAACTTTAGATCTGTATAAGGCTGGCCATGGTAATTATAGCCATCACACCTTTCCTGCTGAAAACCATCAACAATACATCTTACCCAAAAAAAAAAAAAAAAAGTTACAAATGACAATCTCTTTACACACTTGCATATGTATCCTTAATTAATTTGCTTAAATTAATAATTTTTTTAAAAAAAATTAGGGAATCTACTCAAGCCTTGTGAGGTGGGCATTGATAGCACTTTGTGAACAGACCAAATGTATTGATTTGTTGGACGAAGTTGAGCATGCTTGCCCACCCTCCAAAACCAAATCCCACGATGAAAACCCATCCCACCACAAATATGTTCACCGAGAATGAGCCTGCCCATCCTCCTAGGAATGATGGTGGTCTCTCTACAGCATTCTGCTCAAGCAAAATAGCAAGATAACAATGTTAAAAAATAAAAATAAAAAAGTTAATGACACTAAATTTAGTAGACTACTTGATGTTCTAACTAAAATTACTACATAGTTTAACAAATTCTATTCATGATTTGACAATTTACTTGTTGTCATACTTCGTATAAGCAAATTTGATGAATGCACAATGTTGATATCATAAAATGGTCAAACAACAATGTACTCTTAGAAACAGTATTATTCGTCATATCATTTTATTATAAAATCAAATAATATCCAAAATTGACTGATTATAAAATAAATAAATAAAGAGCATTATTAGTGTCATGTATCACTACCCAAAATGAACGAGACTTAATTATTTGCATGGATTCAACAATGACTCTACTGTTTGTAATTGGTATCGCACCAAATAAAATATATAGAATTTAAAAGATTAATTTGTAACTAATTTAGTATGAAAAATGAAAATCCGCCATATTTATAGCAAATGAACCATCAATTAATGTATGATAAAAAAAAAGTACATGAATTGATGGTTCAAGATATTGAAATAATAACATCTATTTTTTTTTTTTTTTTTTTTAAAGATACGGGGAAAAGAAAAGATTGATGTTGATGAATGATGAGGATAATACCTCTCTAGCAGCTGCAGATGCAAAAGTGACCATGTGAGCCAGGGCAGGAATAATGTAGACAGTGAAGCTGACGAGCAAAGAGCCGACGGTGGAGTTGATGGGCCCAAAGAAAGGGAATATGATGGCCAAGAACCATATTGGGATCACCACTGGCAGCCTTGCTAGGGCCCGCTTTAACACACTCTTTGTCTCATGAACTCTAATGAACTTCTCCCACACAAAGTACAATGGTGTGCAAGCAAACCCAAAAGTTATGAACTGCATGCATATTATATATATTATGTTAACCAATTAGACAAATATATATATATATATATATATCCATAAAGATTTTAGTTATGAAAGTAGTGTCGGCAGACCGAAAAAAAAAAATGCTTAAGTTGTTAATAGACGAACGCAACCTGATGAATGAGCATGAGTACAACAGCTGTGTCTCTGAAGCGGGTTCGGGGAAGCAAAGCGAGGGCGTTGGAGTGCGTCAGAAGAATGTCCCCAAATGCCCAGTAGACAGCAGAGGCTGATGGTAGTGTTAGGGTGAGCACATAGAGTGTTGCCACCAAGTAGATCGACTTGAACTTTTGTGGTTTCCACATAGCATGCATAATCTCCCTACACAAATAAAATTTAATTAATAAACTTTTTTTCTTAAATTTTTAATCTGGGGTTATCATTTTCAAACCAATTCTGAATATCTGTCTTCATACACACACACACACATATGTGTGTGTGTGTGTGTGTGTGTGTGAATCCTCACACTGTAACAGCATGACCACCAAAAGTGTAGAGAATGTTGGTAGCCCCGGTAAAGTAAAGAACCAATCTGGTTGGGCCAGAGTGCTTCACTCCCTCAACCTTCAATTATATTAACAATAAATTAATATTTAATTAATACAAAAAATAGAGTATGAATGGAATTAATTATAAAAGTAGTATACATGTATATATATATATATATATATATAGTTGTATACATATGATAGCCTACCTGTCCATGGATAAGGGAAGCAATGGTCATATACCATGCAGTGTAAGTGGTCATCATAAGGCCCAAAAACGACCAGATTCTATAATTGTGGAACGAAGGGATGAACACAGTGGTCGCACAGCAGGCTCCAAATATATACGTCCAAGTTCTCTTGTCTAGATTGTCGTTTATGTAGTAGATATTACTGAAGCACAATAAAATAAGCAAGTATAAAATTCATCATGACTTGATAACCATTTTCTTTTGGTAGCAAATTACAGTATCTGTTAACCATTAATGTACTGATTTTTTAAAACTGTATTTTTAATTTTCAAAATATACAGTTGTAATAAAGTATAACGTTCAGAAATATATATACTATTTTAAAGCGCCAAAAACTGTATACTTACCTTGCACAAGCGATTAATTGAATAACAGATCCGAAGAGAAGAAATGTGCAGTTGAAAAGAAGGCCGGCGTTCCTCCAGTGCTTCCCTAGAAGCCCGTCGAGTACTTCGAACCACTTTAAGAACAACAGTGTTTAATTCATCTTAAACTAGAATTTTCAAATGAAAATTGAGATGAAAATATTAAAGATTATAAATTAGGCCCATAATTACACAATTAATTAATTACCTGAATAACATGATTCCTGAAATCAACTTTTTCCCTCTCCTTTCTAGTTCTGTACTCAACGTAAAGTATACTAATAAGATAAGCAGTCCAACTTCCCATTAGCCCATAAAAGAGCTGAAAAATAATCCCAGACAACATCCCCAGTTGTGAGAAAGAATATGGCAGTGTCAAAAGCACTTGTGCAACCTACATTAATCCCATCAAAAAAACACACAAAAAACAAAATATACACTCATTAATAATGTGAAAAATAAAAATAAAAAGTCATATTTTTTTGCATGAAAAATTGTAGTATTACTTCCAATTCAAAAAAAAAAAAACATTAATGTGTAATATAGTAATTGCCTGGTTAGAAGAACAGCTAAACCAAGCGTCGTAGACTGAACCTCCATGCCAAAACAGCTTTGAGAATTTGCTCTTAGCTGACTTGGAAGTGTCGCCTTCTTCCCTTTCCATTTCGACATAGTTTCCGGCTATAACAGTCTCGACTTTCTCGGACGCCATTGTTGCGGAGTTGAGAAGCTTTTTTTGAGTGATATGTTGGGGGAGAAGCAATGGAAGAGTGTGTGACTCTTTAAATAGATTGATGAAAAAGTTTTTCTTCTTCTCTTTCAAGTCTTTCTCCCTAAAGCTTCTCTATTCTTCTTTTTATAAAATCTTTTTCATCAGCAATAATTGAGTCACCCTAGTGGGAACCTAGAGCTAGCTCACCCCTAACACCCCAAATGAATATGGTTACATATTAGTACATGTGTAAATTATGAGGAGAATTTTGTGATAGAATACCTACCGATAAAACGCGGCTGAGATATTAGAAACATATTAGATTAAGAAAAATATGATAATATTTTTTTTTAAAAAAAAATGATTAGAATTTAATGGTTAAAATTGTGGCATATTGGTACATATATACCCTACCATAAAATACTCCAAATTATAATCAGTCTCATATGGTTGGTCGAGCTTAATTTTAGATCCATTGGTGGGTGACATAGATATGTGCCCAGCGGGTGATGTAGTATTAGATCCCTCATTTTTATTTTTTTTTTCCTTTTTTTTTGGAAATAGTAGAAAATAGGCCAATATGAAAAGCTTAAGAAAGGAAATAGGCCAATTTTTAGTTATAGAAATTAATAGGCCATAACTTGTCAAGTTATGGTTCATAACCAGATAAGTTATGGACAAACTTGTCAAGTTATGATTCATAACCGGACAAGTTATGGACAATTATGAATAATAACTTGTCAAGTTATGGTTCATAACCAGACAAGTTATGGACGAAAATAATAATTTAGCCTATTTATTAACTTATGTAAACTATTGACCTATTAATTTTAATTCATCTCAAATTTTAGCCTATTTTCCTCTTTCTCCCTTTTTTTTTTTGGGGTTTAGTTTCTTCATATGGGCTTTCGAGAGAGGGCTGATGGGCCCGGCCTAGCATGCATTACACGAGCGGGGTGGCCTACCACTCACCCGTTTCCAAATGAGCAATCAGCTTATTTTAAGCCGAGATGAGCACTGAAATTTGTTTTTGAGAGAAGTAGGGGAAAAAAAAAAGAAAAAAGAAAAAAAAAAAACAATTTTCTTTTATTCTAGAATGATGAGAAGAAATAGGGGTTAGGATTAGGGGAGTGTTTGAGTGTATGTGGGGAATGCCTAAGATGGATTGAATGATTGCTTAGGGGTTGGCTTGGTGCTAAACATGATTAGTGTCACACGTGTGACAACTGGCTTTACAAAAAAAAGAGATTCATGTTTCTCCTTTTCCTTTTTCCATCTTTTTAGTGATAAGTATGTGTATTTTGGGGTTAACTTAATCACTCTTTTTCTCCTTGGGCCACCGATTTAGCGTCCCTAATGATCACATTAAAGTGTCATTCAAAAGTTGCAACTTACGGTGGTGGAAAATTTTGAATTAGAATGTGTTGTCCTAATTAGACCTTTCCTTTTCAAACTTAATGCGTTATAGTACTAATTACGCAATGAAGAAGAAGCAACAGTGTATCAGAGGCATACAATTTTTAAAGAACTTGTATTAAGAAAAAAAAAAAAAAAACCATGAAAAATTTTAGTCTAATTTACACATAAGTAACTAGTTTTTTTGGAATAGTACAGAACTTAATTTACACGGAGGAACCAGTTCTCTACTCTGCTTCCCGTTGGGCAAATTTTATGCGAAACCAACTTAATTATGTATCCGTAGTCCTTTAGGAGACTTGTTGAGCCAATTTTTCAATTTATTATCATCTCAAACAAAACATGTATCTTCGTTCACTTCGCAGATTTGAGTTTTTAATTCGAGTTGAGATGTAACATTTTCTGAGAGCTTTTTATTGTAGTAAAAAAAGTTAGATGTGATATTTTCTGAGAGTTTTTTATTATAAAAATCTAAAACTGAAAACTCGAATCGGTGAAATGAACGAGACCTAATTTGTAAAGTCTTAAGTTGCTTGAGAGGGAAAGGTCTTCGAGTGACGTAGCGGAAGCGTAAAATAAACTTGTAATCCGTTAATTCACGTAGAATTGTCAAAAAATAAGGAAAATTTGTGATCGTTAATTCGTGAGAATACCGAAAATAAGCAAATAAAGGGGAGAAAAACCTATCTGGATTTTATTATAAATAAAACTAGGATAATAATAACAATCTAGGCTAACTATTTATAGAGGATGACAATTCAAAATAGAAAGGAAACTAACTTAGGAAAGTAAACAAATTCTTAATTTGCAATTCGGGAAACAACTAAATCAGAAAAAGCATCTAAGAATAAGGAAACTGCTACAAATAAATTAAAGTAAATAAGAAAATAGTTTTTGGACAACTTTCATAACTGTTCCGCTCCTTGCTCCTCACGAGGCTTACAAGGAAGAATGTTATATTGTATAGATGCGTTATGTAAATCATATAATACATGAATTACGTAAATCATAGCTCACAAGAAACACACTACATATAATACATGATGCCAGATTGCTTTATATGGCCAAATACAAGATCAGTAGATTAAATTACGTAATACTTTTTAGCAGCAGTTTGTTGTTTTTCATAATTTTTCTAAATTTAACAGTAGCTAGTTCTCAGTTTTTCATTTCTAATGTTAGCAATTAACTTGATTTTTAAAAAATAAAAATAAAAAAATTTTCCGCTTGTGACACAATTAATTTGATTGGTGTGTTGATCACTGAATCATTTCGTATAAAATCAGCACGGAATGTGAATGCAACAAATATGATACGGCTCTCTCATTGCCTGCAACTCATTGCCCTCAACAAAACGAACCCTAATAGAATGTTTCAGAGGAGCATTTGGCTGTCTCATTGCATCCATCTATCTGACAAAAAAAACCACGGAATGCTACAAACTAGTACCGCAAACGACACTTTTGTTTAGAAAACAAATTTCAACAAAATATGTATACACATCAAAATTATGGTTAGGTTTACTACTATTTACATGTTAATTTTTTTATTAAAAAAAATCTTAAAATATGCATATTGGAGCTGGGACAGGTGGGAAGTGTTCCCCTGTCTCCATCCCCATCTCGACCCTGACTCGAACAATAAGTTGTCTTTGTTTATGCCCCAAAGTCCATTAGAAATCCAATAAATTTTTCCTATTTCTACTCCAAACTCCATTAGAAATCTCTCATCTCCACTTTACTAGGGGATGTACAAATTCCAATCATCAGTTAATTTCAATGCCTTAAATAGTGTCTAATTAATCAGATTGTGTCACGTCATTTTATAATTTTAAAATATCTTTAACTTACTTTTCTTTCTTTAATATTAGATTTATTACATGACGTGTAATAATTTATGGCCCGTTTAGCATTACTTTTGGAGGCTGTTTTTAGCTTTTGATTATAAGCTAAAGCAGGTCAGGGTATTTGGCAACACTTACTTTTGTCTAGTAGTTTCTAAATACTGCTGCCCCACAACAGAATTCTAAATATTGCTACCCCACAGCAGAATTCTAGAAGCATGTCAAGAGTTACTTTTCCACAGCAGCTTATATTATCATTGTGAAAATTTACAAAAATTACGCTAATAATAAATCTTAATTCTTAATCAACTCATTTTATTTCTTCCAAATTAAATTAAAGAGTATATTTTTTAAATGTTTATTTGAAAATTAAAAATCTTTAATAAATATCTTATGTTAAATTTTAATTACATATTTTTATTATAGTGTTGAAAGTTTGAAAAATGATTTACCTTCAGTTTTTTACATTATTTAATTTCTTTATAGATATAATTTATATCCTTAAGAAAATCAATTTATTTTTAAGAGATATCTCAATTAATTAAATGAAAATTAAATTTTTTTAGTATTTTGGTGTATAAATATTATGAATGTTGACTATAAAAATAGAAATAAAATTAATTGTGAGTATGTGTGTTAAAGTATATCTATTTTAGTCATTATACATCATTACAATAATTTTCTACATAGTTTACCAAATACATAAATTTATGCTTCTTATTCACAATAACTTAAAAAAAAATTTACCAAACACTTTATGTTTCTGGTCACAGCAGCTTCTGAGTAACAACATAACAATAGCACAAATGATCAACAGCATAACAATGTTAAACTAGCCCTTAATTGAGTTACTAAAAATTAGAGAAGTGATTTGGAAAACAGTTTAGCTATAACAAAGTCAGTTTTGCAACAAAAACAGCTTTTGTTCATCATAATTACCTTCACGTCATTATTGGTTTCTCTTAGATTCGTGAAAGCTACAATACAATGATCAGGAAGCAAATAAATTGGGTAGTGATTCGGTCAACAAATATCACAAATGATGGGGAAAAAAAAGGAATTGGGTAGTCAATGTCGTTTCTATATGTATGTACTAGCTCGACATTGATTTGTGAATGATAACCAAATTGTTAGCTGTCAAAATGGGCCTTCCGTAGGTCCAGCTCAAAACCAACCTCCTCGTTTCAACTTTGAGCAAAATTAGATGGGGGACCAAACAGAGAGCTACCAAAAGGATCAAAAGATGGAAAAAGAATACCCCACTTTGACCAAGTTTTTCCTTTGTTAGACAACAGTCGTTTTCTTGTGTTGCTAGACGAACATGGGATGATTTTTGGTCCTCGTTTGTTTGGAACTTTGGATGTGGAGATTGGAGAAAATTCAAGTGATTTTATGCCTCATTTTTCTTTTTCGGTTTTATGGAAAATATCCAAAGATTCTTCTACTTAAGACTTTATGACGGACATTATTTGTTTATTACCGTTAAATCTTATCAAAATCATATCAAATTAAAAAATATAAAAAAATAATAATTTTCTATTAAGAAATTGACCATTAAAAAATAAAGAACTATTGATATTCTTTTTTTTCAAGACCTACTAAAATGGACAATATTAAAACGGCAGATCCAGAAAGCATTTTTTTAAAGGTGTTTAGCTTATGGGCAATGGCTGGAAGGTAAACTTTTGGGATAGCAAAATCACTTTTCTCTTTTTAAAAAGTGAGTGTCTTCTTCTTTCTTTCTTTCTTTTTTCTTTGGACAAATCCGAAACTTTCGATGTCCTATTTCCTTAATTTGATCCATTTCACTCACTGAGAATCTAACACTAGAAACGATTCACATGGGTTTTTGTTTGGAAAAGATATGCGCGACACTTTTAGAGGTTGGACTAAGGAGAATTATGTGGCAGCCTCGTAGGGTAAAATAAAAATATAGAAATATAAAAACCATAGTTGTATACAAAAATCTCGTTCACTTCATGAATTCGAGTTTTTAATTCAAACTGAGATGTGACATTTTTTAGAGCTTTTTACTATAGCAGAAAAAGTTAAATGTGACATTTTTTGAAAGTTTTTATTATAAAAATTTAAAACTGAAAACTCGAATCAGTGAAATGAACGAGGCCAAAATTATACATACGTCTTAATTTGTTGATTTTAGATAGTCAAAATACTCCAAAGTAATCACCACAGATTGACTCAAATAACCTGAAAGAAGCATCACTATAAAAGATAATAATAATAATTTAAAAAAACAACTATACCGATGCTTACAAAAAATAATAATAATAAAAAGATTATACTATTGATATGTGTCCAACTCACTAAAAAAAAGTATGACATAAAATTTCAAAAAAAAAAAAAAAGAGATTATACTATTGGGATGTGTTCAACTTACTAAAAACAAAAAAGTATGCCACTAAATTTCAAAAAAAAATAAATAAATAAAAGAAGAGAGAGAGAGAGAGAGAGAGAGAGAGAGAGAGAGAGAGAGAGAGAGAGAGAGAGAGAGAGAGAGGAATATGGTAAGGAAGCCCAAAAGATATATCAATGCTTGAAGACCATCTGTTGCACCACAAGAGCGATGAGTCCACCACCTTCAGCTGTAAGCCCTAATATTGGCCTATTAACTATTAAGTTCTGGAGCCCCAACGTCTATTAGGGAAATCTGGAGAAACACTAAAATTCAAGCAAAATTTTGACTCCGACAAATGTAATTCTTTTCCTACTCCATAAATCATTCGTGCGTGTGTAACAAGTGTAACACTCAATATTATATATATATATATATATATATATATGTTGGACTACATTTTTTGAATATTATACTTAGGTAAATTGAGTCTCAGTAACTTGATTTTATCCATTAATTGTAGTTAATGGTTCTTTTTAACGAATCTCGGTCACGTAATCACACTCAATTTTATATGTATCAAGTAGCTTTTTACCCGCTAGGTCTCATAATTTTTGTTCGCTCATATATTTTATCCATTTTCACTGGTGTCTAGCTGTCAATATCTAAGATTAAACTTTCTTGTAATTAGTTGTCATTTACGATTACATTTAAGTATATAGCTTGTTAAATTTGTAATGAAATTTTTTCTTTGAAAAAAGATTTTTTTTTTTTTTTTTTAAATTAAGAACAGAGAAGGTTTAGTTTAGTTTAGTTAGCATTTGTATAAAGTGCAAACTTTGGTATTAATATACAAACAGAAAACGTGATATATAAATGTGGAAATAAAATATACGGCTTACACTTTTCCTTCTCTCTTTCGTTCCAATTAATGTATATTTGTGAAGGACAATACGGTTGTATCAGAGCCAAGTGGCATCCTCCCCACTTGGTATGCCATCCTTATGTGTATATTTGTGTATATATTTTCACACACATGTATTTAATATTTAGTATTTATTTATTGATAGATATTGTTATCGTAAAATATTTAATTTAATAGTTGTAATAAATTTGATGGTTGACCCAAAAAAATTCATAATAATTAAAGAACTTAGATTTTTATTACGCTACATCGTATTACATTTTCATATTTGATAGACAATCACTATGAAAATGCAACATTAAAAACTTTATACATATATAATTATATATATGTTAAGGTTGTCCTAATTTTTTATGTGGAGATTAGTTGACGTAAATTTGATGAGAAGCACAAGAATGGAGAAAAATGTTGTGAAAGCAAGGTATAAAAATAAAAACAAAAATAAGGAACCTGAATAAACTTGAATGGAAGGAGAAGAGAAAGGAATCCGAATCATCCCTAGATTTGGTTAATGGTAAACTTTTCTTTCCCTAGAATGTCAAATTAAATTGCTTCAACTTCCACACGTATTCTTCTATTCCCTTTGGCTCTTTCTTTATAATGTGATTCTCTAAAGTTTGCATTCCTCATTCCCCTAACCCTTTTTACAAAGTTATTGCAAAGAGAGAGAGAGAGAGAAGAAAAAGAGATGGCATCTCATATTCTCAGTGTTCTTTCACCACTACTTGTTTTGGTTCACATTGTTATTTCATCCGGTAATTTCTTCTTGCTTCACTCTTTAATTTAAAATAAGCGTGCTTTGCAATAACCATGTATAAACTGTGTATGCAGTGTTGTATCTGCAAGGTGTTGCGTTTTGTTTTTCAGTTTATGTGCTTATTATTATATAACACAGATGGTTTTCTTCCCACTCTGGTGTTGTGCTATAAATCTTTTGATCTCGATTTGATTATGGAGGTGTTATTAAAACTGTTATTTGTGTGTTTGATAGTTAATGTCTCATTTCAATTTTCGGTCATTGGAACCTTTATTACGGGATCAATCAAGTACTCAGCTTTAGTGTGTACTTCCTTAATTTAGAATACAATTACCTTAAAAAAAAAAAAAAAAAAAAAAAAAAAAAAAAACATTGTTTTAGTTTGATATTATATCTTTTGACATAACATGCACTTGTGTTCTGCTTCTAGTTTTTGTCTGTGGAAACTAAGAACTCAACCTTCAACAAGCATTATAATCACTACCTTTCCTCCTTTTTTTTTTTTTTTTAAACTTTTTTGACTTCTAATATTCATGAACAAAAAAAAAATAATATTGGAAACATACTCCAAAGTCTTTAAAACACGCAGAAAAAAAAAAAAAAAAAAAAAAGTAATTAGCGTATTTTTACTTGAATTGTAACTGTGATCAACATCATTGATTCTTATTGAAAATGGTAATGATACGTGCTAAAAAATATTTTATCACAAGTGCACTGATCAATATAAGACAGAATCATTGAAATAATTGTTTTGACCTAACTTGTTTATCACTAAGAAGTTATATTTAGCTTCAAGACATAATTATCAAACGTTTTATTTTGTTTTGTGATGTGTATCATATATTTCATCAGGAAGAGAGAGAGAGAGAGAGAGAGAGAGAGAGATCGTCTATTCTTCTACTTAGTTTGAGCATATGATGCACCACGTAAACTTAGAAATGCCCCAATATTTGTAATTATCGTCGCTTTTCTTAAATTTGCAACTTTCATCGATGATCTTTATCTTGGAAACAGAACCATGTTATTACTAGTCCACATATTTTATCGAAGCAGTGCCTCAATTGCTAAATTAATTAGTAGGCTAATTTTTCACTCTCGTCCCAACGCTCAATACTCTGGAATATAATCTTCGTAGGACCGGAATTATCTGAGGCTGCTAGAGTTTTCACCGTAATCAACAATTGCAAAGAGACTATCTGGCCAGGAGTCACCCCTGGGGAAAATTTCAATGGTGGGGGTTTTGTATTAAAACCGGGACAGTCCGCGGTCTTCACTGCCCCAGTCGGGTGGTCTGGCCGTATATGGGGCCGAACTGGCTGCAACTTTAACAAAAATGGTGTCGGACCATGTCAGACAGGAGCCTGTGGTGACGCCCTCAAGTGTGGCTCCTCAGGAAAGACTCCAGCAACACTTGCCGAATTTACCCTTGCAGGTTTAGATTTTTACGATGTTAGTCTTGTTGACGGCTTCAACCTGCCCATGGTTGTGACACCAATCAACGGGCGGGGAAACTGTAGCATTGCTGGGTGTGACGGTGACCTCCGGACAACTTGCCCTTCGGAGTTGTCCGTTAAGGCCAATGGGAAGACCGTGGGATGTCGGAGTGCCTGCGACGTGTTCAACACCGATGAGTACTGTTGCAGGGGTCTTTATGGAAATCCAGTTGTGTGTCAACCTACTTACTATTCCAAAAAGTTCAAAGAAGCGTGTCCTAAGGCCTATAGTTATGCCTATGACGATCCAACAAGTATATTTACCTGCTCAGGAACTGATTATGTGATTGCCTTTTGCACAAAAAGGTTGGTAAAAATTTCACAGCTTTAATTTTGTGCTCTTTTGTTTCTACCAAGTATTTTGCCTATGCATGGTTATTTATTGCAGGTTAACCAAAGTTAATGTTGGCTTGAAACACAAAGTAAAGTCTAAATTATCTTGTCTTAATAAATAAAGTAAGACTCGCAAAGTAGAACATATTTTGACATTTGGTCTTGTAGATCTAATAATTAATAGTTGAGAGAAAGAGAGAAATAGGTCAAAACTTGAGATAAATTAAAATTAATAAGCCAATAGTTTAAATAAGTTAATAAATATGTCAAATTATTATTTTTGTCCATAACTTGTCTGGTTATGAATCATAACTTGACAAGTTATTATCTATAATTCACGATTTTTGTTCATAATTTGTCTGGTTATGAACCATAACTTAATAAGTTTATCTATAACTTATCTGGTTATAAACCATAACTATCTATTAATTTTTATAACTAAAAATTAATCTATATACTTTTTTAAATTTTTTATATTTACCTATTTTTTACTATTTTCGTTAATAGTTTACATTATGTAAGGCATAGGGCTGTTAATTTTAGGCCGGACCCAACAGATAAGTCTAAACAGTCCTATTTTACTTGAGTCGGACCGGACCAATGATGTAAGCTCAGAAAAGTGTAATCGGGTTGGGTATAATATACATACATACGTGTGTGTATGTATATATATATATATATATATATGTATGTATATATATAAAAGAACCGTGCCTATCTGAATTTGCACATCTAATGAGGTATAAATAATATATGTTCAATCATTTTTTTAATACAAGGATTGGTGTCAAATGCAGGACGCAACCAGTGTGCACATACCACAACCATAGGTTGGTGTGCAGCGGATCAGAAAGCTTAAAATCATTGATCGGAAGATGGTGGTCTTTGATGCTTCCTTTGTTCTTGCTCATTAAACTATGGAATGTTTGGTAGAGGGAGTTTCTTTTTTTTTTTTGGTATTTATATAGTTTAGAGGGTTTCATACTTTACGTTTCCATATAAATTAATTTGGGAGGAAAAGGAGAATGTAAATGGCTGTAAATACAAATTAATTTGCCCATTCTACTGTTCATTTCATTCAATTCAAGGAAAATTACAGAAGGGATAAATGACTTTCTTTTATTCTATCATTCATTTAGGTCTTGTTTATTTCATCGATTTGAGTTTAAAATTCGAGTTTTGCTACAATAAAAAGTTTTCATAAATAATCACATTTAATTTTTTTACTACAATAAAAAATTCTTATATAAAATTACATCTCAACTTAAATTAAAAATTTAAACCAGTAAACTAAACAAATAATTAACCTTTGCTCTAGTTAAAGCAGCAGGGAGGTCTTAAAACTTTTTTGTTTTGGTTTTTTGTTTTTTTCCTGCTCTCCATTTGGAGTCGATTCCAAGTCTTTTGGTCTAGAATTTAGCGGAAAAAAAGAGAGAGAACTACAAAAATAATCATTGTTTTTTATGATCCTATTATTTATGCCATAACAATATTCTGGTAGTATATTAAACGTATTCTAGTAGAATACGAAAAAATATTTTGTGGGGAAAAAAATATTCTGATAGAATATAAAAAATATCCAACAAATAAGATAATGTTATTTTTTTAATAGTATTCTTGAAGATTTCTCAAAGAAAAAAGTCTTAAGATGAGTTTTTTGGACAAAAAGCCTGAGTTTTGAAGTCTTTTAGTTTTGAGATATTTAGATAATGTGTCATGGTTTTTAAAATTAGATTGACGTTTGTTATGAAAACTAAAACTATTACCCCACAATGACATAATTTATATTCTGTGTACTGGATAAAATTATACTTCTATTTTGGTATATTTCATTCAGTATCTTTAGATTTTATAAGAGTTTTGTGATTTTTCATGTATATATTTTTTATTTTTATGGATTTTATTATGTTTAAATATCTTTAACTATGACATTCTCTGTAATAATTTATGTTTATTGACATATGTTAATTTAAGCTTAAAACTTGTGGTGTTCTTGTAAAGTGCCGCTTAGTTTTTGACTAAAATCCTTGTGGAGAAAATTATAGAATTTATCCTTAAGAGTGCATAAATCTAGACTTCTACCCCTTACTCTTGATAAATACCCTTTTGTTAGTGTAATTATTTGACTAAAAAGGTTATAAATTAAAAATAATGAGTAAAAATCATAATTTGTGCACTTTCAAGAGGTATTTATTAAGATTATCTATATTTTTATAGTCAGGGCTCACACAAGCATTTCGAGTCCAAAGTCTTGGACTCAAAAAGTCCCTTTTGAGAAAATTGCAAATTTTTTTTTTGTGGTGGTTGATTCTGAATTTTACTCTTCATTCTTTACTACACTCTTTTGTTAGTATAGTTTTTGACTAAAAAAGTTATTAATCAAGAGTAAGAATGAGAAATCCATACTCATGCACTTTTAAGGGCATTTGTCTCATTTCTCTACAGTCTTTTGGATGGAAAAAAAAAAGGGGAGAAAGTACATGATTTGTCATTCTCTTTAGGCTTATTATTTATGTATCCTTAAATGAGAAAATTGTAGAATTTACTCTTAAAAGTGAATGAGTCTAGATTTATACATCTTATTTTTTATTAATACATTTTTGTTAGTATAGTTATTTGACTAAAAAGGTTATTAATCATGAGTGAGGGGTACAAATCCTGACTTATGCATTTTTATGGGTATTTGTCTCCTTTCTCCATTCTAAATAAGAGAAAAGTACATAATTTGTCATGATTTTGTGCATGTCAATTATTTATGTCATTCTAAATAATTAAGTGTCATTATAGTCTTTTACTATCTCATTATTAATTGTTGATAATTATTTATTTTTAACTGGAGTGACACAAATAATATTTTTTACTATTTTTATGGCATTTTTAGTTTCTTTCTCTAAATAATTAGGTGTTATTGTAACTTTTATTATTAATTAAATGATAATTATTTATTTTTTTAATGAAATCACATAAATATTATATTTTACCATCTTGAGTGGTATTTTTAATTTTTTCTCAAATACAAAAGTGTCATTCAGAAAATGTAATCATCACATTTACCTAAGTCAAATAGCATAAACTTAAAAGTTATGCCACTCAATGCTTAAAATCCTGGAAAGATATTAAAAATATCTGATCGGATCATCTTTTTCTTCTCAACAAATATGACCGGATATATACGAACAGTATTTTTGTAGAATATAAAAATAATCTTGTAATTTTTTTAAAAATTAATAAAGATGGCATAAATGTAAAATTATTGACTTCTGGTGGCATAATACATAATTTTTTCTTTACGTAATGTACTACATCTTTGAATTTGAAAAATATTTGTACTGATTGTTTTCTTATGTTTCATAGTAAGTATTGAGATAAACATCCCATTTACCAAACAAGATGTTGAGATTTTCACTTTACCATTCCCCTCCAATAATACTTTATAATTATATTAAATTAAGAAAAATAGATAATTTAATAAAATTAATGGTTTAGAATTGTGTCATACCTACAGGACAATATTTACACTTTTATAATATTTTATAATTTACTGTTCAAAAAATTTACTATAAAAGTTTTCAAGAGGTTTGAGAAGAAACGAATAGGAATTCCCGTTAGAAATAGTGTCATTAATGTATTTGGGATATTTATTATTTAATTAATAAAATAATTTATTCATTATTTATATAGAGATAATATTTAAGGATAATAATTAAAATAATGTTCGTAATAAATTTAATTAAAATTACAAAATATTTAATTAAAACATTACTAATACACGTTATTCTCAAACATTACTTATATTTAAGAATTGAATGATATTATCCGTATCATTAATATATAGGGATATTGAATGAATGTATTATGCATAATAAGATTATGTAAAATTTGAGCACAGGCACAATTTAATTTTCTAATAATTTCTGTTAACTATAGAAAATCAAATTTGAGTCTACCGATGGTCATATATAGAATGATTTTAATCATGAGTTATTAGTAAGCTCATGTTTATGGATTCGTGTTTCTTAAATTACTCAGAACGGATTTCGAGATCCTAAATCTTATTCCTTGTATCTTGAAAACATTATGAAATAGATTGCTGGGAATGCTAATATACAGATGGAATCTATAACTTTTTTTTGAAGAAGTAGATAAATAATTCTCTTGAATGTTAATTTGGTACTTGAATAAGTAACGAGCTCGTATTCTTGAATGTGCTTTATGAATGCACTATTCATTAGAGAATCAATAGTACTCAAGAATAAAGATGTAATTAGAGAGGTTAACAGATTTTATATAGCTCTAATTATGAATTATTTATTGAGGATTGATCTATATGTAATGATTATATCGAATGGACACTTCAAATTTTTAGAAGTAAATTATGTCTATAATTTTGAGAGTGTAATTCCAAGTTTTTAGTCGAGTAACTTTTGAAATTAATATAATTAATTAATTGTTAATTTTATTAGAGCTCAGAATTATAGGTTCATAAGTCTCTGCGTCATTCTTGTAATATTTGCAAGACAAGATGAATTATCGGGAAGTAAAATCACTCAAAATAAATAATGAATTATTTAATTAAATCAATTTTGAAACATACTGTGGTGAGACCACAGGAGGTCACACGCCCAAGCATAAAGGGCATGTGAATTCACTTACTTGCTTGCCAAGATATCCGGTTTACTTGTTTGACAAGTTTTCCAATCAAAGTCAAAAGGAAAGTAAAGTATAATTTTAATTATATTTTAATTTGAACTAAAATTGAAAACTGAATAAAGGGTGAGTTTTCTCTTTCTCCTGCTACAAATTTGCGCCAACCACAAGGAGGTCTCCCTGTGGTGTGGCCGGCCATATAGTAGAGGGAATGGAGAGAATTTTGTTTCCAAAATTAAATGAGAAACTGTATTTTAATGAGATTAAAATATAATAGTAACCAATTTTTATATTGATTTGTCTTCAAGTTAAAACAAATGGATTCTCCTAGTGTTTTATAAATAGGAGACAATAGAAAATTGAATATGAGAATTTTTTGCTCTTAAAATTCTTAAGGTAGCCGAATTTTAGAAAGAGAAAATGAGAAGAAAAGTTCTTCTAATTCCTAATTTCTTCTCATACATGTGTTGATAGTGAAGTGACACAAAATAGCAGGTGATATAATACATTAGTTCTTTATTAGAGCTCACACTCTAGGTCTTGCAGATTTCAATGACTAGACGAGGAAGATTCGGGTTTTGTAAGAAACCATAGAGTTTTGATTGTTTGTAGTCAAATACCTCAAGTTATCCACCTAATCGTTCGCTAGGTATTTATCTTTATAAATTAATACGATTAATTTATTATTACATGAATTAATATAATCTATAGAGTATTCAAAAGTTTTATGAAAATTTTTACTACACACAATCCGCACTACCACACTTCCGCACATGAAAACGTTTAAAAAACCAACTATTGATGTCAGAGCGGTCAATAGACTATATTAATTTATGCCATGATTATGTGATAATTAATGTTTATGCTAAATATGTGATATTTAATTTGTATGTATGTGATGGGTATGCACTTATATTTATCATGAATGTTTATATTTATTCATATTAATGAATGTATGAATGATAAATTTGATCGTTAATTATATTGTTGCATGAATCAGTTAATTAATTATTCATTTTTAAATTATTTATAATTTTATTCGGGATTAAAATTATTGTAAATTCAATTTATGAGTGTTAGATTAATAATATAAAATCCGTAGAGATTGAAGCCACCACCGGACAACTCACCACCGCCGCCACAGTCTGGGGCACACTGTTCGCGCCCAAAAACAGGACTAGACATTTACCAGTGCCGTGTTTCTTATAATAAGAGATTATTAGAATGTGAGGCTAGACATTTACCAGTGCCTCACAAACAATCACATCTAACTTTTTCTTATAATAAGAGATTATTAGAATGTGAATTAGTGCGTGAAGTAGCTTTCCATATTAGAGGAATATTTCCTTAAACAAAATGAAAAAATGGAGTGCATATGGAATGAAAAATAAAATATGACCTTTCTTTCCTCTATCAAAATAAGTTTGTATCTCGTCTTTATAATATTTTGTACGATAACCATGATTTATAAACTTTTCTATACTTTTCTGACTATTTTTTTTCCTAAAGTTATATTACTAATTCACCAAATTTATCAGGATTAAATTTTTTATTTAAATTTAATCTTTTAGTCATTTAAAGATCTATAAAATTGATCTAAAATAAAATCTATACATATTTTATAAAGGGCATACTGCATTGTTTGAAATTTTCACACGTTATACAGTATTGTGAAAAAAAAAAAATCATTCGGAAAAATATCCAAACCTCGTATTTCGAAAGTATATTATGCCGTTTAATATATGAAAATGTATTTTCAACCAAAAAAAAAATCTTTTTCTGCTTCCATTTTTGTAGTTTAATGATATAATCTCTTATCAAATTTAATCTATAAATTTTGTTTATTTTATAAGTTTAAATTGTTGTTCAAATTATTTTACTACAGTATTTTACTATTTTTCTTATAAAATTTAATTTTCTATTTAAATTTATAAACGAAAAGAACTATATTATTTTGACATTTGAACATCATATCAATGTCGATATTAATCTTTTAATTATAAATATTTATTCCTTTTTTAATAAAAATTGTGTGAAACTTTATTGACTAATTAAATAAATATAAATCAATACCATGTATTTTTGAAAAAAATTAATCCATGTATTTGTGAAACCAGTCTCATAATCCAGTCTTAAAGAAAAAGAAAAAAACATAAAATGAATCGAAAATTAAAATATTATTCCTTTTGGAATTTAAATTATTTTTGATTTTATATAAAGTATTATAATGATCAAAACGTGTTCAAAAATTTAATAAACAAACGATTTTTCCTTTTGGATTTATCCTTTGTAAGTTTATTAAAGTAGGCAAGACGTGTTCTGAATAACAGGATTTTCTGCGCAATTTAGAGAGAGAGAGAGAGAGAGAGAGAGCAATGGCAGGTGGTGGTGGAAAAGTCTCCTTCAAAGTGACTCTCACCTCCGATCCTAAGCTTCCCTTCAAAGTGTTCGTAATGTTCCCTCAAATCTCAATTCCGATTTCATTGTTTTTCCTTTTTTTTTTTCATCATCTTTCGCCTAGGGTTCGTTTATTTCTTTGGATTTTTTGTTTTCAATTTCAAATCTTGGCCATGTCTTCATCAATTTACGGAAATTTTTCAGGTTTAGCGTTCCAGAGGCGGCTCCTTTCACTGCCGTTCTCAAATTCGCCGCCGAGGAATTCAAAGTCCCTCCCCAAACAAGTGCTATTATCACCAACGGTAATTTATTCTTTTTTTTTTCTTCTTTTTTTTATGATTCGTGTGCTTGTATATATTCTCATATAGGATTTGCATGTTGCAAATGACCTCATCATCTCTCACAATTTGTCAATTTTCTCTCTTCATGTCTGATTTGTTTATACTTAGAGAATTCCGGTCCATTTTTTTTTTTCCTTTTCAATTTAATGATTGGTCAGATTAGATTACTGCTTTTCGGCAACCGCTTTACAATTTTTAATTAGATGGTATTACACGGCGAATTTTGATGATTTTTTTTCCCTTTGAATTTGTGAATTTTCTATATATATATATATATATATATATATATATATATATTTTCACAATTGGGTAAGGGTAGAGAATTGCAGTCCATTGTTTGTCTGTTCAACTTTTGTGTATTTGGTTAAGGGTACTGCATTTTGGTAATCCCTTTACAGTTTTCAGTTGATTAGTATTCAATTGTGAGCTAAGTGAATGGTCTCCTTTTCTTTCGACTTGATGATCTACGAAACATCTTCGGGGATATATTAGACATAGTAGGTGGATATGAAATTCTGATCTTAACTTCAGATTGCCATGAAGAGTCTTAGTTGGTGCATGTGCATTTGCCATTTTGGTCCTGGTTTGTGGTACTCATATGCAAGCAATGCTGCCATTGGTTTTACTGTTCGTGTTTGTCTCAATGTGGTATACTGTGGCGTGGTTGCGGTGCAGTTTAGGGCATAGGTGGTTGGTTAAGGAGAAAAGATGCGCCAAACAGCAAGTGTGATTAAGGATGTGTTTGGGATTGCTTTACAACTCCTAAAAGCACTTTCACAAAAACCTATACAACTATAGTGTTTGGTTAAAACGTTGAAAAGCACTTTGCACAAAGACCAATGCACTTTTTTAAGGTCTCGTTCTCTTTGCGGATTCAAGTTTTCAATTCGAGCTGAGATGTGACATTTTCTTAGAGTTTTTAACTATAAAAGAAAAAGTTAGATGTGACATTTTCTGAGAGTTTTTAATTGTAGAAACTTAAAACTGAAAACTCGAATTGGTAAAATGAAATGAATGATGCCTAAATTATTTGGAGAAGTTGGACTTTGTAGATTTTAGATTGTGCTTCTTTTTAACTTTTACTTGAAGGAAAAGTAGTGATTCTCTTAAAAGCACAGCAATCCAAAACTCACCCTAACCCTGTTTTGTTAGTTGCACAGTGAAAAACTAAATAGGTAACCATATGAAACAGCATTTACGATCTAATGTGCGGTGTGGGTTGGTGATTTGGTCCTTAGGCCTTTTGCCCTCGTCATATTTTAGCCAAAGCAGATAATTGACCTCATATGGTAGAACTCCTATTTTTTTTAACCTAAATTTGAGACATGACAATAAAACATAATCATCCTAAAAAGATTGCGATATGTTATATTTCTCACTTTTTAAGTTTGATTTCTTTGCTCACTAAATATTGACTACTACTTGTGCCTGCAGATGGTATAGGCATCAATCCTCAGCAAAGTGCAGGTAGATGTTGCTAAGTTTTCCCTTTTCCCTCTTTTTCTTTTTCTGCTGAAGTTTTTTAGCAAGGAATAGATCTAGAATGGAGATCCTCGGTTTTCTCACAAGTCTGACTGACTTCTCAGGCAATGTCTTCCTCAAACATGGTTCTGAACTGCGACTAATTCCCCGTGATAGAGTCGGAGCTTTCAGCACATTCAAGGCTTCATCGTTATCAGAGTAAAAGGAGTGGTTTATTTACTTTATTTAATTCTGATTTATCTTCCAAGTTATTGTACCCTTATATGAGGCTTGGAGCAACTTATATCATAAGCTCCCTCTTGAAAATTTAGATGATGATGAAGTCTTTAAATAATGGTGGAAGAATATAGAAAACATAGTAGTTATTACTTCAGTGATCATTTTCGAGCTTTACTATTTCCCTTTCAGCCAATCTCTGGTGGGGTCTTGGATCAACATGTGTGGCATGTTTCTAGACCGCAGTGGTGAACCTCTTTGTTCTTCTTTCTTTTTCATTTCCTTTAGATAACATAATTATTGCGGGATGCCTGACCTCACTGAAGGAGCTTGGTCGTGAAATATACTTGTTCCTTCTTGTAGATTTTTTTTTATTTTTTTGGAAAAAGAAGTCTATGGTTTTGGGGTGCAATAAAGCAGGAAGATAACTAGCAAGCAATAGTCCGTTGGCTTTCACTTCTCTCAAAAGTAGATTATGACGTCCAATGCCGATAAGTCATCTTAAGAAAGATTTTAAACTTTGTTGAGTCAGTTTCTTTATTTGTTTGCGCTACTTGAAGAGAGTCCTAGGGCCTGTTCGCTTCGTGGGGTTTTCAAGTTTTGAACTAGAAAACAAAGTTTGAACCAATGTTTGAACAAGTTTGAATCAATGTTTGGTTCATTTCTTCAGAAACCGGTCTTGGGCTCATTATAAATAAACACAGAATCAATGTTTGGTTCATTTCTTCATAACCTGAGCTGTGGAACCGGTCTTGGGCTCATTATAAAAAAACAGAGGAAACGTACAATTTTTATTCGATGATGATGATAAAACAACTTCACTCCTCGGATATTCCGTGCAATTTAAAACTCGTTTTAAAATGTTTTTATTTTTTATATAAAAATAAAAATAAAAACGGTTTTAATTTTAAACATAAATTATTTTTAAAATTGTGTTTAGTAGTTTTATTAAAAAAAAAATTCATTAATTTTTCTCTCTTTTTATTTAAGAGATGAAAAAATAAAAAAAAAATCATTTTTCATTTTTTTTTATTTTACACTAAATTAAAAAAAAAAAATTTCATTTTCATTTTTATTTTTATTGCGTTAAATACAGTTTTAAAATTTTTTTCATTTTTTCTTTTTTAAAAAACATGAAAAATAAAAATAAAATTAATTTCAAACACGACATTCATCTCCCTAACACTGATCAATGTGAACTCTTTCTTCGAGTAGATTGGGTCAGGATCCTTAAATCTCTTTTTAATTGGAGAAAAAACAGCTTACTCATTTTCTTTTGCTAAAGAGCTTCTCTTTATAAACTTTGTGGATTAAATTTCCCATAGCACTAGATTTACTCTATTAACTTTGTTTACTAAATCTCCTATAGTTCCTTAGATACTAGATATAGGACACTATATATAACTTTGTAAATTAATCTCCTATAGTGTGTGGGTGCAACGTGCCTGTTTAGGAGGTGCTCTCGTAGTTGGCAATATACCTAGTTGTGTCCCCTCGTGCTATATATAGAACAGCATGTCCTCTAACATAAACGCCACACCCCCCAGTGAGAATAGAAGAGTATTTTTTCTTACTCCAACTTGCACGATGTCTCTCTTCAAAAGGCATGCTTTTATTTCACATGGTTTATTCAGCACTAGACTCCAGTGCAGTCGCCACCTATATATGTCTCCACATTTATGTCCAAAGGTGCTACATTTGGTTTCAAAGATTGTCTAGTAAACTTTTGACTTTTTAAAAGTAGTATTTCTTTAAATCATCCAATGGTGTAATTAGGAAGCCCAAATTAGGGAGAACATGAGGTTGAGTAATATAAAAAGAGAAATCTAGAAAAAGCCCCCTCTAGTGAGAGAGCATAAATATTTATGTTAAGCCCCCTCTAGTGAGAGAGCATAAATATTTATGTTCTCTTTTTAAATAATAATTCTTAACGTTTGGTAAGAGGATTCATATCATAATTTGAATCATGATTTATAATTCACTACAGTATTTTTTCTCACAAAAAATACACATAAATTGAAAATAATTTTAATCTCATAATTCTAATCCATGAACTAAACATAATCATTTTACTAGAATAACACAATGTTAAATATATGAGTTGAGAGGAACATGTCCTAATTTTCTCATGTAAAAAAGAATAATCTTTAATCTGGTGCGGCAAAGACAACATAGTAGCATGGCATAAGCATGGTCTAATCCTCCACAATATAATCCTAAAACAAACAAGAGAATTTTACAATAGACTCTAAAAAAATTGAAATACTCTACAAAATTTTCATCCATTAGATCACGTATAATTATATCATATTAAAAATAAATGGCGTTTAACAAAATTTTTTGAGATTTGACAGTTTAGAAGAAGTCTCTAAAACAATAGTTGTATGGAAATCTTTCCTTACCAACCAGCCTTTTGAAAGAACGTTAATTATAGTACTTCTAACATCACAAAATGTGCGTACTCCTAGATACACTCGAGTTAGAGTTATTTATATATGACAAGCGATGAAGTTCTCTCTCTCATGGTCAAGTAAGTACCTCGTCTCCCTAATGAGTTAATAAATGTAAGATTTGGTTGAACCAAATCTCAAGTCCAACGGCGGTACTTTATATTCGATCCTATCTTCCTCCTCTGTAAATGACACGAACCCCACACTAAATTGAGCATCTAAATTACGAGCTTGTAGATAAGCATTAGTAGTCAGAAGCCCGGTGACACACCAAGCTTTAAAATCTTTTTTACCTCATACACCATACTTTTAATGCGCAATAATTGCTTTAAAAAAAAAAAAGTGTCCTACCGTCCTCGCTTTCTTTTTACGATATTTTTTATTATAGTAAAAAAATTAAATAAAAATTAAATGATTATTTTTAAAATTTTTTTACTATAATAAAATTTAAATTGGTAAAATAAATGGGATGTTTTTACACATTAAATGTTAACAGCTTAATGCATAGGAAAATAGAGAAGCAACAAGTTCCATATGATGTCACGATAGAACTACTAGATTCCTCTCATTTGTAGGGTTCGTCATTATTTTTTCTGATAATTAAACCAAACAAATTTTGAACGGTCCATTATTGTTTTAAGGGCTTGGTCCTTTTGGTGCCAACACATTTTCCAAACAACAAAACATTGATTTTCTTTGGTTTTTTACTATCATTATTTTGATATTAGTAGTTTCATTCAAAATCTGGTTTGCATGATACGCTCTTTCACTTCACGTGCAAGTGGCCAGGGAGGCCAGAAAATGAATGGCCAATGAGTGCAGAAAAAAAAAAAAAATAAAAAAAAAATAAGGGGGGTGTCATTCTTTAATTACGTGAAGGTCCACAAATGGTCATCTTCTTATAAATGGTGGTTGATGCACAAAAGGTAAAGACATTTAGATCTGCATCTAACTTAAATTGGCTCTTGAATACTTAAAATTGACCCTCAAGATCTGTCTCCCACTGGCCCATATTACCTTGTCTCCCTCCACAGCTTTTGTTAACCATTTTTCTGATCGTAAGAGAGAAGCCATACCCACCCATTTCCCAAGCTACTTTTTTGGACCCTTTGCTAATAACGTTCAATTTTTCAATTATTAGGGCAATTTATTGAAGAGAAAAAGTTCAGTGGCAAATATTGAACAAGACAAACAAGATCAATATGATTTCTTTGAAGATTTTTATACAAATTTTTTTTTCCTTTTTTTGGTGGATTATACTATTCTGATCTTTGAACTCTTTAAAAGTGTGTTCAGTTAGCATGATTACTAACTCTGTTGCAACATATTTGACAGCACTTATTGCATGTAACTCATATATGAGAGCAAAGAAAAATTTTGGCTAATGTTTGTTTGGCTCTATATATACCTTAATAATAATAATAATAATAATAATAATAATAATAATAATAATAATAATAATAATAATAAGGAAAATAGTAAAAAAATATGCCAATATAAAAAGTTTAAAGAAGTATATATGTCAATTTTTAGTTATAGAAATTAATAAGCCATAACTTGTCAAGTTATGGTTCATAACCAGATAAGTTATGATCAAACTTGTCAAGTTATAATTTATATCCAGATAAGTTATAGACGAAAACCGTAAATTATGGACAATAACTTGTCAAGTTGTGGTTCATAAGCAGACAAGTTATGGACGAAAACAGTAATTTGGCCTATTTATTAATTTATGTAAACTATTGGCCTATTAATTTTAATTCATCTTAAGTCTTGACTTATTTTCCTCTTTCTCCCTAATAATAATACTTTTTAATAGAGGAGGCAGTTTCATCTTTTTTTATATATTTATTTTTACGGGAATCAAATCTATGAATATTGCAACATTTCATGTAGTAAAATAAGATAAAAAAAATATTATTATAAACATAGATATTTCATCTAACCAATATAAGTATTATAAATATAAAGATGGATGAACAAAATAGTCAAAACAGAAGATGGAGAAGCTCTTTGTGTCTCGTTTTAATTGACAAGCATGTGACTTTGCTATGGGCATAAAATTGAGGTTCACAAGAAATAAATATTCAGCTCTTTCACATTTTCATGTAGGTTCTTTTGATTGATACGACCATGAATTTATTACCTAAAATTTTCAGATTTGTCCCTAAGAGCTACAGATCAAACAAGAACAAATAATACAAACACACACACACACACACACACACACACACACATAAAAAAAGTATATAATTTAGGGTCCGTTTAATTCGCTGAATCGAGTTTTTAATTTGAGTTGAGATGTGATTTTATGTGAGAATTTTTTACTGTAATAAAAAAATTAGATGTGATTGTTTCTGAAAATTATTTACTGTAGCAAAATTCGAATTCTAAACTCGAATCGATAAAATGAACGAATAAGTTATCGCAACAATTCATCACAAATATTATAGAATGTAATCTATGTGACATATAATTTTATTTGTTAAAAAAGTAAACAACAAAATAGAAGGGGGAAAAAAATCAAATCTTACTAGAGTTTGGAGCCCCTTCTTGTTGAAAAGGAAAAATAAATGACAATTAAAAAAAAAAATGGAAAGGGAGAAGAAAGTAACAATCGAAATATCGTATTGTCGAAGAAAAAACAAAACATGAAAACATTACTATAAATTTGATGTTGGACATGCCCCCCACTCAGATGTTGAAAGTTTCTTTCGTCGAATTTAGATTTTTTTTTTTTTCCAGAAAATTAACAATAACCGTGCTCTTAACAAATTAAGAAATTATGCATTTGCTTTTACCTTCCTCATTAAAAACATTGTATATGTGTTTGTACTCGATAATATAAAATTTTAATCAAACCTCAATTAACACCGGAAAAACTCCCTAAAATATATAATGGACAATTATCATTACACAGCCTTAATTCATAAAAGCGAGCCACAAATGACCTATTTGATATAAATAAAATCCATTTTTACGTAGTTTGGAACTAGAGGATCTCCTTAAGTTTATATAAATTCGTGAACTAAAATGAGATTTTGGGTTTATTTAGTTCGTTGATTCGAGTTAAAATTTAACTTTATGTGAGAATTTTTTACTGTAATAAAAAAATTATATGTGACTATTTTTTAGAGTTTTTTACTATAGTAAAACTCTAATTTTAAACTCGAATTAGTGAAATAAACGGGCTTTAGTAGCCAATTTTTCACTAAAGTAAGTGAAATAAAAAGCCAAGCTTGGGAATTAACGAAAGAGAATTTGGAATCCACTACTCATCTTTTACAGTCGTGACAATATGCCATCTTCCTTGTAGTTAACATGGAATTGCTTACACGATATTAGCAGTCACTTTCAGCTAATTCTATGACACTAGAGGAATATCAAATACTAATGCGTGTAACCCAGGTCCGAGTATATGCTTGTGCCAAAATTCACTATCAAGTGCCAAAAATACGCGACATACACCACAATTTTTGCCATCCTAGTACATATAATAGTACGAATACGATCGTTCTATTTTTTTTTGTTTTGGTAGCGGTTTTTCTAATTAAATTTTAACACTTTATAAATTATTTAATTAGTGAAAGGACAGACACCGAAACAAAAAAAATAAAAACAACAAATCTAGACTCGTAAGAATACATACTATTATATTTCTTCAACCGTTTTACACAGTAGAAGTATTTGTTAGTAGTTTATTTTTCTCAATATTAAATAAAATGAAAATCACATGAAAATATATGAATTTGAGAAAATCTTGATACATGTCTAATGGTTTAAAACAAAACTAAACATCAGTTAAGGTAGTTTTTATACACTATCGTAGAATTTTCTTTTCCTTATTTTTTTTTATTTTTTTTTTTACGTTGGCAATGAATTAATTTTGGTGCCGTCAAAAAGACAAATAAAAAAGAAATGAATTAATTTTTGACACGGCCGTCACTTTCGCTCTAAATAGTAAAAGTAACTGCACATGTTAATTCTTTTTTTTTTTTTTTTTTTTTTTTTGGCTAGTAGTGTTAATTATACTTTTTTGTGAAAATTCAGTACTCGAATCTTAGCTTAACTAACTATCGCACTTAAAAGTATAAATGATAGAGTTTACTTTTGCCCTTGAGCTGAAATGTCACCGTTCTACATGTGCCCAAAAAAGAAAGAAAAGAAAATAATAAAAAAAAAAAAAAAAAAAAAATTATGGCTTATATTTTACTCCACCCATTTTCTTTTTTTTTCGTCAAAAAAATTCTTTTTTTCTCTATAAAGGATATGTTATTAATTAGAGACTTTTTTTTGGTGTTTTTTTTTTTAAACACCGGTATTCTTTATTTATCAATCGTCAGATTTATATTAAATTTAATAAAAAATTAAATTAAATCGAAAAAATAATATAAATTCAACAACTGATAAATAAAAAATATTAGTGTTCTTAAAAAAAGAAAGAGTACCATAAAAATTCTATTAGATTATAAGTGAAATTATTAACTTAACAATCACAATATCCAAAATAAAAGACGGCACCCCTTCTAATTAGAATTAGTCACAATCAATATCCCAATTCTTTTTTTTTTTTTTTGTTTAGTTTTATGAGTGACAATAGAGTCACACACATTGTTGGATGTATAATTTAAAACTTTACAATTTGCATTCTACTTTTTTATATATATATAATTTAGTTTACCTGTATCATCACAAAATAATGTAAGTTGGGAAGCATTGGTCAGTGAGAGGACTTTTTGTTTTGGTGAAAGACACTTGCCAAACATTCAATTTGCTTAAATAACATGATGTTTAGTCACGTTTTGAGAGGGGAATTCATGCTTCCACTTTGGCCAACACTTAACTTGTACTTCTCAATTCTCATTGTTGAGGGGTGGTCATTTTTATGACCATAAGAATAAGCCCCTCACAAAAATAGGTCAATAAAAAAGAACAGCTCAAATGGGTAGAGCATCTGGTCTGAGTAGGTTGATAGGAAAGAACAGTTCAAACAGGCCAAGTACTTGGTCCGAACAGGCTAAATAGGCCGACGGAGAATAACATCCTTAATAGGCCGAGCACTTGGTTCGAATAGATCAATAAGGAAGAACAGGTCGAGCACATAGTCCAAACAAGGAAGAACATGTCGAACAAGCCAAATAAGTCTACTTGGCCGAGCAGGTCGAATAGGTAGACTAGGCCGAACAGTTTGAACAGGCAGACTGGGATGAGCACCTGGTCTGAACAGGTCAAACACTTGATCCGAGTTGACCGAGCACGTGGTCCGAGCACTAATCAACACCGACTAGCGGAACAAGACAAGTTCCCAATTAGCTAACTGGCTGGCACATGGCCTCCTATTTGCAATCCCAATGGAGGCTCTCTCCACCTATAGAGGCGTAGTACGTATCATCTGACCGGTACATTTGTACACCTAAGTCACCTTCAGGATTCAAGTCTGATCCAGGCACTATCCGGATCCGGAAAATACTCTATAAATACCAAGCTCATTAACTCACAGAGGTAAGAACATTTTTCCACACCTAACTCTGTCCAGTCATTTGTTGCTCTCAACTAGAACACTGACTTGAGCGTCGGAGTGCCATTGGCAGACACCACACTGGTGTCTCCCTTACTCCGAGGCCATCTCCTCTATTGTTGCGGGTCAGAATAGTGCTAGAGATCTATCTCGAACAGTGCTAGGAGCTGAGCATAACAATGCTAAGGATTTATCTCTAACAGTACTAGAACTCGAGCATAATAATGTTAAGAATCCGTTCTGAATAGTGTTATAGATCCGACCAAAAAAAGTAGAGAATAGAGTTCGATTACTATGCGTTTCCGTAAGCAGTATTGTGCCAAATTTCGGCATCAACACTCATCATCCAAAAGATAATTGATTTTCGTCAAAATTCATCTCCAAATAAATCTTAGACTTCTTGATATGTGTACAGAATTCTAAAATACCCATTTAAAAAATAAACTAGACTAGACGTGTACACAAGTGAGTTTTTTTTTTCTCTCTCTCTCTCTTCTTCTATTGGAAAAGATCCATTTGAAAAAAAAAAAAAAAAAAAGCTGAGGCAGAAGGAGACGAGTTACTGTGATTGGGGCACTTGAAATACATTCTAGAAATCAAAAAGCCTTTTTGGTTCTAGGGGTAGTTTTGTAAATTCTGAAACGCAAAATAAACGGGGAATGTAAGCTGGCAACGGCGAGAGTAGCGGATGAACAGGTGCATGCTCTTTTCTAATTATTTATTTATTAATTAATTTATTTTTGGGTATTTTTTAGGCTTGGCTTGATTTGGAGGCGCTCGAATATCTTCCCACGTGACAGCACAAGCTTCACATCACGTGCCTCAATCTTTTTCTACCTTTTGACTATTTTGCCCCTCCGTACAATGCGGACGTTGAAGATCTTGTATTATCCAGCTGGCAATATTTATTGTTGTGTTTCTGTATACATCAACCTCAACTGGAAAAAATAAAAAAATAAATAGAGAGAGGCTAGTAATGCTCAAATAAACCGATTTTCAATGAAATCTGTGAATCTATCATTTATTGATTATGAGGAGTGCTAAACACAACTTCTCTTTCCAATGCTATCTGATCCTTTTGATAAGTATCAACTCAATTTTTTTAACTAACTTAACTTGATAACAACCCAATTTTTTCATGTTTATTTACAAGAGTGTAGGTGTAACCCTCAAGTACCTCATGCATATTACGTTGTCATTGTCTCCTAGATAGAGTAAGACAAAAACAATAAAAAGAAAAAAATTCTCTATGTATTGAGTTCTCTATTTTTCTCTACAATTGATCCCCAATTTATAACACATAACTAGCTTTTAGTGTTTTTTTAGTTTAAGATAAAGATAAGATAAAAGGAAGAGTAGTAATGTGAAAATTCAAGTATTATAGAGACACATCTAGTTAGTGTGCTAGAACTTTAGAGGGGTAGCCTGCGACCGTCCGAAAAAATCAATTTTTAGCCCGATGCATGAACTCATCCGCTTGAAATTTTCAGGCCACCCGCCCGAGCCCGAGAAGGAAAACATAGTGTAATCATTTTGTGACGAATTACAAATTTTACAAACTTACAAAGTCTAAATATATAATTACAATGTCGAAAGCAAATACATATTTATAAATTACAATTTAATTTGAACATGAAGGATCGTCTTCAAAATTAAATGTTGAGAGAGTTTGGGTGAGAAAAATGTGTGGGGGATGAGGGGTATTTATAGGGAAATTTTTGGGTTAAAATTTTGATTTTTTTCCCCCAAATTCGGATCCAACGATCATTTTTTGTCTCGGCGGGTCGTTCGGGCTAAAAATCGGCCGACGGTAAAATAAAAATATAAAAAAAAGTTGAAGTCTGTTTTTCAGGCGTCGGGTCGGGCGCCAACAATCAAAAAACATCCATTGATCAGGCTTGAGCAATTTCGGCCGGAGGAAAAAAAAAAAAAAAAAAAAAAAATCCAGCAGTTGACGGTCGGAGGCTTTCTTTCAATGCTGGACTTCGGCAATTCCAACCATTCTCGGGCAACCTGAGCCTGAGCTCGAAAACTTGCTTGGACGAGCGGCCTTATAGGCTTGCCCGCCGAGCTCAAAAAATTCAAATTTCAGGCCCGCCGGCCTAAAGTTCCGGCACTATATCTAGTCATGATTTTGTAATCTTCATCGTCAAATTCCGTGTGGCACTTACATAGAAAATCTTGATCAAAAAATTAACGAAAGTTAGATGACTGACATTGCAATATATAGGGAACAATGTGTGTTAGTCTATTTTTAGGGGACAGTCACATCATAGTTCATGGAATTAATTTACTCTTATTTTTTTATTAAAAAAAAAAAAAAAACATTAACATAGTCCAAATTTCCCCCATCTAAAATTTTGACATGGTCCAAATTTTGGTTCACATTCTGATATCTAAAAAAATATCTTTAAAAATGATTCAAATTTATTTCTCCATTTTTACTTTTTCCTAAGACAAAAACTTCTTTTATAATCTGTTTCTGCAATTTTTTTCTACATGTTTCTTCATTAATTGTGTTGAATGACAAAAAGACAGAAGGTGAAAAACGTTGTGTGGGCAAGCTCTGATGACATTTGGAGCTAGGTGGAACCTATTTATGACAACGGAAAAGACCAAAAAAGTCAACAAGTTGTAGACAACATGTAAGACTTACATGTGTAAAAGAAGTCTTTAAAAGTGCCATTGTGTTGTCCAGTTAGTCTGCCTTGCTTTTACTGAGATTTTTTGTCAAGGGTGTTTGTCCTATTATAACTAACAAGCAATTTATAGGCATAATAGGTTTGATATTGTACACTACAATTGTGTCACATTCTATCTTCAGGGGAAAAAAAAAACATGAAATAATTATGGATTATAATTAGGTCTTATTTATTTTATCGATTTAAATTTTATTACAGTAATTTTTTTTAAAAATAGTTACGTTTAATTTTTTTATTATAATAAAAAATTTTCATATAAAATCACATTTTAACTCGAATTAAAAACTCAAATTAACGAATTAAATAAGTCTTTAATTAATGCAAGACGGCTAGACAATATTATTAGTTTAATATCTTTGAGGCATTCACTTTTACTGAAAACGAAAATATTATTTCAGATAACGTAAGTTTGGTTTATGCATCAGTCGTGTGCTAATGGCAAAATAAACTGTGTCGAAAAATTAACAGAAATAAAAGGGCAATTAAATACATTGGCTCTATGATGGTAAAGGATGTTTACTCTTGAATTTTAACATTCTTCGAATCGTCCATTTAGGTGGGAAATTTTTTCAATTGTAAAAATCAAAAGTTAGAACATAATTTATCAATTCTCTTCAAATTAAATGATTAAAGTGTAAAAAAATAAAAAATAAAAAATAAAAAATAAAACCCATAAAAGAACGAGAATTAATATGTTTCATAAAAGTGAAACCTATTGTAACCTTTTCTTTTTGAAAGGCCTACGTCTTTTTAGGGCAATTGCAGCATCATCCATCCAGTGACCTAGTTCTTTCAAAACTGGAAAAAAATAATAATTAATTCATCTCTTAAGAGAGATTTAATATGCGTTTAGTTAGTAAATTCATACTATAATTTAAATTATAATTTAAAATTATTATAATATTTTTTCTCATAAAAATATTTTTTCATTAAAAAAAATACATAAATTAAAAATAATTTTAAATCATAATTTTAAATTTATGAATTAAACATCAACTTAAAAAAACTATATAAGTGGATAATGATGATTAAGATAATAAGATCCGTTAATAGAGGTTTGAAAGTGGAGTAATGTGAGGGGTGGAAAAGTGGCGGTCAACAAGACAGCGTTAAGGGGTGGAGGGCAAAAGGGTATAATGGTCCAAAAAAAGAGGTTAATAAAATAAACAGATTTTAGTAGTAGCAGTGGTCAGTGGTGGGATCACAAAATAAAAGTACAGAACGGAGCCCGAGGCAACGCAATTGCTATTTTTGCTAATTCATCTGATTCCTCCGCCGTGATTTATGGATCGGCTCCCCCTCCTCTCGACTTGAGTTTCTGTCTTTTTTTTTTTTTTTTTAAACTGTCCAACCATTATTATACTATTTTATTAAAATATGCTCATTTTATTAATTTAAATTTTATTATAATAAAAATCTCGTTTATTTTATCATTTAAATTTATAATTTAAATTTTATTATAATAAAAAATTTTAAAAAATAATTATATTTAATTTTTTATTATAATAAAAAATTCTCATATAAAATCACATATTAATTTAAATTAAAAATTTAAATTATCAAACTAAATAGATTTTAAAAAAATTTAAAAAAAATTACATTTAATTTTTTTATTATGATTAAAAATTTTCATATAAAATTAAAATTAAAGAATTAAAAAATAAAGTGTTATGATTTCTCTCTCCTCTCTCCAATTTATCCTCTTTCTCGAGCAAACCAAGGGAAATTGCAGACTATGAAAGCGAAATTCACAAACCGAATAAAGAAGTGGCCTCCTCTCATCTCAAAATTATTTTGTATTATCAATGATAAAAATTAGACTGTTATATTACATATAAATATATATATATATATATATGTGTGTGTGTGTGTGTGTGTGTGTGAAAACAAATACACGTCAAGTCACCGATTATTTTGTTCCTCTTTCTCCTAATATTTCTAATTCTGAATGCAATCCTAATTCACACAGGCCAATCCTCTTCCTTATCCACCGTCTCTGCTTCCACGACGTCGTTTTTGTCGCCGGCTTCTCAGGCCCACAAGAGCCGCAAGACCTTAAATCATGTGATTTGATTAAAAAAAATGTTTATAGATTGATGTGACCTTTCAAGAGAATAGAAGAAAGACGAATGTTATGGGTAAGGTTTTGGGAATAAAAATGAAAGAGAACGGAGAAATAAAAGAAGAAGAAGAAAAAGTAGTAGCAGCCTGGAAAATAGGTAACGGTTTACGAAAAACTAGAAAAAAAAAGAGAGAAATAAAATAAGATAACGGTTATTAAACGGAAAAGTCTCTTGTAAGGCTGTTAAATTTTTTTTTTAAGAGAAATAGGAAAAATTTAAGAAAGTATATAAATTAATTTTTAGTTATAAAAATTAATAAGTCATAATTTGTTAAGTTATGATTTATAATTAGATAAATTTATTAATTATGATTTATAATTAGACAAGTTATAAATAATTACGGATAATAACTTGTCAAGTTATGGTTTATAACTATATAAGTTATGAACGAAAATAGTAATTTAACATATTTATTAACTTATGTAAATTATTGGCCTATTAATTTTAATTCATCTCAAGTCTTCGTCTATTTTTCTCTTTCTCCTATTTTTTAATGAGGTGATATAAATAGGATGTTTGGAACAGGTATTCGTGCGTTTAGAATAGAGATTTGTGCTATGATTTAAATTATGATATGTGACTCATTATAATATTTTTTTCTTATAAAAATTACATGTAAAATAAGAATGATTATGAATCATAATTCTGAATTCATGAACTAAACGTTTATAATTTTTAATTTTTTATAATATTTTTTTTTTTTAAAAAAATTAAATTTTAAAAATTAGAATTATAAATTATAATTCTAAACTTATTAACTAAAGTCCGTTCATTTCACCGATTTAAATTTAAAATTTAAAATTTATTATAATAAAAAATTTTAAAAAATAATCACATTTAATTTTTTATTACAATAAAATTTTTTTATATAAAATTATATTTTAATTTAAATTAAAAATTTAAATTAACAAATTATACGGCTCTAAACGTATCATGAGTGAGTCGACACAGTTTGGGTAATGAAAATTAGACAGAGAACCCAAGTCCCCCTACCCAGCGTGTCAGCTCCAGCTACCCTTCATGTGTCTCTCTCTGTTGGTCCTTATTATTAGCTCATTAATTTAGGTGCGTCTACGGAGACGAAAGCGGATAGAATCTGTGTTTTAATTATTAAATTAATTTTTCAATGATTTAATTTAAAATAAAAATAAATATTTAACGGGCACGGCAAATTTTTAATAATATATATAAATTTGACTTAAAAAAAAACTTAATTAGTGAGCAAATATGCATACTATAAAGATTCCATAATTTGAAGTCCATTTCTTTGCAGGATTGAACAATATTAAATTTTTTTATTATAATATTTTATCTCACAAAAAAATTAATTTTCTGTTTAAATTTTTTGTTCAACCCTTTTTTGTTCCATATTTACGATGAATTCATGTGCTTGAATCATGCAGATGTTAAAGCTAATGTCATATGTCATAATAAAAAAAAAAAAGTAAAAATGACATTTTATATGCTTTCTTTTGTGTTTTGATCACGTATTATTACACATCAAACACTATATTTTGTGTTTAACCTAATTATTAAGGCATTAAACTTGTAAAAAAATAAAATTTCAAAATTAAAATAATATGAAAAAAAATCTTTAGTGTAGTGATCATAAGAAAAAGTTATGATATTGACTAGTAACAATTAAACATCAAAATTTGGCATTTAACACATGTTAAATTTAGTAGAAAAAGTAATATTGTACTGGGAACTGGATTTCGAATTTAAAATTAACAGTGGCAAACTTATTTGACACTGAAATGGAGATGCTCCAACTATATATAGTAGATTAGTGAAAAGGAATAGTGATTATCACTGCGGTTAGCATTATCACTTTTTTTTTTTTTATTTTTTACAATTAATCAAAGATTCATATATCAAACTTGAAAGTCAGTAAATTATGTCAAACAAGAGAATAGTGTGAAGCTTGTACAGCATTCATAATTCCATACACTGTGACATGATATAACTGGTTTTGTTTTGAACTTAGTTCAACTTCATTTATTGCGTAACGACAAAAATTATGTATGCACATATCATATATTTTTATTATATTACTAATTACGTTGTGCTTTGATCAGTTCCATTCTACATGTTTAACATGCATAAATTGATGTAAATTACACGTCTAACATGCATAAGTTGAAATACTTACGTGCTAAGAATATCAATTTAAATCTCAACTTTTAGGTATCAACTTATGTGTCATGTATGTTATAATTTGTTTATTAATAGATGTAATTTCTTTCTCTTTTATTAATTAATGTGTTAATATTTTAAATACGTATTAATATAAAAATTATAACTCATATGTTATATTAATTAGTATATAAGAATTGAGATTTAAATTGATGTCTCTAGTATTATTCATGTTCGTACATATGAAAGACCGAAGATAAATCTTATATTTGCACATATTATTTAATTGTTATATAATTTACGTTAAATAAAAACCTACTAATACTATAAGCACTTATATATCACCATTTTAGAGATTTTCCAAACCAAAAGCGTGATAAATAAAACAAATAAAAAAAACCAGAGAGAGAAGTCCCCAGAAAAATGACATCATTTAGTGCCCATTTACTTTATTAATTTGAGTTTATAATTCGAATTGAGATATAATTTTATTTTAAAATTTTTTACTGTAATAAAAAAATTAAATGTAATTATTTATAAAAACTTTTAAATGTAATAAAATTAAAATTTTAAATTTAAATTAGTGAAATAAACAGCACAATAGCATCCAAAGGAAGAGTAAACAAACAAACAAAAGAGTACAGTACCCTGGAAGTTGGAACCCAGGATGGGAATTCCTTACTTGCTACGGCCGTGTATAAGATGGCTCAAAAGTGTAAAAGCACTTTCTATGGTTTTGGCTAATTTCATACACAAACAAAAATCTCCAAAGTTTTTTACCTCCACACCCAAAAACCAAAAAAAAAAAAAGCCAAACTGACGACATACCCCAACTGTCAGCATCATCGTCGGCTCCACTCCAAGCCACAGACTGTTCTCTTCTCTCTCTGTCACTGTCTCCGTCTCTCACTGTTTTCTTTTTTTAATTTTTATTTTCTTTTTCCAAAAAGAAAAAGTTCCTCCATGAAAACTGTGCAACGTACAAGATATAAACTTGAGAGAAGCTAGCTTTAAACCAAACCAAACCCACATTTCTCTCTCTATAACTAGAAAGAAGCCACATTTTTTTTTTCACAAACAAACATAAACAGTGAAGAGACTAAAAACCCAGTTCGGTTATTATGAAGGGCAAAACCCATCACCAGAGCGGCAATGGCGGCAGCTCAAGCGACACGTCACCGAGCCCGCCTCCGTCGCCGCGCCGCCGCTCCGGCAGCCTCTCATTCTGCCGGCGCCGCCTGAGGTCGAAGTCATTCTCCGGCGGCACTTTTTTCCGCCGGAAACTTCGCTACTTGCTGGTACTCCCGATGCTGTACGTATCCGGGCTGATCATGTGCGTGGGCCCCTTCTCCGCCCTGGTGGGCCACTCCCCACCTCCTCCCGGGTCGGTCTACCGAAGCCACCAGATGTTTCAGAAGCTCTGGGATGATATTCACTTCGATAATTCTTCCGCAATTCAGGTTTAGATTAATGGGTTTTTTTTTTCTCTTTATTTATTTAAATAAATATACTTTTTTTTTTATGTAGGAATTGAAATGATGAGAGGAAAAAAAAAAAGACAAAATGAAAGAGATGTTTGAGGTTTGGAATTTTGGTTTGGAGAGGTGGGAAATATTTTGGGGAAAGGAAAAGATCATGAAAAGACCTTTTTTTTTTTTTTTTTTTTTAACACTGCTGTTCTGAGTTGTCAAACGCCTCTTGTTTTTCTGAAAACGACAGAAAATAGTTTTTGTTCTCGTTTCCGAAGAATTGAGGTTTTTTGGAGCTCTAATTGGAGGAAGTTCGTTTTCTTCTTAAAGTGAAATATAAATTCTAACGATGATTGTTTTATTATTTTTTTATTTTTTAAATTTATGAACTCCTTAGTGGGTTTTAAAAGAGGTGATCTTTTCAATGATCCCAACTCAATTTTGTCTTTCTCTAATATTTCTAGAGATAATACAGAATTCAAAGTACTTTTTTTTTTTTTTTGAAAAAAAAATGATTATGTTAGAAAGGAGTGGATTATGTCTGAGGAAACATAGAAAGAGAAGATATTTGCAATTTGATGAAGAAATTCAACTGAAATCATCCTTGGGATTCAACTTCTTAATATAAACAACATGACAAATAATTGTTGAATCTATTTGTTTAATTTGTTCTTTGTCAAAGGTATGTACTTAAGTGGAAACATTGCTTCATACTCCATAGAGTTGTTTATCAGGTCAGCCATGTATTTTCTAACATATGCTATTAGTAGTCTGAACAGGTTGACCATTATTTGATTTTGAATAGATTTTGTGTTGCTGTGATAAGCAAAGATTATACCATCATTTTTTTTGTCTTCTTTTAATGCAGCTTTCCTCAGTGTGGAGTTACAGAAGGAGACTGAAAGAGCAGAAGCCCTGTCCCAATTCAACTGCTGGACAACTCTTTGGTATGTATTCATTTTCACACAATCCTGTATTTGCCTATGTATTATCATGATAATGAAAAGAAAAGCAATCAAGTACACACAAGATTTATACTAGTTTTCGTCAACGTTACGTTCTACAGAGTTTCACTATGATGAAGAAGAACATTACAAAGAATCACACACCTCGCGTCTTTCAGTCTTTTTGTATTTCTCTCTAACCTTATTCCCCAAACCGGCATCCCCTAATATTTGTGTAATCAGCATACCATCTCCCTTTCAATCCTCATCTCATCCTTACCTCAAAGCGTCGATGCAATAATTAGGCTTCACAGACTCAACATGATTATCAGTTGTGCTTCGTGGGGAGCTAGAAATTTGGTGGCAAGGGAATTGTGGCAATATAATTTCTTTATTTATTTATGCGTGAGAATGTTAGAAACATCATAAAGGAGTGAAGATTTATAAGTGGATTGGAATTGACTTTTTATGTAGTCATCATTGTTTATTGAGCAAGTTTTTTAGTTAATGTATATGATTGGGAAAATAATCAAGTGTAATCGGTACATTTAAGCTGAATTTTTTGCCGTTGAAATCCAGATTCCTCAGGCCCTAGTGGCTACTTGGTTGTTGAGGCTAATGGTGGACTTAACCAGCAGCGATCTGCGGTACGTGAATCTATTAGTATAGATATACTACTTTAGGCATTACGTAACTGATATTCTGTGGTCACTGGTTCCATCTCTTCTTCTTCAAGTTTATTTATCTGATTTACTGGCAGATCTGCAATGCGGTCGCTGTTGCTGGACTTTTGAATGCAATTCTAGTAATTCCTCAATTTGAGTTCAATAGTGTTTGGAGGGATTCAAGGTAAGAAACTACTGTATATCACTTCATTCATGACTATTCTCTCGAAACATAACGGAGATGGAAAATTTTCAATCATGTGATCATGAATGAGATCTTAAATTTCTTATTTTGATGAGATATAACTTATTATTATTATTATTATTATTTTTTTTTTTAAAAAAAAGCACTTGTGAAAACTATTAGTATTCTATCACTAACTAGCTATATCTTAGCTAGCCTGCCAGCCTGGTGATAGTGATTCTGAGACTAATTCATTGTATATAATTTGGAGTTCCATTCTTTTTTTTTTTAAAACTAAAATTGTCTTGTAATTACATCTCCTTGCTCCTTTATAGTATGCAATTTTCACTATTGTTTGAAATTGCTTTTCCTTTTCTTTCATTTACAGTAAGTTTGCTGACATATATGATGAAGATCATTTCATTTCCACTCTTGAGGGCTATGTTAAGGTTGTTAAAGAGCTACCTCAGGACTTGATGGAGAGATACGATTATAACATTAGTAAGATACCAAACTTCCGCGTCGAAGCTTGGGCTTCTGCCAATTATTACACCGGAGTCGTTTATCCCGTCCTGAGAAGTCAAGGGTATGTAGTGAAACATTACCTTTTCCTTTATATAAATTCAAGTGGCCAACAAGTGCATATGAACTAACTGGAAGCAGCAAATTGCTGACCGATGACCTGGTGGCAATGTATTATATAGTAAATTCCATTGGAACTTTACTGCTAGTTTTACATTCTTGGTTACTATGTGATGCAGGATTATTCGGATGTCGCCCTTTGCTAATAGATTGGCTATGAATGTCCCACCACACATTCAATTTCTAAGATGTCTAGCTAATTATGAAGCATTGAGGTTTTCTGCTCCGATTTTGGCTCTTGGAAAGACATTAGTTAGTCGTATGGCCAAAAAGAGCCCAACAACCAGTGGAAAATACATCTCTGTACATCTTCGGTTTGAGGAGGTAAGAATCCTCATTTTGTACATTTTCTTGAGAAATTATGGATCTTTCTGGAGTATAAAGCTTCATTTTATCAAGCTTTTGGTTACGGATTCTTCCTTGTCAACTAGGATATGGTGGCCTTCTCGTGTTGTTTGTATGATGGGGGAGAGGCTGAAAAGTCAGAGATGGATTCAATTAGAGAAAAAGGGTGGAAGAAGAAATTCAAGCGAAAAGATCGTGTTATTTCACCTGGTCAAAACCGAGTTGAAGGGAAATGTCCACTAACCCCATTGGAGGTATTAAAAGTACCAATCACTTCTGCAGCTTTTCTGACACTAAAGGTGTCATTCTCTTGACCCGTGTGTAATACAACATTGAGAGAATAGATGCACTTAATGGTTGTTCGTTATAGATTTTATGGTTTTCTTTCTACGTCTTTGATGTTGTGAATAATAATAGCTCTATTTTTTCACAATGGAATTGTCAGTGTAGGTCGGAATGATGCTCCGGGGTATGGGATTTGATAACAACACTTCCATCTACTTGGCCTCGGGAAAAATATACCAGCAAGAGAAACATCTAGCTCCTCTGCTAAAGATGTTTCCCTACGTGCATACGAAGGAGGATCTTGCATCCGCAGATGAGCTAGCTCCTTTTCAGGTAGAACTAATTTGCTCGTTCTGATCGGTTGTGACCATGCTAATATTCTTAAAATGCTTATTTGTTAAATGAGTCGAATGGGGTTTTACAAATTTCATTCCTGTTTTAATAAGATCAATTTTGATAAATGGCAACAAAATTATTTTTATATTGCAAAAGTTAAGCTGAATAAATGAATATGAAACCAATGGAGTATACAGTTGGCACAACATTTTGAGTTGTTAGTATTATCTTAGTCCTGCTGTAACTGTGGCCTAATATTTGAGACTTTTACATGCTTTAATACTGATTTTCTCCTTTGGTAGGGATATTCTTCGAGACTGGCGGCTTTAGACTATACAGTATGCTTGCTTAGTGAGGTTTTCGTAACAACTCAAGGTGGGAACTTCCCACATTTTCTAATGGGTCAGCGGCGATTTCTCTATGGCGGACATGCCAGGACAATCATACCTGATAAGCGCAAGCTTGTTGTTCTATTAGAGGATAGGAATACAAGGTATTCTTCTCCCCCTTACATTTACAATATATATATATATATATATATATATATTTTTTTTTTTGGAGTTTTTTTTTTTTTTTTTTTTCTTTCTTTTGATGAAACCTTAGCATTCCTCCGGTAGAACATAACACAATACGAATAACTGGTCTAAGTATACTGATGACAATCAATAGGGTAAAAGATAATATGTTCTAGAATAGAGCAATCCCTACAATGGAGAAGAAAAAGTAAGTCTACTTAATCCTTGGTTGTGGAAGCAACAAAGAATTTTCTATCGGTTGCAAAGCTGAATCATAGATTTGTGCAATGTGATTTATGTCTGAATAAATTACAGTACAGCTCTTCTGTTTCTACTCTTTAAGTCTTAAGCTTCGAATTAAGATTTGTGATCTACTAATATATATATATTCACAATTTTCCTTTTGTTCCTGAATTTTGCTTTGCAGTTGGCAAGGTTTCAAGGATGAAATGGAAGCAATGCTAGCTGAAAGCGACCGCAAAGGAATGATAATACCAAGAGTGAAAAAGATAAACAGAAAATCTTCGGTATACACTTACCCTTTGCCGGAATGCAGGTGTCTACAGCAGAGGCATAACACACAAGTAGACCTGCTTACGCATTCTTGATGTTCGCGTCATGCTTCATAATTTCTCAGTTGTGCTTTCAAACCAATCTTATACTTCGGCCATGGGAAGTCGGTTCTTCTCTCGTGTGGTTTATACCCTTGTTCAATTGCTCGTCAAGACGATGCCGGCAAAGGTAGATGTGTTCGTAATTGTACAGGAAATTGTGCAGATTGATCACTAGAGAAACTCGGTTTTTTTTTTTTTTTTTTGCGCATTAGTTTTTCTTGTGAATGATGTTGGATCTCTTTCTTGCACCGGCTAAAGCTTGTCAGTAAGCAGAGATGAACTTGGAGTTGGTATTTTTTTTCCTTGTGGATATTCAGAATTTTCTTGTCCATTTGGAGATGGATTTCTGGTTCTGGTCTAATGGGGCTTGGTGTAGAAACACTACGGATTTGTGTCTTTGTAGCAAGGGTGTAACACTTCTTTATCATTACAGTTTTATTTGTCGTTTTTGTAAGCTTAAGAAAAGCAATTTTGGTTAACAGAGCAAGGAACATCGTCTTGAGGAGGCCAAAATGTAAAAATTTGACACCATTTTGCATCTGCATGTCTCATCCACGAACTTGAGAAGAGCTGTTCAGGAATAGGAACTGAAGTAGGACGAGATAATCCGCAAATAAATAAGGAATAAACTTGTGACTGATCCGTTCTTCTCTTTGCAACTAGTCCATGTCAATTATGCAAATAAATGAGGAATAAGTTGTGTTTAAATTGAAAAAGTGTCTCATAAATGGTCAATATTTTTTTTTTTTTTTTTTTTTTTTTTAAAACGTTAAATTGGACTTATGTAAGGTCCTTGAACCTTCTTCTCTTTATAAATATTGAAAATCGTATTAAATTTAATTTCTAAACTAAAAAAATGATAAAGTAAATCCCTCTTGTAAATAAATGGATGGAAAGCGTTACAAGTTGTATCAAATTTAGTCTCTAAACTTATAAAACACAAACAAACAAAAAAATGTGACAAAAATAGTCAATTTATTTAATAACAAAAATTAATTTACAATATGATTATTTTTTTTTAGCAAAGAATTTACAATATGACTTCAGAATAGCCACATGACGACTAATTTAGTCCTTCAACGTAAAAACTAAAGAATGTAATTTTATTAGGCAGACATCTTAGCAAATTTCTCGTAAGGCGCCAATTACTCTGTACAAGAAGGTGTAAACTATAAACTCCACTCAATCACTTTAGCCTTCACTCTTCAAGCCATGTCACAATCTGATGGTCCCAGATATTGAACGTTACTTCAGATTGAGCTCCAAACAATGCTCATTTATCTGAAATTGGGTAAAGACTTAGAGCATGCCGATTTATTGACCCTTCATGGAAATAATGGAGTTGAATCATATTGCCAAAGTTTTGCGTCATTGTGGCCGTATTCGGGCCTTCAACCCCGGCAAAGCATTTCATTGCCATTTGATCAAACTCGGCGTCTCAAGCGACGTGTTCTTTGCTAACAATTTGATCTCAATGTATGTGGGATTCTGGGATTTAAAAGATGCACGGAAGATGTTTGATGAAATGCTTGACAGAAACATTGTTACGTGGACCACCGTGGTCTCTGCTTATGCCGATGGAGGAAGGCCCGATGAGGCCGTCAGATTGTACAGCCACATGTTGGAGTCGGAATCAGAGATGCCGAATGGTTTCATGTATTCTGCGGTGCTCAAAGCCTGTGGTCTTCAAGGTGACCTCAAATTCGGGAAATCTATACATGAAGGGATATCTAGTGCCGGGTTGGAGTTTGACACTGTTTTGATGAACACCCTTTTGGATATGTATGTTAAATGTGGGAGTTTGAGTGATGCCAAGAAAGTTTTTGATCAGGTTTTGTTTAAGAATTCGACTACATGGAATACGATTATCTCGGGTTACTGCAAGGCGGGTTACATGAAGGAAGCAGTAGATTTGTTTTATCAAATGCCGGAACCCAATGTTGTTTCTTGGAACAGCATCGTTGCCGGTTTTGCAGATAAGGGAAGCCCGCATGCTTCTGAATTCGTGTGTGTAATGCACAGAGAAGGCCTTAAACTCGACGGTTTTACATTTCCATGTGCACTTAAAACCTGTGGCCGTCATGGACTGTTAGATAATGGGAAACAGATCCATTGTTACGTGATGAAGTCAGGCTTTGAGTCTTGCCGTTTTACCTTGTCTGCTCTGATTGATATGTATTCTGATTGCAGTGAAATTATTGCAGCGTCAAAGTTGTTTCATCAGTACTCTAGTTGTTATCCTTCCATTTGTGATAATTTGCCACTTTGGAATTCCATGCTCTCTGGATATGTTATTAACGAGCATAATAGTGCAGCTTTATATTTAGTAACACAAATTTATAGGTCAGGCGCATATTTGGATTCCTACACTTTCAGTGGTGCTTTAAAGGCCTGCATCAACTTACTCAATTTGAGACTCGGGCTTCAAGTTCATGGTTTGGTTGTCACTAGTGGGTACGAGTTTGATTATGTTGTGGGAAGCATTGTCGTAGACCTTTACGCGAGAATCGGAAGAATCAATGAAGCATCGAGATTGTTTCATAGGCTTCCAAGGAAAGACATCGTTGCCTGGTCTGGTTTGATAACAGGGTGTTCGAGAATGGGACTAAGCCGGTTAGCTTTCTTGTTATTTAGAGAGATGATTAGTTTGAATCTTGAGGTAGATCAGTTTGTTATTTCAAGTGTTTTGAAAGTTTGCTCCGGTTTAGCTTCTCTTAGAAGTGGAAAACAGATTCATGCTTTTTGTACCAAGAGTGGATATGAATCGGATGGAGTTGTGTTAACATCTCTAAGCGATATGTACACAAAATGTGGGGAGATTGAGGATGGTTTAGCTCTGTTTGAATGCACGACAAAACGCGACACTGTATGTTGGACTGGGATAATTGTTGGGTGCGGGCAAAATGGAAGAGCAAAAGAAGCTATTCAGTTTTTCCATGAGATGAGAGAATCGGGAGTGAAGCCAAATGAAATCACCTATCTTGGTGTCCTTTCTGCCTGTAGACATGCGGGTTTGGTTGAAGAAGCATGGTTGTTTTTAAGTTTGATGAAACTTGAAGATGGACTAGAACCTTGTGTAGAGCATTACAATTGCATGGTTGACCTTCTTAGTCAAGCTGGGTGTTTTGAAGAGGCAAAAAAATTGATTGCCAACATGCCATGTAGCCCCAACCAAACAATATGGAGATCCTTGCTCGGGGCATGTGGAACGCACAAAAATGTCGAACTGCTCAAGACCATTGATAAAAATCTTCTTAAAAGCTTACCAGAAGATCCTTCCACATATGTGACACTTTCAAATGTCTATGCAGAACTTGGTATGTGGGATAGTTTGAGCAAAGTGAGAAAAGCTTCCAAACTAGTGGGTTCTAAGGAAGTGGGAAGAAGCTGGATTGAGATTACAAGTTGAGAAAATGCTGCTTTATTGAAGTGAAAGGGATATTTGGTATTTAGCTTCAGCTGCAAGCAATCTACGTCTAAACTATGAGCCAGATTCCCCAGTGGAGGTAAATGACTAGATTATTTAACTTGTGATATTTGGATGTTGCAAAAATTTTAACTAAGAGCTATCCCTTTTGGGGAAAAGTCTTTTGAGAGTTTTTCAACTCGCTTCCTTTATACAAGTTTCATACGCGCAACTTTCTTATGTCTCTTTTTTGAGGTTGAAATTTGGATCTAGCCAAGATTTCCAAATTCCATTTATCCTTTTCTAGGAAGGAAAAAAAAAAAAAAAAGCAATATCAGGTTTGATGTGGGACAAGTTTGAATGTTTTTATGATTTAGTTTGAATCTTACTAAGATTCTTAAAGAGGCCAGGATTTATCAGCATATAAATAAGGCTTATTCTTGTAATTCAGTTCCCTTCTTTTCCTCCCGTATTATTATAAAGTTTCAAAGCTATTTTAGTATACTTCCTGCTCTAACTCGTGAAAGAGTCTAAGGCCTCATTCGTTTCACTGATTCAAGTTTTCAACTCAAGTTGAAAAGTGAATTTATGTTGGAAAGTGACATGAAAAGTTGAATTTGAATTTTTGTGAGAGAACACCATAGCGAAAACTTGAGTTATGATTCAAACCAACAAAACGGAGAGGCCTAATATCATTTTTTTTTTTTATTCCACTACATCAAGGTTTATCAACTTTGCTACTCGCTTTTGCACTTGTTTATATCTACCGTCTATCCCTTATCTCTTACATTGAAACAAATTTCCTGTCTTCATGCAGGCCCTCATAGAGTCATCCGTATTGTTTCAAACCCTCATTGAAGCCTAATGATGTTTGGTTTGAGGGAAAAAAAGATGCAAAAGAAGGAAAGGTAAATGAATTCGAGTTTGAAAAACGTAGAGGGAGGAGAGGACTTTTCTCTTATTGTGTTTGGTATGGATTCCTTCCTCCATTCCAACTTTAAAAGGATTGAGATTGGCGTCTTGGAAAGGATTTGAGGCACAACATGGCACGGCACGTTAAGGCAAAACAAAGGCACTTTCTACTGAGTTTTTGTGACAAAATAGTTAATAGTCAATATCAATCACCTTCTCTATAGTGTTGCAGCAGGTATATTCAAGTATTCAAGATATATAAAAAGAAATGGAATCGATGGGGAAAACAGTTCTTTAAAAAAAAAAAAAGCTGCAGAATTTGGACGATTGGATCAAATGACAAATAACCTGTCGTTAAAGTTTAATATCTTGATTATTTGTGCCGTATACAATACATAAGCTTTTTGGCCATTATTGTAACCAATCTGCTTAAATTTCCCAGGAAAGTTTCAGTATCTTTTTCTTTATTTATTTATTTTATCAATTCACAAATGGCTTTATGATTCGAAAGCCAAACTTATTCTTCATGGTACCTTTATGTATATTGCTTGAGGATCACTCAAAGATGGCCATAGTCGTAGTGATGTTTCTTTTTATTTTTTTTTGGAAAAAAAAAAAAAAGTTTTTTTTTTTTTCAACAATGTATTAGAAACCAAGTGGTGAACTTTTATTATGTTAAATATTCTTAATCTAGCTGTCGTTGAAAACTATTTTTGTTGCAATTTATCAGTAGTACTATTAGTCATTTTTTTTAAAGGTATTAGTTATTATGTTTGCTAATCTTGTTCCTTTAAACACTGATGAATTGGTAATTCACGTGACAAATTGAGCTGATCAGTGATCTCTTATCACTTTGCAAATCTTGCTTGCGGTCTAACAGGAGACTTTCACGTTGTCTACATTCGTATAGTAAATCAATCGTTTATTTTATTTCAGCTCACGAAAGTCACTTTTGCATGGTGAATTCACCTTTTTTTTTTATTCTTATTTAGATTATATATATAACATAATCTTACTATTTATCTTGAAATATAAGAAAAATTTTAAAATATTTTACAAATAGTAAAAATTAAAAGCACCATAATAGTTACTACGTAATTTTGCTTTTCCTTCAAAATTTCAAACAAAAAAATATTGTATTTGATAATGGTATAAGAATTTTGTGATAGGGTATAAAAATATTATAGGCCCGTTTGATATTACTTTTATAAGTTAATTTTAATTTTTTTTAAAGAAGTTATATTTATTTATTGATATAATTTTGAGTAGATCTAACATTTAGAAACACATATTACCAAACGATTTCTATAGAGGTTCAGCAAAAAAAAAAAAAAAGAGCACAACAGGGTTTTGCACCATTCATTAATCATTCTTATGATCCCAATTCTTTCAAAAGCGAAGTGAAAGAGACAAGATAAGATGGTCCACTCCAGGTAATTACTCTTGGTCCAGTACAGACTTGATCCTCACCCAACAAACCAAAAAAGAAAAAAAAAAAAAAAAAAAACAATTTAACATTAGGAACATGGGTGGGTCGCACCAAGGTTTTAGACATATCTAGCCCTATTGTCAGTGTCAGTGATGTTAAAATATAAAATTATTATTAGTTATTTTTTAACAATTTAAATTTTTAAAATAGATTGATAAATTAATATAGTATTAAAATAAAAGATTTTGAGTTTAAACTTTTATAATTATATTTTTATTTTATTTATATTGTCATCGTATATTAAATTTTTAATATATTTTAAGTTTAAATATTCACATATTGAATTTTTTTTAATTAATTTATTTACATAATTATTTATTATACAGTTCGTTGATTTGAGTTTATAATTTGAGTTGAGATGTGATTTTATGTGAAAAATTTTTACTATAATAAAAAAATTAAATGTGGTCATTTTTAAAAAAATTTTACTATAATAAAACTTAAATTTTAATCTCAAATTAATGAAGTGAAGTGGACGGAGTGTAAACTTTTAAAATTAATTAATAAACTAATGTGTTCTGAATTCACTTCACTAGTCACTAGTCACTAGTCAGTCATTACCACGCTTGTTGTTTTAGCAGCTGGGTCTGTCATGCCACGTTGCTTTCTTCTTCAATCATTTTCACTTCACTCTTCTATTCTGTCTGTCCTCTCAATCAATTATGAAACCTTCTCCTTGGCTCTCGCTGACTAAGAAGAAGCTTTTGCTTTTTTATGTCAAGCATGTTTTGTAAATTGTACTGGTTTTATTCCCTTTGCCTTTTTACTGCTTTCTATGACTGCTCACAACCCAAAGCGGCAGTGCAAAAGAGAAGCTGTTGCTGCGCAAAGTTACAAGGGTAAAAATGGCAATTTTGAGATTTTGGGTTTTTTCTTTGGCGCCAAAATTTAACTCTTGCATTTTACTGTCCAAGAGGAAAGGATTTAAAGTGATTTAACTAACCTAGTTTTGTCTCTTCTAGGTTTTCCACTAGTTTTGTTTCTTTTTTGGTTTAATGTTGTTTATACTTACTTTGTGTCATATTCTATATAAATAGTATGACAATGAGGTTATAGTGCGGCTCAGAAAGAAGCCCATACTGAGTTGCAAGGCCTATTTTTTTATGATATCAGGAATCAAGAAAAAGTTTGAAATTATTAGACAATGAGTACAAAACAATAGTCAAAAACTAGCTAGTAAAACAAGGATGGTGGATAATGGATAATGGATTTGTACCGCCCACAAGGCGAGGGAAGAGGTGAGAGACACAAGGCAGTGAGCACAGCTATATATGTCCCCACAGTCCTAACAATATTTGTCATGTATTGTAAACGAAACGACATAGTCTTCTATTACCATGTTTAACGGTCAAAGAAAACAGTTTACAATCGTGGCTCATGTTAACTAGTATTGTCATCCAAAGCTTCATAAACTTTTTTTTTTTTTTTTTTTTTGAGTTTAACTCTTAATAAAGAATATTTGGCTGAGCTCAGGTGATTGAGTGTGTCCGCCAGAATTCTAATCATGACGGTTTCATTTTTTGTTAATAAAATGGGAGTCGTAGGTCTCACGCAGTATTAAAAAATATTTGTGGGTAAATAAAAAATATTTACAAATTATGATGTTAGAGCAAGCTAGTTTTATACGGATTTAGATGTTAATGAAATATGAGTTTAAATTGGAGAATGTTGGATATTCTCAAATTTTTTTGCGCGTCGTTTTGGATTCTGGGGTATTTCTATGGTTCAACTTAAATAATGTAAATAAGTAGTCTTTTTTTTTTTCCTGAAAAGAAATATAGCTATAATTTTAAACGTTTAGAGAGCCTTGACAAATGAAATTTATGAAAACGATATAGTTATAAAGTAGAAACACAAAAATTACACTTTTTTATTTTTTGTGGCTAAAACAAATAATTGATAGTTCACCTTTTATTCACTAGTTGACATTACAGTCTGTTTTGACATTGATTTTGCAGTAGAGGAAACATGATTTCTGAGGTCATATTTGGAAACACATTTTTGAAAAAGTTAATGAGACAAAAACGATGCTTAAAATTTCTAAAGGATAAAAGTATTAGACCAAAGTTTACATAATCTTATTAGGTTCTGTGACAAATTTTAAAGTCTTCTCATGATAGCATCTTTCATGAGGAGACATATTTTATAATTTTGACTATAAATTCTTTCAATCCTTTGAGATGTCCAACTTTTCATGAAAAGTCAAACAAGTTTATATTATGAAACATTTAACATGCATAGATGTTTTACACATTTTTTTGTTATTTTTTAGGAGTTTTGCAGGTAAGAATGCCTACTAAGTTGAACGTTAATTTGATCAAATCACATCATTATCAAAATAAAAAAGTGACATAAGTTAATAAGGATATGTTGGTTCAAAATTGAGTCCTTTCCATAGGCATTTTTTTCATACCCCGTTCTATAATTCTCATTTTCATGGTAAGTTTGGTAGGGAAAGAATATAGATTCTTTCTTGCTGAAAAGAATAGACATAGGTTTTGGATAAAAGTAGCAGTGTGTTGAAAGAAGGGAAAAAGATAAAGGAAAAAGAGAGAGAGAAGAGAGAGAGAGAGCTCACAAAATGCCTTTATTATCTTCCTTTTCTCCACAATCCCTGCAAATAATTCCATCTATTATATTAACAAACAAACAAAAAAATTTCCATTATATATTACGCCATGAGAAATGATTGATCAACAAACAAATTATGGAGCCTTCAAAAGGACAAAAGTTTAACAACTACCAGCAGATTCTATGAATCAGAATTGCCAACTCAAATGTTATCACCCCCACAAATGAAATCTCCTAACTCTTGCCTTGTGGAACTGGTCAACATAAATAAATAATTTTTCTAAAACCTCAAAAACCAAAAATGCATTGCTTATAACACTTATTTAATCGATGTTCATCACATTATATTTCGTCTCAAAGCTCAATTGTCGATTTCCTTCTGTTTTGTACTAAACAATGTTGAGAACTTTCTTATTTTTAGTTATACCATGCTAGTTTTTGGTGATGTTTATGGGTTCTTGTTTCTCAATATATATTGGATTATGCGTTTTTTGTCTTCACATTCCTGACTTTTAGTTATCTCGCAAACATATACTATCGATATTATACTTGTCAAAGTTTATAAATTAGCTCGTAACTTTCCCTGCTTAAAACTATCAGATGTTTTACAGTCTTACTCTAAATAATGATCATATGATTGTATGATTTTTTTTTTTTTTTTTTTTTTCATGCTATGATTGTATGATTATGATTGCGTAGAATGCATGTATTAATTTATTTTTTTTTCTCTTTCCTTTTCTTTTCCTTCTCTAAAGCTTAAAAAAAAAAAAAAAAAAAAAAAAAAAAAAAAAAAAAAAAAGAAAACAGCTCCCTAGTTTCTAGGAAACACAATTTCCCAACCCCAACGTGCATTTAAGGCTTTTGCATCGTCATAATCAATAATGCCCATGTACACAGCCTTCTATATTAGTTTCTATATTGAAAAATATACACACACATATATAAAAAAAAATCCATTTGCCTTGCACATACCTTTGTTTGTCATGTAGTTTTGGGCGAGCCAGCTAAGAAATTTAACCCCAAGAACAAGAATCACTCAAAAATTTATGGTTTCCCCCGTTGACCTTAATGGAATTCACAAAAAAGGAGCAACACGAGAGAAATTTAATACAGAATTCAACGTCGTAGAGACAAAGAAGCCAGCAAGAAACTTCATGTAGATCATTATAGCCAGTCATCATCATCATCTATACATACAAAAGAACATTGTCACCTTTTATATAAACAAAACAACATCATTACATAAAAACAAAACAACATGATCAAAATTGTCATTGGTTCAGTTAGCAAACATCACTTATTATGGAATCCAATTCTCCTTTCTATCAAAATGGGGTGGGAATTTTGTTATGTCAATTAGTAATGATACATTATACACATTAAGGTGAATTCTATTTTGTCAAAATTTTATGTAGTTTATAAAGCTAAATATTCACTTAATCTCAATTTTTATCTCGTAACAATTTAATTTTATATATATATTTTTTTTCATAACGCGTATCATTTACACAACGAAGTTATACATGCATTAAATATAGGATAATAAGTTTTATAAGTCATTGGTTCTCCTTACAAGCTGAATATAGAAGTAAGGGAAAATTCTATTTAATGGGTTACCAACAATTGATATCACTCAAACTCTAATAGTCGAGTGAAGCTGTCAAAGATGAAAGAGCTAATGTTGGGTTAGTGTTGATAATATAGACCGCCGTTGATTTGCACATAAACGTGATGGATCCCTAGTTTTGCAAAAGTGAGTTCTATGGTCCAATTTGTAGATTCAATTTTTTAATTCAAGTTAATATGTGATTTTATGTGAGAACTTTTAACTGTAACAAAAAATGTTATATGTGACTTTTTATGAAAATTTTTAACTGTAGTAAAACTGAAATTGAAAACTCGAATCGCTAAATAAACGAGGCATATGTTAACAAGGTTTCTAACCTCATAGTCCCAATGCGGATCATCACTATACATGATAATTTTCACAAACTTAATCAGAACAAAAACTCAAACTAGAAAAATGAGTAAGATCAAAGTAATAAACCAACATTAATAATTCTTACGCTTACCAACAAGTGTTAAATTTTACAAAAAATAACGAGTAACTAAAAACCTCTATAGATAACAACAAAACAAGGCAAAATAGCCCTAGCATTAAACACATACAACTCATCCAAATTCGAATAAACCCCAACAGCCCCAGCCACAGAGTCATACTCCTCCAAACCCCCCTCCATGCTCTTCTTCACCCTCCCGGCGATCACCCGGCACACCAGCATCGCCCTCGCCTCGTCTTCTCCGGCGCCACCGACACCATCGTGCGCATTCCCGCTTGTCGCCGTCGTCAGAATTCCGCCGCCGGCGGGCTCTCCGGCGACCCGGAATCCGTTCTTGATAATGCTGCAGATGTTGCACGTCGGACCGGAGTTACAGAGATTGGAGGAGCCCTTGAGGCCGAGGGAGCAGCGGAGGGTAGCGCAGTGGAAGCGGAGGAGCTCGTTGCCGTCGGCGACGCAGCGGGGGTTCTTCGTGGGGAGCTTGGTTGCTTTAGCTTTAATGGCGTCGCGGTATTCCTCGAACTTGGTGATGGTTTTCTGGGTGTTGTGGACTTTGAGGATTCTTTCGATTTTGCAGACTGGGGCTTGCTTCTTCAGCCAGCTTGATTGGAAGATTATCTCCACTATGTTCTTGCTTGTGTCTTCTGGACCTATCTCAGACACTATCAACAACAGGTTTTTGAGAAATACAATATAAAATCAGTAAACTTTTTTTTTCGATAGAATATTCATAAGGAGGCTTTTATAATATAGTATACATTTACGATGATCTCATGTTTCTAAAGGTTAAATTTGATAAAAATCACATCAAAATGAGAAAAAGTAAAATAGATTTGATGGTTCAAAATATAATAAAAATATACTATCTTCTTTCTCTATTGCTAAAATCTCAACATAATAAATATTGGATTTGTTATAATGACAAGAAACTAGATAAGGAAAAATTCATAGTTAAAATAATTTTTGACCCGTTCATTCACCGATTCGAGTTTAAAATTTAAATTTTGTTATAATAAAAAATTATTAAAAACAGTCACATTAAATTTTTTTATTACAATAAAAAATTATCGTATAAAATCACATTTTAACTCAAATTATCTTGCATAATACAGTTGTCGTAGAATTTCACACTCAGGCTTTTCCTAGACATTATTTCTAAGCTAGTTTGGATTTTTTTTTTTTTTTTTTTAAGTTCACATTAAGGGAATTGACAAAACGGGTATGCTGAAAACAGAGGAGGAAGCAGAGTTCCTAGATGAAAACAATTAGCAGAAAAAGGAACAAAAAAATGACATATATATATATATATATATATATATATATATATTTGCATATATGGAATTAATAGGTATGGAAAATCAAAGGTTAAGAGAGAGATAAAATATTATAAAAATACCTGCATGCTTAACAACCTGATGAAGCTCAAGATTTTCAGGTTTCATGAAAATCTCACCACACTCAGGACAAGAACAAATGCTGCCTCTTAAAGAAGGGTCTCTGGCTATTCCAAGAACAGGATCAACCACCATTCTGCACTCATAGCACCCAGAGAATCTCCTAAAAGGCATTCCTCTAAAAGACCCACTTGTGGAAGAAGGCACAGAAAATGAAGAAGAAGAAGTGGAAGTAGAAACCACTCCATTTAGCTCATTTAGTGGGGCTTTTATGGATCTGTTTGAGCCAGTTTCATTGTTGGTAGTTGAAGAAGAAGATGACGAAGAAGAAGCGGAAATAGCCCGTTTCTTGTGGAATTCCGACGAGCCTGCTTCCGGCCTGTGCATGACCTTTGTGTTGCTGCAAAGTGAGCCTGAGCACTTCATTTTCTTGACCTTAATCTTTGCAGTTTCATCCAAAACTTGCTCTTGCTTTTGTTGCACCTTGTGTTTTTGCTTTTGTTGTTGCTTTTGGTTTTGGTCTTCATTTTGTTGTTGTTGTGTTTGAGAAGAATGTTTGCAGGTTAAAAGGCCTCTCACAACTGCCCAAGATGGGGGCTTTTCTGCCTTTTGAGGCTCAAGTTTGTGGCTTTGGTTGATCTTCTTGGTGGGTTTGTTTTGGTTTCTTGGTTTAGCCATTGTTGAAGGCATTTTTTATGGGGTTTGGATTTTCTAGCTTTCTGGCTATGAAAATGGTGGTTTTTGGCTTACGAGATTCTCAAATGGGTGTTCCAAGGGCAAGTTTTGCAAGAGGAGATTTTTATGGCTTTTTGTAGAGAGTGATTTATGAGTTAGGGTTATGGGTAAGTGATTTGATTTGTACAAGTGTTTGACATATATCCTAAATTTAACTGCTAGGTTCAAGACTATATATTTATTTATTTGTATATATATAAAAAAAAATACTCCTACTTGGATTGGGTTAGAGAGAGAAAAAATAATAATAATAAGTGGCCCCCACATTTTAACAAACTATAGACAAGAAAAACTTTAATGTCCCATAAATTACATCATCATAATTCATATGATGTTTTTTCTATTTTTCGTATGTATGTCTGGCATCTTCAGACTTGGTGGTGAAATCTCAATATTGTACTACTGCACATAGCAGAAGTAACCAATTTATAGGTCCTCCCAAACAGAATAATAATAAATAAATAAATAACTAATTATGGGTTCTACGTTCTTTGTATTGGTTTCAAAATAAATAGATAAATAAATAAATAAATAAAAGTTCTTTCTATTAGTGCAAAATGAAAAGGTAAATATAAAAATGCCGGAGGTCCTTAATTCAAATAACACTTCACCCTAGCTCCTCCTCACTTTCTTCTTTGTCTAGTGTCTTTAATTAAAAAAAAAAACATAACGACCATATCCGTACAAAGGAGAGAATAAAGATAAAAGATAAATTTTAAGCAAATCCATAAAAACAACCCTAAACAGGATTAGTAACAATACTTCTCTTAAATAATAGATTCGTAACAATGCTTAGCACTACTTTAATGGGGTGAATTAAGAAGTCACACAATGCCATGCAACAAATGGGGTCCATTCATATAATAAACAAGATTTAGAAGTTTTGATTCGTGGTATCTAATACTAGCGTGGTTCCTTGGCATTTTTCAATTATAGAAACAATAATGTTATATATGCACTAAAATACATGGTTTTTTATCATAATTTAGGCTACATTCATTTCACGATTCGAATTTTATTATAATAAAAAGTTTTTAAAAGCAGTTATATTTAACTTTTTTGTTACAATAAAAATTCCTCACATAAAATCATATATCAACTTAAATTAAAAATTTAAATCAGCGAACTAAATGGACCCTTAGAATTTAAGGTCCCGTTTAGTTCACTAATTCCAGTTTTTAATTTAAATTAATATATAATTTTATGTGAAAATTTTTTATTATAATAAAAAAATTAAATGTGACTGTTTATACTAATTTTTTATTATAATAAAATTTAAATTTTAAATTTAAATTAATAAAATAAACAAATAGCGTATAATTTAACCATACGTATCATGAACGTAATCTAGGCATGTGTTTGTGTTTTTTGAAGAGCATGAACGTAATCTAGGCACGTGTTTGTGTTTTTTGAAGAGCTTCTTTCAAGATGTTGACACTTGACAGTCAATTAACTCTTTTGTGATGATTCAGCTTGAGTCTCACATCACCTGAGGTGTACATGCCCTATATACATTATTTAAAGATCTTTCTACTAGTATTTCTTTAGCCAAAAAAAATAAAATAAAAATAAAAATAAAAAAACTGATGTCAAGATTTTACTCTTTTTTTTTTTTTTTTTTTCCTTTCATAAAATGCTCTTATGGTTTTTGAAATCGAAGCTCGCACATCTTGGAATCATAAGTTGAAACACGTGTACATTACCACTTTTTTTTTTTTTTTTTTCTAATATGCATATTAAACGCTCTCAAGCATCAATACGTTACCATATTCGCAACAGTTCCAGAGATATGGTTTGTAGGTTTTTAACCTAAATCAATATATTAACAAAAAAAAAAAAGAGCCCAAATACACATAATATGCATCTTCTTTAATCTCATGATGTCGTATCACTTACATAAGATGCCTCTTTTTTTTTTTTGTTTCATCACTAGGAACGGATCGAACTACTTTATAAATATCATGTCCAATGCAAAACTAACATAACTGTATCAATACTATTTGAGTAAGAGAACTACTGTGCATTATAATATTATTATTTTTTCTCCTTTTTTTTTTTTTTACTCTAAATTTGATACCAAATATATATACACGTGCCAAATTTTATCATTTAATTTTGATTGAAACATATAACATTATCATTTTCAAGTTATTTTAAAATTAAAATATTTTTTTATGAGTTTCAGAATTTAACAATTAAGACAGAAGGTAAATATAATATTTGAAATGACATTATGTATTAAAACACAAAAAAAAGGTATTAAATTAGTCATTTTTACACCTTTTAATCTCAAAAATAGCAATAATATTGACCGTTTAATGGTAGACCATTTTTTTTTCCCCAATGGAAGTAATACCAATTTTGTTCATAAAAGGATACACGTATTAGTTATGACAAATAAATAAATAAGCACAAGAATATTTTTTTTTCATAAAAATTTTTGCCAACAAGATGTTATGGTAAGCTTGGTACCATTCAAGACTACAAAATCCCAAGCCCAAGGTGCAGTTTATGGGGCTAAGCACATTGCACCAACATTAAGGCATACTCACTAATTACACAATAATGGGACCTCTTATTATGGGGAAAAGCTGTTTCTCTGATTCCTTTTGCCTCAAAATCATGCGAGACCATATGCTATGGAATAAAGTCGTCTACTTTAATTAGCACCAAAAAAAAAAAAAAACAGATTTATGCCAACTAAGTTGTTCAAATTAAGGGTATTTAGAACTCATTTTAAAATAATTTTATTTTTTTTATAAAAATAAAAATAAAAATATTTTCAATCTCAAACAGAAATTATTTTTAAAAATGCGTTTAGTAATTTTATTAAAAGATTATTTTCAGTATAAAAAAATTAATTAAAATCTCTCTCTCTGCTCGAGAGAAGAGAAAACATAAATAAAAAATGAAAAAGTCGTTTTTTATTTTTTTCTCTCAAAAAATTATTTTTATTTCTGTTTTTTGTCTTTAATTGTGTCAAACGCCGTTTCTCTCCTATTTTTATTTTTTTTTCTCAAAAAACGTAAAAAATAAAAACGAAAATAACTCTAAACACGACCTAATCTTCTTAGTTATCTACTAAACCGTTGTTTGGTATAATAAATTATAAAGTATGGGCCTTGAGAACACAGAGCCACCAATTCTTTTCTTTTTCTTTTTCTTTTTTTTTTTTTCCATTAAAAATGCATTAAAATTCAAACTTGGAGCTCCTCTTGATTACTGAAACACAGTAGTAAATTTGTGCTTTATTCAAGTTGGGCTTTTATTAGATGCTTTAGAGGTAGGGAATCTTCCAGCTGTACAGTGACTACATTTTTTTTTCCCCTCGAACAGTAATTACCGGTTTTATCATTTATGTGTAAAAATATAAGAATTTGAAATTTAAATGGGAGCACCCTAGATATGGATTTTATTATTAATCTTAATGGCGCGTGATTTAAATCAAGTGGCTTGTACGAAGCATGTACAGCAATGCTGTTTAAAACATGTTTCATGGTATTAAACCACCAAATCATAAAGTCGCCTGGTTTAAACAAGAAGTTTGCGAACAATAGTTATTTATCTCTCTATTATGGATTTGGATGGTGCTTTTAGCCAAAAATAAATGAATTTGACTAGTAGAGACGTCGTATTGGACCTGGCATTACCCGTTAGAGCCCTTTACCTGGGCTAACAAGCAGAAATAGAAAAGAAAACGAAATAAATACTGCAAAAATAGTAGAAAATAAGTCTATGAAAAGTTTAAGAAAGTATATAGATTAATTTTTAGTTATAAAAATTAATAAGCCGTAACTTGTCAAGTTATGATTCATAATCAGATAAGTTATGAATAAACTTATCAAGTTATAGTTCATAGTCAGACAAATTGTGGATAAAAATAGTAAATTATAGATGATAACTTATCAAGTTATGGTTCATAACTAGATAAGTTATGGACAAAAATAAAAATTTAGCCTATTTATTAATTTATGTAAACTATTGACTTATTAATTTTAATTCATCTCAAGTCTATTTATTTCTTTCTTTCTCTCATAATAAAGGATGACTTGGCCCAGCCCATACGGGCTTATGGGCTGTACTGGGTCAGCCATATATGCTCATAAGGGTTGGACTGGTGGCTTGAATTGACAACTCTACTATTTCTTTGGTGGGTTGATATTTGAATATACTATTTTTATAGAAAGATCTGCAAAATAGCAATTTATAAGAGGGGAAAAAAGAAGAAGAAAGATTGAGCTAATATATTCTTTTATTAGTATCATGTTTTATGTTCACCTAAATAGATCATGCCACGCCAATTAAATTATTTTAACCGTCACGATTTTATAATTAATGTGATAGAAATTTTAATTTACATGGTATTTCAATTATCACAATATTAATAGTGGGATATAAAATGGGTCAAAAATAAGGGGACACAAGTCGATTTCCCCAAAAAAAAACAGCAGCACGGGTAAAAACTGAGGTCGTAAGTGATATTGGGCCTAATTTACAGTAAGACGACCACAGCACAAACGGGCAAGATCTTTCGACACCTTAAACCAAGGCCCAAAGAGCCCAGAACCACAGATTCCAATGAGGCCCATCTAAAAAAGCCTGAGGAAAGACTATTCTCCAGCCAAGAGCGCCAAATAGGCCAGGTTTCAAAAACAAAACTTTCCCTCTCTCTCCAATCAGACACTTTCTTTTACGGCGACTGTGAGAGCACTGAGAAGAGTAAGAGAGAGAAGAGAAGAGAAGAGAAGAGAAGAGTAATGCCAATTCCGATTCACTTTCAATTCATACACTCTTCACAGACACAAGCTTTTCGCTCTCCTCCCATGGCGGAAGAAGAAATCTTCATCAAACCTTAAATGCGCAATCTCTTTTCTCTCTCTGCTCACACTCAGACTCAGACATGCCGCTGAGATCCGGCCATGGACAGGGAGGTTAACCTTCCGCCGAGGAATCTCAACCCCAATTATACTTCGTCTTCGTCGCTCTCTTCCTCCTCCTCCCCGCCCGACTTCCTCCATCATGTTCAGGCCGCCTTCAAGCGACATCGCTCTCTCGGTAACTCCCTCAATTTCTCTCTCTATCTCTCTATCTCTCTATCTGGTTTCATTCCTCAGAGGAATTTTGATTATTAGGGCTCCATGTTTTGGTTCGCGTTCTGGATTGTTTTGAGCTTAAATTTAGGGTTTTGTTATTGTAGTTTGCTCAACTTTGCGTTACCTTTTTTTTTTTTTTTTTGGGAAATGTTATGGTTTCTGGTTTTATAGTTTGTTTCAGTTTATGATCTGTTCGGAAGTTGAACTTTTGTTTAATTGTGCAATTGACTGAATTTTATATGGTAGTTTGGATTGATTCATTGTGTCCATTTAACATCTGTCAAATGCTTGTACAACTAATATCATTTTGAAAATTACATTTTAGCTTATATTTTTATTTTAAAGCTCAATGTTCAAACAAACTCTTCATGGTTGTGTCGAGGAATTCATAGGCGTAATGCAGTCAAATAGCATAGGGCCTAGGCGTACTTTAGTTCCCCAGAGGAGAGTATCAAAAAGTTCGAAGTCGAATGTGGGTTCTCTTGAAGACACCAACAGGTCTCGAGAAGTTGTTGCAGTTAGTCAGGGTAATACAGTCAAAGATTCAATCAAGCAGATAAAGGGAGGGCCTGCTGCTGTCAAAGAAACTCAAGAAGACGCATCAATTACACTGCCTTCCATTTCGGGCACTATTACAAAAGCCTTTGATGAAAGCTTAAACCCATTTGATGCACAGAGAGATCAAGCCAAGCCTATCACTTTTGATGCACAGAGAGATCAAGCCAAGCCTATCACTGGTCCAGAAAACACCCTGAAACCTCAACTCGTTGATGGCCAGAAAAAAGTTCAATTTTCAGTTGCAAGCGAAGCCATTCCCCAGGGTAATAGCTACTTAATTGTTTCGAATTGGTTTATTTGAAGAATTTGCTTCCTTTTTTTTTTCAAGCAGATCTTAAGGGTAAGTTATGTGTCATTTTCCGACATTAAGAATGATTGTTAACCTTTCGTACAACTCCTTAATTGTCACTGTGCTCTTTGTATACTTTCCTTCTTCTTTCTACATGCAGGGGCCGATGATCTTATTATGGCCACTGGATTGGAGAACTTATCATCTCATATGAGTTCACTTGCATTGACAGAAATGGATCGGGTTACAAGCAATCAAGGAGAGGCATCAACTGTTATCAATCATGAGATGAAGTGTCAGAATATTCAGAGCGCAGAATGTGATATCACTTCGAGATCTGATGGTGGGGTTTCTTCTTCGTTGGCAAAGAGAACGAATGCTGTGCAGGATCAGTTGCACCATTTCAAAAACTTCTTAAGCCAGCCTAGCACTCAATCTTCAGTTGTTGGGCCATCATGTGCTACAACAACATCTGTCCATTCAACTTCAGCGCCCATGCTTAATCAGACAACTTTTTGCTCTCGACTGCATAGCAATTCTAATGTGACAATGGAACCTGCAAGTGATCCAAGTGTAAATGCTCAACCTGAAAAACAAAGGAAGATAATGCAGCAATTAAATCCGTCTTTAAAAGATACTAGTGGAATGTTAAGCAATCAGATTGCTGTTGCACAACAATCTTCTACCTCTGTAGTAGATGGCCAAATGGAAGTTAAGGAATATGAAATTTCTAAAGTGCAACAAGGCTGCATGCTCAAGGAAAGTGGCTTTGTTGGAGATCCTTCTCTTCTTGATGATAGGGCAGCTCAAGGGAAGCGATTAGCAGCTGATGTCATCAATATTCAATCTCAGGTTCCTTCATCCAAAAGTATCTCTTCTGATATGAAGGATGAGCCTTCTAAGTTAGACAAACAGGATAAAACGGTGAGTGGTAAAGGTGCATCAGTCCCTCGCAAAAGAAGTTATGACCCCGACTTGTTTTTTAAAGTTAATGGGAAGCTCTATCAAAGGCTTGGCAAGATTGGTAGCGGTGGGAGCAGTGAGGTCCACAAAGTCATCTCATCAGACTGCACAATATATGCTCTAAAAAAGATCAAGCTCAGAGGACGTGATCATGCCACTGCTTATGGGTTTTGTCAGGAAATTGAGTATTTAAATAGACTGAAAGGAAAGCACAACATTATACAGCTAATAGACTACGAGGTACACTCGCTTAAAACCATCAATTGATAATGTTAGTCCTTGAAGGTCCTTATATTACTGTTACATAGTTTCTCCTTTTTGTGCATATATACTTGCATCCATGCCTAAGAAAATGCAACAGAGAAAACAGCCAAATAGAAGAAGTCAGCTGAAATGAAATTAAGTTCCACATAATACGTTCCTTGTAAAATCCTGATTTTCAGGTGGTATAAAGCTGTTAGGAGCCTAACCTCTAGAAGACAGGATTTAAAGAAAAAGAAGACAGGAAATAGCTAAGTAGGGGCAAAATAGACTGCCATGGATTCGATTTTGGTGATTACATCAACAGAATTCAAGAAGAAAAGAAAGAACGAAAAAATGGCAGAGAAGACCCCGGGAATTTCGAGGTCCCACCCTCCCATCGCTTAAATACCAAGAATTAGCTAACCTCCTAAAACACCCTAGTGCATTCTTTCTAACAACTTCTCCACGTCGCCTCCTAGTTTTCCTGGATTTACATCTTCCCCCTCCCTCCTTGCGCTTTTCTGGTAGACAAACTTTAGCGGGGACTAACATTACCCCCCCCCCAAGACCAACCTTGTCCTCAAGGTTGAAGGAAGGAACTGCCTCCGGATGGTGGCCAACCCAAGTCGCCTCCCAAGATGGTAAGCCTTGCCGCCATTGAAATGACTCAAAGAGAAATGCTCAAAAAAAATTAAGACTTAAATTGAAAGTTCTAAGAAGATAACAAGGCTGCAAAAATGCAACAAAGTTTAGCTTTTTATTTCCTTCCTTCATGAAGATGAAATTAAAGTCTTTTCTTTTATCAAAGAAATAAAGATTTTTCCTTTTCCTTGAAGTTAACTTATACCCCTGCCGGCACCTCTTGGTTGGTCTCAGACAAACAGGATGTGTGTGTGTGTGTTTGTTGCTCTAAGGAGATATTATTTTTCTCTTTTGATAAAGGATGCAAACCGCTAAAAGGCTTGGCAAATTTGGATAAAACGGTGAGATGATTGCCCTAAGTTTTGATCAAAAAAAAAAATCAAGGGGCTTAAGGATTCCGATGCTCTTTTCAGAAAGACCAAAACGAATTAAAAAAAACCGTCAAGGAGGGCATGACGAGGAACTCACAGTGAAGTTTTAATGTCCTTATTTTTTAACTGGTGATGATCATGACAACTTTAGTTCAATTAAATCCAAATTAAGGTTTAAAAAATGTTAAGAGGAAAGACAGTGACGTTGGCATCCCAAACACGGTCTCAAATTACACCGCCAAAGAAGCCCCGGAGTGCTTTAATCCAACACCCGAGACCAAATGAACGAGATCAGAAACTCAAACTTAAAAATATGCTTTAACTTAAAGGAATTATTATGTTAATTGAATTTTTGGTCCTTATACAGCTTTTACGTTTCTCCTTTTTCCATCAAATTGATTCAACAGAAAACATAGATGTAAGCCCATACTTTAAATGTGGGACTCAACCAGATCCTAACATACCACCACGCTTACTGTTGGCCCACTGGATGGCCTACTCTGCCTTTTTTTTTTCAATATGGGCCCGAGTAGAGGCATTGCATCCAGGAGCCTGAAGACCTAAGAAAATGGTGGACACTAATAGAAATTCGAGATTACAAATTCAAGAAGAAAAGAAAGAACGAAAAATGGCAGAGGAAGACCCTGAATTTCGATCCCACCCTCCCATTCTCTCGCAAATACCAAGAATTAGCTAACCTCCCTCGTTGACACCCTTAAATTCCCTTTCTCCTGCATTCTTTTCTAACAACTTCTCCACGCCGACTCCTAGTTTTCCGGATTTACATCTTCCCCCCTCTCTCTTACTCTATTTCCCCTCACGCCCTCCTTGCGCTTTCTGGAGTAGACAAACTTTAGCGGGGGACTAACATTAGCAGCCAGGGTAATAGCAATTGGATCAGGGATATTTTATGAGATACCTTGACACGACCGAGAAGTGGTCTAAGTTTGTCTATATGTGATCTTTTGCATAGATTCAGGAAACTAATGAGTAATGACTTGGCAGGAGCGAGCGAAGTGAAGACTACTAGCCTTTCATTGTATTGGCGAAGAGAAAACAATTAACTTTTATTTTTATTTTTTACCTTTAACATGACAAGTTCTCCGCTTTTCTTTACTCAAGAAGATATGTGTGTGTGTGTGTGTGTGTGTGTGTGTGTGTATTTGTATTTATATTATTTTTCCTTTTTGGTGACACGTCCTATCGTTAGTTACAACAAAGTGTGAATGCGTTTATGACAAGAAAAAAATAAGACGTAAAAAGTCTTAAAATTTCTGAATTACTTCTCTGTTTTTCTTTCTTTTTTGATGTTGGCTCTAGTAATATTTTACCAAATGGTCTTAACAAAATGTTAAAATTTCACACTATTGTAACGCTCTTTTACCTGCGTTTATCTCAATTTTCTTTTTAATATTAAAGTGAATATTTTGCCTGCTCTTTGTTCGTAGGTGACAGATAGCGCTCTGCTCCGGGAAGTCATGAGTGGTTCCATGAGTAACAAAGATGGTAGAGTCAAGGATGATGGACATATATACATGGTCCTTGAGTACGGAGAAATTGATTTGGCTCACATGCTTTCCCAGAGGTGGAAGGAAATTGATGGTTCCAATCAGACCATAGATGACAACTGGCTTCGATTCTACTGGCAGGTTCTTAGTTAATTTCCCTCTCTCTTTGTTGGTTATCGCTAATATTTTCTGGACTTCTATTCTCTTTTATACTTATTAAGATGATGGCCGATTTGCTATTTCTTGTATGTACAAAGACAGTCATTTCTTGCTTGTACTCTTTGTTCAATATATACCCTTTTTGTACTGTAATTGATGTTGAAGATAGGTCAAGCTTTGGATCTTTTTGGAGTTGAACGTATTACATTGAATGCCCTTTACCCTTTTTTTTTTTTTTTTTTTTTTTTTCAAGTATTTGAAGGACTAAGTGTTAAATCTTCCTGTGAGCTTTTTGAGTGTCCTTAGCAGTTGAATTCATCTATTATGCTTCACATTAGATTTGGTCTGCCGTTGTACTTTGCAATTGGACTGTCTCAGCATAACTTAGTAAATTATTGTATTAATTTTTGGCTAGAAACTTGGTAAATTAATTTTTACGCGGGGCAACAATTTGCCTAGCTTTTGCCTTTTGGTAATTGTTTTAACTGTAAGGAACATTTTTTTTTTAAAAAAAAACCTTTGGCAGCAAATTCTTCTAGCCGTGAGCACTATACATGAGGAGCGTATTGTGCACTCTGACTTGAAGCCAGCCAATTTCCTCCTGGTAAAAGGCTCCCTGAAGTTGATTGATTTTGGAATAGCCAAAGCCATAATGAGTGATACTACAAATATCCAAAGAGATTCACAGGTAATTCTCCCTTTGCAACCATCCACTTCCGTGTTATGTCAGCTGGAAATACTGTAGAAGAATACCTGATTCAGATTGTTGTCCTTGTGAATAAAGAGTAACCACATAATTTAATGACGATGTCTTATTAAACAAATTTCTATTGTCAACGAAATTTAGTAACAGAGTTCATTAATTTTTCACTTATTTGTATAGTCGTTATATTTGTTGTGGTTGCTCAGTAAGTGTATATTAGTTCGTTTGGAATTGGAATGGTGTTTATCGTGACTGACATCATCAACGTGCAAGAGTTAACTTTGCCAATTTAAAAATTTTGGAGTTGTTTAGATATGTATCCCATTATGTTTGTAATCAAAATTGATTTCTCATATGAAGTTAAAAGTTTTCAGCCATGGGTTTTGGTAGTTACATTCTTGGTTTCTTTTCTTGCTCAGATTGTTTTAGTTCGTTGATGTTGGATTTCGTTTGTATAAAATAAAAATCTGACTCATGTGAGGTTCTAAATCCACTGTGCTTTTCTGGGCGGTACTAAAGTAATTCGATATATAATATATTTATGTCATTTTCTTGTTATATTTACTCCTTGCTCAATTGACCAGAGTCTTTAATAATATCTTTACCACTGCAGATAATTCTCTTACTGCTAGAAAACATTCTCCTCTTTAACCTGATACATTTTGTTACTCGCCATACCTAAAATCCTGTATGGTGTAATGTAATTGTTTGGCACACTTTTGATTAATAAATAGCGTTTTTTTTTTCCCTTCTTTTGGCAGGTCGGTACATTGAGCTACATGTCTCCTGAAGCATTCATGTGCAATGACAATGATGCTAATGGAAACCCTATCAAGTGCGGTCGACCATCAGACATTTGGTCTCTTGGTTGCATACTTTATCAGATGGTTTATGGGAGGACGCCCTTTTCAGATTATAAAACATTCTGGGCAAAGTTCAAAGTTATAACAGATCCAAACCATGAAATCAGGTATGAACCAGTTTCGAATCCGTGGCTTCTTGATATCATGAAAAAGTGTCTCGCATGGGACCGCAGTAAAAGGTGGAGGATTCCCCAGTTGCTTCAGCATCCCTTTCTTGTTCCTCCGATTCCGCTCCATCAATCTGCGTCTCAAGACCAAAGTTGTAGACTGCTGCAGCTTATTTCCAATGCTTGTAAATGTGACACGGAAGCTTTAAACCTATGTTCTCAGCTACAAGAACTGCTTAAGGCCCCGGACTCGCTAATAACCTCTCAGTTATTGACATCACACGAGCAACAGCGTAAGTTGCTCTCCCAGGTATCAAAACTTTTCTATCAGCTGGAAAGGCAATTAGCAAGCTCGGAGAAAGGATAGGCGAAAGAACAAACAACTTAAATTCTGCACCAACCTGCGACTCACTTCCGAAACATCCTCAGTTTTGTGAGTTGTTCTTTGGTTCTCCAAGAATCGTTCTTGGTTATGGTGATTTGCTTCCATCATTTTGTAGAAATGTGTAATATCCTTCCCGGCTGTTTTTAACTTGTTTTATCTTGAAGTTCATGAGGAATTGAATCGTGTAATTACCATCCTTTGTCCTTGGCATTTTTGGTGTGTTGTTTTCGATACACGTTGCTTTTTTGCAGCATGATAATTAACTATACATATTCTTTAAATTTATGTACAGTGGTCAGTGGACTATATTAACTGTTAACTACTCGCCTGCTTTTATTTTATTTGTTTTTTTTTCCTGAAAAAAACAAAAAAAACAAAAAAACCTATCCACCGGCTTTAGAGTTAAGTAAACTATATGCCCTTAACGGTACTCTTACAGTTATTGATGTTGGGATTTTGAAAACTTATGTATCGAATCCTTCCTATATTAGATTTCATTCTAATCGCTTCAAGAGACACTAAAACGTGCTTTCATTCAAAGTGTTGAAGTTAAACTTACTATCTTGAACGTACAAACCTTTTTTTTCTATTTTTTTTTTTAAATTGAATTTTTTTCAAACCTACGAAATATATGGGCAAGTAGTTTAATTGCACAACAGAACTTGTCCGGAGCAAAGTGAGAATTTTTGCTTCAAGCCCAAATTTAGAATTTTTCTCAAAGCTTTTTCCAAACTCCAAAATTCGTTCAAAAATATTAGGGTATTCAAATCCTACTAATGTTTCAAGATGTTTCTGAGGGGTTGTTCTTTTAGAGTGTAACTTGAGTGTAATTTTTGAGTTGAATTTGAGTTATAATTTGAGTTAAAGTTAGAACTTGAATAAAAAAAAAATTGAGGAAGTTAAACTTCAAAAAACGTCCTAAAGTTGAAACTGTTGTCTTTTTTGTTTTATGATAAAAGAACATGCCCTGAAACACTTGGAACTTGCTTGAAAAAAAAAAAAAAAAAAAAAAAATCGATTCTGAGTTTCCTAGGATGTTGTTTCATATTTGCTACATTAACAAAACCAGTTATGCAACAGGTAGTCCATTAGATGGATGGAACTATCTAACTATGGTTATGACAGGATGCTCAACGAGTTCTGAAAAATAATAATAATAATAATAATAATAATAATAATAATAATAATAAAATCTCCGACGTACGTTCTTAGGAGTTTTGAAGCAAGAAACCACGAGTAATGGAGTCTACCAATTCAATGGAAAGTCCATTAAAGGCAGGCAACGGAAAATGATATTTTCATACGTCTTCTTTCGATGAAAGTTTATAAGATGCTTCAGCACGAGCTTCATCCAATTTCATGAAGAGCTCCTTCATAAAAGGTGTTGTGGTTCCGTGAGTAATTCTGAGTATATCAACTGCCTTTGTCAGAGATTTTACAGCATTCTCTGTGTCCCCTAGTAACCTGTAAGAACAACCAAATATTATCTTTCAATAATGCCCAAACGCAAATGTCACGATTTAGCTTCTTAGACAGAAAAGAAAAAAAAGAAAAAAAGAAGGAAAAAAAACGAAGCGCTTAGAATGGTATTTTAATTTATCGAAAAAATTGGTGCAGATAAATGTCTTGCACATAACACTTTAGCAGCATATACTGTGGTACATAACAAGAAAATTACGTTCGTTTGGATTCTCAAGCATACGTTTGAATTTGAGGTTATACTTGTAAACTCAGTGAAAGATTAGATCTCTCATAAATCATTATGGATATCATAATAAACCATAGCACCTAAGAACTGAGAAATAAATATAAGGAACTGGAATATAGAACTTGAGCAGATATATACTAACCATTCAAGTTTCCCACATGTATAATATTGCAAGCCAAGCAATGGATGAAATCCTGGATATACTCCTGCAGTACAAGGATCAAATTCAATAAGCCTGGTAACATTCAATCAACTCGAGATTCGAAGTCAAAACATAAAGTGCATAGTTCAAGTGTATAAAGTGCACTATTTATTACTTCATGAGGTCAATATATGCCAATCCCAGATGTACAATCAATCAAGAAAAGCTTTGCTGTATCTTCTAGTTTGAGATACAAACAAACTACTCTTTGTTATATCAGTTCAATTTCAAGCTGGAATTAGGAGTTATCTAAGAAACATTTCATCAATAAACCAGCATTTTCAAGAGTAAATTGGGATGTCTCAAGCACAAATCTTATATTTTTGTCTTGGGAATGATGAGAACTACCTCCTTAAATTACCAGCATTTTTTTCAAGCCACTTTAGACTACCAACTTAGAACAAGTAGGTTTTTTTTTTCACATTTTCATTATGGATTTGACTTGAAATGCAACATACTTTCGTATACTGGAATGGTCAGTCTGCAATATGCCAGTGCTTCCCTCCAATCCTGCAACTCCATGAACAACTGAAGAAAAATACAATTCTATTACCAACAGTACTTTAAGAACTCTTTTAGAGCATATGGGAATAACACATGTATCTCCCTCCAGGAAAAATAGGGGAAAAAAAAAAGAGACGTTAAAAGGAGAAAGCAAGCGCAAAATGTACCTTTAAAACCTTCTCTCGAGTTTGCATCAAACTGATTGAAAATTGATGGCACAATTTCCTCTGGAGCTCCTCAATTTTCATATACAAAGAGATTGCTTCTTGATAATCTAAACTCAGTCAAAGGATTAACTTCTCTCAATATTAATACACGCCATACATTGTTAACTCACATGACCAAATTTGCTTGATTGATATTGTTATGAATTCTAAAGACCTAATCTTATCAGTAGGAATATCATAATGCCTAAGAGGATTTATATAGTCGTTAGCAAAATTGCACACTCAATGTAAAAGGATACTTTGTGAGGAAGAGGAAGTAAGAGCCTTGTCCGTCCATGATTTTATTTCACTTGCTATTGCCTTTATTTCTTCCTTGCTCCTAACAAGTCCACATAGTTGGCATATGAACCCTATATTATCTGCATATTGAGATTTCAGGGATGCAAAAATAGTCACTCAGTCTACCCAACTTTTATTAACAATTATTCTTTTTTCGTTATCAATCTCAATTGAAGTGATCACATACCAGAATCACGGAGCAAGAAGCCATCACATCCGACATTCTTACATTGGTAACCTTCTAGAATTGCACTTTCTTGGATATCATCAGATTGGCCCTTTGAGTAGCAAAATGGTTTTATTAACCAATAAGGGCACAAGGGGGTCTAAAACGAAGCTAACTTCCTGGCAAAAAGAGAGAAAAAAAAAAGGTGGGAAAGGAGCTAAATTTTCAAGTACCAGTTTGATGCAGCGAAGACATTTGCAAGTAAAAAGGTATTGTTCTTTTAAGACCTTCTGGCGAGTCATAGTGCTTCCAGCAGTTTCTATATAACTTATCAACACCTAATAAAATAACATTAAAAGCTCACGCGTAAGCAATTTTACAGATTGAGATTGGATCATTGGAAGAGTAAACTTCAAATCAATATTATGATAGCTAGGGAGATGTTATACTTTTTCCTATGATAACCATACACATGTATATGCATCTGCGCAATGTGTGTGCATTCACTAATGACAGCAGAATTATATGCAGGAAAGTAAAAAATATACCATAGGACTTGACAAAACACAAATGAATACATTTTAACCAATCAGAATAATGCTTCCAGTGAAGGACTTAATAGTTTATAGAATGGATCACAAAGAGAAGCTTCCTGCCATCAAGGAGGACAAATCAAAATCTAGGGATTCTCACTACTATGCTATAATATTCATTGCAAGGAATCTTGTCGCAAAAACAGTATTTTGTGCAACATAGCAGATGGTCCAAGGGGAAAATATAAAAATAACAAAGGTATGTCACCATCCTATGGCTCTAAGCGGAGATCTTCACACAGTTGAAACTCATTTACATCTGTAAACCCAGCTTCCAATTAATTTATACAGGTTTAACTCTACTTTATTGACATTTCAAAAGTTTCTTATGTGACTTGCTACAGAGGAAGTTAAATTTGATGTTGCTTCATCCAGGAGCAATTGAAAATTCAATATTTTGGAGGAGCAACTAGGAGATGGACCTGTGGTTTATGCATTTTAGGGTAGAGAATAAATCTGAAATGGAAAGAAATACTGGCACTGCCTCAATTTAAATGCAACATACCTACATTATTCTGGTATCTTCTATAAAGAAAAGAGTATGATGGTGCAAGCTCTAAGCAAGACAAAAAGGTGGCAGCTGGACTTTCGTGGAAACATTGTGCCAGTGCCCAAATGAAAGCAGTCTGGGTTTCTGAACAAGTTCCAAAAATTTACTCAGTTTTTTCACTAAGTTTGTTAGTGACTAAAAATCATACTAGAGTAAATATATGCATCTTTGAATAATAAGAGATTGCAAACAAACTCATAACTACTATAAACTCCGGAGTTATACTGAGTAATCCATTAGGAGATGTGTGCGTTTTGATAGCTTCACAACCCTCTGCCTTTAGGTAAAATTTGTTTTCAGAATTCTGCACTAGATTATTCTTTAGAACTTTGAAATTATCTTGGCCTACTTGTTTTATGGCTTCTTCACACAAGATTCCTACCTTTTAAATGTCAAATAGAAAGACTCTTCTTTCACATAAATCATTAAATCCGGCATATTTCTTTAGCATTCTCTCAGGGTCTTCCATATTCATTAATGACAATGGACCTTCTTCAAAGGTCTTCAGCAATAGGAAGGGTAGACCCCTGGGAATAGACAGGATAAATGACATGTGAAGTTCATCTAGGGGAGAGGACAAACATCTGAGTTTCATCTAATAGTACAACACTCTGGACTAAAGCTGTGCGATATTTGAACTATCTACAAAGTTAACTTCGGAGGATAACTGGTCAAAGATACAAGCCCCAATTCCTCAAGATCAGGAATACATGTTTCTTAACATGAAAATCATATATGAAAAGTTTTGTTCAAGTTGGAATCCAATTACAAATACTTTGACTATATTACCTCGGAATCTTTGGGTATAGGTTGCACAGCACGTACCACAGCTGACCTTCCTTCAAATACCAAAACCGAATTCGGCAAGCAGCTACAGCACCACAAAAATTTAACAGACTAACAGAAAGAGGATGTTATCTAAAACAAATCACGCAACTAAAATAGTTACTATAGCTACTTATGATCAGTAAACTAACAGTTACCTGTGATTAATAATTGAAATGACGGGAAACAGTCCAGTCCCGAGAGGTCTTAATTCACTATCACAGATCGTATGTGCATTGCATGCAAGCTGCATGGTTGTAGAAGAAGCATATTTCATATAGCCTTCATCCAAAGATTGACACCCAATAAAAAGAAAATTTTTAAATAAAATCACCAAGGATTCCTAGTGGGTCAAATAATTAGCAATTTTAGGGAAGAAGGATACTCCTAAATTTACAAGTGATGAAGCGGGCATGAAAGTTTATAATTCATCATGATGGGAATTATTTGTAAAACTGTTTATCAAGAAACCTTGGAAAAGTTTTCAGCAATCTCTTTGATGTTGATATCAGGCAACTGAAGAATCAAGTTGACAAGGTTAGCCATCTGAGCATATAACACGAGTTGCTTCTCCTCAATGTCGGACATATCTTTTACGCAATATCAAGGTAGAACAATTTAAAATTGAAAATAAACTTGAGATAAGAAATAAATGAGCTCATTGGACCAAAATACAAATAAAAAGGGATACGAGACACCAATGCCTCCACCAACTTGTAGTTTTCCATAGCAGTAGCTGGGATGACCTAGTAGGAATTAAGAGCAACGAGTGAAAAACTAGATGATCATGCAATACATCACACAAAAGATCGAAATTTTGAATACCCAGTTTAGAAATTGTTATGCATATAATAAAAACTGGTATACCTAGAAGAGATAAACTAAAACTAAGAAAGAAAATAGTTTACCCTCTCGGCTTCAAATTTCCTCCTAAGGTAGAGCCTGAGCATGAGACGTATAGAAGGTGTGACAGATTTTCTCTTGTCCTTATCAAGCTTTGACAGCGCATCACATTCAAGACGATGCAATTTCCACTCCTCCTTCTGAAAAAGTAATTCATCTTAATTCATCAATTGATTCAATTCAATTCTCCCAAAAGGCCTAAGCCACCAGGAGGTCTGCCAACATTTAAGTCTGTGTTTGGTAAGAACGAAAGAAAATAGGAAGGAAAGAGGTACATAACTCAAGTGAGGAAAGTGATGAGAAAGGGAAAGACCTTTCTTCTGGCATGACTCCCCTTTTCTAATCTCTTACTACTGAGAAAGATTGAAACTGGCATTCTTTGAAAGATTTGAAATCCCCCGTCCAGTCCACTCCCTCATCTCTTCTCTCCTACTAAAGAATTACAGTCCCAGAATCCTTCCACTAATCCCTCATCCCTTTCTTTCCTTCCCCTCCCCCCATCCCTTTCTTTCCTTCCCCTCCTCCACCCCCCCCCCCCCCCCTTTTTTCTTTTGGATAACTGTGGTTCCGAGACTTTGTCCCAACTAATCCACAGGATCCATGCAAAGCGCCCCCTCCACATGGATCGTCTAAATCGCGGGCTTGGCCCACGGGCATGGCCTCAAGGAATTGATAGCACTTAGACCTAATGCTTCCTGAGGCACTAAGTCCAAGTGATTCGCCATTGAGCCAACTCCTTGGGGATCGAACCTTCTCCTTTTCTATCCAACCAAGTACCAACCAAAACAGGTTTAAATCCTTATTTTCTAACGAGTTCAGAAGTTATATCAAGGTTACCATGTCAGTTATCAGTTCTCCCAAAAGCTCTTCAAATGTAAGTCAATATTGGATTGCATTTTCTAATAATGCAAACTATGAATTTGATTGAGCAAAACACACATTCGAATCATCCAGAAAATGAAAAATGCATTCAAGAGAGAGAAAAAAAAAATCTGTTACATTGATACCTGACAATTGCTTCCACAATACCAGGCAACTTGACAGGCGGAGCACTTTTTGAGGTTAGTCGTCCCGAAGCATCCATCACACCTCGACTCAACACCACCACCGGACTTGTTCGGCGCGCAAACATAAGGCTTTTCGCTTATAATAACTTCGCCTGAAAATACACCGGATTTTAGTTAGGTTTGTGGTTGAATGAGAAAGTAAGCATTTGGAAGAGGAGAAATTGAGATCAGAAATATATATACATATATATATATTTTGAGAGAGAGAAGGAGCGACCAGGACGGAAGTCTCGGGTGGTGAAGAGGCAGCGGCCTTTCTCTGGGAGAGTCGAAACTGTTAAACCTCTAGAGCTCAGAGCTCTCTGCAATTTTTCCATGTTTTACGAAATGAGCGCGCACAAAGTGTTTGCTCTCTGCGTTAACGAGTAAGAAAATTGGAAAAAATAATAATAATAATAATAAAAATAATAATTACAGTCAATGTACAAATTCATACCCCTCTTAATCAAAGCTCTCTTTAGACCTAAGATACCTAAAATACCCTTAAATGAAAAAAAAATAATAAAAAAGACAAAAATAACCACTTTAAGAGGAAACAAAACGGATTTTTTTTTTTTTTGAACAAATTCATTCGTTCAGCTAAGCGTGTAAGAAATGAGTCCGAATTTAATTGTACGGGTTGGGAGGCGAGATTGGCATTTTAAATTCATTTTGTTCCGACCTGACTTGTTTTAGATGTGTAACTCTAAATTTTTAAATTTATTTTGCTAGATTATCTCTATATGCACTAATTATTTGAGGTATTATTAATTTTATTTCTGGACTTTATTGACTGTTAAGAAGTATGTTTGATATTATGTTAATGTTTATGGACTGTTTATGAATTTTATGCTTTTGGACTGTTAAAAGAGGTATGAAATCATAGATTAAAATTGGTTTTCACCAATCCGAGTAACCCAAGTAACTCAAGTAACCTGAACCTACCTGAGATTACCCGACAGATTACGGGTTTGTGGACTTAAAAGAGTATTGCGACCTAAAATTTGTTCAACCCGCACTGAACGAGTCGGATCAATTTTTCAGCTCAACCCAATCCTACACGACCGAATTACACTCCTAAGTTCAATGAATCAAGAAATAAATATGGAAAAAAAAATAGTTCCAGAGAAAGTTGACGTTGAGCTTTTGGGTATGGAGAAAGGTGAAACTTGTATTAAAATTATTTCTTTAAGGTGAGCGATGTTTGTTCCTACCCTCAAGTGTTTGATTAAGTGCCCCAGCGAGCAAGGATTCCGGGTCAATCTACTAGGAACTTGAATGGGTTGAGTTGTTGTTGTTGTTGTTGTTGTTGTGAAGGCTAGTTTGGTAATATTTTTAAAATAGTTTTATTTTCGGTATAAAAATGAATATAATATTGTTTTAAAAATATTTTGAAATCGATTGTGAAATTACGTTTAGTAATTTTTCAAAAAATTAGTTTAAGTATGATAAAAAAAGTGACGTTGTGTTTAGTTACATTTATATTTATTTTGAGTACATATAATTAATAATCTTAAATTAATATATTAAGTAATTAATAATTTATATTTATTTAGTAAATAAAAATTAATATATTAATAATATAAGAATAATAGATAAATTATCATTAATTAGCACATTAGGAATTAAACTATATATAGAATAAATAAATATGCCAAATAATTAAAAAATAGTAATTAGCTATGTTAGTAATTTACTCATATTTATTAGATATTAAGTAATTAATTAATGTATTAAGAAAAATAATTAATATATATACATAATTTATTAATATTCCGTTTACTACTTAAATTATTAAGTTTTAGTTATATAATTAATTAATCACTAATATTTATTTAATAATATAATATTTGATATGTCACATGATCAATTTTTAATAATTATTTTTTTTATAATGATTAATTACTAATTATCAATTATAAATTATTATTGATTAGTACATTACATATTGATAATTATAATTTAATATTAATTATTAATGAGTAATTATTATTTATTTTTTATTTATCAACTATTTACTTATTAATAGATTATAATTAATAATATATTAATTTTTATGATTTATTTAATAACTTATTATTATTTGTTTTATTGTTAATATGTTATATAATTAATTTTTGATAATTAATCTTTAAATAAATAATTAGTTACTATATTATTTATTATTTAATTAATAAAATTAAAAACTTAATGATAATAAATTAATATTTAATTAATAATTAAATAATTACTATCTATTTATTAGTTATTAAGTATAACTATTTATTAATTATTAATTAATATATAATATATAATATAATTAGTAATTAATTATTAATTATTTAATATAACATTATTGATAAATATTAGAAAATAAAAATGGAAAAAGGAAAACAATTTTTAATCGTTTTCTACTTTTTTCACAAAAATCACTCATTTATTTTATGTTTTTGTTTCCATTTTCAAAACTTTTATTAAATAGACGTGATTTGTAAACTGTTTTTGTTTTTGTGCCTGTCTCATAAGATGTGCAGAAACGTTTTTAAAAACAAATAAAAAAACATTTTCAAACATACAATTAGGCCTCGTTTATTTCAGTGATTCGATTTTAGAATTGAGTTTTGATACAATAAAAAGTTCTCAGAAACAGTCTTTTTTTTGCTACAATAAAAAACTCTCACATAAAGTTACACATCAACTCGAATTTAAAATTCGAATCTGCCAACTAAATTTCCTTAGGCTCGTTCATTTCATCGATTCAAGTTTTGTTACAGTAAAAAACTCTCAAAAGCAATCACATTTTATTTTTTTATTATAGTAAAAAATTCTCATATAAAGTCACATCTTAACTTAAATTAAAAGCTCGAATCAAACGGGCCTTAAAATTTATCTTTTAAAAGGGTATTTCAGGTATTTTGAAACTTAAAAACAAGTGTTAACTGTGGAACTAAGTGAAAATCATGCTCCTGAAGTTGACGACCTTCCTCAATTTCTACTTCATTGGGAACTCCTTTAGACCTCTCTCCTATCTATCTCCACGCAGACCCATTTTGTGCCGCACAACCAACTTCTCCTCCTCCGTTTTCATGGCCTCCACAGGTTTGTTTGGCTCCCGAGATTTTCTCTGAAAAAAAAAAAAAAAATTGAAGCAACAGAGAAAAAAAAAAGTTTGATCGAATTCGTTCTCTCTGTTTTTGTTTCAGCTTCGAAGCCTTCCGATTCGCCTTGCACGCTGGTTCTGTGTGGCAAATCCGCCGCCGAGAACGAGATTGCCAAGTCGCTCAGGGACAACGCCGCTCTGAAGCTGGCGGAAAACGACGGCGTTTCGGTTATTCTCCAATCGGAAGTGGACAAACCGGTGGAGGAAGGCTCGTTCCGAGTCGATTCGTTCGTGAAATCTCTCTCAACAAATCGCTTCGGCAGGTTCCTCCTCTGGTCTCCGCGGTTGCCTTCTACGCACGACGTCGTTTCTCTGTGAGTGTTGCAATTCACAAGGCTTTATGTTCAGTTTGTTTCAAAATTTTGGTTTCGGTGGAAACTGAGTTTTAGTTGTGGACAGGAATTTTGGACAGCTTCCGGTCGGCTCGGTCTGCGTTGCTGATATTCAATACAAAGGGCGAGGTTTAAAACGCTAGTTCATGATTAACTGACTCTGTATATGTTTATTTTTTTTGGATGCTAATGCTTGAATTATGTAAATATGAGGTTTGATATGCCAATTGACGACTAATTTTAAATATTTTTGGAGGCAATGCTTGAATTATATATCTTGTTTGTTACAGATGTTAACGCTTGAATTTTGTGAACTTTGCAGGGCGGTCAAAGAATCTATGGGAATCACCAAAGGGCTCCCTTTTGTTCTCTTTTACATTGCAGATGGAGGACGGAAATGTTGTGCCTCTCGTGCAATATGTGGTCTCTCTCGCAGTCACGGAGGCAATAAAAGAGATTTGTGATAAAAATGTAAGTTTTGCAGTTTCAATGCTCTCTCCATTCCTGTAATCTAGATCGAATATTTGAAGGAATTCAACTTTGGCGAGAAAAAAAAGAGAGGGAAAAAGAGTGAGTGCTCCGGGACAACAAAATTATATTTTTAATTTAAATTTGTATAGATATCTGTTAGGATGTAATTATCTTTTGTATTAATTTTGAACTTAGATATCTATTTATCCCTATTAGTTAGAATGTTTAGTTGTGTGTGTGTGAGTGTGTTTTTTTTTTTTTTTTTTGCTACAAATAGCTTAGTGATTGTAATTCCAATTCAGAGTTGATTGACTAATGAATATTGAGTTTCTAATTTCCTCCTCTTGAGTTCTTGTTCTTCTCCCTTATGGTTATGTTTCTCTTCTTGATTCTCTCTTCTTCTATCGATATTTTCTATTCTATCTTGTCCTACATCAGTCAGCTTGCCGTTGGTGGTTATAGCTAGTATATTTTGATGAAGACTAAGATATTAGTTGATAGTCTATATGGATGCAAACAGGGTGGAAGACATTTTTCCAATATATTTTTTTAAGAAGAATTTGTTATCTTGTATGGATACTGTCCTTGATAATTGTCATTTATTGCATGTCCTTTTAAAATTATGTTCACGAAAATGCATTGTGCAGAGCATTCTGATGTTGTTCATCTGATTCCTCATGGACCAAATGATAAAAGCTTACCAGGAAAATTGGTCAATTGTGGTCTTATGTGAGTTGTTATTGCAACCGTTAATGTTTGATTCTGAAGTTTTAAAATGTATATGCTTGTTTTGGATGCTATCTATTCCAGGGTCTACCATTCGTTGACGTTAGAATAAAATGGCCGAATGATCTCTACTTGAACAATCTCAAAGTTGGAGGAGTTCTCTGCACTTCAACCTATAGGTCGAAGAAGTTCGATGTCAGTGTCGGTAAATGCACTCGTCCTTTGGTTAAATGCTGCGCAGTTGTATGCCTAAAGGCTCAAAGCTGGCTACAACAAACAAAAACTGCTCTGTTATTTTTAAGTCTTTGAAGTTGTGTTCTGCTTTAAAATTTGGTGTGATAGAGTATGAATTTGCTTTTGTTCTTGCAGGAATAGGTCTGAACGTTGATAATGAAAAGCCGACGACATGTTTGAATGCATTTCTTAAAGAATTGTCAGATGTGGATTACAAGTTTGCAAGAGAAGATATTCTTGCAATCTTCTTTAGCAAATTTGAAAAGTTCTTTGATATTTTCATAGATCAAGGTATAATAATCACTGTCATGTGAGTTTCACATCAGTTACATCATTCCAGCGATTTTGATGGCAATCATCGAATGCTTAATGGCATTCTTATTGCAAAACTTACTTGATAGCTTTTGTTATAGTTTTATTGTGCCATTCAGATGCCATAACTATAGCATATCAAGGGTAAGAACTGGATTATCTTCCATTGGTGCAATTTAAAATAAATGGTGCTGTACTAGCTAAGTTCTTTGGTCATATTATGCAGGATTTCAGGCTCTCGAGGAGCTATACTATAAAACATGGCTACACAGGTAAATGTGGATCTTGATCGGTCTCTTATTTGCCACTTTTTATGGATGAACATTATCTCTTTTTTTTTCTGAGACAGTCATAGGCACGAGGATCAAACCAGATATTCTTTGAATATACTTGCATTCTATAGCTGAGAAATTTTGCTTATAAATATTTGGGTGAGGATAAATTTCAGATTCAAATCTGTCTTCTTTTTTTGGAAGAAGTTCAAGTTTCTCTATTGCCCCTTATAATCTTTATGTGCTATCAAAAATTAAGGAAGCTGTAATGCTGTGCTCTCTTTGTGCCTCAACAAAACCTATAAATTTTTAGCCTTTTTGTCTTTGTTTTTGTTTTTTGATTTGAGACTGAAGCCATGCACCATCAACTTCTACTTTCCTGCCTACGTGATTTTTTGTGTTCGTTTTTGTTTTTTGATTTGAGACTGAAGCCATGCACCATCAACTTCTACTTTCTTGCTCGTGTGCATGTACAAAGTCATGATTTAGTTTTGTATTCGCAGTGGGCAGAGAGTTATTGTGCAAGAAAATAATGAGGACAAAGTGGTAGAAAATGTAGTCACAATACAGGTACAAGCATTGACATATGAGATTACAAATGTTCTTTCTACACTATAACGAAGTAGCATTTTTTAGCTGATTCAGTCTTGGAAATTCATTGTTCCATGTTTTTATGTTAGAAACTCTTTTTTTCCCTCCTTTTTTTCGTTGACATACATGATCTCAAATAGAGATATTTGGGTACTATGTTTTAGCTTTTGCGTCTTCTATTTATAGGGTTTGACCTCCTCGGGATACTTGCTAGCTGTTGGTGATGACTGTCGGATGTGTGAACTTCATCCTGATGGGAATAGGTAAATAATCTAAATTCTTACTAAGTTTTTGGGTTTCTCTTTTCTCCATTCTAGCAATGCAATACACCTTTTACTCCGACTTTTGATTATTTTGTAGTTCATTTCAATTTCAATTGACCTTAAAATAGACTTTACAACTTGAGCAACATAAAATGACTATGGATAGATATTGTAATGTGTTTTTATTAATCACCTGTAAGGTTCTCCGAAAAAATCCAAAAGTGAACTTATAGTAAAGAGCCTTCAACTTAAGATCCATTGTTCGAAATTTTTTTTCTTTTTAAAAAAAGTGGAACAGAGCTACAAAATAATGAAATACACCAGATTGAGAAGGCAGGTTTCATCTTTAATTAAAACCAACGCTATTGGTCTAATTGTTTTTTCTTTCTAGTAAGGGTAGGAAAAACGTGGCAAATTGGACATTTTAGGCAACACTACAGGTTTGCTATGTAAACAGATAAATAGCGGTAGATGAGGGATGTTTGGCTCTCTGCAGCCCATCCAGTTAAAAACTTTGACTTTGTGCTTGCACAATATGATGATAATTTTTCCGTATTCTTTCCCTTGAGTTGGGATGACACAAAATGTTGCACAGTGTATGATAAATTACATGGCCTGCTGTTTGTTCAAGTTGAGCAGTCCTAGACAATACCTAATTTAGAATGCCAGACAAATAGAATAGAACGGGGTAGTGTAGCACCTGTAATGACTGTCCACCTTATCCAAGCTTAGCCTGCCCTCAAACATTTTTCAATTTAGAATTGCTATAAAGAATCACCGGTGCTTAGCAATTTAGCGCCACTCTTCTGTGACAGATATATGAATTTATAATGTACCAGCCAGGTAATGCGGTACTTAGCACAAGTGGCACTTTTAACATTTGAACTAAATATTTTTGTTCCTTCCCTTTGCCTAAAGAAAGGTAATTTAGGGCTTTTGGGACGTCCAACTTGTGCTCTGTTATTCTCCATTGAGACTTAAGTTCATATGTATTTATCTAGTGATCTGGCATAATATATTACTGCATTTTTATAATTCTTTACTATCACCCTTTGGTATTAGAAGTGGGATTTTCTCTTTAACAATAGGTCAAGTTACTTTATCATTAATTCTTTAAATCGCTGCTGCCATGCAGCGGCAGCCTAACGAAAGTAGAAAATTTGTTGATACTAAGAATACCGGAAGTTCACGCACAAAAGATAGAGAAAATTTCCAAAGGCTATTAATAATTAAGTGCAGAACAATCCTTCACAAATGTGCAAAGCTCATCAGGTCAACTGAGACATCAAACAGACTGGGTTTGATGTGTCGTAGTAATTATCGCAGACTCTGAAAAGCAAATTTTGGAGGTTTAGATTCATAAAACTTGTACAGTTGTACCCTTGTTACATTTTTATGACATTCTACTGTTTTGTGGTCTATACTCGTGGTGACGCTTTAGGAAGAAATTTTGTAGTGGAATATTTGAGCGAATTTTAACATGATCTGTCCATCACTCTACCAAATATCAGGTCTTATCTTGTTCCCCGGTCTCTCATCTTTTGGTCTTCCATTTTGTGCTAAATACATTAAGATCTTTTGTGTGCTTTCCACATGCATCAAAAAATGAGTAGTTTATTTTTCGGGTTTGAATCACAATTCAAACTTTTCTACTACAATATTTTCTCTCATAATGAAAATGAATTTCTATTCAATTTTTTTTTTTTTTCAAACCTATGAATAACTTTGCCATTTTTATTTTTATCAATTTTACCATTACTCCAAAAGAGTTCATTGTCATGTACTATTTAGTTTATGGGTTTAAATTATGATTTATGATTATGATTTTTGAAATTTAAATTTTTTATTAGAGAAATATTATAGTAAAATTAAGAATCATAGTTTAAGCGCCGAACTCATAAAACAATGGTCTAACACAATAATGAAAGCTAGTAGCCGTCACAAATTATCGTCCCCAGCTGGATATGGCTCTAGAAGTAGTACGCTAAAGCACCGATTATTGTTGTGATTTCAACACAAGTAATCATGACACTATTTCCATTATGCATTTTATAGTTTTGACTTCTTCAAAGGCCTGGTTAGAAGAAAGCTCGACTGAGAAAAGATTCCTGTACACTGTCCACGGTCCCCCGTCGGCTACAATCTTGCTGCATCATGTGATCTGCCGAGGATGTTTTGTCATTTTTTTTTCTGTCCCTTTAGTTAAATCCTTTTTATTCTGCTTCTTTTGTTTTGGCTCGGCTTTCTCTTTTTTTTTGTGGCTCTCCAATAGACATCTTGGTCGGATTTTGATTGTATTTCTTGGCTTAAAAATGTCAGAAAATATGGATTAGAACCCGTGAATAGTACTTGGTTTTCCTTCTTTGTCTGTAATATGTATATTTTTGTTTTGTTTCTTCTTCCAAATAGTGAAAGCCTTTGTTTTTATTAGCATACATTTTGATTCATAATACGAAATAAGATCATCATTACTACCAACCAAAAACTTATTGCTGAAAAAAAAAAAAAAAAAAAAATCAGTTATTTGCAAAATCCGGTAATCATTGCCAGCTTATGTACACTTTGATTCTCTCTAATTTTTTGTTGAGTTTATGGTAGAAGGGATCACAGACCAGCCGGGTTGTACCTAGAGATATTTTGTACATGTTTGTTGATAAGTTGGCAAGACTGTCATATTTTGCAATATACTATTTCTAGTTGAAAGGTCTGCTTAAAGATATGCTAGATTCGGTTGGTTTTGCCATAATTCATTGACCCCATTTGAAAACCAGGTGGGCAAACATCATGGCCTGAAAAAAAAAGGCTGTATCCTTGTGACACAAATAGGACTTATAATTCCCTTTATCACTGTTAATTTGTTGAAACGTTGCAGGGGAAAAAAGAAAGATTCTTCCCTCCAAGAAGCCAACTATCATTGGGGTGTCTCACTGTAGGACAGTCCAACACCTAGACAACAGAATGTCCTTCCCCTGTAGGGTACATGGTCTCCTCTTTGAATTTTATTTTAGTATTTGTAACTTAGTGGCAAAAACAAAATAGAATAAAATAAGCACTTTATTTACCTTCCCCACATGCAAGGCCGGCCCTTATATATTCAACAAAATGTCAAAGTGACAAGCATTGTTGTTATGGCCGTGAACCTTTTAACTCAGGGTGGGGGTCCATTGTGGCACAAATTGTCTCTATTTGATGGCAATGTGGGAAAAACGTTTTGCGAATTGAGTCAAATCATCTTCAAGTTTTGCGAATTGTTAGGTTCCAGTTCTTTCGTTTCATGGTTGATTGGCTTTTGAGATTTATTTCCAAGTTTAGGGTCCGCCAATGTGGCCAACACGTCAAGTTGCAGCTTTTATCTGTCTAGGGATTGTCTTGGATTTTGGTTGTAACTTGTAAAGCGTTGGGACAAGATAAAATACTCATAATTAATTGCTTTTATCTGTTCCAATGTTGAGTTTTTGTGCTTGGATTGTTCCCATTGGTTACATGCACATGGTGACTTTGCTCAATATGTGGTTGTCGTGATCGGTGGAGAATTTTGCAATGGCTTTAACAATTTACATAAAGAATTAGGGATTTTGATTAGCTTTTAGCGCTCTTGATATGTGAGCAGATGGAGAAAGGAAGAAAAGAAAAGGATCATTTTTTGAATCATCTCAAATAGAAAGAAAGAATTCATGGTCAAAAGTCCGTTTCGGGATTGTTGAAAGGATACTTGATGAACTAGACAGTTTGGAATAGCTGTAATTTCCCCGACTTTTACTTGGTACATAAACGTTAAGATGCAACATGTTGTTTGAATGAGTTCATTTGTATTTTTGAGTTATGATGACTTGTTATAAATTTTGAGTTAAATTTAAATTATAATTTGAGTTGAAGTTATAACTTAAGTTTGTATTTAATTGTGTACATTTGAGTTATGGTTTAATATGAGAATCTTTTTGAGTTTGTGTTTGAGTGAATCAAAACTTAAGTTTGTATTTAGATAGTATTTTAATAAAAATTCAATGATGATGAAAAATTCTAATAGGGTAAATGAGTATAGTTTTATTCGTCTCTTCGTTGTGAACGCATAAAAAAAAGAATCATCTCAATCGGAATTAAAACGAAAAAGTTATAGCGTTTTTAAGAATAAAAATAATGTTCATTAACTTAATTTGAGTTGAAGGAGAAATTTGAACTCAGATTTTAACCTCAAATTCAAGTTAAAATTTAAATTTTACAAAAGGACATGAACTCAAATAAAATTGTAACTTGAATTTAAATTTTTTTTAATTTGAGTATAAACGAAGAAGCCTTAAATTTCTTCACGTTATAAGTACTTAACATTAGTATCACATTAGAGGAACCGTCCCATTAAAAAGTACTGTAGACAAAATCTATATATATATATATATATATATATATATATGCATGTATATATAAAAGGGGGAAAAAAATCATTCCCAATTCTCTCTCTTTTTGTTAAAAATTTCGTTCTTTTTTTTTTTTTTTCCTTCACTGATCTCTCAGGCTAACTTATTTTTTCCTAGTCAAACAAAGAGATTGAGCTAGACGGTTTCTGCTTCAAAAGCTAATTCTTTTCTTGGCAAACGCGATAAGAATTTAATGCGTTACTGTACATATATAGACACCAGGAATTGACTTTGGGGGCGTATAGCGTTGATCTAACTCTTAACACGAGATCTTGGCATAAAAAGATGCATGCATGAGTCAGGACGGAGTAAGGAATAATTGTTGTCTCGGTTGGAAAAAATAAAATGCAGACAAGATAAGGTTGCGTTCTCTTTCGGAGAAAATAATGAGGAAGGGCAATTATATTGTCTCATTCTCTTTCGTAGAAAAAAATGCAAAAGGGAGATTTCGGGGAAGTTGGAGAATCAGACGAGATCCTTTGAGTTAAGATTTTCTTTTTTGGGGATTTTTTCTAGCAAGATTTGTTCTTTTTATGACCACCTTGTTTTAACCGTGAGGTTAAAATTGATACATTAAAATAATTACGCGTGCGCACATTGTAAATTTTTAATGTTGATACTCATAAATCATGTCCTTAAAAACTTAAGGGTTAATTTTACTTTTGACCCCCAAACTATGCAAGTTATCTCATTTTGGCCCATAAACTTTGAAACGTGACAAATTACACCTCTAAACTATACAACTTATCCCATTTTGACCCTTCAATCACAAAATCCGTTAAATTCTAATGGAATTAGACAAATGACAATTTTGCCCTTTAGCTCTATATCTGTTTTCAATAAAATCTATAAATTTTGTTTCTCTATTATATAAGCTTTACTATTTTTTTTCTTTTTTCTTTTTTTTTCAACAGATGTTTTCTATTTTAAGGGCGTGATTCTTGTGTGAAAAAAAAAAAAAAAAAAAAAAAAAAAAAAAAAAAACTCGTAAACAAAACAGGGGAAAGACTAGAAATATGGTTTCAAAAGACTTCATATCAGCACTATAAAATGGTCAAATCCATATAATCTTAGCCTTACATATCCAAAATATCAAGTCTACCAAATATGCTACCATAAAATGTTTGACGAAAGGTTAAAGTGATTAGTAATAATTGTCCAAAATGCCCGTTATCAAAATAATTATGTGAGAATCACATGTCTACTTTCTGTTAAGATTAACAGTTTTTGTGATGGAATGACTGAAATAAGACAAGTTGTATACTTTAGGGTGGTGCTATGTCACCTTTTAAAGTTGGCTCCGTTCATTTCACAGTTTAGAATTTAAGTTTTACTACAGTAAAAAATTCTCATAAATAATCACATTTAACTTTTTTACTACAGTAAAAAGCTCTCATATAAAGTCATAACTCAACTCAAATCAATGAACTAACCCTAAGGGATAAAATGGGATAGCTTACATAGTTTGGGAATAAAAGTGAAATTAACCCTTGTTTTAAAGAAGAAAGGTTAAATTTTCCATAGCATAGCGTGTATTTGTAATTGATTTATTTACTCTTTTGATTTATTTACTCTTTTTTTTTTTTTTTTTTGCCCTTTTTCAAGTATTCTCATACATATGTGTGTGCTGTTGAAGAAAATAACGGGAAACAAAAAAAGATTGAAAACGGTTTCGATAGAAAACAAAATTGTGAATTTGAGACGTAATAAGGAATTACTTTTCTGCAAGTGTTATTTGTCTACGCTCGAAAAGAGTCTATTAAGGGAATTTTTGATAAATTACCTCCTAAAAACAACAAACTACTGAATTCTATAACTATAAAAAGTAAGTTTATAGTAGTCCTTAACAAATATATTCAATAAACAGGAACAAAGTCTACATTTTCCCATAAAAAAATAAATATATTCAAGGTCATATCTGTTATCTAATACATGTTATATATACGATCTATAGAGCGCCTGAAACACTTATTTGAACAGTTAAAAAAAGGGGGTGATTAAAAAAATTTCAATCGTATGAGAGGGTATGCAAAAAAAAAAAAAAAAAAAAAAAAAAAAAAAATCTATTAATAAGATACATTTTAAAGTCCTAAATAATATGATATTATCTTAATACTTGCAAGGTATTTTTTTTTCATGCCCCATTGTAAAAATTTCATTTTCTTAGCCTACCAAAAAAAATTTCAAAAAATAATTCAGTTTACGCAGGATAGAATAACTCTTTCTTCCTCATTTTTATTTGCTTATTCACTTTTTCTTTTAAGTGATATCTGAATAGTTAGATCATATGACAATCATATTAGATTAAGAAAAGTAATAATAACTTTTTAGTAAAAAAGAAAAACAAAAACAAAAAATAATAATAATTTAATGGAACTCGATAAAAATTTAATGATTGAAAATTATCTGCGTGGAAGTTTTGCTTATCCGGTTGTAAAATTTTCTCTTTTTTCTATTAGCTAAAGTGTCTTCTTCTAGTTACTTTCTTTCTCCCCAAATCTTTAAAATGCAAGAAGATCTCCTTTTGGACATGATTGGCTTGATAATTGAAAAAATGGGTCAAAAGAATGCACATTGCTAACAGCAAGTTCAAGTACTAAAGTTACTAAGCAAGCGTGAAAGGAATCAAATCATTACCGATAACATTTAACAATCATAAGCATATCAAATAACTTTGTACTGTTCATATGGTCAAAGTAAAAAATATATATGGAAACTTTAATGATACCTTGACATATATACTTATAATTAACATTAATAGCCTTTTCCCTGTTCTGCCAAAGTGTCAATTATTACTTCATTATAAATAATCTCAACCTAGTGGGGTACTAACTATATGGCCATGATACAGTTTATATATATATATATATATATATATATATATATATATATGGACAATACCGAAAGGACCCCATTTCGAATTGAAAGGAAATCAACAAAGTATGAAACTTTTGACCTTTATTTGACGTTAATCATGAAGTAACAGTTGTCTAATTACATACGTTTTGCCTGTATGTAAGTATGATTTGTCGGTTTGAAATTATACATAAGCCCCTCAAAAGTTTAACAGTGTTTGTTGAAATAATTATATATTTGTTCCGATGTCATTGTCCAGAACATTTTGCATACAAAAGGAAAAGGAAAAAAAAATTAATTAGAATAAGATTGTTCTAGATCCTTTTCTTTTGAAAAGTATATGAAGCTAACTGGATAGGGATAAATTTCTCATGCAATGCATTTGAATGGTCAATTCCCCGATCAGATTTATTGTTTAAATTTTTTATGTCTTGAATAACACCTAATTAATCATATTATTTCACGATATCACGTATAAAATCAGTTAAAAATCTTTTAAAAGTTTGTTAAACATTATTTAGGATATTAAAATTAGACCATAAATATAAAGCTTTTATCGATTTAAGTTTAAAATTTAAGTTTTATTATAGTAAAAAATTTTCAAAAATAATCATATTTAATTTTTTTATTACAATAAAAATTTTTTACATAAAATTACATTTTAATTAAAATTAAAAATTTAAATTAACAAATTAAACTCGACTCAAAATCTCGTAATTCTATAAACTTTATAGCTTACCTTGGACAATTGCTAACGTTTTAGGGCCGAGGTAAGTATATTGAGATCCGAGATATTTTGTCCTCTTTCTTTCATAATGTAATTACTATTATCCGTCATGTCATCTTTGATGATTCAAAACAATAATGGTCACTTTTATCTTAAATTGAGGCAAAAGACTTTCACTAACACGATCATTATTCAAACGTTTCCTTTTTTATCTATTTATACAACTTTTGGGATTGACTAATAATTTGTATATGGAAATAAATTGAGGGAAAAATATGATTAGTAGAATTATAACAATAATTGATAATACAGTGATGACACTGCCTAGTTAATTGTAAGTTCACCATGATATTTACTCCGTCTCTTAAAAAATTCATGTATCTCTATCAACAAAGAAGTACTATCTATTTTAAATGTCTCTTAAAAATTTATGTATCTCTATTGACAAAGAAGTACTATCTATTTTAAATATAGATAAATTATCTCATTTAATAAGGTGAGTGTTCTCATCATCGTGAAATTCAAATTTTCTATAGTAACACTCAAAAAAAATTTACAAAAAAAAAAAAAAAAAAACAAATTTTCTATAGACAAATGATTTCAATTCATATGTCTTTTATTCTTGTTCCTTATTATATCCATCTAATAATATTGTGATACGTCAATTAAAATATCATATAAAGTAAAAAATTCGTGTCATATTAATTAAAAAATCATGACGTGATATCTTTATAATAATATTATGAATACGTCAATTAAAATATCATGTGAATTAAAAAATTCATATCATGTTAATTAAAAAGTAAAGAGATATATGAACTCATTCCCTTAAATGTTGGCTTCAATTGGAGCCTAATTAAGGGCCACTTTTTCCTTTTCTTTACAACTTGTAGTACGACGTGATGCGCTTTTACATTTTTATAGTTCAACAATAAAAAAGTTAGGACCTTATGCTTCCATGTCGTCGTGGCGTAATGTAAACCATTTTTATGTTTTATTTTTTCAGATAATCTACAGTATTGTGCGTTATTGTTTTTCATTACCTCTTTTTAATTGATTTGATATAAATCGCCTTTTTAATGGTGCATATCACATGAACCAAAAGTGGAACGTGTCCTGTGGTTGTCACGGCACTTTCGTTCATGTATAACCTTTTACAATTGCTTCCGACTTATTCCTTTTCTTTATCTTTGGAAAAAAACCCTACATATTTCTTCATGAAGTTTGTATCCTTTTTCTATTTATTTTCAGCCCCATTACAAATAGTATATTAAAATCACTATAATAATTATTATGTAGCATAAAACGTGGGAATTGTTATATTAATTACCACGTAATTCTGCTATTTTAATTATACTCTTATAAATATGTCTTGTAGCGTAATTTTTACTAATATAGAAATCCCTACAAGGAGAAAAAAAAAAAAAAAAGTTAATTAACGTTGCCATTCAATTCTCTTATCTATTTTAGTAACTTTAGAAATTTCAAAACCCACTAATAAAGTGAAAATAACCTGACTTAGATAAATCAGGTATTTACTTGTGGTACTACACACTTAAAATAACATAATACGATCAGATAAAAATCTTAATAAGATTATCGAATATGAGATCTTGAGACGCATAAAAATATATATATATAAACTGTTTAGTTTACTAATTTGAATATTTAATTTGAATTTAAATATAATTTTATGTGAAAATTTTTTATTATAATAAAAAAATTAAATGTGATTATTTTTTTTAAAAAAAATTTATTATAATAAAATTTAAATTGATAACATAAACTAACATAATTACGGCTATGCCCGGTCATTTATTTGTTTATTATTGCTTGAGTGTGATGTGTGGTACGATTACAGTTCCCACTGCGCAGTAGGGAAAAGGTAAGCGTTGGGTGTTGACTAGTTGGTTCTGTTCAAGAGGCACGGCTTTCTGATACAATACAATCATGACCACGTGAGTTGTCCGCGTCGTCCAACCCTGTCGCTTTGACCGCCTTCTTGGTCAAACTGATTTGGGAATCTCCGTGATCCTCTGCGCCCTGGTACACCTAAACTTTATTAAACTTGCACTGCTGTCTCTTTTGCTTTTTTGGCTAAGATTTATCCACCGAGAGTGACGTCTCAACACGTGTCAACACAGGCTCTGAATACTTACCTCCTTCAATTAGTTAATAAATAATGCCAGACTTTATATAATATGGTACGCTTCAATATGTATATTTGTGCAATGAGATTAACTACGAGTCCACAAAAACTTCTCTTTGACGTTATTTCACAAATAGTTTTTAATTTCTAAACTTACAACCCAATTCCATTATTTATTTTTAAAATATAATTTTATTCCTTTATGTGGTTTAGCATTTTATCAAGTTGGTATTCTTTTCAAGTGAGATTCCGTTTGGTACTTAGATTCGCTCCATGATTCGAATCATGATTCGTGATTCGTTACAGTATTTTCTCTCACAAAAAATACACATAAATCGAAAATGGTTCTAATCATATGATTTGAATCAATGAACCAAACGGACCTGTATCGTTCCTTCAAAATTTTACTTTTTGTTTTTTTTTTTTTAAAGGGGATAATTCTTAATTAAAGTTTTATCTTGGTTTTCTATCTGCTTTCACTAGAGTTTTTCGATTAATGATTATGCTAAAAAAAAATTCATTTTACAGTGGTAATTCTAAGAATTTATCAAAGAAAAGTATTGACACCGACGTAATTTTATAGCCAATGAATCTAAATACTACATGAAAAGCATAAACTATTAAGGATACGTAAATATCCTTTCCTTCAATATATATTATTTGTAAATCAATTGTAATAACCAACCTTGATTGTATTACGACATTACCTTTTATTTTCAGGAGATTCGGTGTATTAGGAAACTTACCATTATTTGTATCATCATTATTGTATATATATTTCCGCTAATCAACAAAAGTGAGGGCTATATTATTCACAAATATATTCAATCTTTTATGGTATCGACTTAATCTCGACAAACGCCTATCAAAAAGGAAAATTTGATTAGTTCCATCTTTCCATGGCATCAACACCAAATTCTTCTACTACCTCTACAATCCAAATTACTAATTATCAATTTAAAACACGTTTAATTTCCATCAATGTATCAAGCCCTCTCAAACTCACCACAACCAACTATGTGTCTTGGGAAACCCAATTCCACACCCTTTTTGTTGGATATGATTCCCAATGCTTTATCCATGCCCTCCGCCAACCATTCAAACAAATGGTTCACAACAACCAAACCCAGATTTTTTTTTTGGATCCGAAAATTCTCAATAAATATAGCTCTCTCTCGCTATTTCATTGCTACTGATGATGAAACAAACAACCAAAAAAAAAAAAAAAATTGAAGAATGCACAAAGTGTCACTGACATAAAATCTATTAAAAGTCGAGCATGAACTTGCTCTTCTTGGTGCACCAATGCATAAGAACATAACCATGAAGATCCTTATTTATTCATTATAAAGATCTTGTCTCTGCTGCTCAAGCTCGATTTCCATATTTTGAAAAAAAAAACTAATCACCTTTGAAATTTAAGAAAAGAGGATAAACCAAGTCCATTGCATGAGAATCCTACCATCAAGGCCCCGGCATGGGTATCCAAAATCCCGCCATGATTCCAAATTCTTTATCGCCGTTGCTATCTAGGCCGTTGTCAAGTTCCTTCGGACATACCGCCAAACAATGTCCCGCCTTGTCGTTTTATCTCGTTACTTTATAATGCCAACACATTTCTTGAACTCATTGCCAACAAACAACCAAAGAATTTTACCTGAATATTCTTTCACTTCCGGTGTTCTCTTGTCCTCCATTCTAGATGCTATCATGATCGCGATTAGTACTATTCAATTATGTCTCAAAATCATACCTTCCAATGTTCTCTGTGTTCCTTCTATGACAAAAATTTAATTTCCATATCCAAGGTTTGAACATAATAATGTCTCTGTGGAATTTTTACCTTTCTTTTTCTTGAAGGATCTTAGAAAATAAGTGTTATAGAGAATTACAAAGCCAACCCAAATAAAGCACCTTGAATTTTCCTTCTCTTGTCAAAACCACCAACTAGTTAGCCATCCCGCTCCCGATTCTTAAAACATTGTTCACCAAAATAATCTATTATTGGAACATCATCTTTATTTTGTAATGCTTTCAATGTAATAAAACTCATAAGCTACCGTTTTTATTTTTCACTATTTTTCCACTTGAAAAAAATGAAAATAATTTTGGTTAAAATACTATGCTCTTTTTGTTGATCACTTTACAAAATATATGTGGTTGTAAAGATTAAAACAAAAAAACGAGGTTCATGATGTGTTTATTCGAAACAAATCGTTTTTTTGCCCGCTAGTAATCAATTATATACCGAAATGGTGGTGAATATCAAGCATTACGAAATTTTTTTCCATCATTAACGGAATTTCCCATCTCACTTTCCTCCTCATCTCCGTAGAGAGAGAGAAGATCGTCGAGTCTTGCTCTCCTTACCCATTCTATTTTTTTATTGGCCTCATGCTTTTCAAAATAATCTATTAATAAAACTACTAAATATAATTTTGGCACTCCAAATTAAAAACTTATCTTTGGTTGTCTCGCTATTGAAAATATTTTTCCATTTTTATTTTTGGATACAAAAAAATAAAATCATTTTAGAACTATTTCCAAAATTGATGTCCCTAATATTATTTTACTTTGAAAATCTATCACCCTATACTTTTTCAACAACAGACCCGACATATCATCTTTTGGCCATTTTACAATCTTCTTAATCTTGCTTTTATTTTTATTTCAAAGTAGACTTTAATAATCGATGTAAATAAACTATTCCACAATCATTACTTACCCACAATAAAATTAATAATAACCACCCAATGTGAAAGAATTCCCAATTTTAAACCTTTTATCCAAGGATTAACATGCTATGACCAGTTCCAAAATGGATTCCATGAATAAACAAGTACATGGCAAATTGTTCCATTCCATCCCAAAACCTTATTGGTTGTAAATGGGTCAAGTTGACATGGTTCTTTAGCTCCCTCATTTCTCGGTTTTCATCGTACTCATGTTGATAAAGATCTTTAGTCTTACCTTTTTTTTTTTTTTTTTAAACTTGATGTTATTTATTTTAAATTGACACAAACTGTAATTAACTTGACATTTAAACAATGTAATCTGGTCTCAAGGTAAGAAGCTTTTCATTTGAAGACTTTTCTCGAATATTTAAAACTAAGATGTTTGTCATGTATCGATTAATTTTTTAAGGATGTACCTATTTATTTGGTGGTTAAAGTTCATCCAATTAAAATTCTTATTGACTTGGCCCATTTTTTTTTTTTTTTTTTTTCATGAAAGATGGTTTATTTCTATCCCAATTCCCATCAATTTTCTTGTTCGCACTAAAATAGTCATTGATGTGCATGTACGTGCACATGGGTAGGGAACTTTAAATAATTTTTTATAAGCAGTTATGAGCACAAAATAAAGATTAATTATGAAATTTTGAAAAGAAAAATAAAACGATACATATTTAACCATCAATTGGCCTCACATTTGACTTCCGTGTCATTTTTTCGATGGTCAAAATGATGACCTTATTTTGAACAAATCTTGTTTCTTGGACCCCCTATTTGGATTCGTAAACCTGAGACTCCAGTAAAAGGTCGCTCATACTATCTGAATATGGATTGCAAGAAGATTATTTCCTTGATTATACTATTGTTGTTACATCGGGCAACATATCTTTGTTCGAATCCATTTTTCATTCCCGAATGAAGCATGTTGCTAACTTTTTTTAATAAAGTTATCTTAATAGGGACATATAAGAAAATATATTTATTTTAGAAACAAGATAGGAATATTATTTCACTATCTTGCGGGGGCATATTAAGGATAAAATTTTCCTTCAAAATTTTTTGTAAATCAATTGTAATTTAAAAAAAATTACCTTGATTGTAGGAGATTCGATTGTAACCTCCACTACCATTATTTGTATCATCATTATTGTATATATATTTCCTTTTATTATGCCATTATTCACAAATATATTCAATCGCTCTTATAAACTTATAAAACGAACATGAAAATTTAAGATTTAGAAGATCATAACATGTGATTCGATAGATTTTAATTTTCACTCACGCGATACTTTATTATATCATATATATATATATATATATATATAAGAATTATAGAACTTTTAGCGACTTAAAGACAAACGCCTATCAAAAGTGAATTTGATTAGTTTATGATAGGACATTTTTACTTTTGATTTAAATACGTTTAATTGATATCAAGGAAATATGTAATCTTTGTTGGGGAAGATTCCCAATGCTTTATCGCCTTTGCCTTGCATGCGTGACATTTTTTATTATGTGTACTTTAATAAATATAGCTCGCTATTCTGATGATGACAAACAAAAAAAAAAAAAAAAAAAAAAAACTTTTCTCCAAAGACTGACATAAAGAGGGCAAATTAGTCGGCCCCTTATCAACTATTAGTGTTATTTATTCATTACAAAGAAGCGATTTCCATATTAAAAAAAAAAAAATTAAAAAATTTAGAGAAATTGTCATGTCATTGCATGAGAATATACTTTGGTTTGGGTATCCAAAAGATGATTCCAAATTCTTTATCGCCGTTGCTTCCTTGAAGTTCCTTCGGACGTAACAATTGTTGTCGTTTTATTACTTTATAATGCCAACACATTCTTGAACTATTGGGCAACAACCGAATTTTACCTGAATATTCTTTTGCGGTGTTCTCTTGTCCGCATTCTAGATGCTATTGGCGATTAGTACTATTCAATTATGTGAAAATCATAATTCCATGAAACAACATAAAGGTTGGAGAAATAATTTAATTTCTTTTGAATTATTAGAAAAGGAGTGTTATATAAAATTACAAAGCCCTAAATAAAGCACTTGAATTTGTTATCTTTAAGAGCTAGTTAGCTACAATCATTATGACTTTCGATCTTGGAACATGATGGATGTGTTTAGAATTGATCTCGTTTTTATTTTTTACTATTTTTCATGAAAAAAATGAAAATATTTTTAAAATGACGTTTGACGCAATAAAGATAAAAAACGGAAATAGAAACTATTTTTTGATTTAGTGTAAAATGAAAGAGAAATAAAAAATGATTTTTAGTCGTTTTTTATTTTTTTGTTTTCGTTTTCTCTTATCTCAACAGAGAGAGAGAAAGAGAGACATTAATAGATTTTTTTTTACACTGAAAATAATCTATTAATAAAACTACCAAATACAATTTTAAAAATAATTTATGTCTGAGATTAAAAATATTTTTATTTTTATTTTTATACAACAAAAATAAAATCATTTTAGAACTATTAGAGTTGATGTCCCTAATATTATTTTACTCTGAAAAATCACATATACTTTTTCAACAACAGCCGACATATCACTTTTGGCCATTTTACAATCTTCTTAATCTTGCTTTTATTTTTATTTCAAAGTAGACTTTAATAATCGATGTAAATAAACTATTTCATTACAATAAAATTAATACAGTGAAAGTTCCTTTGCTTTATTTTGCAAGGATTAGCTATGACCAGTTATTGGATTCCATGAATAAACAAGTACTTATTAATTATTATAAGTCAAGTTGACAGCGTCTTTAGCTCCCTCATTTCTCGGTTTACGTACTCATGTTGATAAAGTCTTTAGTCTTACAGTTTTTTTTTTTTTTTTTTAAATGAATTATTTATTTTAAATTGACACAAACTGTAATTAAGTTGACATTTAAACAATGTAGCTGGAAGGTAAGAATATTTTTGGCGCGTTCGAATATTTAAAATAAGATGTTTTATGTATCGATTAATTTTTTTTAAGGATGTACGTATTTATTTGGTAAATAGGCAATTAAAATCTTATTGACGTTGACTTTTTTTTTTTTTTTTTGGCTCATGAAATGGGATTTTCCCGTTTTAATAGTCATTGATGTGCATGTACGTGCACATGGGTAGGGAACTTTAAATAATTTTTATATAAGCAGTTATGAGCACAAAATAAAGATTAATTAGAAATTTTGAAAAGAAAAATAAAGATACATATTTAATTTTGTTGTAGACATTTGACTGTGTCATTTGAATGGTCAAAATGAGCTTATTTTGAACAAATTAATTTTGCTTCCCATTTGGATTCGTAAACCTGAGACTAGTAAAAAAATATTACCATAGAAGATTATTTCCTTTGATTATACACCTAGTTGTTAGAATCAGTGGCAGAGTCAGCATTTTACTTCAGTAGAGACGTATATTAATTTTTTTTAACAAATTATCTTAATAGGGACATATAAGAAAATATATTTATTTTAGAGAGGGCATATATTATTTCAGTAAAGACTTAAGTGTAAAATTTTAAAATTTTTAAAGGTAACATTTAAAAAAAAAAAATTTGAGTGGGAACAGTAACCTCCACTGAACTGTACTTAAATCCGTCATTAGTTAAAAGAGGAATTCCTTTTATTCTTTATACGCACAAGCATATGCTGTTAGCATAAGAATCTTAATATTTACAAGCCCTCACGTATATATATGATCCTTTCATAATTTAGTTGTTATATGTTGGATCAAGTCTTCGTCAAACTCCACAAATATTGGTATCTTTTTTTTTTTTTTTCTTTTTTTTTTTGTAGGCTCAACGTATTAAACTCTCACTTGCAACATTTTTATATATAGATTTGATTATTATCGCTATTCTAGCAAAGAAAAAAAACTAACATCAGCACCACTTTTCTCCCACCGGCCAAAAACTCTCTCCGAGTAATGAAAACCACGTTTTGTTTGTTTTCCCATTTCTTTAATCATTGATCGAAAGCATATGTGGAAACCACTAAGACAAATGATAAGTCCACATGTCAAATATTTGGAGCCCATCAAAGTGAATGAATGGTCAAGCATAAATCATGCAGTGATATAAGAGTTCTGACGCTACACGAGTGTTCGGCTTGTATTTTATTGATCTCCAATTACCATTTTTCTTCCGATTGGACCAATATGTATCTAACACTTTCACAAAATCGTTAAAAACTTAATAGAATTGACCAAAATAAGACCACATTTTAATCTTTAACAAATGAACTCACGTATAATAAGAACACATCTTAATCTTTTTTCTAACTTTTACATTTATTTAAGGATAATTTTATAACTGACAATCCGGGTAGCGACACGACGACACGACTCGAAATTCACTCGAAATTAGCGGGTTTAGGTTTATTACAAATAGGTCCGAGTCAAAATCAGGTCGAACTTGTGAAACACAATTAAATAACGTGTCATTTTCAGGTTGACTCACCAATCCGCAATTGACCCGCCATAGCTCGTTTATTAAACATGTCATATTTGACTAACACGAATACACAACCCGTTTATTACCCAATTTACAAACATGTTTAAAAATAGATTCAAAAATAGGTTAACACGACCAATTTATTACCTATTTTATAAACAGGTTCAAAAATATGTTCAGATATAGGTTAACACGACTCATTTATCACCTATTTTATAAACAGGTTAACAGGTAATCAACGGGTTGACACGACACATTTATGACCCAATTAATAAAAAGGTTATTCGTGTCATCCAATATACAGGTTGTGTTTGGATTTTGTATTTCGACACGATTAATAAAAAGGTTATTCGTGTCAGACCTATTCGTGTCAACTAAAAAGGTCAACACGACATGAATACGACCCGCCAACACGAATTGTCACCCTTACTCCCTTAGATAATTTATATAAGAGAAAATTGTTGAGCTGTGACGAAACATTTGAGGATCAATACATGGTTGGTTCAATTTCGTTTGTAATAATTTTATGACAAAATGCCAAAAATAAGACGTTTTGATACATCGAGATGCGATTTGTAACGTTCTAAAATTTAGGGGTTGTTCTTTTGTAACAAAACTCAAAAAAAGTTAAAACTCAAGTTACAACTTTATTTAAGTTCACATTCTTTTAAGTTTTAACTTTATTCAAATTACAACTTCAACTTAAGTTATAATTTAAATTCAACTTAAAATCTTCACTCAAATCATATTTCAAAAGAATAGGGCCTAAACTTTAGGAGCAAAAAGTGTAGCTAGGGGATCAAAAATAAAATTAACCCCATATCTCAAGACTCAACGCAAATCATATACTTGCACGTCTTTTTCATGCTTAATAGTTTCTAGTTTTTAGTTTCTATTCAGCTGTCTTGGCGAGTCTGAACGTGTAAGAAAAAATATTCTTTTCTAAAATTAGTTCATTTTAAGAGCAAGGAGAACGCCAAAAAGTGTGTTTTTTTTTTTTTTTGGTTATTTGGAGGGACCGCCAAAAATAATTTGACATCTCAACAAAAGTAAAATAAAAAATCAAATGACACGTGGAAGCCAGATGGCGTGCCACGGATCATCACTACTGACAGCGGTACAGGTGCAGTGCAGGCAAAATATTTGGTACGCTATTTGCCTTTCTTAACGGAAAACGGAAGTTAAAAACTAAAAAGTCACGTGCGTGTTTTAAACTTTCTCAGGAACAGAAATGGGTTAGTTCTAACTAGAATGCACAAAAAAGTGAAGGATCAAAAAGTTCCAAGTTCGTGCGCCGCAAGAGCTGTTAAGTACGCTTTTAGAGCCGAAACAGTAAAAGAAAGAACCGGATAGCTCCGCCAACGCCCGCTAGCCACTTGCCCTCCCCGTACCCTCTTGGATAAGGATGAACATTGAAAATTTCTCCACATTTTGAACAAAACAAATAATAAAATGTAATTTATAAAGGTGTTTAATATGAATATTTGTGTTATAATTTATAATTTATTATAATATTTTTTTTATAAATAATATAAATAAATTAAAATAATTTTAAATTATAATTTTAAATTTGTAAGCTAAACATTTAGTATTTTATTAAAGAAAGTCTTTTATTGTAAAACATGTTGTAAGAATTGTGTTTTATCGTTGAATTCATTTTTTAAAAATCATATCCATATTAAGAGTAATTTTATGTGTCAAATTTAATAGTTAAAAAATTAATCAAATAACTAATCAAATAGTTTATACCATCTGTTTCTAAGCCGTAGAACAAAATAACATACCCTACTCTAAAGATTTCTCTTATTAAATTGATAGTATTTGAAGACTTGAAAATTTTATTCCAACTGTTATTTATATATACACACACATGATCTATTTGGGATAATATAATGCTTTAAACTTGAAATGACGGTTCTATCCTTTTAGTTTAAAATAATTAAAATCAAAGAGGATCCAGACCTAATTTTTTTTTTTTTTGTTATTTAATTATGTTTTCAGATTTTTTTTTTCTTAAATTATGTTTTCATATATTACAAGGACGTAATCGTTCGAAAATGAGAATACCAAATCAATAAAAATCGATAACGGCAGAATACCGGATGATATATTCCTTTTTTTTTTTTTTTTTTTTTTTTTCCTTTCTCTAAATTTAAATTAAGATGGATATTTTATAGATAATTACCTTGATCCTTGTAGAGACTTTCTCAAAAGGACCTTTTCGTCCATTTCTGCTGCGCCAACCTTGTTTATGAATGGAGACTCGGTGAAGTCTTATAGTGACATTTACCTCGTGTGAGCTGTAATTTTGACGTTAGGCACCACCAAATTTTCTCCGATATTATTTTTCTTTGGAAAAAAAAAATCACAAATTAAGATTAAGCGTCATGTCGTTATAGTAAACAAATTTCACACGTTACACTAATAATATGATTGTTTATATATTCTCTTATACGCTCCTTTTTAATTAAATAATGCCAAGCAGTGCACTGTTGTTTGAAGTGATGCGAGTACAAATAAGTACGTAAATTATTAGTCAGCCTTATTCCAAGCACCGTCGCCAATTCTTAAGGTCGTTTGAGATAGTTTGTGTTCTATATTTTTAAGTAGTAGAAAAAAAATAATTATAAATTGAGATTTTTTAATTAGTGTTTAGATAATGTCTGAAAAAAATACTTTTATATCTAATTAAGAATAGCTTTTGAACCTATTTGGGTAAAAAAATTAAAAGCATTTTTTATTACAAAAAGGAATGTAATAAAAGAATATGAATGAGACATTTAATTTGTTATTCACAAATAAAAACTTTAAAATGTAAGTAAAAAAAGTTTTTCATAAGTACTAAAGAGATGACTTGTTCTAAAAATACTAAAAAAAGTTAAAAGCACTTTAAATTGTCCATTTAAACAGATTCAAAAGTGATTTTTAGACTAAATAAGTTAAAAATAACTTTTTTTTAGTAAGTCTAAGCAGAACTTTAGTCTCACCTCATAATAGTAGCAAAACTCTTGCGAAGACGTCCCTATTGATAAGAGATCAACTTTTGATCGTTAAATATGTTTAAAAATATATCAAATTATAAAAAATTATAAAACATACAATTTTTTATACTAAAAATAGAACTTTTTTGATAGTTTAGTTTTTCAATATCTACTAAAAAAACCTTCTCTATATCTAAGAAACTTATACTTATGGAAAGCGTTGATTAGTCATATGCTACACTATGAGTGTAAGGTCCAGTAAGTAAATCATTAAAAAAAAAAATTGTACAATTGATTATTTATTTAGAAAAAAGACAAATACTTTTTAAAATGCACGAGTCTTGAATTTTTAGCCTATACACTTGATTAACACGTTTGAGTCAAAATACTATAGAGTATTAATCTAGAGAAAAGATAAAAATGTTAGAACAATGGTGACTTCATTAATTTTCTCTTATTTTTATTTATTATCTTACCACTATTAGGTCTATATCGTTCAAAATTTTTGTAAAAGCCTAAAAATCATTTGTGTCAATTCAAGTAGTACGATGATAAAAATAAGGTTTTTTTTTTTTTTTTTTTTTTTTTTTTTTGTGAATTGTGGATAATATCTAGGGTGCATTAGCTAGTTGGAGTATAATCTTTTTTGGTAACCAAATGAGTCTAGTTAAGTTTGTTTCCCATTGCTAGAATTCTATACGATACAGGAGTATAATTCATTTATGATCCATCGCTCTCTTCATTTACTTTAGAAAAAAAATGAAAAAATGGAATGTTTGTCGTGTCAAAACAAAAAAAAAAAAAAAAAAAAATGTAAAAAGATTGGGAACATAATGCTATACGATCAAGTCTGATTTTTGTAAAACAAGTAGTCTTGGTAATTTATCTTAATTAGTGGAAATTCTCATTTTGCTAAACTGAATTTCATTAAACAACAAAGAAATAAACAAAAAAAAAAAAAAAAAAAAAAAAAAAAAGACAACCGACGAACAACTAAAGATGTAGAAGGCCCTACCGGCAAAAAGATACAAAAGACCCACAAAGACGCTAATGGCCAATTTACGCCAAGAAGCAGGAACCAAACAACCACAACTGCACTAAAAACACCGACGAACAAAAGAACAAGTAGCGTAAAAGCATCCATAAAGCAACAATATCAAATCTAAAGGTTTGCCTTTATTCATAATTTGACTAATTAGTGATAAATTAGAGGAATTTAAGTAGAACACACGTTGATTGCAAATAGAAAATAAAATAAATGGTTTATTGGCGTTCGAATTGTTATGTGCATTATTTTAGTTGTATTGGAGCATCAATGAGAAGTTAATATTGTTTGTAGATGTATGAATGACACAATTTTTAATCTGAATATTTTGGTCAATCAATTAATAAAATGTATTACGTTTACAAAGCTTATGTGGGTATGAAAATATTTTATTTCTTTTATTGGATAAGGAATTTGAAGTCTACACCTTATGTGAAATCAGGTATGAAATTATTATTAGATTATAATTGAAAAAAAAAAAAAAAAAAAAGCCTTCACGCATTAATTGACTATGAAAAGAGAGTGAAAAACGACAACCTCAAGACATCTGAGTTAAATATAGGAGAAAGTGAGGGAAGACGACATTTAAGGCCTAGGGTATAACATATCATCAGACTAAATGGATGTAAGAGACATAGGCCGTTTTTGAAATTAATTTTATTTTTATTTTTCATATTTTTTGATAAAGAAAAAATAAAAATGTTTTTAAAATGATATTTGACATAATAAAGACAAAAAATAGAAATGAAAATGATTTTTTAATTTAATATAAAATGAGAGAGAAATTAAAAATGATTTTTCATTTTTTATTTTTTATTTTCATTTTATGCTCGCTCGGCAGAGAGAGAGAAAGAGAGACATTAATAGATTTTTTATACTGAAAATAATCTTTTAATAAAACTACAAAATGCATTTTTAAAAATAATTTTTGTGTGAGATTTAAAATGTTTTTATTTTTATTTTCATAAAAAAAAATAAAATTATTTTAAAATGAGTTTCAAACGCAGCATATATAACCTCACACATGGAGAATCAACGGTTCAAATTAGATCAAACCGAAATTTTCGTGCATTCCTGAATCTATAAACAAGAGTGATTGCAGATGTGATGGAAAAAATGAGTTGATCTTTGTGGTTTCTTATTGAAACACCCCGCACGTGGAGAATCAACGGCTCAAATTAGATCAAGCCGAAATTTTCGCGTACTCCTGAATCTATAAACAAGAGTGATTGCAGATGTGATGGAAAAAATGACTTGATCTTTGTGGTTTGTTATTGAAACACTATTCATTTTCATTCTCACAGATTTTTCTGAGAAAGATTTATGACTTGAAATTGAAACGTTCTCCTTGCAGCAGGAACCCACATTTCTCCCCTAACTCAAGAGTTCCAAAGATAAATAATAATAATAATAAAGTTCTTGTAAAAAAAAAAAAAAAAAAGAAGAAGTTAGTATCTTGTTTGAGAAAAAAAAATGATATGTTCATTATTTTATGATAATTGCTATTAATTTTATATTGGATTTGGAGACAAAGTCATGTCCTGCCCATTCATGTTGAATAGCATGAACGAGTTCCCGATACATCCTCTGTAGTGGGGTCGGGGTGGGAAAATACGCTCGCATTTTAAATAAATCTTCTTTTAATACATGAATTCAAAATTATTTAATTCTCAACCAAAATATAACAATAATATTACAAGCAAATAATAATAATAATTAGTTTTTTACTATTTCTCTTTTTTTGTCTAATTCTTCTTTACGGTTCTGTTTTTCTCTTGTTTGATTTATATATATATATATATATATATATGGATTCTGTTACATTTGTATTGAGGCAATTTATCTCCTTTTTTGTTGTTTCATAACTTTGTTATTCTAGTATAATGACACGTTTTAGATTTTTTATTTTTTTTTCCTTCGAATAGGATAATCTTCAGATTCGTTTGATTAATTGGAATTCACGCTCCCTCATGTCAAGTATATATATAATATATTATATATATATATATATATATACATGTATGTATGTATGTATGTATTAAAATAAGGTAATTTTGCGGACGCCATGAAAGAGAAGCAGGGGAGGCTGAGTCCCGTCAATAAAGAGGCCGTATCATCATGTATGCAAAATTATTTACGTCTCCTTTTCTCGCTAATTTATGGTACTACCTAACTGGTCAACTTCCCGGTGTCGGTTGGTTTGCTAGTCTAATTTGATCAATTTTGGGGAGGATGTTAAGATGATATACTATGGCGTCCTTCGTGCCTAAAAAGAATAATTAAGGGAGTAAGGTGACAGATAAATACGAGGTTTTTAGTGCCTAAAAATATAATTCAGCGAAACTAGAAAACAATTCGAGTACAAACAAGGTTTTTTTCCAAAGGAAGAAAGGAAATTTTTCTGTCTTTTAATATATCAGTTGCCCATTATCTAATCTAATATAAATATAAGGAGACGTTTGATATTATAATTATTTTTAATTTGTGTGTATTTTTTTATAAAAAAAATATTATAACAAATCATGAACTATAATTTAAATTATGATATAAATCTTCATACTAAACGTCTCCTAAAAATAGTTATATGATAGTGTTTTGGTAATTCTTGTCAAAATTTATGATATTTCTTTTCACTGAAAAACATGGTATCGAGTCCAACAACTTTTTTTTTTTTTTTTTTTTTTTTTCTTTCAATGAAAGATGGGATTCAAATTTTAGACCTCAATATTAAAGGAGGGTGAGGAGTAATCATTAGACTAAGTTTAAAACTCTTAGGTTTTTTTTTTTTTTTTTTTTTTTGATAGTCCTAATAAAATAGGTATTTTATAAACAGTTATAATTTTAATTATTTTCTTTTATATCCATATGACGTCAATAATTGTTACAAATAATAATATTTTTTATATCATACATGATAGTGATATAAAAGAAAATAACTAAAACCAATATTATTTTTTGAAATAGTGTTTTTATCAATGCTATAAAAAAAAGTAACCATTTGCTTGAAGCCCCATTTATTGTTGACGTATTTATTGTCCGTTATATTGTTAGTTAAAAGTCATAATGTTCAGAAGTAGGTGGTATTTGATTTTTTTTTTTTCTTTGTCAGTATTTAGTTGGTAAATTATAGATAATAATGTTGTGAAGATCTGAAGATGTATAATTACTAAAATAATCCTACTTTATTTTTTTTTGATAAAATACTTTAATTCACATATATATAGCTTTTTTTTTTTTTTTTAAGATAAATATAATGGGTGGATTGAGAATTATAATTTATTGTTGAGGATATTTTATTTATTGTTAAGGATATTTTAGCAAAAATGAATAATTTTTCTCTTCTGGTGAAAAACATAGGTAACTAAAACTTCGAATCCAATCCGCAAAATGAACGAGGCTTAAGTGAAAATAACCTGAATATACTTTTTAAATTCTGCTTCTGGACCGTAGTTTTTAGAATTTGATTTACAAAACTGGAGTTTACTAAACACCTTTACCTATTATTAATTCAAGTTTTTTAAAAATATAAAAGGAACCTGAAAACAATGTCAAAAGGGGTCCTAAGTATGATGTAACATCACAAGAACAAATTTGTCAACACAATTATATACCTCACATGTTATGTCATTTCTATTATGTAAATTAGGTTGGATACCATTTTTAAGTCTAGTTATTAAAGTGTACTACTTTTAAGTAAATTAGGTTTTTTTTTTTTTTTTTTTTTTCCACAAACACAGCATGTTCAAATATCAATTCTCGCAGAGTCGTATTTCTTTAATGTACTTACACTCTCAAACAAAATAAAATATATTTGAATATAATATATTATTTTTGAAAAGACAATCCTTTATTCAATTAAAATAAACATAATAATTATAAATATCAGAGACATTACCAAGATCAATGTAACAATTCATTATAATAGAGATTTTTTTTTTTAATGTACACTCTATTAATTTGAGAAAATTGTAAATATAAAAAAAAAGGACATTTTTAAATTTTGATATTTTCTTTTCTATTGAAATATCTACAAAAAATAATAACTTTTGATTCATGATGACATATCTCCAACTTCTAATTTTTGACAAATATCTAACTTCAAAATATTATCGAAATGTCTATTTATGATTATTAAGATAAATAATATTGCTATAGACATCAACTCAAATACTAACTTTTATATTTTAATTAATATAATATGTGAGTTGTCATTTTATATTAATAAATGTAATTTTTCATTATTAATTGATGTAATAATATTGTGAATACTCTTCAATATAAAAATAACAACTCACATATCACATTAATTAATACATAAAAGTTGATATTTAAATTAGTGTTGCTAACATTATACTTAAGATAATATCCTTTTTGATACATTCTTCTTGTGTGAGTTGTTATGAAATTATATAAATGTTTTTAAAAAATTATTCACAAATGATAGAAAAGTTCAAAAGTCATTACAAATCATTTTAATGGGATTTTTTGATAAACTAGTTTCATTAGTAGTGTTAATTTTTTACCTTTAAATTAAGTTAAAATCATATTATATTAAAAAAATTTGTAAAATAGATAAAATTTGATACATACAAAATTATTAATAATTCTTTATTTTTGTCACCAGACAAGCTCCCATCATTTTAGGATTTTTAGCACATTTGTCTCATAAACTTATTGTGGTTTAGCAAATTGTCTTATCAACTTATAAAGTTGTTACAATATGTCTTATTTTGATGACAATTATGTGAAATTAGTGTCAAAAAAGCACATTTAGTCAAAAATTTTAACATTTTAATTCAAATGTAACACAAATATTTTAATATCTCAACTTTTAATTCCTTAAATTTAATAAAAAATTTGAGCAAATTTAGTTAAATGGGGCATATCGCAACAAATTTATAAGTTCAGAGGTAACTTGTCAAAATTAAAAAATTAATAGACAATTTGCTAAACCATGATAAATTTGAGAGATAATTGTGTCAAAAACCCATCATTTTATCAATAACTCTCTTTTTCCAAGTAAAAAATAAAATAATATTTTTTTTTTTTTTTATGCTAGTAAAAACTCATTAAAAATTAGGAAGATTTCTAGCACGCCTAACGTATTAATAGGTTAGATTTTTCTAACCCTTAAATTTATGTATTTTTTTACGTGATTTTATGTCGATTAATATATTAACGTACCCAAAAAGATCTCAAAAATTAAATAAAAGAAAAGAAGGTTTCCGCATCGTTTGTTTCACGGATTTAAGGTATCGTTCATTTTATCGATTTAAGTTTTTAATTCTAAATTTTTACAGTTGAAAACTCTCAAAAAATATCACATCTAACTTTTTCTACTATAATTAAAAATTTTTTAAAAAATATTACATATCAATTCAAATTAAAAATTTAAATTTATAAAATAAATGAAACCTAAATTTTTAATTTAAATTAAAATATAATATTTTCTTAAAATTTTTAAATATAATAAAAAAATTAAATATAATATATTTTTTTAAAAATTAAATATAAAAATTTAAAATTAAAAACTCAAATTAATAAAATAAATAAATATGATTTCTTAAATACCGATAAAAAAGCCCGAGCGCATCTTCAGCCAAACTCTCGTCAAAATACAGACACCCTCGGCCCCACTCATAACCACGTTTCATTACATGGAACCCGCTACGTGCCGCAATCATAGCCACCTCATGTCGACTTCTCACATCTCTACCCTGCGACCTAGCTGTATCCAACCACACCCCACCGGAGAGAGAAACCAATCCTAAAACTCCAAAATAACACCACTCTAACCGACCGCCTCATATTTTTAAAAACTTTTTGGCTTTATAACCAAAACGCACACAAGTTTTCCTCTCTTGTTCTTCCGTGTTCTTCTCCTCTGCTTGCTTATTGACCTCTCTCTCTCTCTTCGCCCGAAAACGACGTCGCCGAATACCGAATTCCTTTAGATTATCTCTCACCGGAGCTACGCAGATAAAATCGTAAACATCATTTCCCTCCCAGTTTTTGTATTGTTATTCCTTTTGTAGCCGTCTTCTCTTTCCATTTCCGCGAACCTCGCTGCTTTCCGTTTTGCTAGTCGGAATGATGGCGCCGAGAATTGCTGGAGCCCTCGCCGCTGACGAGGGAATAATCTGATTGGGTGGTTTTTTTTTTTTTTTTTGTGGTGATTTGATTCTACTACATGCATCCTTTCTGCTGCGTCTCCACCGTCTCCGACCACTCTCCGGCGAAAACGTCAGCTTCTGCGTTGACGGAGCTCGCCATGCCTCAGGTGACATCGCCCTCCTCCAGATCGGATTCTTCCGGGCGATTGGTAAACCATTTTGGTAACCACAACCACAATCACAGCCAATCCTACAGTCAAAATCACAATAACAATCACAACCACAACCAGAGTCAGAATAGCCACATCGGAAACAACGATTACGGTCGGCTGAGCCAGAGGACGACCGCTGCCGCTGCTGCCGCTGCCGCTGCGGCCATGGCTGCGGCGGAGGCCCTGTCGCGGCCTCCGTCGGCGAGGGAGCAGCCGCTGGACGTGAAGATCAACGATCTCGTCGGAAATGGAGTCTCCGGGATACTATATAAATGGGTGAATTACGGCAAAGGCTGGCGACCTCGGTGGTTCGTTTTGCAGGATGGAGTCCTCTCGTACTATAAGATTCACGGTCCCGATAGGATCGTCGTCAGCCAAGAGACGGAGAAAGGTTCCAAGGTCATTGGTGAGGAATCGAATCGAAGAATTTCTCGCCAGAAGAATGGCAGCACCTCTCACAACCAGCACCGGCGTAAGCCGTTCGGTGAAATTCATCTCAAGGTACCGCTTTGATTCCTATTCGAATTTCTTTATCCTTTCTCTTCGAGTGATAATTTAATATCTGACTGTCCTGTTTCAATTTGTATGGAGAAAATTTCCCTTAGTAATTTCGTAATTTAATTTCTAGCCTCCTGATCGATTTTCCATTTTTTATTGGACGAAGATTGAAATCAGGATTGATCTTATGTTTTGGAACAATAATTATAATTTCTTTCATCACCGATTGATATAATAAATAAATATATACAGTATTGATTGATTTCTGAAGAATTCATTTCTAGGTTTCAAGTATCCGCGAGAGCAGATCCGATGACAAGCGGTTCTCGATCTTCACTGGCACGAAAAGGCTTCACTTGAGGGCGGAGACGCGTGAAGATCGATTGGCGTGGATGGAAGCATTGCAGGCTGTGAAGGACATGTTCCCGCGGATGTCAAACAGCGAGCTAATGGCACCAATTGACAATGTGGCAGTGTCGACGGAGAAACTGCGGCAGCGGCTTGCTGAGGAGGGCGTCACAGAGGCAGCAATCCAGGACAGCGAGCAGATAATGAAGAGTGAATTTGCGGCTCTGCAGAACCAGCTTATGCTGCTCAAGCAGAAGCAATGGCTCCTAATGGACACGCTGCGACAGTTAGAGGTACGGAAACTTAACGCCACTAAGAATTCTTCTTCGGTACTGCAGATCTCTAATGCTCTCTAAACCACCAAATAAATATGATTGGAGGCTGTGGGGCTTTTCGTTGATTGCCTCCTTTCTTTTGTTTCCACCAATTAGTGTTGTAACTTGCTCTGATTCTTTTGTATACAATTACCGGTGGAATTTTTTCCCCTTTACTCCTTATGTATACTTTTTTTTAATGTATAAATATACCTTTTTTTTCCATAACCTGTGGGCTTCTGTTAATAGAATTTGTTGTGTAGACTACAGATGTAGAACTATGTTGTTTAATTCATGAATTTTAACCCAAGTGCCTAGATCTTAGGATGACGTTAATTACCTAGGTATCAACCTCTTCGCATTTAACTTTTACATGAAATATCTAAAAGGACAAATTGTTGGTGGGACAATTTGTGGAATTTACCGGGATAAAAATGTGTTTGAAGCAAAATGCAGTTATTTACCATGTTAACAGTTAAAACTATGTAGGGCATGCGTGTATGTCCACCATGTCTCTGAAAACTTAGTTGCTCTTAGTTGCTCCTGATGTTTGATATCTCAATCCATCCACCTTAGTCTGCAATTGTTTATTATTTTAGATGTTGAAAATTGAAATTTTCTTAGTTCTTTACCCGTTGTTTGTGTACTTTTTGGGAGTTGGAGGGTTGTGGTTGTGGTTGTGGTCAGGTGGGTGGGGTGGGGGGGGGGGAAGCTGTTGATATAGAGTTAGGATTTTCACTCACTAATGCCCTTTCCTAGATATCTTGAGTCATATAAGTTGAGCTCTTTTAATAGTCCTGCCACTTTACCTATTCTCCTCCAAGTGAAGTTCCCGTGTTTAGTTTCGTGAGGGAAAAATTAGAACAATAGAACTTATGAAGCAACTAGGCTATGGAAATGGTAGTAGGAGGAGGTAAACTATGGTGGTGATTAAGGCAATCACCATGATGGATGATGTGGTATTAACTAGGCTGCCGAAATGGCGGCAACACTATTGGCCCGTTTGGTTCACACGTTTATGTCAGTGATTTTGATTTTGAATTCAAATTTTGTGAGAGAACCATTGATAGAATCCCTCATCTCAAGACTTACTTTCGGAAGAATAGGAAGAATGGTGGAGTGGTTGCTGGTTTAGTGGGATTAGAGGATTTAGTGGCTTCAGTGGCTAAACCAGTCAAGTCACACGTGGAGATTTAGTGGTTGAACAAGTCAAGTCACACGTGGAGGGCCTTGAAGAAGTCTTGGGGTCTTATGCCCATGATTAACAGAATTGTGCTCCACTCTTCCATTATTTTCTCAAGTTTCAGCAAAGTAGTTTCTTTCTGTTTTGCAAATAATATGACTCTGAGGATTAGTATAAATACCTGTAAAAGAGTTCATTTGATTATTGTCGAATTGAATTTATGTTTGTATTTGGAGATTTGTCCACTCCACACGGACTACCTTTATTGTTGACCTTTGTGTTGAGATTCTCATACTTTGATCTTCAATAAAATTTCCCTTTTCCAACAGATTTGACCCTTTAATTCCTTTAATTTTACAGCTTCTAACATTTTGGTATCAGAGTCACGGTCCGATCCGAAATGCTGTCCACACGAGCTTCCACTTCCCATCCTGAACCACCACATCCACCCACCAATCCACCTACTGACCCAAGCAATCCCGCCCCTCGTCCTGCATCCCCAAACGCTGATCCAATAGCGTTGCAACTTTCTTTCATCGCTTCTCGACTTAAAGCCCTTGACATTTTGGTAGCTGATGTGGCAGCACTCAAGGCTCAATCTAGTAGCAAGCCGAACCCCTCTCCGGTGGGTTACACAAAGGCAAGGCCAAAGAAATTCACCTTGGTTCCCATGAACAAAGGAAATCTATCTGGTCAGAAGCTGAAGACGATGATGCTAACAGCCCTTTGGTGGCATCGCATGCCATTCCACTATTACCCAACTCTAAGCCTCCAAATATCCGCCCGTACCGATACCCATACTACTATAAATCCGAAATAGAAAAACAAGTTGATGAACTTCTCAAAGTTGGCTTCATCAAACCCAGTTCTAGCCCATTTGCCAGCCCGGTTCTGCTAGTCTAGAAGAAAGATAATACTTGGAGGTTTTGTGTGGACTACAAGGCCCTAAAACCAATTAACCGTACCTGACAAGTACCCAATTCCTAATATTGACGAATTGCTAGATGAACTCCACGGAGCCACTGTTTTTTCCAAAATCGACCTCCGTTTGGGTGATCACCAAATCCGTGTTCACCCTCCCGACATCCATAAAACTGCTTTTCATACACATTTGGGCCACTACGAATTTGTAGTTATGCCTTTTGGACTCACTAATGCACCCTCAACATGCTGATTTTCTTGCATTAGCCTTGCCAATCAACATGGATTTCATGCACTTGCCTGATGCTTTAAGCCAAGATCCATATACCAAGGACATCATTGAGGCTCTCCAACGGGACTTTGGTTCACAACCCGGCTTTCACCTAGCGGACGAGAAACTCTTCTACCAGACTAGGCTAGTCATACCGGATGATGCTACCTTAAGTCTTAAATTATTAGCCGAATCCCATGATTCATTGGCTGAAGACACTCAAGCGTCTCACCTCTTGCTTTTTCTGGCCCCAAATGAAACACGATGTGAAGAGATATGTTCAGAATTGCATGGTTTGCCAACAAAATAAATATCAAACACTTGCACTAGCTGGTCTCCTATAACCAATTCCGATTCCGGAGCAAGTTTGGGAAGATATTTCCTTTGATTTTATTGTTGGCCTTCCGAAATCTGGGGGAATTTGATACTATCTAGGTGGTCGTAGACAGATTAAGCAAGTATAGTCATTTTCTTTTACTAACACATCCTTTTACTACAAAATCAGTGGCTGCTTTTTTTTGCAGGGAAATTATTAGGTTGCACGGCATGCCTCGCTCTATCTTGTCTGATAGTGATGTCATTTTCCTTAGCAGTTTTTGGCAAGAGCTATTCCGGCTTAGTCAAACTCGGCTTCGGATGGGGACTTCTTATCACCCTTAGTCGGATGGCCAAACCGAGGTGGTGAACCGCTGTTTGGAGGCTTGCTTGCGTTGCTTTGCATGTGAACAACCATCTTCCTGGAGCAAATTCATTCCTTGGGCAGCATTTTCCTTCAACACGGGCTTCCATACTTCAACGGGTACCACTCCCCTCAAGGTTCTTTATGGTAGGGATCCGCCTAGCTTACATCCAATTGTTCCAAGGGAAACGCATATTGCTGAGTTAGAAGCACAATTGTTGGAACGTGATGACATGTTGAAGCTTATGTGTGAAAATCTTCTCAAAGCTCAATCTCGAATGAAGGCATATGCTGATTCTAAGCGTAGAGAATTCTCTTTTGAAGTAGGTGACGCAGTTTTCCTTTGCATTCAGCCCTTTCGTCAGTGTTCTTTGTCTAAGTGAAAGTATGAAAAGCTCTTTCCTCGATATTTCGGGCCATATACTATTCTTCATCATGTGGGACCAGTGGCATATGAATTGGATCTGCCTTCGGACTCTAAACTCCATCCCAATTTTCATGTGTCTTTGTTGCGTCATGCTCGTGGCCAACTCCATCCACACCTCCAATGGCTTTGCCCATCTCTGATGATTGGGAGCTCCACTTAACACCAGCTAAGATTTTGGACCATCATTGGGTAACATAGTCTAGTATTCCCTCACTTGAGCTCCTGGTTCAATGGACAGATCGTCCTATTTAGGAAGCTTCTTGGGAAAATTATGATCTCTTGGCGGGTCAATTCCCAAATTTTCGCCTTGAGGACAAGGCGAGTTTCCAGGGGGGGTGTACTGATAGAATCCCTCTTCTCAAGACTTACTTTCGAAAGAATAGGAAGAATAGTGGAGTGGTTGCTGGTTTAGTGGGATTAGAGGATTTAGTGGCTGAACCAGTCAAGTCACACGTCGAGATTTAAGGCCCGTTTAGTTCACTGATTCGAATTTTTAATTTGAGTTGAGAATGACTTTATGTGAGAGCTTTTTATTGTAGCAAAAAAGTTAGATGTGACTGTTTTTGAGAGTTTTTTACTGTAGCAAACTCGAATTCTAAGCTTGAATCGGTGAAATGAATGAGACCTTAGTGGTTGAACAAGTCAAGTCACATGTGGAGGGCCTTGAAGGAGTCTTGGTGTCTTACGCCCATGATTAACAGAATTGTGCTCCGCTCTTCCATTATTTCCTAAGTTTCAGCAAAGTAGTTTCTTTATGTTTTGCAAATAATATGACTCTGAGGATTAGTATAAATACCTATAAAAGAGTTCATTTGATTATTGTCAAATTGAATTTATGTTTGTATTTGGAGATTTGTCCACTACACACGGACTGCCTTTATTGTTGACCTTTGTACTGAGATTCTCATACTTTGATCTTCAATAAACTTTCCCTTTTCCGATGGATTTCACCCTTTAATTCCTTTAATTTTACAGCTTCTAACAACCATTGGCAGGAATTTTTTTGATTCAAATTTTTTGTAAGAGAAAAGCACTGTAGTAGAATCAGAATCATGGGTTTAATTGTGTAAAACAAACGGGCCTTATAACATTGTCCATGAATGAAATATGCTTGTTTGTTGAGTCTTCGGTTAATGACACTTCCAGCTATAGGGATATAATATATATCTGAACACCGAATTGTCTCTTACTAATCATGCAGTTTGACAACCGTACTATGTTTAATTATCAAAATTGCTTAATAAAGTCAAACAAACATTGTCCTTAAAACGGCTAGTTGAAGTACCCACAAAACTGAAGGCGACTATAATTTATGATTTGGATGACAACCACTAATCTGGTTTATGATTTGGATTTGTTTTGGCTTCATGAGCTGAAACAATTCCAAAAAAGAGTTAAAAGGCTGAATGGTTTTCTCTAGCGTGATCAGGACGATTATTCTTCATCACTTTCTATTTTGTTAGTCCCATTTACTAGCATCGTTGAATAAAGTGACTAGCTTAATGATTCTTAGTATGCTGATTGCTTGTTGGAGTAGAACTTGACAATAGAACCTGATTAACTTTCATGAGGAAAACTATGGGGCGCTGAACATGGTTCTTCTCATACACCTGGAGGAGGTGCATACCTTTAAGTTGGTGTGTTAGCTTCTAAGTACGGCAATGAGATTTTATAATTCTTCCCCAATAGGTTGAAAAAGCACTTGGACAATCAATAAATTCAGCTGTGTGATGATGTTGTAGTTTGTGGTTCAGTTGAATGTGGAAATATGTGCCTTGAGGCTTGTGAAAGCCTTACAACATTGAGGTTTGGTTTTTAATCAAACTTTAATCCATTTAACCATTGAAAACATCCAAAGCTTCTCCTTCATGTCTGCCTTTCTTGTTTCCACTCTCCCATAACTTTTTGATTGTTTGACATGGTTGTTTCTACGTATGTTCTAACACAACATTGTCACTCAAGTTGCGACTCTCGGTTTTCTGGTTTCAATCTCTGGTTCCATGCAGACATATTTGTGTTCCTTGTGAAATTCTTGCAAAATATTCCTTAATGATATACAAATATCGAACTAAAATATCCATAACCCAGTAAACATAACGTGAGTGAAATTCTTTATGAATCCAATCCTGTAAACAATGATTTGAAAACTTTCATTTAATGACTCGTCCAATAATAGTCACAAGTTCTAGAATTTTACTTATAGAATGAGGAGTTGTAAGGGTTGTACATCATTATGTTATGCTTACGAACTGCTGTTTATATTGAATTGTGTAGACAGAAAAAGTTGATTTAGAGAATACAGTGGTTGATGAGAGTCAAAGACAGTTGAAGGATTGCGGGGTGTCTTCTAGATTAAGGCACGATAAATTTAGTGGTAAGTTTTCTGCTGAAGTCATTTATAGTAGTTATTTTTTGTCAAGTTTGCCCACCAGTTTTCTTTTTGTAATGATATGACTGCTTTGAAACAATAATCTTGATTGATGCGTATCCCCGTCTTGCTTTTCTGTTTCAAATTTGCTAGGAATTAGTATGTCAATTTTGAATTTCTGAAAGACATAGCAAAATGCCTCACAAGGCTACATATTACCCTGTACTGTTGATCAAGACTCATTACTTGGTTTAAATTTTTCTTCATTGAGAATTTAATATGAGTAATTTTCTGAATTTGTGTGTATACTATTTCACTATTTCAGCTTTTATTTTTTTGTTAAATTCTGAAGTTTGCAGATGAGGTTACATGCCTCATTGGCCTTTTTTTGACTTTGTAAATTCGAAGTGAGGTGTTTTGGTAGTTTGTAAAGTGAAGATTGAATGCATTACAAAGTTATGTTGGCCATACTCAAATGCCGACTCACCTGGCTTCTTACATAGTAGTTCAGATCTACTTCTAATCAAACACTGCTGTCGTAGAGCCAGGAGATATAGCGTATTATCATCTTCGAGGGATACACTGCATTGGAAGACTGTTGGGGGATTTTAGTATGAAAAATTTGGTTTATAGATATTATGAAAGAAGAGAGTCCAGGTGCAGTAAGTATATGCTGGTGCAATATTCATATAATAACATTAAAGAACAAAGAGAATGTATCAAAAGAATATACTGAAGAGCATGCTAGTTACCATGCCCTTGATGAAAGTGAAAGAATCGATTGGCGTGCCCCACTGGATGGCTGAACTGCAAGCTAGGCAATTCTTTTCATTGGTCTCTGTCTCATGATTTTTCATTTCTCTTTCCCCCTCATCATAATTGTTAAATGAATCAAATCATTTGCAGTATTTGCGTATTTGCGTATTTGCAGATTGTAATGACTTGTCTATGTTACTCCTTTGATTTTTTTTTTTCTTTCCAATTTTCTTTCAAATTGTTTCGGTCTGTACTCTTGAATCAAACATGCCACACTGGTGATCTTGAAATTTGCTAAAATGAGGCCAAGCTCTATAATTCGTGATATCTTCTCTAGGTAATGTTTGGAGTTATGTTTTTGTTTTCTAATTCTACTTATATTATTCTCTTTTTTCAGAAGGAAGCGCAAGTGAGTCTGAGGATGATAATGAAAGAGTTGATGCTGCAGAGGAAGAAACAGATGATGAAGAGAACACCTTTTTTGATACTCGTGATTTTCTATCATCAAGTTCTTTCAAAAGCAATGCGTCTGACTACCGGATATCATCATTTTCTTCAGATGATGATGGCCTTTATGCTGTTGAATCTGAAGATGATATTGATCCGTCCATTAAGTCTGTTGGGACTAACTATTCCTATGTTAAGCGGCGTAAGAAATTGCCCGATCCTATTGAAAAAGAAAAGGGTGTTAGTCTTTGGTCAATGATCAAGGATAACATTGGGAAGGACCTCACTAAAATTTGTCTTCCTGTTTACTTTAATGAGCCTCTTTCCTCTCTACAAAAATGTTTTGAAGATTTGGAATACTCGTATCTCCTTGACCGTGCTTATGAATGGGGAAAAAGGGTAAGCCTGAATATGGATTTGATGCTTTTACTTTTATTTACGCCCTTCAGTATTGCTGCACCACTTGTTTCCTTACATTCGGCATATGCACACGTGCATGTGTATTCTTTTTTTATCTTCTTCATGATTTGACGCGACTATCAGCATTGGCTACAAATTTATTTCAATTTGAATCATTAAAACTATTAAGAGTGTTGTTGTGTTGGGGTTTTTTTTTTTTGTTTTTGCTCTGCACTGCATTGTGCTATATTCCAAAAGCCCTTTGATGTTGCATTGTTGCGAGTCTATCCAGATTTTTTATTTTTGGCTTAATGTGCTTCTATAGTTTCTTAATCTCTTTAAGTTTCGCAGGGTAATGGCCTCATGAGAATTCTAAATGTCGCTGCTTTTGCCGCATCTGGTTATGCTTCAACTGAAGGAAGAATTTGCAAACCTTTTAATCCATTATTAGGGGAGACGTACGAGGCTGACTATCCAGATAAAGGCCTTAGATTTTTCTCAGAAAAGGTTCTCTTTTTAAACTAAAAACTTGATTCCTCTCCCTATTGCTCTCTTCCACTGTGATGGGGGCGTGACTCCAGGTGGACAGGATTATTATATTTATACTGAAAATATCATCTTATTTTTCTTAATGAATTGTTGAAGTTAGAAGCTTGGTCAAATATGCGTTATAGGGTTTGACAGTAATTATGGTGCTTGAATGTCAATTAAATTGGTTATATGGCCCGTAAATGGAAACAATATTAACTCGTGACTTTTTTTTTTCTTGAATAACTCACGACTTCCTTGTTACCCTTTGTTGAATATTGTTCGAACATATGTTGTATGTGATCATTATAGGACTAGTATATTGTTTTTGAGATTAACGTTGAGGAAGCCTGGAATATTTGGGAAATCTGGTATATGGAGGAAAGAAAAGATGATACATCTTCAAGATGTTCTTGTTTTTCATTTTTGTATCTTTTAGGAGGGGAAGCGGTGGCAGATAAATGTAGTAAACAAGAAAACAAGGTGGAATATTTAGTTAGTAAGCAGTAACACTGACACAACTTAGAAGAAACTAAAGTTTTTTTTTTTTTAATGCAAGTATTTTTATGCTTTGTAGTAGTGAATCTAATACTGAAGTGTCTTCTGGTTTTTTTCTCAGGTCAGTCATCATCCTATGGTGGTTGCTTGTCATTGTGAGGGTACAGGATGGAAATTTTGGGCGGATAGCAATTTGAAGAGCAAATTCTGGGGTCGTTCAATTCAGCTTGATCCTGTTGGTATTTTAACTTTGGAATTTGATGATGGAGAAGTTTTTCAGTGGAGCAAGGTGCGGCCTTAATGGTTTGGTTTCCCAATATTTTTTATCTTATTTAGTTCCACGTTGAGATGGACTTTCTTATGTCAGGTGACAACATCAATTTACAACCTCATATTGGGTAAGCTATACTGTGATCACTATGGTACAATGCGGATACAAGGAAGTCATGGCTATTCATGTAAGCTAAAATTTAAGGAGCAGTCCATTATTGAGCGAAATCCCCACCAGGTACTTTCTATAATTCCTCAATTATTATTATTAGAAATTATTATTATTATTATTATTATTATTATTATTATTATTATTATTTGTTTCTGCAGACAGTATGAGACATCTTTTCTTGATGAAAATAGCTAGGTGTCATGGTTTGAATTTCTTCTTTTAGGATGGATTCTTCCAATTAGAGGATATACTAGGGATCTAGTATTAGCGATGGAGTCACATTTTCTGTATTTCCCTTCTGATATAACCCTTGGATAGAACTCATCCCTAAAAGTTAGTTTGTAGGGAGAGGGTGCCCAAGTGGTTATAAACCCACATGCTAAGCCCATACTTTAGCAATGTGGGACTCAACTAAGATCCAAACATACCACCACGCTTTCGACACCGACGTCCACAGCGACCCACTCTGAATGGCCCACTTTGGCCTTTTCAGGTCGCCCCTTCCACAACGTGGGCCTGAGGTGGGACATGCTTTGATACCAATTAATATAACCCTTGGGTAGAACTCATCCCCATAAGCTAGCTTATAAAGAGAGGGTGTCGTTATAAACCCACATGCTAAGCTCATACTTTAACAACATGAGACTCAACCAGGATCTTAACACCTTCATCTTTATACTCAACGCGGAGAATGAACTATATTTCCTTTGCTTCTTATTTTACCAAACAGAAGAAAAGAAAAACCATTTCACTCCTTTCCGATTTCTTTAGAGGTTTTGTACACCTCTCTCGTTTCTGTTTTGTGTCCCTCCAACCAAACATAGCCTCACTCAGCTTCTGGATATAGGAAAATGAGTGATTTTGTTTGAATAGAATGGATATGCTCATATCCAACTATTATTATCATGGATTATTGGCTTTTAGTTATGGTCTTGAATTTTTTTTTCCTGTTCTTTACCCTCCTTTAAACATAAATCAGGTACAAGGCGTAGTCCAAGATGGGAATGGGAAGACAGTGGCAACACTATTTGGAAAATGGGATGAGAGCATTCATTATGTAAGCGGAGACTGTTCTTGTAAAGGAAAAGGATTTGAGTCTTTGTCGGAATCCCATCTCCTCTGGAAGAGGAGCAAGCCGCCCAAGTTCTCTACAAGATATAACTTGACGCGCTTTGCCATCACCCTGAATGAACTGACCCATGGTTTGAAGGTACTTTTTTAGAACATGCAAATAAATGCAGTAAATAAATATTATGGTTTGCCGACTCTGCTGAGTGATTTGAACTTCTAATACTGATTTGACATGCAGGAGAAGTTGCCCCCAACAGATTCGAGGCTTAGACCGGATCAAAGATATCTGGAAAATGGGGAGTATGAAATGGCAAATTCGGAGAAGTTACGGCTGGAGCAGAGGCAACGGCAGGTGAGTTAGTAGGCTGTATGATAACTAGCATCTGATTATGGTTTGCTCAGAGCTTTTATGGCTTCTTATCTTATGGATGTAATGCATGTTTTGATGGGGATTCAGGCTCGGAAAATGCAAGAGAGCGGTTGGAAACCACGGTGGTTTGTAAAAGATAAAGGGAGCGATACTTATCGTTACGTTGGCGGATACTGGGAGGCCAGAGAACAGGGAAACTGGGATTCATGTCCTGATATATTTGGCCAATTCCCTTCTGATCAGCTAGTTGACTAAAAAGGTCGTTGCGGATTCTTTTGCAATTTTTTTGTCAGTAGCTCTCAGCATTCTGGCTTTCTCAAGGAATTGGATGTAAGTAAATTAGATCATAGGTTTGAAAGTAGGTAATAAAAGAACATTTTTTCCCTTTTATTTGACTCTCCATTCATTACACAATGTGGGTATGATCATAGCGCTGGAGCCAACAGCCTCCTAAGAGTCATGTTGTTCTTAGTATTATCGTAAATCCCAGAAGAAAGTGAAAAATTCTTACGAACTTACGAGTCATTGCACAGTTCGTGGGTCCTACATCATGTTTAGGTGATTCTTTTGTGGTCTCTATTGACAAGATGTTAACAGAGATTTGGAGAGGAAAACCCCTCTTCATGACTTTGACAAATTTTGAGGTTTAGAGGTTAACCTCATTCTAACTCTCTACCTGAGCTTCCATGTGCTAACAAAATTTTCAGATTTTTATGTCTGAATTTTATTGATGGATTTGTTATTCAAAGGGATTATAATGAATGTTCTATTCATATGTTCTGGAAATTATTCTCTACCCTACTAACACTCTTGGATTCCATAGTCTTCTACTTTGCACCAAGTCTTTTTTTTTTTTTTTAATAAGAAATTTAGCTTATTACCTCTGGCTTTTAGCCTCTACCAACTCTATATAAGCTATTCTATGGTGAGTTGCTATTTTCCAATTTATGAGTGGAGTCGTTTTATGATAATGGCATCTACCGGTATTTCGTGTTATGTTTGATTTTGAGCGAATATACTTCTGTGGAAGAATAAAACATTTCGTAGAAGAAGTCTTTGTTTGTGATTCTCTGACCAGCCTATGGTTGCTCGAGGATCTCTTCATGCATTATATTAGATATCAAGAAAAATAAATATTGGTTTTAAAGGATACTATTACCTTGCTCTTTTAGGAAAGAAAACGCGGAAGATTTACTTTTAATGATACATGAGTCTGGACATTTATTTTTTATTCTTAATAAATATTTTTTTTTGTTAGTGTAATTATTTGACTAAAAAGATTATGAATTAAATGTAGTAAAGTATAAAAATTTTAATTTATGTATTTATCAAGATTATTCTTTATGAAAACGTTCCTTTAATTTTTTGGGTTATCTTTTTAAGTATGCAAATAAATCTTTCAGTAGCATTAGTCAAAATACTAAAAAGTTTATATATATATATATATATATATATATATATCACACACATAAATACATATGTGTATTGAGGCAAAACTCTAATTCTCCATGCAAGTATTGCAGATTTATTAAAAAAGTTGCAACTCAAAAAGGAAAGAGAAAAAATTACTATGCAAAATTTAGTATAATAATTCTTGTACTTTCAGGCCGACTTTAGATGATTCTTTACCAGTCAAGAGTCGAGCGAGCTTTCAAGACTTGAATCTCATATCTTTCTTATTTCGGATATATAAACGAGATACAAGATGATAAAAATTATAATATGTATTGAAAATGAGAAATAAGTGATCGAATTATGATAGATGATTTTTTTATAAGATGAATAAAATTGTATATGCCTAGATCATATCAATGTCACTTTTTGTTGGATTGGATTAGATTCGGCAATGGTTGATCATTTTGTTTTTCTGTATGGAATTTTGAACTAATTGAAAAGCCTCAAAATCATGTCAAGTTAAATAAAAGCAAGGGTCGAGCGCGTACAAGTCCATGTACACTAATTTGAAACCACAAGCCCTCAGTTTTTGCACTTTGTAGCTTAAAAAAATCCTCGGGAAAAAGATAGAGCAAGACAAATTTTTCACCTAATTTTTACTCATGGAACGAGGCTTTTATAAAAATAACTCAATAGAAAAGTTTTATTAATAAAATAACTTTTTAAAAATTTTTATTTGTAAAATGACTATAGAATGACCACTTTTTATAAAAAAATGACCGGGTGGTTGTTCTTTATAAAAAATAAAGAAGGTTATTTTGCCAATTTCACTTTGTTGGATAATCATTCTAGCATATTTCTCTTATAAAACAAATAACATGGTTAAATTTACAAAGAAATAAATTACGTGGTAAAGTGCGAGAAGGAACACTGTTGATATGGTTAGCAAGGTCTAACCTTTATCTCCTTCATGATATTTCTACATACTCCTAAGCAGAACTCTCCAAAGAAACTAGTGTTTCTGTTTTTCACCCTCTAAATTTTACCAATACTACAATGGACTCCAGTTGAGTAGATCTAGTTATAGTGACACTCCATTGGCCATTAAAATTTCTAAAAGTGCCAAGAAAAATGCTTCTTGAGATGATATGTGTGTGTGTGTGTGTGTGTGTGTGTGTGTATTTAACAGTTTATGCCACTAAAATATACATAAAATGATATTTTCCCTCTCAAACTTATACAACCAATATACTCATTGTAGGAAAATTCGGTTTTTTTTTTTTTTTTTTTTTTTTTTATCAAACTTCGTTTCTGTTCTTTATTATATTTTCTCTTCTGGTCATCTCTTTTCAAGCCTTTCATTTGAATTTTTTTCCCTAATTTCTTGTCTCTAGAATTTGATTTCTCTTTTGTTCAAGTTTTTTGCATTAGGCTTTTCTTTTATTATTATTATTATTATTATTTATTATTATTTTCTTTTAGGTTTTGCATTTCTTGATTTTATAATTCGCAATTTAGAAATTTTGTAACAAGTCACATTCAGCTACAATATATATAGTAAAATTCAAAATTTCTTTCTTATATTGGTTGCATAGTGTTTGGAGTATATGATCGTTATTTTTGCATATTTAAATGGAGGAAATTTTTTTTTCCTTTTATTATTGCATAGGAATTATAGTATTTTACTACAATGTTCTCTCTCGTTTTAAATTTGGTCACAGTCATATCAAAATAATAAAAAAAAAAAATCTACAAAACTGTTTGGAGCTTTATATTTTGTATATTTTTAAACATTAAATTTGATCAAAATTATATTAAAATAAATAAGTATACAAAACTAATAGAACCTAACGCAAATTTGACGATTCAAAGTAGAATAATATCAATTAAGTATTTTTTTTCCTACCTACCCTATAAATTTTATTTTATTTTTTAAAAAGAGAGAATTAGAGGAAATTTTTATAGTAGGAATTGTCTTTTTTCATTATCCGCTTTTAAAAATTTCTTTAGTGTTTTTTCTTTTTTGAGAATATCGATATTTTTTATTTATCAATCATAAATTTATATTATATTTTTAATTTAATTTAACCTATGATTAAATTTAATATAAATTATCAGTGTTCTAAAAAAAACACTCGAAAAAATCCCCTTTCATTATCAGTTGAAACTTTTGTTTTAACTTTCAACACTCTTTAATCCATGCCTTCATTACCATATCTAAGTTGGCACAATAACTGCCTCAACAACTACGTACAAATTGATATCATTTAGAAGGTAGACCTTTTACCCTAATCCTCCAAAGAGAAATGATGGAATAACTGCTGCCATTTACAGATCAAACCATTAGAAAATCCTCAAAAGAGAATGATGGAATAACTTCTGTCATTTACGTATGAAACCACTAAAAAATTAATTTAATTAAAATAAAATTATCAAACAATAGTAAAAAATGATAATTTTTACTTAAACGCTCGTTTAATTTATAGATTTAAGTTAATAATTTTAATTTTAATTTTAAATTTTATATTTTATGAGAAAATATATTTAGCAGGAACTTTTGTATTTAAATTTATTGTGAAAAAATGCTGTAATATAATTATAATAACGTATTTAGACGCCTGAATTATCGAATCATGAATGGCTTTGGATTTGGGAGGGTTCAGGTTCAGAAGCAGGAGATTTCGTAATCTGACAAAAGACACAAACACACTCATGACTAAGCCTAATCAGTCGCCACCTTTTTGTCTCAATTCTTCTCCCTCCACTCCATTTTCATTCATTGGATTGACATTTGATACCAAAATATGCGCCATAAGCACCACAACCATAGCACCGTTCCCCACATGATCATATATCTGATCCAAACCGTCCAATCAATCGTGACCATTCAATCCCACTTCTCTTCAGCTATAGGGCCCCTCTCCACAACCTGTCATTTACAGCAATCTGAATACGGCAAAACTGATTACTCATCTGAATATCTTCATCCATCACTCATCAATCTCTTTTTGTTAGGTTCTTCTTCTTGTTGTTGTTTTTCTTGTGTTTTTTTTTAAGGTGTTTGATCGAAAATTTAAATTAATGGTTCGTTTAGTTTTTAGATTTAAATTCTTGATTCGAATCATGATTTATAATCGTTATAATATTTTTTTTATAAAAAATACATATAAATTAAAAATAATTCAAATCATATAATTTAAATTTATGAACCAAATATATCCTAAATTTAAATTATGATTTATGATTTATTATAATATTTTTTTCATAAAAAATATATATATAAATTAAAAATAATTTTAATTATATAATTTTAATTTATAAATTAAACGTCTTAATTTTATATTATTTAACTTTTTTGCTGACTAGTGTGACACAAACACTTACGTCAATTCTTCCCTTTTTTTTTTTTTTGCTGGAAAAAATTGGGATTGATTGATGGACTGATTTGTGAGAATTTTAATGATTGTATTTTGGACCCCAAAAAGACGTGGATGTAAATGGGAATTGGAATAATAATAATATTGCTAAAAAGTAAAAGCCAAAAGCCAAAACCTCTGCGTAGTAATAGTATAGGGCGTGACGAGCCAAACGAGGCCGTTGGATTTTTCAAGTTCCAAGCATTCATTCTCTATTACGTATCACGATTTATTCAAGAAAACTCTTTTTTATTTTCTTTGACAGAATCAAGAAACTCTTGTTACGTACTCTGAGGGATCGTTTCTTTGTTCTTGTTTGTTTGTTTTATTATTATTATTATTGTCGCATGTTTTTTATTTTAAGTTTGAACAATATTTTGTTGTAGGATATGAAAAAACAGATTCTATTGATAAAATGTAGTTGTAAGTTAGTATACCTCGTTACAAGAATTGACATTTTAGAAGAATTACGTAGTAAGTAACGTAATTTGATGAAAATATTTGTGACGTTTGGTTTATAGATTAGAATCATGAGATTATAATCATTTTTAATTTACGTATATTTTTTATAAAAAAAAATATTATAATAAGTTATAAATTATGATTTAAATTAGAGTTTGAATCCTCATTTTAAACGTTCTATTAGTCATCATAACAAATTATTGAGAGAGTTAGGAGTGTTCGTATTAATTTCTGCACCACTTTTTAGTAGAATTATGTAGTGAAGTGTGACAAATATCCCTTACTAATAAAACACACTTTTGCATTATCAGATTATACCACCAATTATATTGCACGAGTAAAAATGAATACTGCTAGAGGCGCAAAATTTAATCTAGCTTTTATATTAAATTTGAGTTATGAATAACGCTAGAGGCACAAAATTTAATCTAGCTTTTTATATTAAATTTGAGTTATTCTTCTTTTATTATTATGAGCTTAAAACATTGCCAAATTATATATTACATTTGTAAATAAAAAGATAATAATTCAAAGTTAATAAAAAAAATTAGGATTAGAATCAGTGTAGACATTACTCTAAGGAAAAATGACAATTTAACGGAATATGATTTTGACGTTCAGCACCTGCATACCTACCAATAAATAAAACCTTTTCTATATTCTTTATTGGTATACATTTTAAATATTTAAAATTGTATCATGCTTCTTTCAATTTAATTCGTATGTAATTTTGACGTGTACCAAGTAGGAATATATCCTACTGGAAAAACACCTAAAAAAATGAATGTCAAATTCTTCCAAATCTTGTCACGTCTCAACATTTGGCGCACTATACATAACTACATAGACAACTAAAGAAATGCTATCTACTTCAAAGATATGTTACTCTATATATATATATATATATATATATATATATATATATTTATAGCTTGAGTTCATTGCATGGAATATCTCCGGATATAACCTAAGCGAACACAATCCTATTTCTTGGGATTACATATTATATATCATGCATGACTCATTCTGATTCCCTTAAAACACATATTTGTATATGCAAATAGATTATCATTGTATGTAAGGAATGGAAAATGTTTGGAAACATCTAAAAAGGAGGATAACATATATTTGCATAATGAGATGAAAAAGGAATATATATATATATATGTATGTATGTATGTATGTATATATATACACGCACGCACACACAAAAAGCAACATGGATGATAATGGACTTTTTGGTGAGGAGTGAGTTGTCTGACATTGGTTTTGCACCTAAAATGGGCATTTCGTTTTTGAAATTGCAGACGACAAAATATTCTGCCTGAGAAGGAAGGCTGATTTTTGGGTGCTTGGCGCTTTCATTAGGTAATAGTATTGCTTTTTGCTCTGTCCCTTTCTCTCTTGCTCTCTCAGGCGTGTTAATTTTGAATTTTCTTTCTAGCAATTGAGGAAGAAAGACGAGTGTTGGTTTTGAAACATGGAATTTTCTTGTCTATTTTGGGCTGCGTGCGAGTCTTTAAGTCCAAATTTGGTGAATAATTAGAAGCTTTTGGAGGAAGACCCGGCCCATTGTTATTATGTCCTATCCTTTATGTATAATTTGCATTATTAAAATCTTAAAAAACAAATTTTATATATATGTGTCGTGTTGTGAAAAAGACTATTGAAAAATTAATCCAGAGGCTAAAACAGGAATTCGGCAGTTCCTAAAATAGTTAAAAATTGACACTTCTTACCATAAAAATTATCTTTATACATTTCGGCAAAAAAAAAAAAAAAAAAAAAAAAAAAGGTGCCCTTTAACGTAGGGCTGAACACAATTAGCAAACAACCATGAACGGCGGGGAATAAGGCATGGAAATGAGATAAGAATTTGAGAGGGCGCAAGTTCAATCCCGCACGTAACATTACGTAGCTTTCGCTTTCTGTAAGGCATAGTCTAGTCTAGTAGTTAGAAACTTCTTTGAAATGGGCGGCCATAAATTTAAACATTCAGAATTCAAAACTCACTTACTATCTTATATTAGTTTGCGAGGGGAAAACAAGAAAAAGAAGAAAATGACAATGCATATAATTACTTACGTGTGTGACGAAAAATGAGACTCAGTATGCCATGCATTCTTATATCATCTACGATGTAAATATTAATATCAATTATATATTTAACATCAAAAATTATTATATGATATGTTATTTTTATTTTTATTCCGATTCATAATATTGTTTAAAATGTTAAATTTACTTTTTCTTTAATTATTAAATTTTAAAAGTTGTAAAAGTAAATTTTTTTAAAATAAAATAATTAAAAAATACAAAAGTTATATTGATTACATAAAAAAGTAGATATTTCAATTAATAATAATCGAATGTCAAATTTTCTATATGTTATATTTAATGGAAAATTTGATACAACAAATAGCATTACATTGGAGAGTGTTTTTTACACTCAAATGTTAAATTTATAATTGATACATTAATTATAACATTTCATTTGACATATGATTTATAGACGCTCTGATGTGCTGATTTAAGATTATCTATAAATTAACACAATTTAATATAGTGAATGATAATATGATATTAAACTATCAAGAAACTTAAACCATGATTTCGTGTTAGCAATAGTACTAGAAGGTTTGTCATATATATATATATATGTGTGTGTGTGTGTATATATATTCGTTTATATATTGCTGGCCTGGAAAGGTTTGCATATTACTTCATATAACATGGAGAACATATAAGAAAATTTTCTTACGTCTTAACAGTACCGTTTCATAGTACAACACTTGTGTATTAAATAAATTATATATATAATATAGATGATTAGACGTGTGTGGACAGGTGTGCAATATTTTATATCATACTGGTGTGTGTGTGTGTGTGTGTGTGTGTATATATATATGGACACAATTTGACAACTGACAGACGATATATTTAGGTTATTTCAAGGACAAATGTGATTGAAATTAAGTTTTGATCATCTTTACTTTTATTGTTTATAAAACCAACAGACATGAGAGACAGAAATCAGGAAGGGATTATATCATGGTCAAACTTGTCCTACATTCGATTTCAATATTGATCCATTTTATTTTTTCCCATTTGATTGGATTAGATTATTTGCGGAGTTCTTAAGCAGACCAATACAATCAGATTAACACGTCTATCGAATAAATACTAATTATTTTATTTGGAAATGTATTGTTTTACATTATGCCATTGAATTATCATTATCCATAATTGTTAATCATTTGCATAATAAAACGTGTCAATCATATCATCCAAACCATTAAACGTCAAATTCCACCGTCGTTTTAGTTTATTAATGTTAAGACATCATTAGTAGTTTAATTACTTGTTTTTAGCTTTCTTAATTGTAACAACTTATATTTTGCCACGTGGACATTCTGTTGCTTTCCTTGCCCTACTTTAGCGTTGCCTGTAAAGCCTTTTTGCCTTTGAGGCTGAATAATGAAATTCCAGATTATTTTCGGAACATTCTTCTTCTTCCTAAAACCTATCTATTAATTAAGCATTTTCCGACGGCCTCTAATAATCATCAAAAGAGAATTTGTTAAATGAATATAATATTTTTGGGATTACTTCTATGGAAATTGTAAACAAATTTGGTTTTTACTTATAATAACTTAATATATACTCCTTTATAATTACTTCTAACATTATATGTTACAAGTTTTTTTTTTTTTTTAATTAGTATTTCAAGGTCACGTATTTGTCTCCTGAGTTCTGCCATGTTAATTGCACTGAAATTTTTTTTCTCTTCCTATATTTAGATAAAATATGTTATTTTCATATAAGAGGACGCATATCCATTATATATGTTTTTTTAAGCATCAGGATAAAATTTATCAAGCTTAATTGGCAAGCCTAAACTACAACCAACACGACTTTTAGCAAAAAGTCTTGGTTGTTATGACGCCGTTATTAAGAGATTGTTCTTTTAGAGTGTAATTTTTAAGTTAAATTTGAGTTATAACTTGAGTTGAAGTTAGAACTTGAATAAAGTTGAGTAAAATTGAATAAAGTTGAAACTTAAAAGAACATAAACTTGAATAAAATTGAACTTGAGTTGTTTTTTTTTTTTTTGAGTTTTTTAGACAAAAGAACATGCTCTAAAACTTTGTAGCTAAATATATTTAGAATCATTCCCTGAAAGATAAAAAAAAAAGAGTATCATTGTTCTCTTGAACGCCAGTTGGCAAATATATTTTTCTGGTCAAAATGTTATTTTTACTTCATAGCTAATTAGAGAGGAGAACATGCATGTACATGGGTGTGGACAAGACAATATTTTTCTCAGAAATTTTTTAAACAAAAAAAAGTTATATCCAAAAAGGAGAGCTATAATATAATAAAAGTAAAATTTCACAAATATATCGTAAACCAAAATTAATTCGACACCGTTTCTATCCACTTTCCTTTTCTCAGAATCATTCCCTGTTGTACATGAACGCCAGAAATATATTTTTCGGTTCAAAATCTGACCTGAATTTAACAGAAGCAGAACGTGCATGTACATGGGTGTGGACAAGACAAAATATATTCTCAGAAATGAAACAAAGAAAAGTGGTCCAAAAAGGAATATAATATATTAAACGTCCTTCACAAATATATCGTGAAACCAACAATTAATTCGCACCGTTTCTATCCACTTTCGTTTTCTCATGCTATAATGTATATTGGAATTAATGCTTAGGAATGCACAATATTACTGTTAGAACACACAAATATATACACATATAAACACACTTAAGAGACGTTTGTTTCTTATATTCGTTACTGATTCTGAATCATAATTCATGATTTTCTATAATGTTTTTTCTCACAAAAAATACACGTAAAATAAAAATAATTTTACATTATGATTTTAAATACATAAACTAAATGTCTTCTTATATATCTTGACTCTGTTTAGAATTACAATTAGATGCAAATAAGATTTTACTGTTTGTCTTGCATTCCGACTCATCCCGTATTTAATATTGTTTTTTTTTTTCGATCCATCCCGTGCTTAGTATTTTTTTCGTGTGTATAATATTGTATAACTTATACATTCTTTTGTTTGTATCGTTCTCAATTTCTTCTTCTTTTACGTATTTAAATATTATTAACTAATTACACATTTTTTTAAGGAAAATTTCATTCGAACTCGAACCAGAAAAACAAATACTACAAGAGTACGTAAATGACCATACAATACAAGACATAACCCTAATTAATTAATAGAGACCAGTTCCATCAGCCACAACAATTACATGTTAAAAATGTGTTTTTTTATATGTGGCTCGTTAAAAGAGATATCATCCGAATTATTATTTTTGACATTATAAGATAAAATTCTATTTATATATAGATAGCCACAAAATATTTTAACGATTAAATATCATATAAAACTAATATTCCCCTTCAAAAGAAAAAAAGTTGTTTCTCTTTTTTTTTCAAAAAAAAAAAAACCTTTTGTTTTCCAATAACTTGACAAAAAAGCTTCCTTTCCCAAATTCCAAACCAAAAAGAAATTAAAAACAAAAATAAAAATAAAAAAAATAGACATTTCATGAACTCAAGTCACATATTCAATTTCAGTATTCTAAATGATGTAACCAACTAGATTATACCACTTTATTTAAAAGCATTGATATGTTTTTTAACTGACTTTCTTATGCTTTAATATTATAATTCATTAAATAATGTATCATAATATAATTAATTAGATACCATTTAGGACACACAAAAAAAGACAAGTAATCAGAATCCATATTTAACTCTGTTTGGTCTCTCTTTGTTCACTTCACTAATTCGAGTTTATAATTCGAGTTTTGCTACAGTAAAAAGCTCTCAAAATAGTCACATCTAACTTTTTTACTATAATAAAAAGCTCTCATATAAAATCACATCTCAACTCGAATTACAAACTCGAAACAGTCACATCTAACTTTTCTTTTTTTTCCGCCCTTTCTACGAGCACATTTTACTTAAATCTAGGTTATTTTTTTTTCACTCCTCTTCTGAAACTAAATTTTATTTTGGCCTTTAAAAAAAGGCAACATTTGAGATTTTATTTTCCCATCAATTATATCCTCCCCACCCATTAATTTTTAGAAATTCCCCAACCTCACTCAAATCTCAATCATTTTCTCCTTCATTGTGTGCACTCCCCACCCATTAATTGGCTTTTGGTTATGTTGGAAACTGAGAGCAACCAATGCATATTGGTCACCTTCGTCAGTCCTCTCTCTTTTATTCCCCTCCCATCTCCAATTGGCCTCGCGGGACCTAATTTTTCCACTATTATTATTGTTCTATATTCAGTTGGAGGGCTTTTCTATTATTATATTCCCTTTTTTTTAATTGTTGAATATTCACTTATAAATATAAAGAGATTGACCATTGAATTAATGGTGAAAATATTTTTTATACCTACTAGCTAAGTTAATCCCCTTCTTGGATTTATATTCGTTAAGGAAGAAAATTAGTTAAGTAGATACAGGGTTTGAACAAGAGGGAGGTTTTAGATTTATATATAGGCTTCGTTCATTTTACCGATTTGAGTTTTCAGTTTTAAATTTCTACAGTAAAAAGCTTTTAGAAAATGTCGCATCTAACTTTTTTTACTGCAGTAAAAAACTCTTAGAAAATGTCTCATCTCAACTCGAATTAAAAACTCAAATTTGTGAAGTAAACGAAATCATAGTGTTTAGATATATATATATATATATTTATATAATTTATAACAATTAATGGAATTTGATTATTATCACCCAACGTTATTAAATTTTTATATTTAGTGGTAATTACCGATCAAAACTTAACACTTATAAACTTGTCCATATATGTTTATATATACACAGTGTAGTATACATATCTAGCTATACAAATATATACGGAAATACATATTCTTCCACACCTTAATAGTACATAAATGCATTTAATATTTGACTAAAAGTATTTAAGAAAATGTTATTATTATTTTTTTGCTAGTAGAAAATGTTATTAATTTGTTTGATGTATTATTTTATTTTATTTTGTTAAAATATTTGCTATAATTATTTGGTTATTATTTGTTTTCATGAAATGAAAAACATTTTCTAATTATTGTAAAAGATCTTGCATATACTAAACGCGTGTTTTCTAAATGTACAAATACAAAATAATGGAACGTATATAAAAATATACAATAATAGATATTTTCTGAAAGATAAAAAAACATTGCCAGCCATTCATTGCTTATACCAAATCACATTCTACATATTGTTTTGCCCATAACAAATAAAAATGCTAGACATTTTGCGACATATGACTTTTTTTTTTTTTTGAGTTGTCACATCTGACTCTATTATAAAGTATAAAATTCAAATTTCATGCATTTATTTATAAAAAAAAAAAAAAATGCCATCTCTTAGACGCAACTTTTTGTAATTATTATACACTCAAATTTGTTTAATTCACTAATTTAAGTTTTTAATTTAAATTAAAATATAATTTTATATGAGAATTTTTTACTATAATAAAAAATTAAATGTAACTATTTATAATTTTTTTTTATTATAATAAAATTTAAACTCATTAAATAAACGTAATTTTCATTTCTCAAAGATCACCTTACATGTCACTTCGTTTTTTCTATATCAGCATGTATGTATAAAAATATATATATATATATATATATATATATAGTTAAGAGGGGCTTTGTTTTGTTTTTGATCATTATCGTCGGTATTATTTTTATTTTCCATAAATAAATCCAAAAAAAAAACAGAGAGAAAACACTTATCCACAGCGTGATTGGAGCGTGTAGGGAAGACAATTCTCGGACTCAAAGAGTCATTTAAAGGTAATTATAAAAAAAAAAAAAAAAAAAAGGGACATTTAAAGGTGCTTACGTGGCAGAGAGAGAGAGAAAGGGGTGAATGGTAGACGGTGGGGGGGACGCGTGGAGGAGCATGGGAACGCGATGTCCGTTTTGAAATCGGCGAAACAGAATACAAAAGATGAGAGAGAAAGTAGAGAGAGAGAGAGAAGGTGGGTACTGGGTAGGCAAAGACAAGCGTGGCATAGGTATTGCCTGAAACAGTTCGAAAACGACGTCTTTTCCAATGTCCAAGTTTTGCAGTTTTGCAGTTTGCCCCCCCACCCCATGCCATCACCATGTCACTTGGGCCCCACCACCATGCAATCCCAACTGTGAAAAGCGACTCTTTGGCATCACCACCACCCCCCCTGTTATTTAGGAAGGAATAACATATTATAGAAATTCAAGCTCATCATCCTTAAATAATAATAATAATAATAATAATACAATAATAAGATCAAAAAAATAAATTATTAATAATTAAAAATTATTTATTTTATATATTTTTAATATAATTATATTTTAATTACATTTAATTAATCTAACTTATAAAGAAGCATAATGGAGAAACTCTCCAATAATAATTGATAAAAAAAATAAGAGAATAATGTAGGGTATAAAAAAAAGAAACTCTTAATGGTGTTATTTTACCTCATATAAAACGATTAGTTACAGTTAAATTCGTAAGTATCTACCTTAAAAATTTATATATAATATGCGATGTATAATTACAGATCAAATCTACATCTGAAAACAACAATTCCTCCCATTGAAGTAAAATAACAATCCCAAATAATAATAAAAATTACTATGATGATGTACAAGGAATTAAGGATATTGTTTTTTCTTCTCCTCGAGAGATGTTCCAAATTCATCTTGGCAGCCCCGCTATAGAAGGTATTGTGGGGCCTATTAATGGTACAACATTAGACCCATAGTTTATACGAAACCCGGTTCATCGCTCGAGTAGAATCTCGTTTTTTTTTTTTTTTTTTTTTTTTTTTTTCTTTTTTTTAATGAATGAGCTCCAAATTTCGGCCTCGTTCACACTTCACGGATTTGAGTTAAAAAATTAAATGTAATATTTTTTAAAAATTTTTTACTATAAAAATTTAAAATTAAATGCTTAAATTAGTGAAATGAACGAGGTCATCGTCTATATATATATTATGATTGTGTTTATAATTAATTCTATTTTTATAAAAATAAAAATATTTTAAAAACGGATTTGAGTTAAAAAATTAAATGTGATATTTTTTAAAAATTTTTTACTATAAAAATTTAAAATTAAAAGCTTAAATTGGTGAAATGAACGAGGTCATCGTCTATATATATTATGATTGTGTTTATAATTAATTCTATTTTTATAAAAATAAAAATATTTTAAAAACGGTATTTAGTTTGACGCAATAAAAATAAAAAATAGAAATAAAAATAAATTTTTAGTTTAGTATAAAATGAGAGAGAAATAAAAAATAACTTTTAATCATTTTTTATTTTTATTTTCATTTTCTCTCATGTCGAGTAGAGAGAGAAAGATAGACATTATTGGATTTTTTTACACTAAAAATAATCTCTTGATAAAATTACCAACCGTATTTTTGAAAATAATTTTTGTCTGAGATTGAAAATGTTTTTATTTTCATTTTCATATAAAAAATAAAATTATTTGTAAGGAGTTCTAAACGCGTCTATGTAATGAGAACGGAGGACAAAGATAACACCAACAATCCACATTCCTTTTAGTTCATAAAAAAAAAAAAAAAAAAAATTGTACGTCATAATTTATAATAGACTTCTCCCAAAAAGTAACAAATAAATTCTCTAACCCCTCAAATTTTTTCTTCTTTTATAATTAGTTGACTGCTAAAAATTTTGTCTCAACTCTTTATAAGCTAGCTAGCAATCAAATTTTCAAATAGTTTCGATTGGAACAAAACTTAAATTAATTGGTGTGCTTAATGATATGCGCAATTAAAAATATTAAAAAAAAATTAGCACCCTTTTAAAATGCATATAAAGAACATATATAAATAAATTTCAGATAGAGATCGTCATGATCATATGATAATGTTGTTAATTAGTAGGTTTGAGTCAATATTTCGTTTTCATATGCATGCTTAGCAAAGAAATATGGTTACTAAGAATCATAAATAAGGACTTTTTATTATTTTATTAAAGGAGCAGCTCCATGGTATTTTGTATTTTTTTTATCAGTTCAACCTTTTGTTTTGTTCAAAGAATCAACCCCGGTTAGTAAGAGGACGTTTTTGCCTTTTATTTTTATCAAACAATAGCATAACTACCGGACGACACGAGGATGAAGTCACCAATTTCGGAAACCCTCTAAACCTATCGTCATTCTTTTAGTCAAGGGTTTAATCCCGCAAATAATTTAGGAGATTTTCCTACAATCTTATTTCAGTTATTGACTTTTAAAATGTCATATTTTTTATTCTTAATTTATTACGTAGTTTCAGTTTTGATTCGTCTGTTAATTAAGTGTTAAATATTTACGTAATCTATAGAAAAATAGGATCAAAATTGAAAAATAAAAATTTTATGGACACAAACGACACATAAAATAAAATTAATTTCCATAAACAGTCTCTAAACTTTACATATTTCTAATTTTGATACATAATTTTTACATGTTTCATCAAATATTTAATACATAACTAATAAAAAGACCGAATTAATTAAATAAAGTAATAAATTAGGAACTAAAAGTTGGACCTTTTAAAAGTTTAAGTATGAATATAGAATTGAAAGTAAAATACGGAACCATTTGCGTGACTAATCCTTAGTTAATGATGAATTGAATTTCCTTCTAGAGGCCTAATTCGTATTGCTTTCAGCAAGCTACTTTTCTTTTTGTATCCAAAATATTAGTTTTATGAATATTTGGATTACTTTATTTTAAAAGAACTTTGGCCATCAAAAGATCTTGCAATCAAGACCACAAAATATCACTTTTGAACCGGGATAAAAACAATTTGATATCTTATATTATATCGAAACATTTCGAAGGCATTTTGACTTTTAGAAAACCATCTTGTGAGTACCTTAAGAAATTTGTTGGGACAAAAAATGTCCTTTCTACCGTTCCATTTAATTAATTAGAGAATATTTTAAAAATATTAATTTCAAAAAAAAAGTTTTAAAATATTTTTGTAAAATTTTAAAATTTAGTTTCTAATTAATTGATTAGAAAGGCATGAAGTACATTTTATGTCTCAAAAAAGGTCTTAAGGTATGCATATCATGTTTTCTAAAACTCAAAGGTATCTATTTAATATTATTAAAAACAGAAAAATTTCAAAGATGTTTTAATATAAAGGAGGATACTCAAAATGATTTTATCTTCTTTTTTTTTTTAAATAAATTTCTAACACTTATAGATTTTAAATAACATTTTATAAACTTCAATGTTCATTGTGATAAGTTTATTGTTTATTAGAGGATTCAAAAATAATTTATATTTTGTCAAGCTTCTTTTGAAGTTTGATTTTAAATACCAACTAAAAAAATCATAAATTTTTTTCAAAAAATCCGGTACTTCTCTTTTTTTTATTACTTAAAATTAAAAGTATAAGAAGAAGCAATACTAAATGAGCCCACTATCATGTTCTTTTTATTGTTTTAAAAACTAAAAAAAAGATTAAAAAAAAGTTTTTAAAAAAAGAGGTAAGAGGAGGGTTACCACATGCCAATCTCACAGAAAAGAATTATGACTCTTTTTTACGTTTGTTAGATTAGATTGAATTAGATTATTGATAGTTTTTTATTACGCAAATATACAACTCAAATTAAAAATCTAGCGTTTTGAAATTAGATCAAAAGTACATAATTTACTGTGGTTTTAGCAAAACCAATCATCTATACTATTTTAAATAATTAAGTAACATTATAGTCTTTTATTTTTCTTTATTAATTAAACGAAAATTATTTATTTTTAAGTAGAGTAATATAAATAATATTTTTAACTGAAGTGGTATTTCTTGTTTTTTCCCTTTTGGAATTCTACAATAATACGACTCAACCAAAACAATATGAAAAAAGAAAATGATACACTTTTACGTAGCAAGTGTATATCTTGCTAATAATAGGCTATACATCTCTTTCATCAAATAAATGAACCATACATAGACAAAATTATGTATGCATCTATTACGTATAAATATTCGAACCACTCATATATCCAATAATTGAGTATATTTTAGCATATTTAATTGTGACAGAAAGTGAAGAAAATCGATGGGTGAGCTGGAATATATATCCCGTAAATTGATGATTAATAAAGAGTAGTTGAAATCATATATACAGAATATAAATGTCTACATATACAGAATATAAATAGTAGATATAAATGTATATCATGCATGATGTGGAGCAACATATACAGCGATATCAAACTTCATTGTCTGTGTCTCGTAAGGCCGTCAAGGCACGAAGCTAATTAATTTAGATGGGTCACTGGAAAGGCAGAAATGGAAGCATATATATGGTGTTGCTGTTTATTTATTAATAAATATTATTGAAGACTTTGGACTTTTAGTACTGCAAATGCATGATATGGCGAACAATGAAAAGGAATATATATATATATATATATATATATATATATCTATCATAACAAGCATGCTTGGTTATTTAATAAATTCCCTTATTAAATTCCGTTACTGCGTGTAATTTTTGGATTGTTTTTCTCTCTTTATTATTATTATTATTTTTTATTATCAAAAATGCTAAATGGCTCCGCATACACATAAATTGTGTTTGATATGAGAATTTGTGTCATAATTTGAATCATAATTCGTGACTCGTTATAATATTTTTTTTTTAAAAAATACACGTAAATCGATAATAATTATGAATCCGTGAATCAAACGTTACCTTATTTACTATCATTTCTTGATTAGGACTCAGGTCATATATAAAATTAAATTCACGGATGTCTACTAGATTATATATAATAAATAGTTCAAAATGTCCTTGAATTTTAATAAGGATTTATTCTGAACTATAACCCTTCCTATGTAATTTCATAAATACTATCTCAAATTGTTATATTTACGTCAACTTACCCTATTTTAAAAAATTCGGGTGGTGGCAATTTTAACTTGATTTAAAATCAATAGTTTGATTATAATAAGTACCACATTATCATTAATCATAACGGTGGTTATAGTGTGGGTGAATCTAGAGAAAAGAGTGTGTTTTGAACATGGTTTATATAATTTAAGGTGTGAAAAAGTTTGGAAAGCATATTAAATGAGGCTACATCATTGCAGAAATAATTGAAGAAATTAAATTAATCCTAAATATAATCTCCATGAATCTATCACTAAGGAGTTCTCCGCATTGATGTCCTGTTAGGGTTTTCTGCTCGAGAGAATGCCAAATTTCCAAGCCTTGACAACACGTTGTTTTCCTAATTATACTTATTCAAATGATATATACATATGTACTGTACATGCTTAATCTAGAGGATCGATATATGCTTTGCTGCACACTCTTGACCTTGCTCGTTATACTGCATTCTTGTAGATAAAAAGTTCAGTTTGGAAAGATTCCGTTTCTAAAATTAGCATAAGCATCTTAGCTGTTATATTAGAGGCTCGTTTGTTCATACGTTTAAACTCATAATTTTAATTATGTTATGGTGTTTTTTTTTCATAAAAAATTTATATTTTAAATGTCAAAATTAAAATCATTAATTTAAACATATAAGCTAAATATACCCTACATTTTTGTTGAGAAATCATTTAGCTTTGACTGCATTCTCGTCTCCTACAATTATCAAGATATTTATCAAGGGTTTCCTTTTATTATTATTTTTTTTCATTTTTAAAGCTTTACATGTTTTTGAACTAGATTTAATCAAAATCATATCATAACAAAAAAAAGTGAGTGTCACTCTTTCTGCCACTTTTTTGTCATTTTATGCATTTACTATTTGACAAATGATTTTCACTATCTCATTTTCTGTTTAAATAATAATATATCATATTATTAAAGTCCACGTGTCAAATAATAAATGTAAAAGATAACAAAAAAATGACAAAAAATGATGTCAACATTTAAAAAAAAATAATTAATGGGTTTTGAATTATTTCTTTCATATCCTACCGTAAAATTTTCATTATTATTTTTTTTCCATTTTAGTTTAACGCTTTGAAGGCCAAATTAATGAAGTTGGACTAGCTCAATAATCTAATTTATGCATCTCATTCTTTATACTGGAGATGTATATAGATTGAGAAATATTAATATCACTTTATTTGTTACTTTCTACATTAATTGTTTAATACCTAAACTCTACTAACACAATATATTATTATTTAAATAAAAATAAGATAATAGAGTTCACGTGTCAAATAATAAATGTAGAGATTAATAAAAAAAGTGACAAAAAAAATAATGCTAGCATTCTTTATATAGATTTAATTTGTATAATTACAAGAACAATGATTAGAAAAAGGAAAAGAGTTGAATGATACATATATAACAATCAAGGTTTTAATAACAATACATACGTCAAACTAATGAATTATGGCTTATCTAATTAACGGGCACCGGATAGTTGGGGAAACACCCCAACTGTCGTTCAGCAGTGTCAATTACGCATGAAAATGATGTTTACTGCCTTTGCAGCCTCTTATAGCGAGTCCCCAATTTGGGTCATGCTCTCAGAATTTGCCCCTACTTGGACAACCCACTTATTTGCCATTGGGCCACACGCTTGTTTATTGCAGGTCCACACCCATTTATGACTTTTGATGCCTATTTCTATTTCTTCACATAGTAAATAGTTATTTGTTTAGAGTATAATTTTTGAGTTAAATTTGAGTTATAATTTGAGTTAAAGTTAAAATTTAAATAAAGTTGAGTAAAATTAAATAAAATTGAAATTTAAAAGAACATAAACTTAAATAAAATTAAAACTTGAGTTATTTTTTTTTTTTTTTTTAAAATTTTATGGACAAAAGAACATGTCATATATATTATATCTCACAATACATAAAAAAAAAGTAAAAAAAAAAAAAAAAGCTCTTGTCTATAGAGCACGTGACAGTCTTTCTATTTATTTTTTTATTTTTTATTTTTACTTTTTATCCTTTTTTTGAATTTTTTAACATTTTAATTTGTTGTGTGTTTTTTAAAAATATATTGTTTTTCATTTTATTTTTATGAGAGTAATTTTTTCACGCATGTTCCTATTTAATATTTGGTTGGTCAAAATAATTTTCTTTAGATGTTTTCTTATTTAATTTTTTTTTGTCAATTGTTATCTTTACACCTATTTTTAAAAAATAAATTCAAAAATCTTTAAAATAGTTGTATAAATAAATTTCTCATTTTTAATAAATAATAAATTCTTCAAGTGTCTTAGCAGCGCGTGCTTATGGAACAAGTAGTTTAAAAAATATCACTCATGGGGTTGTTTATGAGCCTCAAATAGTTTTTCCTTATTTTTTTTTTTGTGAAAAAATGTTTTTCCTTGTTTGGACGATCATGTGTGATATTAGACTGTCGATTTTTTTTATTAAATTCAATTAAATTTATGAATATTTTTAATTCTGACATAATCTTACAATTAAGAACAATTGGTAATTTAACTAAAAGAACACAATGGATAAAATCAAGATAACTTTTAGAAGTAAGAAAAAATAAAGCCTTGTGAAAGATGAAGATATAAATCTTTTATAGTGGGTAATTAAATGTAAAATATATATGTAGTGAACCAATTGTGCATTTATTTTACCCGAAAAAAAAAATGTTGTAATATCTTTTGAGGGATTTGTGGAGAATGAAGGAGAGATAGTGGGTGACGTTAAATCAAATTGTGCACGCCTCTCCGGATCACCGCGGGGATCAGATTTGGTTCATATTATTAATATCTTTGTTAATTAATTAATAATAATAAAAAAGTTCATCTCTAATTGTGGAACAAACATTTATACGTACAGATACCAAAAAGAATTCCAATTATAGTACAAATTAAAGATTCTTGTAAGGTCGCAACCAAACATAACATCTAATTTTTGCTAATAAAGAAAGCAGATCCAAATTTTTAAATAAATTGTACCTGTGGAAATAAAGAAATAAATTTACGCGTAAATAAAGATTTGGTTTATTTTCTTATTTAAATTTTATTATAATAAAAAGTTATAAAAAATAATTATATTTATTTTTTTTATTATAATAAAATTTTTTATATAAAATAATATATTAATTTTAATTAAAAAAATTAAAAACTAAACGGATTAACGGGTCGTTAAAATTATAATCGTTCGAATCATGATTCATGAATAAATTTTCTCTCAAAAAAAAGATTTAAGTAAATCAAAAATAATTCAAATCACATAATTTAAATTTTTCGATTCGAACCAAATGTGACATTTTCTGAAATTATAATAGTGAAATATTTTGAAAATTTTCCGATTCCCATAAAAAAAAACTAAAAACTTAATGGAAATAAAGCTACACGCTTAAAATTCTTGATTAATTGAAAAGGGAAAGAAAAAAAAAAAAAAAAAAAAAAAGAAACGTTTCAAAAGAATCGTCAAAAGTGGGGGCCACAAAGAAAATCCTAATATTATTTTGCCTCAGAAATTACAAAAAGAAATCGGAAATAAAATAGAAAGGGAAAGATGGTACATTCGTAATTAAGAGCAAAAGCAAGGGCAAAGATAGGCCCTTAAAAATACGTACCGAGGCTTTTTTTTTTTTTTTTTTTTCTCTCGTCCTAGACGATTCCATCACGTCAGGACGACGAAGCCAGGAGCTATACAGATACTACTGTTGGGGATCAACCAAATAACCGGAATTAAAAAAAATAAAAAATAATAAAACTACGTAGAAAAAACACGAGGGTATATTCGTCTTAAAAATATAAAAAATTAAACAAGTCCGCAGGTAAAATTTCCTTAAGCTGAGCTGTTGGAAGGCGTTGTTACTTGTAAAGAAGCATAGTTAGCAACGTTCCCAATGCAAAAACCCAAAAAAAAAAAAAAAAAAAGAGAGAGAGAGTAAAGCCGGCTCATTACTCTCTCAATTTTTTTTTTTTTCAGAAGAAAGAAAATTCCATTTTTTTTTTTTTTTTTTTTTTTGGGGTTATTTGAGAGGTTTCTCTCTCTATCTTCTTTCTTTACTCTCTCTGTGCGTCTCTGTGTGTGTATAGTCTTAAAACCATACCCTTTTCTTTGGGGCTCTCTCTCTTCCGTTCTTTTGTGTGATTTGTTTGGAGGATTCCCCAAAACACAAAGCACTAAAAAGAAAAGGAAAAAAAAAAAAAGGAGAGAGAAAGAGAGAGAGAGAGAAGAAGGAGAAGAGAAGATAATTCCGGAGAAAAACTCAAACGCCGGTGATGCTTAAGACGACGCCGTATCGCCAGGCAAGTTCGCTGGAAATGCGATAAGGAAGAAGGGAAGATTTCGTCGGGTTTTTGGAGCTTTTTCTTTTTTTGTTTATGAGTCGAAAATGCGTGAAGCACTTCTCTGCGATTCGCCAAGCGACGTCGTTTCGAGCACGAACAGCAACCGTAGCCATAGCCACAACCAGAAAAAGCTTCTAGAAAAAGATTCCGCTCTCCTCCTCCTTCCTCCCCCTCCGCTGCCGGTCCTTCACGTCGGCCGGAGCCGCTCCCAAGGTGGAAGCACTCGGAGAGTCACTCCGACCACGACCGCCGTCGCCACGTCAGCGGCGTTCTCGGTCTCCGTTGAGGCGATAATCGGAATCGGCGCGACGACGGTGGAGAAAGCCCTGCCGAACGGCGATCTCTACATCGGGAGCTTCTCGGGATCGGTGCCTCACGGATCGGGGAAGTATCTGTGGGCGGACGGGTGCATGTACGAGGGGGAGTGGCGGCGGGGGAAGGCCTCCGGGAAGGGGAAGTTCTCGTGGCCGAGCGGCGCGACGTACGAAGGGGAGTTCAAATCGGGGAGAATGGAAGGGTTTGGGACCTTCATCGGATCCGATGGCGACACCTACCGCGGGTCGTGGAGCTCCGATCGGAAGCACGGATACGGTCAGAAGAGGTACGCGAATGGCGATTTCTACGAAGGATCGTGGAAGAGGAATCTCCAGGACGGACAAGGGAGGTACGTGTGGAAGAACGGGAACGAGTATGTGGGAGAGTGGAAGAACGGCGTGATCAACGGCCGAGGGGTTCTGATTTGGGCGAACGGGAACCGGTACGACGGTCAGTGGGAGAATGGCGTGCCGAAGGGGAACGGAGTGTTTACCTGGCCCGACGGGAGTTGCTATGTCGGGAGCTGGAACAAGGACATGAAGATTCACCATCTGAACGGGACCTTTTACCCCGGGAACAGTGGTAAGGACTTGAAGAAGAGCAACGGAGGTGAGTTATTGGGGGAGAATTTGACGATCACTATGAGGAAGAGGTCTTCGGTGGACGGCGCGGCGAGAGGGAGCGTGGCGGATAGGGGCTTCCCGAGGATCTGCATTTGGGAGAGCGACGGAGAGGCTGGGGATATCACCTGCGATATAATCGACAATGTGGAGGCTTCGATGCTCTATCGGAACGGTATTTCGACGGTCGCAACTGGCTTCGATTGCGATTTCCGGCAGTTTCGGAGGAATCCGTGCTATTTCAGCGGCGAGGCGAAGAAGCCCGGACTGACTATTGCCAAAGGGCACAAGAATTACGATTTGATGCTTAATCTTCAGCTCGGGATTAGGTAATTTCGGGGGCGAAATGGGTCCGATTTCGTAGTCGTGAAGTCATATCAATTTGTGGGGATTTTAAAGACGTTCTTTTTTTTTTTGAATAATTTTTTAGGCATTCTGTGGGGAAACATGCTTCCATGTTGAGAAAGCTTAAGCCAAGTGATTTCGATCCAAAAGAGAAGTTCTGGACTAGGTTTCCTCCCGAAGGATCGACCAAAACTCCTCCTCATCAGTCCATCGATTTCCGGTGGAAAGATTATTGTCCAATGGTGTTTAGGTATTAATTATAGTCACTGGTTAATTTTATTATTAAACCAAATAATTTTAACATTGGGATACTATTTTGACACAAATTTATTGATTTTTGTTTCTGGGTATTTTTCAGACATTTGAGGGAATTTTTCCAAGTTGATCCAGCGGATTACATGCTAGCAATTTGCGGAAATGACGCTCTCAGAGAGCTTTCATCGCCAGGAAAGAGTGGAAGCTTCTTTTACCTGACGCAGGACGATAGATTTATGATAAAGACAGTGAAGAAATCAGAAGTCAAGGTTCGTTGCCCACTTCTTTGACTTTTTTTGTTTTTTTTTCTTTTTCATGTGAGCTATGAAATGAAAGTCTGTGGCGACGTAGAGAAGAGCATTTTGATTTTTGGTAATTAGTAGTTCCAAATAGTCTACTTTGGTGATCGGCTTCTAAATGTTGGGACTTTGTTATCAGGTCCTTATTAGGATGCTTCCTAGTTATTACCAACATGTTTGCCGTTACGAGAATTCACTTGTGACGAAATTCTACGGCGTGCATTGTGTCAAACCAGTTGGTGGTCAGAAGGTATGCAATTGAGGATGCCAATTTGTGTTTAAAGTAGGATCAGTTGCTTTGTTGATTGGTGAGATTTTATCTTCCATCTCTAATTGCTTCTGCTATGGTTTGAATCTGCAGACGCGGTTTATTGTGATGGGCAATTTGTTTTGCTCAGAGTATCGAATCCACAGGCGTTTCGACCTTAAAGGTTCCTCTCATGGCCGAACAACCGATAAGCCTGAGGGTGAGATTGATGAAACAACAACCCTCAAGGATTTGGATCTCAATTTTGTGTTTCGCCTACAACAAAATTGGTTCCAAGAGCTCATGAAGTAAGTTTCAAATAATAATACTTGTTTTCTTTTATTAGTTATTTCTTTTCAATTTGGGTATTGATGTTCTTGGTATTTTTTGTCAGACAAATAGATCGAGATTGTGAGTTCTTGGAAGCAGAGAGAATCATGGATTACAGTCTGCTGGTTGGTCTTCACTTTCGTGATGATAATAGATACGACAAAATAGGGTTGTCACCTTTTGTTCTGCGGACTGGTAATTGATAATGTCATTCTCCTGATTTAGAAGTAACTCATACGTTTTCAAATATTGGATTATTAGAATGTTGAACCAAATTGTGATCCCCCTTTCAGGCAAAAAGGATTCCTATCAAAATGAAAAGTTTATGCGTGGCTGTCGTTTCCTTGAGGCGGAATTGCAAGACATGGATCGAGTTTTAGCTGGCCAGTACGTATTCTTTATTTAAATCTTTTTTTTCCCCCTCGTGATATTAAGTAAACTATCTTGCGTTGCTAAATGGCCGCGTTCTTTGAAAATGATTTGGAATTATTTTTAGAAATTTAAATTTTGGATAACAATTGCACGCACTTTGTTGTTGATATAGACAGAATTTCATCACTAAGCTATAAAGGTATTGGTTGGCTAATAATTCCTGCCTTTGAAATTTGGTTTGCACTACAAACAATTGAAAGTAGCTCGTTTTGTCTGGGCAATTTGTTGAGCGGGTTTTAGAATTGCTTAAAAGTTGTTTGTGGTGGCACGTGCAATGTCTCTTATATGTACTTGTGGCCCAATAATAATTAAATTTTCCAAACTACTCAAAAGGAATAGCTGTCAATTGCTGAACTTCTTGGCATACCGTTCTTATGGTTGTCAAGTAATGCCATTATGCTTATTTATCTGTCACTAATAAAACCTCTATTTATTGCATGGTACCGAGTGAACCATTTTTATTATTATCCCAAAACCGTTCTCCCAACTAGAAAAATTACGTTCTATTTTCTTAGTATTCAATTTTCTTTACATGGTAAGCTGTAGGATATTGTAAAATACCACCTGGGGATAATTGTGTTTCTCGTGTAATGATATAATTTGTCTGGTGAACTTCACTGAATTGACGTCAAAATTATCTCTTTTCAGGAAGCCATTGATCCGGTTAGGAGCTAATATGCCCGCAAGAGCGGAGCGGATGGCCAGGAGAAGCGACTTTGACCAATACACCTCTGGTGGTATTAGCCATTTAACTCCTTCACGCAGTGGTGAGATTTATGAGGTGGTCCTGTATTTTGGGATCATTGACATCTTGCAAGACTACGACATCAGCAAGAAGTTAGAGCACGCCTACAAGTCCTTACAAGCTGACCCCACGTCAATTTCAGCTGTTGATCCCAAGCTTTACTCGAGGAGGTTTCGGGACTTCATAGGGAGAATATTTATTGAGGACAGGTAGCAATGGCAATAAGGAAAATTCGACATCAAACTTCTACAATATTGGATTGATCAGAATCCGGCAGCCATTTTTGGACCCCCGTATGGGGAGAGGTGGATTCGGATACATGTGGCATCTCTAGCCGGCATGTGGGGTATAAAAAAGAAAAGCCTTTCTAATTCAGAATCGGGCCACCGGGATACTGTGGCAGCGATGCGGGAAGGAAAGATTGGTATTATTGGTCTTTCGGAGGGTTCCGCTTATAATGGCTGAATTTTGAAGATACAGCCACGGATAGTGTTGGGAAGCAGGCGGGTATTTGTACATTCAAGGGGGTGATGGAATGTTTGATTCTGATTTTATTTTTATTTTTATTTTTTTTTACTTTTTTTTTCCTTGTGGGTGAAAATTTTTGTGGTAATCAAGCGATGTGAAGATTTGGAAGCTAGAGGTACAGTTAAGACAAATGTTTCCGCCAAGAGAAAAAGATTCAAATGGGAGGGGAGGTGACTACGGAATAAGTGTACAGTCTTATAGAAAAACAAAAATGTTCAAATATGGATACCTTACGAAATTCCATGAATTTTTTTTTCTCTTTTTTTTTTTTTTTTTTCTTTTGGGTGAGATTTTTTTTCAAAAAATGTTTTGAATCACATTGCCCGAGAGGCAGAGAGGGCCACGGAATCTCTCTCTCTCTCTCTCTCTCTCTCTCTCTCCCTTTCTCTCTCTCTCCTTTTATCTTCTGTCGTACAAAAATAAGCTCACAATTATATAGAAATGGGGTGACTGAGTTGCTTTTGCAGTGAAAGAGAGGTGTTGGACATGAGGAGTTAAGGAGAGAACATGAAAAGCAGAGAAAGCAAAGAGAAAAAGATGCGCTGGCGTTTCTTGGTTTTGCCCACTTTGTTTACTCTCTTTTTTCACAGTTCCCTTGACAATACGCAAAATTTATTATTTTTTTTTTTTTTCCCCTAAAATCCCCAAGAAGTACAACTTTGACGACGAATTATTTCTACTTATTTTTAAAGGGTATGGGGAGTAGCAGATGAAACCATTAAAGAAATGGGAATGCCCACCAAAGCAAAATGGGGGAACAATTAATTGACCATTGACCGTACAGAAAGTAAAGAATCTTGCGATCCACGTGGTGGGATCGGATTTGCCAAAAACTCGACGTTGTTATTCCTGGGAAATTGGGAGGGCAAATGAGTCATTTCATAGGAAAAGTTTATACATTTGTTTCTAGATTCTCGCGTAATTTTTTTTTTTTTTTTTTTTTTTTTGACTGCAGAGGTCAAACGTTTGGGTCAGATGTGTAAGGCAAGGGTCGGAGTCGAAACCCTAATACAAAACAGTTTGTACCTCCTTTTTTTTTTTTTTTTTTTTTTTTTTTTTGTGACCTTTTCCTCTTTTTTGGGAGCTTCTTGTGTCTTTTTGCTCATACCCAAAGCACGGGTCTGTTCTCACTGTGACTCTGGCCTTTTTTTTTTTTTTTTTTTTTTTTTTTTTTTTTACATACCAATTCCAATTCCAATTCCAATTTCAATTTCTCGCACGTCATTTGCGGAAATTGGCTTGTTCATGTTACGTCGATGATCAAGTGATTTCTAGAAGGCATCCTTACTTAGCATTATTATTACATTTAGGCAAGGTCCTTTACGTCCTTCCAGCAAAAAAAAAAGAAAAAAAGTCCTTTTAAGTCCGGCGGCGTCCGTACATTTTTAGTATGGACTTCTAATTTTTTGGTGTACATGGTCACACTCAAACAACTTTTTAATGTAATATGACGATAGACCGTTTTTATTGATTATTACATGAATTTATAAATAATTTTACATTTATATTGACGGTGTTATTTATTTTACTGATTTAAGTTTAAAATTTAAATTTTATTATAATAAAAAATTTTAAAAATAATTACATTTAATTTTTTTATTATAATAAAAAAATCTCACATAAAATTACATTTTAACTCAAATTAAAAATTTAAATGAACGAACTATTGGTACAGCTACGGCCATCGAAGACATTTCCTTTTTATTCTGTTTAGTAACAATTGATTTGAGAATTATATCAATGACAAGTAATAGTATTGTAGGTAAGGTTCATCATCTATAGTGATATATAGTTGATTTGCAGTTGATTTGCAGTTGATTTGACATAATTCTAATTTGATTTTGTTTCATTAGTAATAGGTTTCCTTGACGAGGCAGATTGGAACTGATAATGATGGAAAACTCATTTTTTCATGAGCGATAAACTCATTTTTTTTCCCATCAATCACAAATTTATATATAAACTTTACGTCTCACTGTGGTATAGGATCTCACTTAATTTTACAGGTCTCTAATTAGTTAAAATGATTATAACTATCATTTTTCCTTTTAATCACCATTTGTAGTAAGTTCATATTTATTTTTCAGGGTTTAACCTACTTTTGTATATGGGATGGAAGAAAGTTTTTATTTTTGTAATTGATTAACAATTTGTTAAAGAAAAAAAAATGCCTCAAGTAATTTTTTTTTGGGTAAAATCGTGCTGCACTTTACAAAAATATTTAATTACATTAACTAATTAAAAAAATGATAATTCATTTCATTCGTGAGGCAGAACTAAGTATTCGGTAAAAAGAATTGTGACGTTATGATGTTAAATAATAAGGAGAATTATGCTGTTTGGCATGGAAAAAAAAATGCTTTGGTAGTAGGACACAATTTTTAATAGTTAAATCAAATTTTTTATAAGATAATATAATTATGATAATTTAACTCAGCTTGATAGGGATATAACTGTCGTAAATTGTATTATATTAGTAGGGTTTTTTTTTTTTTTTTTTTCCCCCTATCGATTATTTTCCAATAAAAATCATTTCTCAAAAAAAATTCCAAAACAATTCCAGTCACTTTCCTTTTTGGGGCTGGCCCTGCCTATCACAAGCTATTAACAAAAGTCAGTTGTCCCTCCTCTAATTATTTTTTTTTCAAAAAAAAAAAAAAAAAAAAAAAAAGTAGTACACTTCATATCTCTTTAACCTTTTTCGTTATAATAAGTAATCTTAAAATCATTGAGTATGTTAAAAGGGTCTGAATTAGTTTTTCGCTTACCATCCAGTCAATTTTCACTTCTTTTCACCCTTGTGAGGTCCGCAGAGACCCATTTAATTTTTCAGAAAAAATAAGATAACAACGCATAAATACAAAATATCAAACCCTAAGAATAAAAGTAAAAAAGACTTAATAAATGCGTACTTAACATTATACCGAGACCTTCGGCAGTGTCCCTCTAATTATATAGACAGTTTTCTACAAATTCAACAAACATTTTTTTAATTGTAGGTGGGTTGACCTCACATGTCTGTGTCTACAATTGGCAATCTCAAGTCTCATTCATTGCCCAGAGTATAGAATATTGAGTCTTTAGCACTGTATCCTAATAAATTTTTGGATTCCTTTATTATATTGCCACTTAAATGTATAATTTTAACAATTAACCCCTAAACTTGTTAAACTGTAGTAATTTAGTCCACACTGAAAATGCCGTATAAATTAACAACTGAAAATACTCATAGGTGCCTTGCATATTTAGAACTTTACTCACTGGACTTTTCATGCTTTAATGCATTGCCCATTAAACCTTTATTTTGACAATTAATCCTATTCTTTCTATCAACACTTCAAAATACATAATCAATATGGGTTACATTGTAATGCCTTGGCAAGCGTAAAAGTTAATTGATAAAATTGAGATTTAGTATATATTGAAAAAACGAGAAAAATACTCTCAGATGCATGAGTGTTGGATTTTTTTTTCTTTACTAATTAATACATTTTAGTCAAAAAGCTATATTAGTTAAAATAGTATTAATTAAGAATAAAAGATAAAAATCTTATAATAATACATTTAAATAGTGAGTTTATCAATTTTATCGTATATAATTTACCAAGAAGTTAAAAAAGGAGAAAATGCCAATCGCCCTAAAACATATATTCCAACAAACTCAGGCCTTGTTCAATTCGCGGATTCGAGTTTTCAATTCAAGCTAAGATGTGACATTTTTTAGAGCTTTTCACTGTAGTAGTAAAAGTTAGATCTGATATTTTTTGAGAGTTTTTTACTGTAAAAATTTAAAACTGAAAATTTAAATAGGTGAAATGAATGAAGCATCAATCTTCTAGGATTATTTTTCTTATTCTTCTTCTTTAAATGTCTTTTAGGGTTCTTCTGTATCCTACCTACTTTAAGACCATCAATTTTTTTTTTCAATGTATTGTAACAAGCACATAAATAAAATAAAATAAAAATATGATAGAAATACGAGCACAACACATAACACGGTAATTTTTTTTAACCTATTAGAGAATGCTCTTTTATTTTTTTTCATTTGGGTGAGAGAATTCAAATTTTAAATCTTATAGTGGAGTCAGACATGAAATTGTGGTTATATTATGTCTCCAACAACAATTCTCCATTTTTTAATCTTAATTTTCTTTCAAGTAAAAAAGTCATAAAAGTCGGCATTTTCTTGTCCATGCAGAGGGCCATAATCTACGAGGAAATTTTTCAATGCAAAACCTTAAAGTCGGTTGTTGCTCGTTGGTTGCTTACACGAATTCCATTGTTTTTTTTATATAATGCAAAAATTACGAGATTTTAATTTTTTTTTCCAATTTAAAAAATGATAATGGACTATAGACTATAGGTTGCAGAGTGTCAACTGTCAAGTAAACAATTTAAGGAAAAAAACACAGTAATTTGTTGCGTTTTGACATTAATGTAGTGTTATTCAGAATTGAATTGACGTCTATAATAAAAACGGGTTGATTAAAGTCCCGTTCACTTCACTAATTTATGTTTAAAATTTAAGTTTTGTTACAGTAAAAAATTTTAAAAAATAATTATATTTAACTTTTTTTACTATAATAAAAAACTCTCATATAAAATTATATTTTAATATTGTGTTGTCGTATTAAACATAATTGAAGGAAAATTTAAGAAAAATTTTGTTGTGGGATATAAAAAGAACAAAAAGGAAAAAAAAAAAACCGTACCGTACCTTGACTATTTAAGTTTACAAGCATCATATTATGTTAAATTTACCTTTACTTTGATATAATATTCAAACATGTAGGACATATTCTTTTATCCATAAAATTTAAAAAAATATAACTCAAATTTTAATTTTATTTAAATTTTAATTTTATTCAAATTTACATTTTTTTTTAAGTTTCCTTCAATTTTAACACATCTGCTATTATGGTCTCCAAAGTTGGAAAATACAAAAATTCATAGCGCCATTTTCTTTACCATGTTAAAAGACAAAACTATCCTTCAATCTGGGTTAATTAATAGTCCATTTTTCAACCATGATTTGTCTTCATCGATAAGACAATATCGAGCAAACTTTCATAGTTGGAAGTGAAGGAAAATCATTGAAAACGTTTTAGGACGCGGACATTGCTATCAAAGTTTAGAAGCAGTATTGACTTGGATAGTGATATTTGATTTTGATATTTGATATTTCTTATAAAGAACTTTAGAGATCCTCAACAATGTGTCACTATTCACCACCGAAAAAGGAAAAAAAAAAAAAAAGCATCTTACTATTATGGAGCTATATATGTTGTGGACACCCAAATGTATATTGTCACGCTCCAACCAAGAAAAAACAAGCGCAATGCCGTGTTTGACTATACAATTTCTACATCTTTTGCAAGTCCTACTAGACATCCTTGGCTCTATACTCGGGTCTTGTCACATATCTCACCTCCATAAAGATATATACTTACAATGAAGCTTTTTACTATTGTTTTTCAATATTAAATATAGTTAAAATTATTTTACTTGAATTATGGTTCGTAATTCATGTCACGATGCATTTAATTGATGAATTTGTGTTATGATTTAAATTATAGTTCGTAATTTATTAATATATTTTTTCTTATAAAAAACACACATAAATTAAAAATAATTTTAAATTATAATTTTAAATTTACGTTAAAAATAATATTAAAAAAATATGTAATATCGATTAAATCTAATATAGATGCTTAAGACAGAAAGACATGTACGTCGTTGAATTCTGCTATTAAAATCTCTTCTTGTAATTTTTTTTTTTTTTTTTTCTGCAAAAGTTTTCTCCACATCCAAACAGTAAGAAACATGAGCGGTGGAGAACTAGATGTGCAGAAGTAGGCCTGCAATTCCTCATGCTAACAATGGGACTACAATGGGGTAGATACATCATACATAGGAAGGAAAGGAGGGGTTTTGCATGCCCAAAAAGGAGCAACAAAAAATAAATTGAAAAAAAAAAAAAGGAACAGAAAATTTTATTCCTCCAATGTGATAAGCATAGAAGGACTTTCTTTGCCGAGCCTTTCTAATAGTAACATTAATTTTTAATAATTAAATTTAATTAAAATCATATTAAATTAAAAAATCATGTAAAATAAATAATTTTTAAATGTTGAAAAATAAAAAACTATTAATTGTTTATTTTTTAATCAACATGTAAGAGACAGAGAAAGTTGTGAGTAGTTAGATTTTTGTGTGATGGAGGTCTAACTTCTAAGGTTTTGGTCCGTCATTTTGGGCATACATGTTGGGACAATTGAAAATGGCAAAGGGCTTTCTTTAGTGAATTTGTTGTGCAATTGTACTGTGTGTTGTGTCTTATTCAGACATACTCACAGCCTCCACGGCAGGCATGTAAAATTACTATTCTGCCTCTTTCTGCTACTCGCCATTTATTGCTTTTCTTTGCAGTACTTTCACATTTTAAGATTGGAATTTAATTTTAACACGTGAGAAGTTGTTGGTGCGCCAGGTAATTTTAATTTCGGTGCTTGCATAATAGATATATAGTTCGTAATTTTAAAATTATAATTTAAAATTATATTTTATGTGTGTTTTTTATAAGAAAAAAATATTATAAAAAATCATAAATTATAATTTAAAATTAAAAATAAATACATAAAATAAACGTTCTTTAAGTGATTAGATGCGAGTACATGATCCATTTTTGGAACTTAATACTTACATTTTCTTTTAATGTAGCGTTAGCTATAGAGCCTACACCATTAAAAAAAGAAAAAAAAAAAAAAAATATTGGAGGTTTAGGGTGTGTGCGGCCGGAAATAGTTTCCTATCTTCAAAATAATTTCCCCATGTAGTTAACATTTTTTTTTTTGAAAGACATGTAGTTAATATTTTGGTTGTAGTAATTTATGTTAAATTTCAAATCACAATGTATAAAACTGGAATATCGGTCTTAAAGGTGTCAATTTCAAAATAATTGTAAAATTAACAAAAAAAAAATCTTATTAGTAAGGATTTGTTTTGAACCATCGGATCTATGCTAACTTATATTAATTATACAGATTTTTTTTTTATTTTAATGTGATTTTAGTAGAATTCGATATATCACGTCTCCCTTCCATAAAATTAGTACCATTTAACGTTATGAAAATTTTAAAACATTTAAATTTAACCTTCCGTAGGTGCTCCAAAATCTTTGTTTTACTTAAAGACTTTTTAAATAGAGAACACCTATGAACATATAGTATATTATGTTTATGCATCCTTATAACATTAACGTTAAATAAAAACCATGTTAAAATTAAACAATATGTAAATTTAATGATTTTTTTTTTTTTTTTTTTTTTTTTTTTTTTTTTTTTTTTGTGAATGCAAATTTAACGATATCTATTCAAAGAGTACTAATGGCATAAATGGGAAAATCGAATTTTACTAATGGCAATATAGACAAGTCACAAATATTTCAAATAAATCTAAATAGCTCCGCCATCAATAGCATTTATAATCCACTTTAATAATCAAATTAACCATTTCATCAATAGCATTTTTTTTTTGCTGAAAAATTAACCATTTCATTTGTCTGCTATATAGCATGCCTAAGGTCTATTTTCCTAGCAGTAAAACGGTAAAAGTAAAACAAACAGTACTGCTGCTGCTGCTGCTGCTACTATACGGTAGAGCTACTCAAATAGAATGCTGAATTTAGGCGCAAGGTTGGCAGTCTATAAGAAGCTTGCATGGCTCAAAAGTCGCAAGTTGCCACAGAAACTCATCACACAAAAAGTAACGAGTATGAGCAATTGAGAGAAGGCTGCAAAGTAATTCATTGTTTTTCTATCCCTTTATTGTTTTCTTGCTTTGTATAACCAGACAGTTCTTCAGCCCCATTAATTTTATTTTTTTTCCTTTTAATTCCTTACTTTTATTTTTAAAATACTATTTCAGCCATTCCAGTGACACAGTCAAAAATAAAAAATAAAAAATAAAAAATGAAAAAGAAGAAGCTTATATCTATATATAGTTATGAAAGTTATTTGGGTGCTTTCTTTCAAGGCAATCAAGTAACCGCAGGTTGATCTTCTATTCTAGTACACGAGTGAAAACGGTTCATTATTATTACCTATAGCTAATGATGATGATGATCAGGAGATCCCAAGATTTGTTCTCTAAATCGTAAAACTCTGCAAGATTTTTGAAACTTTCAATATACATACCTAACTTCTTATTTAATCTGATAATTCAAAATTGTGTCCTAAGGTTATACACACACACACACACACACACATTATACTCGAGTTGAAATTTGTTGACATTATCTTGGAGTACGTACTCTATATAGTGGCAAACGTGGTTGAAGGTTAGGCGTAAATATTCCTCACTGTCCATGACATAATTGTGACATCTCTTTAAAAATATGTTGATGTAATTTGCACCATGCACGCTTCTACAATGAGTCAATCACCTAACATGTCGATGTTTAATTTCTAGCAAAAATTAATAAATAAAAAAAAGAATAATCGAAAGAAAAAATAAATGCACGACGACTTTGTCAGGAACATCATTCTGTATTTAAGAGTGATGGGATGACTAATCGAGTGTTGGGTTAGTCAAACTAGAAAACAACCCCTCAGAATGTGGACCGACCAAACATTTAAATCACAATAAAGCTTGTATTATCAAACAGTTAATAACCTCATCGTTCGTATTCATTCGAGCATCCGTGCACATATTTTGTGGGCATAATATGATATACACTGTAGCGAAAAATGAAAATTAATCTTATATTTACTTACTCTTTTTATCTTAAAATAAGAGTAAAATTGGTGAACCCACTTAAATTTAAAATTAAAAAATAGGATGAACACTCTCATATTTTGTTTAAGATTGAGACTCTCATTTTTGATATTAAGACTATTGACATTAAATTATTATTGTACCCATATTTTACTTATAAATATAAAATTCAAAAAAAAATTTAAAAATAATAATTTCAATATATATCTATTATTTTATTAAGTTAATATTATAATATTAGCCTAATTATTTTTAACTTTAATATAATAAATATGTACTTTATTCATTTAATAAATTAATAATATATTTTAATTTTAACACTATTTTTTATTTTTTTTAAATTTTTTACAATTTATTTTTATATTTTAAATAACTGTACAATTTATAATTATTATTTTAATACCCTATTATTACACTAAATATTTTAATTAGGATTAATTTTAATATACATAATTCATTTTTTAAATTAAAAATATCAAATTGACTTAAAAGGTATATTAGTACTTTTATACTATTTCATTCTGATTCTAAGTATAAGTAAATACTTGAATGAGATTTGGAGCGACTCTAATTCTGAATATTGTCACCAAGTAAATAACTTATTATGACTTTAATTCCTCACTCTGAATCTTGCTCACTCTGATTCACGCTTATTTCAATTACGCGTAAGTAAACATGTCATAAGAACTAAATACTAAAACAACTCAAACAATTTATAGGTGATAAAATATAATTAGAATGATAGCAGACAAGACAAGAAAATGAGACATGAAATCTTTGATTCTACCGTACTAATTTCTTGCCCTTTTTTATTCTCGCGGGAAAATTAACTCTTGACTCGTAGGAAAATGCAAAATGAGATGGTTTTTCTTGTGAATTATTAGAGAAAATTGATGCTTTATCACCGTGTATTTCTCAATGTGAGAACTATCACATAGTAGTGTAAGGCTAATAAATTTTCCTCTTTTTTTTTTTCATAAAACAAAACAAAATTTTTTACTTTTACGCACGAGACGCCCCAAATTTTGTTAAAACACATGTGTTGATGCATCACCTAATGAAGAATGTAGTAGCTCTCATTACCAGAAGAATTGTTCAAGATCTGATTTTGGTTAGGAAAAAAGAAAGTTTCATGGAAAATTTAACAATAATAGTTGAACATTACAATTTAATCATCTCCATTAGAATGTCCAAATACATGGTTATATAAGGGAAAAAAAAAAAGCAATTGTATATACGATGAGATTACATAGAAATATTTATATAAACGATGAGTTTACAAATATTTATGAGGACGTTTATTTTCTATAAACGATTACATAGAAATATTTATGATTCATGGTTCTCTATAATATTTTTTCTCATAAAAAATACACGTAAAATCGAAAAATAATTTTAAATCATAATTTTGAATACATAAACTAAATACTGACTATATATTTTCTGATTTATACAAAAAAAAATCCTTTTTTAGTAAATCAATAACTTTCCATGCACTTCCATTGCAAGTTACACTGTATGTGAATAGAAGTTATAGAAACACTAAAGTCGCCAAGGTCCTTTCAATCAACAGCAGAACTGCTTTAACATTGAAAAGTTGAGTTCTAAAGTATCTCACATCCAGACAAAAAAATTAGATAAAGAGCTTCTGTTTTAATTTCCCCCTTCATTTTGTTAAATAATAAATTAGGTTGATAACTAAGAAAAAAGAAAGAAAGAAAAAAACAATGACTTATAACAAACCCACGTAGCCTTAATTCATTAGGATTTTAAAAACTTTTTATCAAATTTAAATTTTTAAAAAAGTTAATTGTGGCCATAACTAATTGGAAAAAGTATAATTGCACCTTAACTCAACAAAATATTATATATGTGTCCCTACTCAACAATAGAGAATTTTAAGTATTTTATATCCCTTCTTTTTTAAATATTGTAGCCCCACTGAGGTTTTTTTTATTTTTTATTTTTTTACTTTGCACACCTTACGAATATTTTCATTTTCTCCCATTTACTTTTTAACTTGTTCCTGAACGGGGTTTTTTTTTTTCAATATTTTTTAGTGTAATATATTATTTTTTGTTTATGTTTATTATTTGGGAAAATAAGACTAATATTTTTTTAAATATATGAGTTAAGATTTTTATTCATTATTTTTAATTAATAATTTTTTAATTAAATAACTATATTATTCAAAGAGTATTAATTTAAAAAACGAATAAAAATTAAGATTCATCCGCTCTCAAAGGATGAATTCGGTATTTCTCTTATTATTTTCCCTTTTGAAATTTGACACGGAGAAAACATATATATGATTCAAGGCTTACATCATGATGAATATGAAATAATGTGGGCTCCATTATAATGTTATTGTTGGCCTCCAATTCTTAAATGGGTTGCGGCCACATGTCGGGAAAAGGCAACTATCATGCCCAACATGAGGCTTGTTTGGAGGGGGACAACTTCTATCTCGATAATTATGTACTTTTTATCTATGCGATCTCTCTCGTTCTTGTTATAAATAATACTATTGTTATTGCTCATCTATCCAACCAAGTTTGTGAAACTCAAAAGTTTAAGTTTTTGTTGGAACTTGGAAGGAACTCTCCTAATAATAATCATTATGCTTTCCAAACCTTATACACATCTAATGCTACATATGCTCCATTATGAGCTAGGGTGGCCTCTTTGGAATTTGAAATAAAAACTAATAACTTTCACCATTTGGGTAGTTGAAATTCCAGACCAACCCTATTTAGGTCAATCACTTTGAAATTCATTTGAGGTTGTTGGTTAACCGGCGGACCTTTTGCTTTCTGTTGTGGAAGAGTTTTAGTTATATTATTATTATTATTATTATTATTATTATTATTATTATTATTATTATTATTATTATAGGGTTAGTATTATATATATATATATATATATATATATATATATATATAGTAAAATTTAAGAAGTAGGTAAGTAAGCCAAAAGTTTCCCAAAGGACAAATATAAAACAATTATCAAATATTAGACAGAGGATTATCATTGAGGTCCAATATAAATTTATACGTAAATGGTCCACAAATATCTCACTCCAAATATTATATATGCTTAAACTACTTGCATATCTAATATTTAATGATCTTTTTGAGAAAGAGAGAGAATTATAATCTTCAAATGCACTACTGTGTATGTAGGAACAATATTATAATTTTCAGAGATGCATCAGGAAGTAGCTACACGAATTTAAAATTAGCAATATAAATATGTGTGTATATATATATATATATATATATTATGTATACGTGCCCATTCCATAGGGACAGCAACAACATTATCTAAACACGACGTGATTTGCACCTTTCAAATTTCAATGAACGTAAATAAGCAAAGAAAAACGTGATGAGCACAAAGTGTAATGAGATGTCAATGCAAGTCACCTACATCATTGAAGAAGATCACACTATGAAATTTTGTTTATATTATGCATGTACTATTTTTGTCTAACACGTCTTTATCTCTTTAGTACTACTCTTCTCACACGTCTTTGTAATTATGGCTTGTTCACTTCTTGTTACGGCCTTTAATCCTTGTTCACTTCTTGGGTAAATAAATCAACCACCAGCTTGTTTTCTTTCACTAATAGTAATTAGTGGGTTGTGTGAATGCGTGTGTTTAGATATATATTGGAATATTGCATTAATATCCTTACAATCTATCATTAAAAAAATGAAGTGCTCATGCATGTCAGGAAGATTTACACGCGTTCCTTTCGTACATCACGCATTTTTGTTTTCCAATTTTTAACTCTTTCCCTTCTAATAAATTCCCCATAATCAATATGATCAATAAGAATTCAGTTATTCCAGGTTTATGTCTTTGATGTACTGAGTTCTTATCTGTTGAGTAGAATCGAGTTATGTCTTTTTCTTTTTATTGATAAGCTCCTGAATTTTCATTATGGATTAAGAGGGTTGGACGAAACGATAACAACAATTTCCAGAAAAAAAAAAAAAAAAAGAAAAAGAAAAAGAAAACTATTTGGCACCTTTAGTTTTAATAAACTAATATAATCATCAAATTTTTACACTTTCATTTTTTCTTTTCACAAGTCAATGAAAGCTGAAAAATATTGTTAAATCCAGTAGACATAAGTCAGCACATAAACACAAGACAAATATTAGACTTGAGTTCCTATGTGTAGCATTAATTCTCTAAAGCAGACTCTTAATTAGAATATGTGTAGTAGGATTACGTCTAATCATAGCTAACCTCAAGTTTAATTTGTCACGGTTCAAAAAGTCATATAACACGATAAAAATATAAAGGCCAAAAGAAAAAAATAAATAAATAGAACTTTTGAAAAACTAGAAAAGTGCAAATATGCCCTAGTGAGTACATATAGTTAACTTCACAATTGTGAAACGAGAGTGCTTGTCTTTGGCTAGGAAAAAGTCTAATCATGTCTAACATTGGGTTCCCACCGGGGGCGACAATTGCCCTACTATTTTAGACTGTCATTTGTTTCCCCAAATATCATATTTATTACTTAATTATGTGACATTGCTCTAATTTTCGAACCAAATCCAAAAAGGCTTTAGACAAACAATCGGACTCTCAATTATACTGTCTGAGGTTTCCAAAAGGCTTAATTAATTAGCCTTTAGGGATTCAGAAGTTAGAACATCATAATTATGCGCGCAACTCAATATGATCATTTTTCTATTTCAGTCCTCTATCTTTGTGAAATTTTTAATGAATTAATTTATACTGACTCGTGATTCATGACTATTACACTCCTCTCTCTAGAACATGGCCTAACTAATATTATGATTCATGTGACTATCTAATCCAGGTACTTAAACATGAATGGGCTTACGTGGTTTAGATCTTGAAGAACTGTTTAAACGTGTCTACTGGGTGCGCCTACAGATTTATAAAGAAGTGCTCGAAATAAGGATCCAAACGAATAGTTTTGAGTGAATTCTCAAATCTAGCTAGTTTTGAGTGGCGTTTAAGGAATTTGATTGTAGCTCTCTTATTAGTTGAAACATTTTGGAGATCAAGTTGTGTCAAGCTATTCAATATAGCTAACATTATTTCTGAAAACGTTGCTTTTTTATTATTTATTTACATTTTTACAAATTTTACATTTGTGGAAGAAGTAACATAATAATTTTGCTTATACAGACTAATGGTGTCTTTTGACTGTAGGGTTAAATAGAAAACAAATTTTATGCGGAAAAAAAAAAAAAAAAAAAAACTTGGAGCGTGTTTTTCATACGCTGATCTGATTAGTGTGAAAATTACGTGATATCTCAAGTTCTCAAAAAAGCGTACGTGAGTCGCATCTATTGCAGACAAACAGAAAGTGGACAATTAAGAAACAGAAGAAATGAAAGGGATATGTGTGTTTGTGTGTGTGTGTGTGTAATATATGTATGTTTGTATGTATGTATATGAAATACCTGGTGTATAATTCTCTAAGTAGAAGAGGAAAACTGGAAAAGTATATATATATATATATATATAATGGATGGGGACAAAGTTTGATGTAATTGTTTTCCTACAATGGACACGAAGGTAGCTTGATTGCACCACGATGTGTGTTTCTTGTCCCCAGTTACTTGAATATTGGGACCTTCATGTCTAGCCGATAACATTTTTCTTCTTTTAGTTAGATTTTATATATATATATATATATATATATATTTGATCTCTGTAATAAATGATATAGTTTCTATCACAATAATCAAAATCACGTCAATGGACGTTGTGGGTCAATTCCGATCTCCCCAAATTTGATCATTGATCCATTTTTCTTTCAATTCTCTTTATTGTTTTGGTCCCGGAATATGAATATATATACCCTACTTGGATTCAATATGTTTGATTGCCAAAATGGTTTGCAAATTCTGTACAATACAACTTTCAATTTTCAAACCATGGGAATCCAAGTCTGGTCTATTTTTAGCCTTTCCGGGACCATATGGGTTAATTATTGTTCTTTTCTTTTTGGAAAAGCAAAACCCTAATGAAAACAAAAAATAATTCGTGACATGCATGTGAAGTCCCTGTTGTTTACCCCTGCCAACAGAAAGAAGAGAACAAAATATGAATGCAATTCGACAACATGAGAAAATATTTTATCAATGATAGGGTGTAAAAAAAAAAAATAAAAAAATAAAAAAACACTATTGGTGAGACTCAATTTTAAATCGTCACAATTTGATTGAATTATTTTTCATCGTCAAATTTTTTTTTTAATATGATATACTTATGATATAATTCGACGGTTCACAACAATATCTATCCGTAGGCCGTTATTTTTATACTTTTCTCAGAATTCTCTCAAGAGGAATAAATTTTTTGAAAGTCCATGATTCATCATGAGTCCATGACCTATCTAAAAGGGAATCCGGTTAATTTTCTGAGGTCATAACAATCATGAAGAAAATACTAACTTTGTTGCTGATTTCTTAGTTGAAAATAGATAGTTTCACGGTTGATCTTTTAATTATTTAAAGGAGAGTTCTAAGCCAATAATAATTGAAATACTCAAGTTACCGAAGAAAACTTGAAATTCATGATGCGATTAGTTCCTTGCATGATTATAATCTTGAAAAAGAGAACTAGTAAATCCAAATGACAAATAACTCAGCAAAAACAAAACAAAAAAAAAATAATCAAATTGATGTCTTTCTAATAACAGATGCCAAATTCCATACCACATGTTTTAGATATGCATCAAAATAGACCTTCTAAAGGCTCATGAATTTGAATCAATTGTAAAGTTTGGTATTCAAACAAACAATCTAGTGCCCTCAAAAGATTAGTTTTAGATATTACCAAGATATATACAAGGGCCATTATATACAATTGAGTGATCAAATGCCAAATTCCATACCATTTTATATTCCATGCAATTTTCTATTCCAAGATAGATAAAAATGAATCTGAAACATGTGGTTCTTGATAACCCAAAAGTTAGTTAACTCTCAATTTTAAGTCCTTATTAAGATGTGACGCCCCTAGTTCAGATTGGCTCAAAAACCGTGGAAAAATGTTGATAGCCAAAGAACATGAAAACGAAAAGCAACAAACTTGCTTTCAATCAATCAACATCCACACCACGAAACTCAAATCTGGGTGGACACTGCGAGCAATTGACATGGTAAGAGTGCATACAGAAGAACCCCACCTTCAAAACAAAACCCACCTACTATTTTCTGAATAGATGGCTCACAAAATTTCCAATTATTATAGTAGTTTCATGTTGGAGAAGGCTATTTTACTCTATCGATAGAAACTGCGTTTTAACTATTGGATTAGTTTCTCAACGGTCTAATCTGATGCAGGAACAGTTTTGTATCGTTCGTTGTAATTTTTTAATGCATAGATGCACAGCTCTAACCATTAAAGAACTAAACTATAGTTAAAAACAACCTCTCGGAGTAAAAATGCATGTCCCCTACTAAAAACGTTCCTTATCACTACTATTATTAATATTATTATTATTATGGGTTGTGGTTAAACTGCATGTGTTGAAAAGTTGAAATAAGATTACTTCCAATTGTATGATTGGTTGTTTCTCTCAGGGTTCATTGTGGGGACAATTGCCACCAACAATGTAATCTTACTTATAGAATCTCACATGTGGACGGAAGGTGGCGTTGCATCTCTATCTGGGACATTTGCTCCAACATATGGAGGGAGTCACACAAATTTGAAGGGACACACCATGGCAAAACCATATGCTTGGCTTTTAGATTTTCCACAAATTGGAATTTTGAATTTCTGTCCCATCAATTTGTGGGGCATCTATCACCATTTGAAAAAAAATAATAAAATGAAAAAATGTGGCTATCATATAACAATTCTTGTCACATGTTACTAATGAAGAAAGGGCAAAAAAAAAAATTAGTGTCAAATGACAAAACAGGCTCTGGTCATGAGCCTAAATGACCATGAAAGAAGTGGAAAAAAAAAATGGAATAATGAAGATGAGCATTTAAGAATCTTGCAGATTGAATGGTTCTCTATAGTATTTGGATGAATCAAGTTTGAAACTCGAGTGACTACCAAGCATGCATGAATGCAAACACACAAAAATTGAGATGAACGAAAAGAAAATGAAAAGCCCAATTCCACCAATAAAGGCTTGTTCTATTTGGGCTTCCTGCGTACAAAGAGCTGTCAAGTGGGTCAGAAAAGATGGCCCGACCCATTAAATTGTAAGCCCGGGAGAGTTGCAGATCAACCATTCCAAATAGTAGGTTCAATAAAGCATCGTGTTCCTGGGCTCTCATATTTAGTAATGAATCGTGTTCAGTTAAGGTAAATTAAAGGATTGCCTCTTTAATCATAGACACAGCGATTATGCATCTCTTTGAATTGGATTTACATTTTTCTCTTTTCTTTATTTGCTAACTATAATATTTTCTTTTGCTATTTAGGGCCTATTTAATTCGCTGATTCAAGTTTTTAATTCGTTTTAAGATGCGACTTTATGTCTGAGCTTTTTACTGTAATAAAAAAATTAAAAGTGATTGTTTATGAGAGTTTTTTACTGTAGTAAAACTCAAATTGATAAAATAAACGAGACCTTAATTTTCAGCTTATCAGTTCTCAAAGTCAATCATTGGAGGTTGGAGTCACTCACTCTGTGACCACTAGTCATCTGCCAGTGTCAATTGCCGCAGTTGGTAGGTGGTCACAAATTACCATCAACATGGGATTAGCGATAGTCATTAGTTTTGAACGGGTCAAACGGTCTGACCTCTATCAAATGTGTAGCCCATACCTAACCCAAATGCACGGGTCGGGCCGATATGCAAAAAGTATAATCACCTGCCGGGCCTAATAGTTATATTTGCGCCATAAATATAGGTTAAAATTTAAAATGAATTAAAATTAATAGTTAATAGTTTACATAAATTAATAAAAATATAAAATTATTATTTTTATTCATAACTTGTCTGGTTCATAACCATAACTTAACAAGTTATTATTTATAATTGTCCATAACTTGTCTGATTATGAACCATAACTTGATAAGTTATGGCCTATTAATTTCTATAACTAAAAATTGACCTATATACTTTCTTAAACTTTTCATATTAACCTATTTCCTATTATTTTCCCATAAAAATATGTCCCCACTGATGTGATTAATGCTCGTCTAATAAAGATTTGAAAAATCTATCATTTTATAGATATAATTTTCATAATATTTATTTAACCCTTTCATACCCTCACCTATTTAATCTTGATTTGAGTTATAAAATAATATAATTTCTTTCTAACTATTAATGCTATATATTCTTTTTTATCACAATCACTGTACCATATTGGTTCCCCATGTTCCTAGTCCATTCAAGAAGAGTATCTCTAGAACTGAAAACGTACGACATATATATTAACAAAAATAAATAAATAATAAAATAATGTGTGAATAATGAATTCAATCTTAATATAATTACCATTTCAGTGTTGAATACATTAGTATAATCCGTTGCAGAGCTATTTCTAACGTTAGCATCCTACATCATTAGAAACAAATAAAACATAGAGTAAATCGTATAAACTTATATTATAAGGAGTTTTTAATTATTAGAAATATAAATTTTAATATTTGTTGGCTCTTTATGAGACATGCTTTCAATTGTTTTTGTTTCCAGTGAAACCTTCATTCACATTTTCAAAGAATTTGATGGAGTAAGGTTTAAGGAGATTAAATTAGGTTTAACATGAGATGTGGGGATTTTTTTTTTTTTTTTTTTTTGAAGAATAAAGAAGCACTAGACACGAGTCCCACGAGATTTCTTTATTGCTTAGAAAAATACTGTCCTATTGTATATAGTTAATTTTGGTGTATGAATAATATTTATTTTTATTTATAATTAATATGGGGGTATGTTAATGGGTTTTGTGTAATTTTATTGTAAGATAAAATTGTAATAAATATAAATTATGAAATGGTGGGGTTATTGATGAATTTGGTGTGTGTAAATATAATTACTCTTAACATTTTTATTGTTTTATATGCCTTATAATTTTAGGCCCGTTAGGCCGACTATACCAACCTTTTACTTAATCGGGTCGACATGCACATTTTGGAATGATGAGTGGGGTAGGCTGGGTGATTTCACCATTGGGCCCTAAGCCAAGTAGCTTAAATTTACACATCTAATAATCATGGGAAAATGAAACAAATACCCCTTAGAGTGTATGGCTCTGTAATTTTACGTTTTATTCTTGATTAATATATTTTTTAATCAAATAATTATATCAATCAAAAGAGTATTGATCAAGAGTAAATAATAAAAATTCAGACTCATATACTCTAAAAATAAGTTCAATAATTTTCTCTAATCTTAGTCTAGTCATAGTTACTATGTTACCCTCAATTATCTACTTGTGCCCTTAGGAGTTAGAAGATTGACTCTTCATTACATACAATTAATTATCAATTCTAGAAAATATAGGTTTAATTATAAACCAAAACACACCAGCCACATGTGACTCGTATTTTAAAAATCACATTTGCGTACAACACGAGTCGTTGAACAACATCGAATCAAAGAGGTAGTCGAAGGAGAGGCTCAGGTAGCTATTTTATGACGTTTATAAAATTCAAAAGAAACGAAAGGTTGTAAATATTAATATTAATTATATATTTATCATTAAAAAGTATAATATAGTATGTTATTTTTATTTTATTCCAGTGCATAATATTATTTAAAATACTAAATTTACTTTTTTCTATAATTATTAAATTTTAAAAGTTGTAAAAGTAAATTTTTATGTTTAAAATAATTAAAAAAATGCAAAAGTCACATTAATTACATGAAAAAATAAATATTTCAACCAATATCAATCAAATATTAAATTTATCATATATTATATTTGGTAAAAAAATTTACCACAACATAACGCATGCAAAATTTAGTACAACTAATAATAATTTAATTTTAACGTTTAAAATTCAAATATGTTGTGAGAGGAAAATATTGTACTCAAATTAATAATTTAATTTTTCGTATATATAATTTGAATTTGAGGAGATGAAATAAACAGGCCCTACATTCGATCTAAAACTTTTTAAATTTATACGTTTTAGAGTCTAGTTATCGTTCGCTGATCAATGTTTGTATTACCAAGAATTTTTAAATTTAGGGGATAACCAAAAGTTAATAAAGTGTATAAATGTAATTTGTTATTATATATATATATATATATATCAGTTTCGATTGTGCAAACGAATAGAATTGACTTGGAAGTGTTTCTCCATTGATTAAAAAAAAAAAAATAACACTAGAAGAATGTATATAAATTAATTTAATGCATCCCCTAAAAAGAAGTAGGCAAGCAAGTCCATGCAGAGACTTTCCGTAGACAGAAATAAACAAAACAAAAATAGGATGGACAAAAGATAGTAGTAACGTGATTATCCATATAAATACAGGGTAATCACAATCCCCGTGAAAATGGGAAGCAGACAGGAGAGTGGCTTATTGTCCGGTCAGCGCCCAAAATCTCAGGATATATAGCAAATTTGGGGAAACATGTCGTATAATCACAATCCTCTGCATCTGAATCAGATTAGGAGACACTGTTCTTCGTGAAAGCCAGTCTGACAGGCCTTTTTCTACGTAGCCTCAATGCCTGATGGTACAATTTTGACAGTCCCTCGTTTTCTCTTCTTTAATGGTGTGTTTGCTTTTGTTAGGGACGTGACTCAAATTGATATATTTCCTGCTAAGTTGTATCTTTTGGCTAAGGGTTATATTATGGCCTATTGTGAGTTTTGTTTTGTGAGTTTAAACGGTTTAAACAATTTAAATTTATATTTGAGTTTTTTTTATTTAAATTAACGTTTAATAGTATAAAATCTAAAAAAGAAAGTTTAAATTAACGTTTAATTACATTATAAAAATTATGAGTTTTTTAAAAATGTGAATGAAAATGGTTAGTAGGACAATAATATGAGTTACAACCTTGAGAATTTTAAGGGTGGGTAAAGTTGGGTTGAACCTTTAATTTTGAGTTCAAATAAACCGTAAACCAAATCTAAGTTCAAAATATTATGCAACTAAACAAGGGTTTAAATTGATTTTTTGGTTTAAATCCATCTAAATCCTATAATCAAACAGGCACTAATATGTTATTTGTATTGGGTTTTATTTGGTTAGAGAAGTATGGAGTGAAGAGTATGGAGGTGTTAATTTGAATATCAAAAGCGAAAAAAACAATTTTACAGTCAAAATTTTGTTAAAAAAGGGAAACATGTTTATTTAAAAATCAAGTTTCATCTAAATCAAGTTTAAAAAGGGAAATGAATTTTTTCCTTAAATTATATTGTTATTACAACCCATTTTTTTCAAAAATAATAGTAAGAGCAAATTGATTTTAGGTATCAAAAATAGAGTTTAAATCAACAAAAATTCATTTTTTAAAAAATAAAAAATACTATTTTACTATTATTAAAAAATTTAAATTATTTAGGAGATGTTTCATCAGAGAGCATCTCTAATCATACTAATCATTTCATTTTTTAGTTAAAAAACAACTAATAATTTAACCTTTTTTTTTTAATTTTTCTACCTCAAAAATAATTTGACCTTTTTGATTTTATTTGAACTTTCTATTTAAAATTTTAAATAGCTCACTTATATCCCTACCTCTCTACTAGTATACATGAAAATGAAATGAAAAAATTACGATGCGTTTAGAATTAATTTTAAAATGATTTTATTAATAAAAAGTAAAAATAAGATTGTTTTGAGAATCATTTTGAGATCGATTATGAAATTGTATTTGGTTAGTTTTTTTAAGAGATTATTTTGAGTATAATAAAAAAGTAAAATCGTGTTTATTAATTAATATATTATAATATTATTAATAAGTACAAAAAAATGAAAATAACTTTAAACTGTTTTCTAATTTATTTACAAAAATCATTCTCACTGTTTTCATTTTTAAAACATTTGTTAAACAAACGTCGTTTCGTTTTTATTTATTGAAATACATGAAAATCCTTTTCAAAAACGGCTCTAAACACGCACTTAGGTCTCATTCAATTCATAAATTTAAGTTTTTATTTTGAATTGAGATGTATTTTTATGTGAGAAATTATTATTATAATAAAAAAATTAAATATAATTTTTTATTAAATCTTTTAATTGTAATAATATTAAAATTAAAAATTTAAATTAATAAAATAAATGAGTCATTATTTTCTGTTTTTTTTTTTCTGAAAAATCTTTTTTTTGATCCCGTTGCTTCAGAAACGCCGCCAAAGTCCAATCATTTTCTCGAGACATGAGCAACATTAAATAAATGTGATTAATAACTGGAGCCATGGAAGTTGAATCTTCACTTCTGATTTTCTATCATTGTCGAGCAAGTTTCTTCTTCCCAAACGCAGAGAGAGAGAGAGAGAGAGAGAGAGATTAGAAGTGCCATTTTTGGAGAGTAGGGATTCTTTAAAACCATCTCCGATGCATCATGTATATGCCAATGCGGTAATACCAATAGTATATTTATGCTCGAATACATGATTTTATGCTCTATCTAGTTTTGTTATAATTAGGCCTTGTTCCTTCGTTTTTAGTTTTAGGTTTCATTTTATTAATTAAAATTTTTTAATAATTTTTATTTTATTTATAAATTTTTAAAATTTTTTATAAAAAATTACATTTAATTTATTTTATTATAATAAAAAATTTTCATATAAAATTATATCTTAATTTAAATTAAAAATTTAAATATGCAAATTGAGCGTAACTTGAGTCTTAAAAGTTATAAAAATAAATTTTTTTGAAATAAAAATTTAAAAATGACAATGGTTTAATGATGAAAATTAAAAGTAAAGGTATTAACCAATTACAATCAAGTGTTAAATTTATTATAGAGTAAATTTATCACAAAATTTAAGATAAATTTAATATAATAAATAACATTTTATTATAAAGTATTTTTTACACTTAAATATTAAATTTAACATTAATATTATATTAAGTCTCGTTTATTTTATCGATTTAAATTTTAGTACAATAAAAAACTCTAAAAAATAATCACATTTAATCTTTTTATTATAGTAAAAACTTTTATATAAAATTATATTTTAATTATAATTAAAAATTCAAATCAGTTAATTAAACGGGCCCTAAAATAGTTTGAGACAACTAGACAAGGAAAAAATGATCAGAAGGATTTATTTATTGTAATCTTAGCATGGGAACCCGTAATATATGTTGGGTTCCCATTCTGGGAACCCTTGTTCATATATGTTTTAGGTTTCCATTCTGAAAAATGTCACATCAAAATTTTCCTTCAAAAAAAGAAAAATTCACATCTCATTTCGAATCGAAAACTATTGAAGAGAAAGAGAATAGGTTTGGTTTTTATATTCTGAAATTTAAAATTCAAAGAAAACAATATTTTGGAATCACTCCTCAATTCCTTGACAGAGATGAAAAATAATTACACATTGTATTTGGATACGTTTCTGGAAATGTGTTCTTTATAAAAAAATAAGATGGAAATGTAAAAACAACTTTAAAAATTATTTTCTATTACTTAACAAAACCTTTCTTGTTGTCGTTCTCATTTTTAAAGTATTTGATAATCAAATATAATTTAAAAAACTTTTTTGTTTTTTTTTTATCTTAAAATACATGCATAAACATTTTTAAAACTAATTGGGAATGCTACCATAACCAAACGACATCATTATTTAATTTGTTTTTTAAAGAGATATGGTGTCGATTGAAAGACAACACGAGAGGTGCGTGACTTAAGTTTAAAGAGTCTCGTTTGTTGGATTGGCTCGCCTTTGGCCGTGAGGTTTGCGACTGTTGGAATGGAATGGCAAGGTCCGACAACACTGGACCTCTTCAGTTTTGGGGATAAAGATGCACTGGGTGATGGATTTTGCTGAATCCTATAAAAATGGAAGATCTTAAAACCTATTGTGATAATGGTATATTTTACATATGAGTTATTTTTATCTGTGTTCTAATGTTTAATATTATTTCAAATGTTAAATGTGCTTTTTATTTTAAACATTTAAAAGTTTTAAAAATTATAAAAGTAAATTTTCTCTTTACTCATAAGGACAATTTTTAAATCATTGAAATCACTTTGATTAAAAAAAATATGCATAATAGACAATTTTTAATATAAATAGGATAATTGAGAATGAAATTTTTTTCATTAGTTTATTTTTAGTGCTTAATTATCAAAGAAATCTTCTTTAAAATAATTTAAAAATATAAATATAAATGTTACAATGATTAAATAAAAAATGTAAATATACCAATTAATAATAATTAGATACTAAATGTAATTTATGATATAATTGGTGATAAATTTATAACAAATATAATATATTAACAAATAAATAATATTATATTAAAAAATATTTTTTATATTTAAATATTAATTTATAATTAACACATTAATTACAGTAATACAACGGAAATGCTCATATTTGCACCAACTAAAACCATCTGCAGCGCTCTGTCCACTTGGAGGAGAAAAGGAAAAATTGGAAAATATCCACGAATAATATTTGGAAGTGGTAGAAGCAACTTTTTCTTTTCTTGATTCTCAAAATAGAAAGGGCAAAAAAAAAAAAAAAAATCCCTTCTCGACCACACTCAAAATAAGAGGACAACATGGTATCTGTTTACAAACCTTTTTCCGAAAACGACCGGTACATATGACTGAGCGCACTGTACAATACCCAATGCATTAGGTACAATGCTAATAATGTCTCTTGCATCTAAAGACAAAAAGCTTTTCAAAGACAGGGACTGCACAATTTAAGATCTTATTTATTTTATTAAATTAAATTTTAAATTTTAAATTTTAAATTTTAAATTTTTTTTACATAAAATTATATTTTAATTTAAATTAAAAATTTAAATTAATAAAACAACAGATAAGTTAATCATCATGTGATGTATAGTCCACATATTAGTTCAAAGTAAAAGTAAAAAAAAAAAAATATATATATATATATATATAGAGAGAGAGGATACTATATTAAGCACAATTATTGTATAAATAAGTTCTAATACAATATATAAGATGAAGATGGGACATAAAATAAATTAGAATCAACTGTAGTCACCAACCACTTAATGAAGATGAACATGGGACTGTGCTTACGTGCTTATCAAGGAAGGTTAGTAGTTTTTTTTTATTTTTTTTATTTTTTTCTCCTCTTACTGCGGAGTGAATTGCAGTGCGGGAAGGATTCGATTTCGCTCCCTAATGTGGCCCGAAAGTGCATGTTGTAGAACTGGATTCTCTGCGAGCAGTTAAAGTCGTGAATGCAGAAGTTTCATTAGGGGAAGAGGCCATTATAATCCATGGTCTTCTTCTTTGTTTATCTTCTGTTAATAAAAGAAAAATCAACTGTAGTAACGATAATTAGGATATATAAAAAGAAAACAACAGAGAGAACTAGCCGCGCCTAAAACTGCAAATGATGTTGTCTGATTCACATTGATCCGTTAGGTTAAGAGCACAGTGAGGAAACTTGCGTGGCGGGAGGAGCAGTAAGGTTTTATTCATTTTATTTATTTGAGTTTTTAATTTTAATTTTTTATAGTTAAAAATTCTTAATAAATATTAAATTTAAGTTTTTTTCACTACAGTTAAAAGTTTTTAAAAAATATCACGTCTCAACTTTAAAAACTCAAATCTGTGAAACTAACAATGCACAAAACATTCATCATAATACTAAGGTCTTATTCATTTTATTTATTTGAGTTTTCAGTTTTAAATTTTTACAGTTAAAAATTCTCAGTAAATGTCAAATCTAATTTTTTTCACTACAATTAAAAACTCTTAAAAAATATCACGTCTCAACTTTAAAAACTCAAATCTGCGAAACCAATAAGGCACAAAACATCCATCATAATAAAATTCAATTTTAACAGTTAGAGCTCGTGTTTGGTTCATGAGTTCAATTAAGTAATTTTAATTCTGAATCTAAATTTTGTAATGACTTGTTTAGTTCGTAAAGTTAAACAAAAATTAAAATTTTATTAGAAAAAATATTATAATAAAATAATTTAAATAATAGTTTGAATCTATGAAACAAATAATTAAAAAAAATTTACTAACAAAAATTTGTTTATTCAAATTTTTTATAAAAAAAAATACTATAATATCATAATCATAAGTTTAAACGCCTGAATTAACAATTGATCTATAGATTTTTATTATATTATGCTAATATTTTATCATATTTAATTTAATTTATTTAATTTGGAATTTGATTTGATTTTAAATTTTAATTATTGAAAATTTTATAGTACATAGCCGTACAAAATACACCCTACAAAAGTTTTTTTTTTTTTTTTTTCCAACAGCGCACTGTTTTCTCACCAAAAACATCTGAAAAGCAAAATGGCATTAGAGCAGGCTTTTTCCGACAGACACAGCCACATAGCGGCCAGAGCTCTAGGACTTAGGCTATAGCCTACGTTTTGGATATATCTTTTGAAATTCTGTTTGTTTTTTTTTTTTTTGCATTTTTTTTTAATTTTTTATATTTTGAAAAGAGCGCACGTTGTGGCTCTACGGGTGAAGGGTTACTATGCAATATCATTATGCCTGATCTCTCTATATTTCCAAATTTCAAGATTTTTTCGTCATTAATTTTAAAATATATTTGTTTGATGGATTATAATTTTTTCTTTCTTCGCTGATTGAATTGACAGACTTTGATAGTTGATAATCATTTCACTTGGGATTTCACCGTCAAATCATTTTAAATGCCAAGATTTGTCCTCCACTAAAATCCTCTACGCAAAGATCCGGATTTTCCGTGGACATATACATACACATACATATATACGTGCAGTTACTGGAGAACAACCAAGTGGATAACTTGAATAATGCTTTGTTTGACCAAAATATTATAAGATGACGTGTTTGAACTATGTATTGGCGAGTTACATCTATGTATAATATATACTTTTCTGACTTTGAAGAGCTTTTTGCATGAATTTGGCAAACGAGGCACAAAAGAGTTAAGAGTCTAAAAGTGAAAGAAACAAATGTAAATTTGAGAATTCGAGTTTAGGTGTGATATTTTTTTAAAAAAATTAAATAGTAAAAAAATTTAAATTTTGACATTTTTTGGGAATTTTTAAATTTAAAAACTTAAAATTAAAAATTTAAATTAATAAAATGAACGAGATTAAAGTAATTTTTAAACACAAGTTGATATGGTCCCATTCGTTCTGTAAATTTAAATTTTTAATTCAATTTAAGATGTAATAATAAGAGTTTCTAACATTAGTAAAAAAATTATGAATGTAATATTTTTTAAAACTTTTAAATATAAAAATTTATAATTAGTCTATTTAGTTCATAAATTTAAATCATGTTATTAGAATTATTTTTTATTTATGTGTATTTTTTATGAGAAAAAATATTATAACGAATCATGAATTATAATTCGAATCAGAAAGTGAATTTAAGTACAAAACGAAAACTTTAAATCTGTAAAATAAATTATGTCAAAATAAACCCTAAACTGCGAAAACGTTCGGTACTTATGTAACGTTGAGATGAATCTATACGTATGTGCTTTCAAGTTTGAAGAAATAGTTTTATTATAAGAAGATTGTCGTGAAATATGAATCTTCTTTCTTTTTCTGATCTGATAAGAGAAAAGAAAATGGTCATGCGTGCTTCTTTTGTGAATGGTCTAATCATTAGTACGATGTTGCATTAAATAATGCAATGCTAAACCAATAACTTTCTCTTTCTCAAGAACCATACGCAGCGACGACACAGCAGGCCAACATAACTTGCAATGAAGGTAAGATATCATCCGTCGTGTTATAAAGTGTCATGCACATGTGAAAAATTTGATTTATAAATTTAAAATTTTAATTTTTTTAAAAAAATTATTATAAAGAATTAAAAATTATAATTCATAACCAATAATAAATTCTTAAAACAAACATCTTATAAAAAGTTTTATTTTTTCGAGGAGAAAAATTTTCTAGACTTAAAAAGAGAAGAGGTTAGCTGCTAGTAAGAAGAAAAGATTAGTGTATTGGGAATGCAAAGGTTTCTTTTAGGGTTTTTTTTTTTTTTTTTGCATTTTTATATGTTGTGTTTTGAGTGAAAAGTTGACGTACTAGTAGGAAGAGTCGAAGAGAACTAGAGAAGATGTAACGTTGAGAAGATGTACATTTGTATCGAGAACAAATGTTTGTTTTTAAATAATTTTTAAGGAGTTTTTCTCGTAATTTGTTTCATTGGTAGTCTCATTTTTTATCATTAAATATGAATTAAATCATATTAAATTTAAAAAATATACAAAATAAATAAAATTTAATACAAATTTAAGTAAATGAAGTAAGAGACTATCAATATTTTGAGGTTATTAAAACGCTCTTTTTGTACAGTCGTAGTTGAGTGATGAAGACACATCTGTCAATATTTTAGAGGCATAAATAGTGACTACATCGAGCTAACTTGTAACTTACTCGACCAATTTTATTTTTATTTTTATTTTTATTTTTATTTTATTTTGCTGATCACTAACTCCACTAAATTAGCTCTTCAACATTTTCCTTTTTCTATAATTAGGGCATTACGGACAGCTAATTTAACTGCAGGCCCTAATATTTTGTCCAAACAATCATTGGCGTAGTAAATGATAGTTAAAGATATGTTCTTTTTCTTTTTTCTTGAAATAATGATAAGTTAGTTAATGCGTTTAAAAGAGGGATTTATGTCATGGTTCAAATTATAATTTATAATTTGTTACAGTATTTTTTTTTATAAATAATACACGTAAAACGAAAATAATTCTGAATTCATGAACTAAATATCCTATTAATCTAAACGCAAGTAAATCTAAATACCCTTCTTCTTTTTTTTTTGTTTGCATTGCAATACCTTGAAGGTTTCTATCAAGTCCCATTTAGTCGTTTTATAGATTCTTCTTGGTTGGACACGAGTTTTCTCTCGCCTACATACGACAATTGACATGATCCTATATTTTTATAAAACTTTTCGCTCTCTTCTTCCTAATTGAAGTAGCCATTAACCCCCCATATTTTTCTTCTAAAATCCCAACTCACCTAAACCTCGTGTGTCACTGACCAAACACTAACACGTGATCCTATTATATAAGCTTCACAAAATGTAGTCACTAAGGGTCTGTTTAGTTCGTTAATTTAAATTTTTAATTCGATTTAATATATGACTTTATATAAGACTTTTTTACGGTAGTAAAAAAGTTAGATGTGACTGTTTTTGATAATTTTTTACTGTAATAAAACTTAAATTTTAAATTCGAATTGGTAAAATAAACAGAATCTTAATATATAATGCATATATAAATAGGCTTTTTCTAAAGTACTTCTGATTTATACGAATCTGTTATAGATGTTTATTTGTGTCTAGAATATTTGACACTCAAATGAGACATAATAAGAAACCGCACGTGGAATCACGAAAAAAAATATCAAATCTAAACAAGTTACCATCAAACTGAAACTGTAAATATAATAAAAGAAAGCCCGAGAGAAAGATGCTTAAGGATTTCTCTTCTGTAATAGGAATGATTGTCCAAATTTGAGATAAAAATGAGAAGAGAAGAAGAAGAGGAAAAAGGCAAGAAGGCAAAGGGTGGAGGAGTTACCGGATACAGTGTCGGAGTTAGGATTTATTAATAGGTGGGGTCAAATTTTTTTTATATATGTGACAGTTTCTGTTTAATAAATTCATGACATATTAATATATGAAAATATTAATATTATATTTTTTTTAGCAAAACATGCTCTGTTAGTGATATGCAATTAAAAATAAGAATACTGCAAGAAAGAACCTGAAATTGAAGTAATACAAGAATGATATATTGATCTTCTTGTACCTCGTTGTTAACCGAAATGCAAGACAACATTTTCTAATAACTCATGGAGTAAAGAATTTTTTGCTTTTTTTCTTTATGCAATATATATATATATATATTTTCTCATTCTCGACCTTTTCTCTTCTATCGGAACATAGAAAGTCATTCAGATTTAGAGGAAAAGAAAATATGGTATTTTCGTAAATTAGAAGTGCATATACAAAATAATACACGGATAATGGGAGATTAAATCTGAGGATGACGCTTTTTTTAATAAACATGAAATACGTGGGTTGTTTGATAAAAATGAGTCGTCATTTATCACAAAAAAATAGCCAACCAAACAACTCCTATTACATTAAAAAAAAAATTAGCCTTTATTCAAGGGGGCCATGGCCACCCACTGCCTCTCTTGGGCCCCCGTCATTACTGGATACGGAGAAAAACACAAAAATTTAAGACATGTTTAATTCGTTAATTTAAATTTTTAATTTAAGTTGATATATAATTTTATGTAATAATTTTTTATTGTAATAAAAAAATTATGTATGTATTTTTAAAATTTTTTTACCGTAATAAAACTTAAATTTTAAATTTAAATTAATAAAATAAAAGAGTCTTTGTTTAATAGGAAGAAACAAGTGGAAGAAAATAAAAATGAGCGGAAAAATGAACTGGTGGACCACACTATTTGTATTCCATCTATAATTCGAGGGATTATTCAGTAGAAAATTTGACATCGTAACACTTATTTCCTTTCGTCTATAATAAAATATTATAAATAACTAAATAAAACAATAAATGCTAAATTACATTTTTTTTTGCTTCCCCTTCTAGATATCAAACAATACAATGAAAGAGAAAAAAAAAAAAAAAAATTTTCTATCATTCACATTTTCTATATATCTTCTATATTTTCTCTCCAAGTCCTTTTCCTTTCCTTCTAAAAACAAAGCATATATAAAAGAAAATGAATTAAAAAGTGAGACATGTAAATACTAATGTTAATTTTATGATATGATATTTTATTTTTATTCTAATGTATTATATTATTTGAAATGTTAAATTTATTTTTTCTTATTATCATTAAGTTTTGAAGATTATAAAAGCAATCTTTTATTTTTAAAATAATTAAAAAAATGTCACAGTTGCAATAATTATATGAAAAAATAAGTATTTCAACTAAATTTCTCATATACTGTATTTGATAGGAACTTTATTACAAAGTTTAAGAGCATCTCTAATGTAATGCAAATTTAGCATTTGAGTGTAAAAAACACTCTCTAATGTAATGCTACTTATTGTTCCAAAATTCACATATGCTATACTTTGTAGTAAATTTCTCATAAAATATAGCATGTGAGAAATTTAACATTTGATTACTATTAGTTAAAATATGTACTTTTTTATATAATCATTGCAACTGTTACATTTTTAATTATCTTAAAAATAAAAGATTACTTTTACAACTTTTAAAACTTAATTATTATAAGAAAAAATATATTTAAAATTTTAAATAACATTTATATTAGAACAAAAATAAAAATAACATATCATATCATACTTTTTTATGTCAATTAATATACAATTAGCATTATTATTTACACTAAAAAAGATTTAATATATAAAAAATTAACATAATAAATATTATTATATTTGAGAGTATTTTTCATATTTAAATATTAAATTTACGATTAGTATTTTAATTATAACATTACATTTAAAAATGTTCTGATAATAAGATGGTAAAGTTGTAATAAAAAGATAAAATAAAGGTGTATAATTATACTTTTTTTTTACAAGATAATGATGACATGTGACAGCAAAAAAATAGAGAATCAAATAGAAAGTGATTATTAAATAAGTGACTTTAAGTGTACGTTTGATTTATGAATTTAAAATTATAATTTAGATTTATTTTTAATTTATATGTATTTTTTTTATAAAATAAAATACTGTAATGAGTTACGAAGTATGATTTGAAATATAGTATGAATTTACAAACTAAACGCATATAAATTTCTCTTAAAATATAATAAAATTAAAAAATACATATATTTACATCGATAAATCAATCATAATTAGACTTAGAAAACTTCAAAACTTTATAATATTTCAAGTGCATTTACAATAGACAATACTATTTTGCTCTATTAATAATAATTTTTTTAACATTTGAATTAATTGTTTAATGGTTTGATAATGCATTGTAAACAGTTATGTATTATGCATTATAAAATTTTAATGTAAACATATAAAAATATGATCGTTAAAAACTAATCAAATAGTGAAAAATAACCGTTTCTATTAACGTTAAAAAAAACAACCTTCTTCATTATAAAGATTCCTATGTTCCAAATATTGAGTTTTTTTTTTTTTTTATTTAAAGGTTATTTTTTGTAAGCAATTGTATTCCTTCTTTTTCAGTAGGGTGTAGCAAAATATGTTACATATAATTTTAATACGAACCTATCTATCAAATTTTATTAGATGCTTATATTTTTAAGTTAATATAAATTGATAGGCAAAAATTATCTTATTTATTTTAGTGTCCGTTTATTTTTTATATTTATTATTAATTCTGAATCATAATTTATAATTTTTTATAATATTTTTTTTATAAAAAATACACATAAAATAAAAATAATTTTAAATTATAATTTTAAATACACAAATTAAATAAACACTATTTATTTTTTTTACTACAGAAAAATAATAATATTCTAATTGACAGGAGTAGTTGATCTAGAACAAAGCAGACCTCTCATATGTTTAAGCCATAGAAATGGAAATTTTTCTAGATTAAAAAAACCATAGAAATAGAAAAAGTAGTAAACATTATTACACACAGATAGTAGGCCAACTGGACAAAGATATGCAGAAGAAAGTAGAGTGAGAAAGTCTTTTTGCTGAGAAAGTAGAGAGAGAGAGCCCAGAAGTATGAAAAGTCGTCTGATCACTCTCACTCACTCTAGAAGTGTCGCCGCCAAAGAAATAAAAAAATACCAAGAAAAACTTCCAAAGATTTGTCATGTAACGTTGGGGGGGTTTTCCAATTTAATGCAACAGACAGATTGGCTTAAATCAGAAATCTCCATATTCCAAGTTTTCATCATTGCACAGATCTTTACTTGTACAAAATAGAAACACTAGACAGAGAAACCCTCAAAAACAACACCGTCTGATTATCTGATCTTTATCTCTCCCATAAAAATCATTTCAAAAACACCCCCACCGCCTCTCTCCATCTCTCCTTTATATCCACTGCTTCCTCCCTTCCCCTCACAACTGCAGAAGAGCTGAAGCAAAATAACTGTCCAAAAAGAAAAAAGAAAGAAAAACCCTAGACGTGCGTACCACTCTAGGAGCTTATGGCTTGTACTACTCAGACCAACAACAATACCATTTCATCAAGGCCATTAAACCCAGATGCCAGTCCTTTTACCTCAAAGCTTAATGCATTTGGAAATAGTACTCCATTTCCGGTGCAATACCCTGTTCTCCAAGGTTTTCCGTACTATGGAAATAGAACCACGTTCACCTACAAGGTTACCTACCTTCCTTGGCCGTGTCCGATCATCGTACGTCCCGTGATCAGCGACGATCATACAACTCGGGAGTATTCCAAGGCCTGTTCTGATGATCGGCTTCGTCGCAACGGGATGAATATGATGAAGAGTCGTACTAGTACCGCTGGTTTGAGCGGTTCTGATGTTCGTCATGATCTACGGCCGAGATCAGGCCTGGGCAAGTGGGTCCCTAAAAAACGAACGGCGCAGGAGAAGTCACCGTCGGTGTCCAAAGGTGAGAAAAGTACTACTGTTGTTGAGAGTCGTCCTGTTATACCATTTCCTTCTGATTTTGAAGAACTGGTGAGGTCTGGGGAAACGACAGTCATGATAAAGAACATTCCAAACCAGTTCAGGTCTTGTTTCTCTCTTTCTCGCTTTAATTTGTTCTGGTACTTTCATTTCATATGGGAGTAGAAAACGAGAGAAAGATTCATTTTCTTTGTTATCTAGCTTCTGATAGGATTTTTTTTTCCTTGGGCAGTCGGAGTTGTTTGCTTGATATATTGAGCAAACATTGCAGGATTGAGAACAATACTACTGATCAGGCAGATCATGAATCATTTAAGTCGGCATACGATTTTGTATACTTGCCTATGGATTTCAAGTTAGTCTCTGATATTTTCTTCACAAGTTTCCGTTCTTTCTTTTCCTTTGGTTATTGTTATCTTGTTTTGGATCAATTAATTTTTCGAGATAGATTTTTGTTTTCTTCGTGTGTTAATTCCTTTTAAATATTTATACATAGCAAATTTTGGCGAGAAGGGAAAGTAGCAAATCTGGGTTATGCGTTTGTGAACTTTACCTCTGTGTCTGCTGCTTGGAAGTTCTATAAGCATTTTCACAAGTATGATTGGAAAGTTGATGGGAAGTGCAACAAGATTTGCGAGGTGACACTTGCCAAAGTCCAGGTAATAATTAATTACTCCTCCTTGTTTATATGGTTTCATTGCATGCATTTTTATGTATTTTCTTGTTTGTTAAAAGATAATTATTTGATTCCAAAAGGCTTGTTGGTGTTTTGTTGGTGTTTTAACTTGGCTAATCAAATTGAACAGCACTGTTGAGAACTACCCTAGAATCTTCACAACAATTTGAACTGCATTCTGCTAAAAGTTTTTCACGCGCTGTGGATGTAATAATTTGTATTTTGTGTATGGATCATGTTTACAAGTTTTTTGTTCCCCTCCATGATTTTCTCAACTGTATGTCGTTGTAATCTGATATTTGTCATTTTAACCTGCAGGGACTTGCATCTTTGAGGAAGAGTTTCCAGACTAAGGTTTTCTTCTGTCACTCGGACGATTACCTACCGGTGATGTTCAAAACGGCGTGTGATGGATCCCCGGCGAGCCCCAGAGGATGCAATGTCGGCCGGCGTGTGGCTGCCGCCCCCCGCCACCCGATAAACAAGTGCTCCTCATCGTCCTGAGCACCACCAAAATCTTGTAATTTGGTTCCTATCTCTGCAGTTCGAAGATAATATATGTTTCAATTCCATGGGCAATATCTTCTCAAATTAGCTGTTTAATTTGGGCCTTGCAGTTGGTATTATTGTAACATATCTTATGTCAAAACTTCGCCGACCATTTTCCCTTGGGCTGTTTCATATCCGTGTAATTGTTAGAGAACAGATGCTAAAGAATTTTCGTGTTTTCATTTCTCCCTCGGTGGAGCTTGGTAGAGCATATATACATATACGTATATATACATGTACATGTGCCAAGTGAAAATCTAGGGTGAATTGGAAACATGGTTTATTAGCTTGTTTGTTAGTTCCCTGTTGTCAATACTAGTTATGAGTTGTTATTTTCTTATTGGTAGTTGTTTAATAGTAAAAGACAGACTTATATTTATCGATGAAAGGGTGATGATTCTTAGTTGATAAAATGGTATTAGAAGTTGGGATTAGAATTGATAAAACTCATCTGTTATAATTATACAGGACATGTAATAGATTATTTTTGATCCTTCTATAAGGAAAGCTGAAAACTGAGGAGTAATCAAAAGAGAAAAGTAACAGAAAAGTAGAGGGCTATAATTTATGTAGGGTATGTATTTATGCTCTTTTGATGGAAAATGTTTTAAACTATTGGATAGGGATTATTAGGTTTGTAATATATGCATGTTCATATTAAATATTTATAGCGCGTGGGATAAAATTGTTGTCTTATTTCATCAAACTGTTTAAAAATCAATTCAACATTGAAACATAAGGTTCATTTACTTTGTTAATTCAAGTTATTTAGGACATGTTCTTTTGCTCAAAAAACTCAAAAAAAGATAATTTAAATTTAAATTTTATTTAAGTTCACGTTTTTTTAAGTTTTAATTTTATTCAATTTTATTTAAATTTATTTAAATTTTAGAACTGTGATTTTTAAAAATTATAAAATTACACTCTTTTTTAAGTTTTTATTATATGTTAAAAATTTAATTTTTTATTTGAGTTGATTATTTTAAGAATTTTTTATTATAATAAAAAAATTGAATGTGATTATTTTTAAATTTTTTATTGTAATAAAATTTAAATTTTAAATTTGATTCGGTAAAATGAACATGATCATAATTTCTCTTTTAAGTGGAGTAAAATAATCTTTTTTATGCACTTTAAAGAGTAAAGAGGAAAAGTATGATCTGGTTGTACTAGTATGGATTTTCATTTTTATCTCTTAATTTTTAAAAGATTAAGGTCATTTATTGTGATTTATTTTATTGATTTAAGTTTAGAATTTAAATTTTATTATAATATAAAATTTTTAAAAATAATTATATTTAATTTTTTTATTATAATAAATTTTTTTATATAAAATTATATCTTAATTTGAATTAAAAATTTAAATTAATGAATTAATTAGCTCTAAAATCTTTTCAAATTAAAGGATTTAAAAATTTTGATCAATGTTACATGGTTTTTATTTCCCCTCAATACTTTTTTCTTAAAAGAAAAAAATAGAAATATCCATCAAAATAGTGAAAATATTTTTTAAGTTAATCTATTAAAAAATAAGTAAAGTCTTTTAATTAATAAGGAAAAAATAAATTAGCACTCAATTATTTATAATAACATAAATAATAATAGGATGTTTATTTTAAGAGTTTATCTTTAATTTTGAATCATAATTTTTAATTCTATACAATATTTTTTTCTTATAAAAAATTTAAATTTTAAAAATTAAAATCATAAATTATAATTTTTAATTTATGAATTAAATGTCCTATGAGTTTTTATAAACAGATAAATTATGTACTTTTCTCTTTTTCTTTTATTATACGATCTCAAAAATGTTGTTTTGTGGAAGCCCTATGTATTCTTTTGAACGTTTTCATTGAGTTCGGCAGCTAATTTATCAAAAAAACCTTTGCTAGAGAATCAAAATCCAATCATGTCACAAATCCTCCAAAGTACAAATTTTCTGGGGCTAAAAGCTCATAATCCTCTCTGGTTCGAGCTTTACCCGAAAGGTCATCACGGCCTGTCCAAGTACTACGTCCATTCAAGTCATGATTCTTCTTTTAATCCACAAGCAAAGAATGGCCAAACTTGGTGGCTAGTCATTTCAAGCCACCAGAATAGCCATTCTTGATCTTCTTTGGGAATTGAGTGTAATCAAAATGATGGTTTTTGTGTTCAAAATGATGGTTTTTGTTTGGAAGCGTTGGTACTTGGTAATAAGTTAATAAATGGCATAAATGCTATCTTAAATAAAGGTGACTTTAACGCTAAATTTAAAGATTTTTCTTTTAAAATGTGATTTAAGTGTAGTTTTTAAATTAAATTTAAGTTATAATTTGAGTTAAAAATATAACATAAATAAAATTAAGTAAAACTGAATAAAGTTAAAACTTAAAAAAACGTAAATTTTAAAAAAATTATAACTTGAGTATCAATTTTTTCTGAGTTTTATTGTAAAAAAATGACCCCTTAAGATGATGAGAATTCAATTGTAGGGTATGAGGAAGAAACATCTTATTATAACGTTTTGTTTTAAACCGTCACATTGTTAAAACTAGTCAGTCATTTTTGTATTTTTTAATTTAGTTTTAATCAGATCCAACGTTTACAAAAATAAAATATGTAAGACACGTTTGGAATTGTTTTAAAATAATTTTATTTTTGTATGAAAATAAAAATAAAAACTTTTTTAATCTCAGACATAAATTATTTTTAAAAATGTATTTGATAATTTTATTAAAATATTATTTTTAATATAAAAAAACCCATTAATGTATATTTTTTTCTCTCTCTGCTCGAGATAAGAGAACGAAATATTTTCATTTCTCTTTCATTTTACATTAAACAAAAAAATCGTTTTCATTTTTATTTTTTATTTTTATTTTACTAAATGGCGTTTTAAAAATATTTTTATTTTTTCTTTCTTAAAAAATGTAAAAAATAAAAATATAATCAATTTCAAACATGACTGTATTGTTCCGCATACTCTACTATAGAAAGCCCATCAAAATGGTGACCTATTTATGAAATGAATTTTAAAGGGACTAGGGCATAGACATAGAGCTTGATCGGATAAACTAAAATCTGACTTCTGTCACTGGATCTCACCGCAGAGGCTCCCTTTAAAAAAAAAAATAAAATAAAATAAAAAAAAAAAACCATTTTGAAGTTGTTCTTCACAAATGAAAAAGGAAGAAAGAGAGAAAGTATGAAAACATTGGGCCAGCTTTCTTTGGACTGTGTTGTGGAATGCCGACTGGTTAAGTTGGGCTTTATCCATTCGACAAACGACCATACCGAAAAGGATAAGCAAGCAGTCGCTATTCTCTCTTATCATCTTCATCCACACAGAAAACCAGAGGCAAAAGAAAAAAAAATGGCACAAACACTGGCTATGCCCGTGGCGCCTTCGCTTTCTGCAATCTGCAATGGTTTAAGCTCTATCTCTCTCTCCAATCGCCTCTCTTTCCCTACTACAAACCCCCTTCAGGTAATTCTCCTTTCTCTATCTTATTGGGTCTTCGAAAACAGTTTTTTTTTAAGCTTCAAATTTCGGATTTATTTTTATTTTGTTGAATTGAAGATCATGGGTTGCTTTTTCTAAGTGGGTTTTTTATTGGTTAAATTTATCAAAAAAAATGAGGAGATTGGTGGGTTGAGCGTGAAATGTGCGCGTGTTGGAGGAGTGGAGATTCCAAACAACAAGAGGATAGAGTTCTCGCTCCAGTACGTTCATGGGATTGGACGAACCAGAGCTCGAAAAATCCTGAACGACCTCAACATGGAAAACAAGCTCACCAAAGACTTCTCCGAAGATGAACTCATCATTCTCAGAGACGAGGTCTCTAAGTACATGATTGAGGGTGACTTGGTAAATAACTTACTCCATTTCCCGTTTCTCTTCCACTCGAATCTGGATTTGGTCTTCTTCTAGTTTAGACTTGTGTCAATGCAATTGACTTGTTTTTACTACACACTTGAGAATCATTATAGGCCAATTAGGCTTATTCAATGTTATGTTATTTAGAGGGTGAGAGTTTTGCTCTTCTTTGATATGCTACTGGAAGCCAAAGGATGATGGTGCGTGAAATCCAAACAGTGGCGGAGTCGGAAATTTTTCTCAGCAGCGGGGGCAGTATGAAAACGTTAGCGATAATTTTTTACACATTCTGGACATGGTTATACATCTCAATTATCAAGTCCAGAAATAGTTATGATCTATCTTATAAAGTGGGGGCAGGCTGAAATGTTGGTTAAATTTTAGGGAGAAAAATCAAAATTTTCAAAATTTAAGTGTTGTGCCGCCGTGCAGTAAATTTCGGCTTCCCCACTGAATCCAAATGTGTAATTTGTTAAGGATCTAATGTTAAATTTCATAGGCGTTTGCTTCCGGTTCTGTAGGGGGGGTTGGCTCTAATAGATTTGAGTGTTGTTTTTTGTTTTTCTCAGAGGCGTTTCAATGCCCTGGCTATAAGGAGATTGAAGGAGATTCAGTGCTATAGAGGGGTGCGCCACATTAAGGGCTTGCCGTGCAGAGGACAGCGCACCAAGAACAACTGTAGGACATTGAAGGGTAAGAGGGTAGCCATTGCTGGAAAGAAAAAGGCCCCTCGTTAACCATATATTGGTTTTGTTCTTTCTTTCTTTTTTGTGAAATTGATGTACTGTTGTATAGACTTGCTTGTGATTTTAGTTGATCAAATTTGTTATTATTAATCTTTTGAGATGCAACTTTTAGTCATGTTTTCTTTGTGGAGTTGAGATTCTTCATTATGTTTTCCCTTAGTCCTGTTGTTGTCTTGTTTTGCATCTGTTCACTGTTAAATCTTTTTATGATTAGAAAATATTTTGTGAGGGTCGTGCCTGTGAAGTTAGAATGAAAGTTTGGATCAATCTGATTGTCAAAAGCTAACTATGATATAGAACTATTTCGCACTAAAAGTTACATATTTGGCTTTTGGGATGAGATGGAGAAAGGCCCAAACTACATTAGAGTTCATCTGTTAGCCTTCTTTATCTGCAACAAGTGCATCTAATCTGGTTTTTTGCTTCATTGTTGCCCTGCTTCCCAGCTGTGAATATACTTCTGGTAGGATAGATTTTGTATAACAAAAGCTGTCTACGATGGTGATTACACTTGTGTATATTTGACTGAGAGTTATATAAAATAAGTAGTAGTGAAATCTACTTTCTGGTATGGATGGACTGTCATTTTATCGTTCAATAGCTTTATTCTTGTCCCTTAAGGTTGACTTATTGTTTGTTTGCTCTTGGATATATAGGCAGTCAGTGTTGAGAAACGTTATCCTTCTGACTTTGGTTCTCCACTCTTTTTAACGGATTTTCTCAAGCGTCGGGCTTCCCTTTTCTTTGAACATCCTGTTGGTTGTCTAAGATAGATATAAACTTTAGTTAGTCTCTGAATTGAACTAGGGTACGACTGACCATTTCTAGTTGCGCAGTGCAGCAAGTTTTTCAGGCGATATATGATGATCAAATCAATCGAAAATGTTGAACTTCTTTGCTGTTGGGTCCTACTACCTAATAAGAAAAAAGGTCTAAATTTCATTCACAATTTCATCACCATCCAAAAAAATTGATTGCATGATACGGCCGGAAAATTTCATTCACAAGCCAAATGCTTCCGTTTGATGCACATCATGTGTTTTACTGGTTGTCAAAGTCCTCACTATGACACCGGTTGCATTATTTGCATTTATGTTCTACTTGAGCTGCTCTAGATTCCCTGATTAAGTTACTCAGTCCACATCCAGCACTTGATTTATCATTCAGTGACCCTTTCTCTTTTGCTATTCTCATGGCTCAAAATATCTTCTCTACTCCGGGGTTTCACTGTACTTGGCAAAAATTTGGCCAAAGCCAAGGCTAACTCAACCCGACTTAGCGATACATGAAGGCAGCAGCACAAGTTAAAAGAACTTGGCCCGCTATGTTGCTTCCTCTATGTGATTATGGATTCTTTTGCCCTGCCTCTACTTTTACTCACTTGTTGCTTTCAGTACCGTGTAAATCTTTGATTCACTTCTCTTATGTGTGATTATGCCCTTCCATTCATAAATCACGCTTCCCTCATGAGATTAGTTTGGCTATCTGCCTCCAACAAGACACACAAGACTTCTCCCCTCATGAGCTAGCATGGTTATGAATTCAACTGCTAAGAGTCTCACTTCATTCATAAAGAGCTTAGCGAACATCTAATAACCGGTACAGAACAAACTAGGAGAACAAATCCTATTACAACGCAGAATACTAGAATCTCTTATTAGCTTTTGAAGGAAGGAAATGAAGGTAGTAATATAAAAACCAGGGTTTTTTCAAAAAATAAAAATAAAAATGCTTGGAGTCCCATTCCATGGCATGCACTTTCTATTAGTTGTGCTGGCACTCAGTGCCCCTAGCATTGCTCGATCTACTTTCATATGCTAACGAAAATGTTAACAATAAAGATTTCAACTAAAAGCTTCCCATTTACCAAAAGAAGTACAGAACAGTGCAGTACATCCCACGTTCAAAAACCCAATTGTATTCTTTCCATCAATTGGCATGAGGAAATTTCAAATAGTAAAGAATTTCTTATTTCCAAAACCCCAAAAACCCAGAAAGACAAACTTCAACAAATGGCAAATAAAGAAAGAGAAACACAAAACCGATTACACTCATCTCTTCTTCACGGGGGATCCGCGATCCTTCTGGGTTCGAGCGTTGGTCCTTGTCCTTTGTCCTCTGCACGGCAAGCCATCGCTATGCCTAATTCCTCTGTAGCACTGAATATCCACCAATCTCCTCACGTCTCTCTCAACGTAACCCCTCTGAGATTGAAAACCTCAAAATTTGTCATCGATTCAGAACAAAAAATTGGGAAAATTGGGTGGATGCCAAATTTGGCCGCCACTTTCAATTTAACGGCCAAATTTTTTTTTTTTTAACGTGTTCATTCAATCACTGATCTACTATAGTGATAATCCAGATAATTATTGATTTACAATGATTGAATTGTTTAATATTGGTTTATCACCAACTGATATTAGTCAATTAGTGCACTGTGCCCCAATCAGTTGTAAATTTATCATTGATTTACCATGCTATATCAATGATACACTGCTATTTTTCTATGTTTGCACAGACCCCGAGATAATTAACGAGACAGTGCTAGGGAAAAAGAGAGAGAAAGAGGGTTTTACCAATTCTCTTCCGATGGCGTACTTGGAGAGCTCTTCGCCGAGAACGTAGACCTCTCTTTTGGTCAAGTCCTTGACGTGCTTGTTTACCAGGCTGAGATCGGAGAGAATCTGGCGAGCTCGAGCTCTCCCGATTCCATGGATGTACTGGAGCGCGTACTCGAGGCGCTTATCGTCCGGAATCTCCATTCCCGCTTTCACGAACATGCCTTGCGTTCGCTGGCATCGAATCTACAACTCGTGGAGTAAAAATGAAATTCAGACGAGTATGAAAATCGAAAACCCCTGTTTGGATGCCTAGAAAATGTACGAAAATTGAAAAATACATACGCTTTTCATTTGTATTGAGATTTTTCAGAAACTAAATTTTTTCAAAAAATGCGGTTTTTTTGTTATTGAAAACTCACCGATAAAGATTGATGAATTTGAAGGCGAACATTGGAGATGATTGTTGTAGCCGAAGCTCGTAAGCCCAACATCGTGACGATCAAAATCTGATTCTGGGGATTGATTGTTGTGCTCTATGCTTTTTACCAGTGTCAGAGCTATGAGCAATTTTTATGCTTCTTTGTCCAGGTTTCCTTGTGTAAGCAGTTTCTGTTCAACTCCTAAATGGGCTTTCTGGCAGAGCCCTAGAATTTCCTATTGGGCCCCCTTTAAGTCCACTATCTTTTGTACTTGAAATGGTGGTAAATATGTCAGTTTTTTTTTTAATCTATTCATCATTAAAAATTAATGGTCCAATTTGAATTATAGAGCACGTATGGTAATTTTTTTAAAATAATTTTATTTTTGATAAAAAAATAAAAATAAGAATCTTTTGAGAGTTATTTTAAGATTAATTTTAAAATTATGTTTCGTTAATTTTTTAAGATATTGTTTTGAATATAATAAAAAAATAAAATCATATTTGATTATAATTATTAATTATATATTATAACATTGTTGATAAATATTATAAAATGAAAACAGTAAAAAGAAAATAATTTTCAACTATTTTTTAATTCCTTCACAAAAACTCTTCTCACTGTTTTTTATTTTCATTTTCGTTTTCAAACACGATTTACATATGTTTTTATTTTCGTGTCTCAAAAGATGTGTAAAAACATTTTTAAAAACAAATAAAAATTAATTTCAAACGCACCCTTAAAGTTTTTGTTTTCTAATTTTACCTTTATCGTCCCTTCTATCTCCCCTCTCCCTTTCTCTATCTCCTCTTGTTGGGGAGATCATGTACTGCTATCAGAAAAGTTTGGTGCCGTCAGAGGGCTATCGCTGTTAGAGATGGAGGCAAGATTTGCTCGACAGTGTTCCCTTTGTGCTTCTGAGGAACTATCTGTGAAGAGAGAGATAAATACCCCTTACTCTTAATAAATATTATATTGTTAGTATAATTATTTAACTAAAAAAATTATGAATCGATAGTAGTAGATAGTAAAAATTTTAATTTATACATTTTTAAAGAATATTTATCAAAATTATCTTATTTTATTAAACGACATACCCACAATAACCATCCATTTGTTTATCTTTAACAATGCCATCATTGATCACATTGTGAAAAACCCAAAAACAATATAATTATTTAAATGAAAGGAAAGAGGGGACTTATTATTTGTGAGAGTTAGCCTATAACTCATCCCACACATTTGACATGGGGCCTGAATTGTCTCAACGAAAACCCGATAACGTCTTAGTAATCTATACTAAGAACTTAACCCACACATTTGGCATTGTATAAAGAGTTAGTCACAGGAATTGCATTTCTTGGAATACCAAATTGTTCCCTTTTCTTTTACTTTTTAAGTTTTTTTCTTTACTACTAAAGACACGAGGTTCGTGTATTTGAGGTGGTTGTTGATTTATCTTAACGGTAAATTCACGCCCACCCCTATCATTGATAGAATATTCCGAGTTCAAAAGATTCATATACTAGTTGGATTTAATTTACTTTTTATACACCTCTATTATTTTAAGATTATCTTTAACTATTAAACTTATCAGTCTATTATTCCAAGATTTTCTTTTTTTAGGAAATTTTATATTTTAATTTGTTATTCGGATAATTACCATTTATTTATCTATATATATATATATATATATTTTTGAAGTTTTTGACATAAACGTCTTTTTTCATATATAAAGAAAATTTACTATCACATTTTTATATTAAAGAAAATTAAGTTCCACGATTACTATCCTAAGGAAATCGAGTTGTTGATCTTGTCTGCCAAGTTTCTCCCAAAATGATAATAATAATAACAACACTTTCTCCGTCATAATGGGCAGGTAAATGCATGACAAATAAAATTTTGGTATAAAACACATTTTGGGTTTTATTTAATATCCTATTATGAGCTTACATATTTAAGTGACAATTATATTACGGACTATCTAATTTAATAGGGTCGAGACCTAATACTAATTAAATTACTGGATTCTAATATGACTTGGTATATAAAGTCACCTTATTAGGTTGTGGTTCCCAAGTCAAATCATATATATAGGTCTCGTTCACTTTGACGGATTCGAGTTTTCAATTTGAGCTGAGATGTGATTTTTTTTAGAGCTTTTTACTGTAACAAAAAAATTAAATGTGACATTTTTAGAGCTTTTTACTGTAAAAATCTAGAACTGAAAACTCAAATCGGTACAATTTACTCTCCTCTCCTTTCCCCACTCAAGAGAGAGAATTTTGAGCACTAAGAAAAAATTCGACTGTAGAAGATTTATCATTTACTTTTTCTTATCTATTATTCTTAATTCACTATGAAATTCACGTATCAAACAGTAAAAACGGATAGAGATTAACAAAAGAGTGATGAAACAAGTGATGCAAATCATTTTTTTTTTCCTTCACGTGGGGTTTCCAATTTATCTTAACGGTGAAGTCACATTTATTTCTGTGATTAAAATATAGAGTTCGAACTCCCATTCTAAGTCGAAAAATTTCATTTACTGGCTTGCAATTCTAACCATCCCTTAAAACAAAACAAAAACAAAAAAAAACAAAAAACACAAACAAACATGTATACATGTCTCTTGGCGAGGAGTAATAAACGTTGTGATATAATCAGACAATGCATTTATTCGGTTAACTAAAGCCAAAAACAATTCGGATCACCAATGTAAAACATACAACTCACACTAAACACAATTTACCGAGGGCAATTTGTGTTCTGTTTGGTAATTCAAAAGCGAGTGTTGTTGAGGCTTAAATCAATATGGTTTGCAAAGAAGTTCAGCTACAAATTCCTCAATGTTGTTGTTAGAGCTTCCTCCTTCATCCACTGCCTCCTTAGCCAATTCTCTCCACCTAATAGAATTCTCTTTAATACCTTTCCCTCTCTCTCCTTGCATGACTTCCCTTATACAAAGCTCTATTTCTTCTCTTGGTACAATCCCGCTTGGATCAACCCTTACCCTTAGGCCCACACACCACACATCGGCAACAAACTTGGCGTTGGTCGTTTGGTCCGTCCATTGCGGCATCGCCACCATTGGAACTCCCAAACTAAGTGCTTCAAGAGTTGAGTTCCACCCACAATGAGTCACAAAGCAACCGGTGGACCTGTGAGATAAAACTCCTAGCTGAGGACACCAATTCACAACAAGACCCTTTTCAGATGTCTCCTCTACAAACTTGCTAGGAAGCTTTCCCACCTCCGATTCCCTTGCCACCCACAAGAAGTTGCAGTTGCTTCTCTTTAGTCCCTCTGCTAGTTCCTCCATCTGCTCGTTTCTGAGGTTGGCTAAGCTTCCGAAAGATAAGTAAACAACTGAACCTACTTCCTTTGAGTCTAGCCACTTGATGCAAGCATCGGCATTGGGATTGAAGAGGCCGAAGCCATAATCCTTGTCTTCCTCTAACCTCTTGTCCAAGTACATTGAAGGAATGGTTGGGCCTATTGTCTTGATTCGCCATAAAGTTCTCATCCAGCTAACCACCTGCTTGAAATTCAACTTGTATTAACACACTAAAAGCGTAATCACTAAACAAAGACATCGATTACCGTAGAACTTACGCATAAATTATGAGGAAAAAAAAAAAAAAATAGACCTGCTTTATCAATATGCAACAAATTTTTTCCTCTTTTCGGGGAAATAAAAACTCCTCGTTAATGAAAAGCATTTCTTTTCTCCCAGCATCCTCCATGGAGGGTTTTGCGCTAGAGGAAACAAAGAGCTAGTAGATTTCCACATGTATCTTGCTAAAGTTCATGAGATAATATTATTTCAAAGGCTTGCTGCTAAAATAGAAGAAAGGGGATTGTCACTAAGAGGAAGCAGGGGTGAGTGAGTTACAATTGTTCCATGCTCATAAGTAAATGGATTTGATTCATGCCTTCTGATTAAGTGTCTGTAATATGATAAACTAATAAACTTACACAAATACCCCCGGTCTCATGACCTCAGGTGTTAATTCAAGATAACAAACCAATGAACCGCAAGTTTGACAAACCCAAAGTCAATCCAAGCAGCCACCTCTCCACTAGGCCACGTGCTTGGTACGTCCCAAGATATGTTTTAAGATGGTTACTAGAATCTTCAGAGTACATTTTGACTGAAATTATCTCAGTAGAATGGGAGAGCTCAGTACTGATGCAATATCAGGTCACTATGAGCAAGATAGACAAACCAATGTTTTCTAAAAGGTGAACCATGTTCAACAAAAGCCAAAAACCTGAATCGTTTCCCCCTTTTTTCTTTTTTTTTTTCCCGGAAAATTCTAGGAATTATAGCCTAGGTGAGCAAATCAGTCCAAAAGTTCTGAATCTGAATCTTTCTAACAATGGGAAATTATACTATAGACTCATGCGACCTCGATCACTGTAGTTAAAGACCAAATTAATTTGTACGAGAGTTTTCATGCCAATTTCATATTTCTAAACGTTATAAAACTGCCCCTATGATATAGCAAAGAGGATAAAGATTATATTACATGCTACCAGATAGGTTATTGAGAGACAAGCTTAAATGTTCCACCCAAACAAGTGGAAGTCCAAAGGGCCACTCTTCCAACTCTTTGCAAATCAAAACATAGTTCCTTTTTAATTTTTTTTCTCTCCCCAGATCTTTTTGCAGCTTTGTTGGAGATTCAATCTAGGTAGCATTTTAAAGAAACTGAAAAGATGATTTAATTGCCCTAGTAAATATAGAAAGATGAAGCTTATCTTAAAACTTAAAGGCTTACGCTTTGTTAACGACTTAGTTCAATATTTTTAAAACGAGAAAATATGCTCCTTGATTTTTCTTTTTTCTTTTTTTTTTTTTTGGGGTTGGAAAAAGAAATGCTCTTCGCTGATGACTCGAAAAAAATTGAAAATATGCATAAGCAAATTCAAACGGCTTTTTGGCAGCATATGGTACCAGTTACAAACCCTCCCAAAAGAGAGAAAAATTGAGACAAAAACTTTTGCCCCCTAAAAAGTAAACAGATTAGTTATTTTGTAATGTGTACCTCAGTAATTTGAACAAGAAAACTGATTAGTAGAGAGAAATAGTTGAAACAACTGTACCTATAAACACAATATATGTGTAGAAAAGAAACCAGTTGCGTCCCTGGTTTCTTTGAAACACATATGTTGCATTCATACTAGATTCTCAATGGCACCAAGTTTAATGGTATGCAAATGTGATGGAAAGTTTGGGGAGTACCTCTTTTTCCAAATTGTCAAAACTGCTGAAGAAGATCCAGTCGGCTTTAGTTAAGTTTGAAAACCGGCTAATAACTAATTTCAGAAATGATGGGTAGGACCCCGGATCATAAATAAAAGAGGGCAGGTCATGTGCCTTTAGTGATGGCAACCCGGCTAAAGAAACTTGAGGCTCTTCCAAGGGAACTCTCAGCAAGTCTTGATGGAGGTAGTAGTAAATACATGCCACGGCACAAGAATGAGTGAAAAACGAGGCCCCGGATAGACCATGCCGTTTGGCCAAGTCTAGGATCCATGGCATGGCTGAATCATACACTAGACAACTGATGGGGAATCCATTGGTTTCTTGCTTCACAATGAGCTCAGGCAATCTCTTTGATGCAATGTTTTGGAACCACTCAACCATGTTTTCTATTTTGTCACTCTCTTCAAGCCCGTTGCAAATTGGCTCAAACCTTATTAAACCGGCTTGATTATGCATTGCCTCGTTGTTAGAAAAAGCGGTGACTAATGTGACTTTCAATCCTTTGGATGCAAGGCGCTTAGAGAATTGGAGCATTGGGTTTATGTGGCCTTGGATAGGAAGAGGAATGACTAATATGTGGGTAGTTTTATGGCCTCTTTCTCTCTCCATTTTCTCCACACAGCTGTCCCTCTCTCTGTCTGAGTAATGTGGTAGTGGTTAAGATCTACCTTCCAAGAAAAAAAATAAGCTCTCCCATAGTTTCTCATGGGTTTTTTTTTTTTTTTTTTAAATAAAAAAAAATGACGGGCAAGTTACGAATAATCCAGCCAAAAGTAAAAGGAATTAGACCTAAGACAATTCCAAATAGAAAAACTTAAATCATTTCAATTTCTTTGAAAGGTGAAAAGGAGAGGTAATATCTATCCTTAAGTATTAATCAGTATTACCCATGAATCTAAATGACCAAGAATTGAAAAATTGAGAAAATTGACACGGTAAGAAACTATAGAATATATAAACTACCACAGAAGATTTTTTTATGAATTGTTCAGTCAATTAATTTCAAATAAGTCGTATCTTGTTCAGACCGATAAATAGAGCTAAGCCCAAGAAAGAGTAGTTTCAGTCTCCTTATGAAATATAAAGATTGTTGTCTGTTGACAATTCTGATATATGGCCATGAGTTGAATTCACCAAAGAGAAAAAACAAATAAGATGTCACACTAAAACATATATATTGTGCCATGATGTATATGGAACTTATGGCTTAACAGAACAAATCTGCATATGGGTAGAAAAATGAAATGGGGAAATGATATTATTAGCATAAAAACTGTACAATAGAAGTACTGGTTTCAATAGTAATAAAAAACCCCAGTAAAGAAAAAAAATGGTCAAAAATTCGACGAATTTGAACTTTTTGACATAAAAAAGTAATGCCCTAATCAGAAAATAAAATTGGTGGATTTTAACATGCTCCACAAAACCCTCTCTATGTACACACACAAAAACTCAGCTGGGTCTGATCTCTATAGATTTATTTGGAGCTCTAGCTCGCTGATTTTACAAATTATGGTCATACACGAGTTTCTCAATCTCACTATAGCTTTTTTCCAAAAATCGGCATCAGTTCAAACATTCTAAATCCAGAAGTAAAAGTGAGAATTGAAAGGGAAAAAAAAAGACCCATAAACATATTATGAGTTTCCAGCAATATTATAAGTAAGAACTGAATCAATTAAGAATAATCGTCATCCACAAACATGCCCACCAAAATAAATAAAAAATAAAAAAAAACTGAAAATTGAATGCTTAATCAGAAAATTTTCTTTATTTATTCTCAGCACCAAGAAGCAGAGAAGAATGAAGCTTACCTGTGAAGGTCAGAGCAGCGCCTAGCTGATGAGAAGTAGGCTAAATGGTAAGACAAATAATAGGCCAGATTATACAATGAATATTTCACAAACTAGGCTACATATTTATTGTCTGGTCAATGATGACGTCCTAGTCAATCAATTGTGAGTTCGCGAGTGTAAACCACAGATTTTTATATGAAAAAAAAGCTCACAGAAATGAGAGGTCATTCACTCCCAAATTCCCATTTGCATCCATGCATGACGGATCAGGATTTTTTTTTTTTCAGAGTAAAACCAAAATTTTAAATTTAAATTAAAACCTGATTTCTTTTTATTATAGTTTTTTCTCCCGCATAAAATTTATTTTTAAAATCAAATAAAAATATAAGTTTACATATAAGTATATTTGATTTTTTTTTTTCCTTTTTGTGTATTCATTATCTTAAGTTTGCAATATGTATACTTAAAAAATCAAAATTTGAGGTATATAACTGAAAATTGGTAAAAGAAATTCTACATCATGTATTGGAATTTAGAAAATTCACGGGTGGTATATGGTAACAAAAATAGTAAAAGATGTTTTTGAGAGGACAACACTACAAGCGGCCGCCAGGCTCAATGTAGCTTGACCCTTGTCCGGTTGTCCCCATGTTAAGAATTGTGCTCCTTAATTGTGCAATGAAATCGTAAAAGAAAAAAAGAATGAATAAACAAGAACATGTGAGATTTATTATAATTCAAATTTAAAAGTTATGTCTACTTTCAATCGCCATAGAACTTTATTATAATAAAAAAGAAGTTTATAAGAACAAATCATATACCTCTTAATTCTTTTTGTTGTCTCTGACTCAATGAAAAATTAATAATTTACATCGAGACTTGTTGAAAATAATTAAGCTCCACAATTTAGTGGTTCAGTTTACATTTCTCTAATTATTTTTCATCATATTGTTAGTTAGTACAACGAGACATAAGTGGCATGGACCACCGAGTGTGTTTAATTATTGTGTTCGACTCTATAGACTATTTTAAATTTGAGTATTGAATCTCTCTTTGAAAGTTTTTAAATGTGAAAGATTTACTTATGTTAGTCTTATACGCTCTAATGTGTCTTTATCGATAATACAGTTGGTGTGTCTAAAGTGATGCGCTCCTCATCGAAGGATAAGACCCTGCGGTTAGAGCTTTTTACGAGATTCCTCCCCACGTTCTAACAACGCATTTAATAACACTCAAAAGGTACACCAATGAACTGCCCTCTTCCCGAGTTTTTTCTCAAGGAAAAACATAAAGCTTGTTTAGTTCAACAACTTAAATTGTGGATATTTAAACATTTTTGTTAGAACTATAGAATCTAAACTGTGGTAATTCAAATTGTATTTAGAACTGTTGTTTAGATATGCAAACAAATTATAATTTAAATTGAGAATCAAATCCGAACTGTATTTAGATAAAGTATTGAAAACTGTCATTAGAGTTTTATAACTAATCTTATAAAATCTCATTATAAATAACATTAAAAATATGCAATATGGGTGAGAATTTTTCCTCTCTTCATTATTAACACATTAAAAAAAATCATTTCAATTGAAATTAAAACAAAAAAATTATGATATTTTTAAGATTGAAATTAAAGACAAAGAAAAAGTAAAATCTAAAATTGTTGGACTGTTGACAATAATTTAAATTATTAAAATTTTGGGGAGGATGAATTATAAAATTAACAGTTTGAGTTGTCTTTGAACCATTATTAATAGTTTGAATTGTTCTTAAATTTTTCTCTCCCAAACACCAATTTAAATATTGAACAAATAGAGACATAGTTAGTGGCTCATCTCGGTTGTAAATGCCACTTTAGCACTCACAGAAAGTTTTTTTTTTTTTTAAAAAAAATCAAGAGAAAAATTACCAATAAAGTTACTTATATATGTGAATTCTCTCTCTCCGGTTTATATCTGTATTTGGCTATTTGCTTTCTCTTAAAGTCTGGCGGTCGGAAACTTTTTTTTTTTTCTTTTTTTTTTAATATAGACATGGATCCTTCAGCCGAATGAAAGTTTACTGGCATAATAAGAATTGGTTTTGGTATTTGGTTTCATTGCATTTATATGCTTTGCCTAAGCTATGAATTATCTGATCGCTTGCCAAGGAGTCAATAGACTGAAATATAAAGTATTACACTAGTGATACACTTCCTACAGAAAACGTACCCAATTACGTCTACACTGACACGAAAAAATTAACACGAATAATAGAAAGGCCAAGGCATTAAATCCTACAAAGAATAAAATAATTTAGAATCCTATGGGGCCTCTCCACTACTTGTGTAAAGTAAAGTCACTGAGCTAAATGATCTGAAAGCTGTCAATTTCTAGCTCTCGATCTATCGGAAGTTTTCATCAGTTGTAAAGATATTGTTTGAAAAATCATATCATGTAATAATTGGTGTGTCTTTTATCGGTATAAGGGATACATTTTTTTTTTCCTTAAGCACTATTCAAATTCACTGGTGGAACTTGTCTTGATCATTTGCTTAAATTTACTCTTTCTATGACTTCACTATTGAATGAAAATCCCTTTTTTCAAAAAAAAAAAAAAAAACTAGGCTCCGTCTCATTTTGATCAATCAGTTACAGTGGATATAGGAAGTATACCATGTATGCACTAATACAAGAAGATTATTAATTTTGTTAAATATTCTGTATTTATATATATATATATATATATATATATTTTTTTTTTTTTTGCTATTGAAAATGAACAATTAAACCTGTTCATATATACAACACTTGCACACATATATTTTATTGATGAAAGCCCAAATATATATATATATAGCTATATAGCTTGGATCTCAACGTAAACACACGTATATATTTATCTACTTAGAGAAGAGAACTAACAATAAGATTGAAATCATCTAAGCTAACAAATCCATCCCCATCCATATCCATGGAAGCAATGATGTTTTGACAATCTTCCAACTTCAATTCTATCCCTAAACTCCCCAAAACCTGAAACAACTCTTCCCCACTCACCATCTCGAAAGTCCCATCATTAATATTATTATTATTATTATTATTATTGAGAACTTCAGAAGCGTTCATGAGGTAGTTTCCGAGCCCTCCGAGATCGAGATTCTTGGTGTTCATCTCCAGAAACTCCTCCACGCTCAACAGCCCGTCCTTGTTCTTGTCTCCTTCCAACATCATGGCCTTCACTTCCTGCTCGGTCGGGTTGTAGCCGAGCGAGCCCATGATTCCACCGAGCTCTTCGGCGGTGATGGCACCGTCGTTGTCGGAGTCGAAGGCCCTGAAGGCCTCCACTAGGCCCAGGACGTGGCTCAGCGCCTCTGTATTGGCTGAGATGGAGCTTAATTGAGCCATGTTTTGGTTATGAGTAGTTTTGGTAGCTAGCTAGGGTTTGGTCTATTCTTCTTTCTGGTGTGTAATTTCCTTTGTTATAGTGCATGGTGAAGTTTGCTATAAATAGGAAAAAAAAAAAAAAAAAGTAATCATGTCACAATGTAGCATTTTATTCTTTGTGGCCTAACGAAAAAAAGTAGGGAATGCAACAAAAAAAAAAAAAAAAAAAATAAGATAAGGTGGATTCTTATGCTTGTAAATTAGTCATGTCTTTCTTTTATCCTTTTTTTTTTTTTTTTTTTTTTTTTTTCTTTGGGGGTGGGGTAAGATTCTGCTAGGTGAATGGGACTAGTGTTTGGATCAGTTGGCATTTGATTCTCTAATCTTGACACCATCATATTGAAGCCAGTTGTTCTCCAAATGCAGAATTGATAATCTTAGTTCCAATGTGTACCTCAACAATATTGGAATCAATTTGAGAGATGTTGGATATATCCATTTTTGCCCACATCCACATATACTCTTCCCTACCGCCCACTCTATTTGTCTATGATTTGGTGTTTTTGAATGCATTCTTCTAAAATTTGTCTCTTTAGTTTTTATTAATATTGTTCTTTGACTAAAGGTTAGTAATAAGGATAAGGGATAAAAATCTAAAACTCATTCATTCTAAAAAGTATTTGTCTCTTTTTTTCTATTATAATTGGTTGAATAGTATAGTGATAAGCGGATGATCACCAATAATAACCGATATAAATAGTTAATAGATATATTAAGAGAAAATGAGACAAATGTCCCTCAAAATACATGAATATTGAATTTTTTTTCTTGTACACTTGATTCATACCATTTAGTCAAAAAAATTATATCGGTAAAAGAGTATTAATCAAGAATAAATATTAAAAATCTTAAAAAATATATTTAAAAAGCAGCCTCACTCATTTTAGGAAAATTAGGCTGAGTGGACCTTCTTTCACCCAACACAAAATTTTTGTCCCAAGTTTTCTTAATTTAGGTAGATCGCCCATGTTTTCAATCTTTTTTTTTTTTTTTTTTCAATTTTGTCCCCATCTTCTTCCTACCGCCTACTCTCTCCTCTATCTATCTCAATCCACCCCATCTCTTGCAGACCTCTTCTATCGACCTCCCTATCTTTCTCTCCCTTTCATCTATTTTCTAATTTTCGTTATTCTTCTGTTTTATTTTTAAAATATGGAACTCGTTTAGTCCGTTGATTTAAATTTTTAATTTAAATTAAAATGTAATTTTATGTGAAAATTTTTTAATATAATAAAAAAATTAAATATGATTATTTTTTAAAATTTTTTATTCTAATTAATTTTAAATTGATAAAATGAAGAGAGCAAAAAAAAATTGTTTAGATAGTTTTGTACTATGACAACCCAGCTTTAAGCATTTACGGGGAGTGAGAAAGAGAGAGAGAGAGAGAGAGAGAGACGTAGAGAGAGATATTCAAAGCAGGGGAAGGATCATAATTGGGAGAAGAAAACGCAGAGATAAGGGTGGCTGCTAGGGTTTGGTAGGCTAGATGTAAGGGTGTTTTTGTCATGACAGGTTATAAATCTATTTTATTTTATCGGTCATTTGCTTAATTTTAAAAAGTTGCAACTTTTTGGTAAATTACGGCTCCATCATCGGCCATGTATATGCTGTTATCCCCTAATTTGATACGGAAAATAATAAAAAATAGGTTAATATAAATTTTTTAAAAATATATAAATTAATTTTTAATTATAAAAATTAATAAGTAATAATTTATTAAATTATGATTTATAATCAGATAAATTATGAATAAATTTGTCAAGTTATGGTTCATAGTTATGGACAAAAATAATAATTTAATCTATTTATTAATTTATGTAAATTATTAACCTATTAATTTTAATTCATCTCGAGTCTTGATCTATTTTCTTCTTTCTCTTATTTTATATTAATAAAATACCCAAAATCATAGACATTGTCAAATGGGTTGGGCCATGTCATTTGCCTTTGTAGACTGGTTTGGCCCAAACTCTATTTATTAATATAAACAGAAATAATAAAAAATAAGTCAATATTTCTTTTATATAAGATAATTTTTAGTTATAGAAATTAATAAGTCATAATTTATTAAGTTATGATTTATAATCAGATAAGTTATGAACAAATTTATTAAGTTATGGCTTATAATCAGACAAGTTATGGACAAAAACCGTGAATTATAGATAATAACTAGACAAGTTATTGATAAAAATAATAATTTAGCCTATTTATTAATATATGTAAACTATTGACCTATTAATTTTAATTCATCTCAAGTCTTGACCTATTTTCCTCTTTCTTCCTAATACAAAAAGTGAATTTGAGGATCATTGTGTTTGGAGAATTGGCATTATAGATATATCATTTCTGTGCAAAAATTTAACTTAATTCACATATAAAAATGGTAGGAGTGAATAATTAGAATTCAAAAGTAATAATCATCCTAATTTACACTTTATACAAGGTCAGAAATGAGAAAATTCCATCACTTCTTGCGGTAAGTAACTTAACTGAGCTATCTCATTTATAATCTCTCACGTGTTATCCCAACACGTCGAAATGCCTCATAGAAAGTATATTAAAAAAAAAAAAAAAAAGTTGTAGGGATGAAAATAAAAATTTATGAAAATTCACGTATTAGTTAAGTAATTATATCAATTAAAAGTGTATTAATAAAAAATAAGGGAAGAAAACTACACTCTAGTCAAATAATTCAGCAATTTTCCTCAATAGTTTTCCTTGGGCTAGAATTCAACAGGCCTCTTTCTATCACAACCAAGCCGATAGAAGGTTGTTCCCCAACTGGATTCTACACAAAAAAGCCCATCATGAACCCAAATTTAATGTAATTTTTATTAGTGAAATAGTAGAAAATAGGTTAATTCTTAAGAAAAAAAAGGTCAATTTTTAGTTATAGAAATTAATAGACCATAACTTATTAACCCAAATTTAAATAATAACTTGTCAATTTTATAGACGAAAATAATAATTTAGTTCATCTCAAATTTTAGCCTATTTTCCTTCATTAGTCTCCTTATTCACTTGTATCACTTTTATCTGTGAACAAGTCTTAGATTATTGACTTGTGTTTAAAATTTAAGTTTTACTATAATAAAAAATTCTTAAAAATAATCATATTTAATTTTTTTGTTATAGTAAAAAACTTACATAAAGTCACATCTCAAATCAAATTAAAAACTCAAATTAAAAACTCAAATCAGCGAATTAAACGGACTTTTAATACACTTTCCAAAATAACTACTTCTTGGTCATTGTTTTTTATGAAACAAAAAAGTTCTACCTTCATATTTCATTTTATTTTGTCTTGAAAATTCAAGGGTAGAATTCAGGACCCAATTAATATAATAGAGCTCTTTTCATTAGTTTGTTTAAATATTCAATAGAGTCCACAACTACAAGCATATTATAGCTCAGAAATATTATCAAACATCATGATTTGTTTTTTTCTATTAAAGTCTTTTTCTTTTTTTTTTTTAGGAGCTCGCTAGTCTTTTCATCTAACACATTGACATTGTACTTAGCCTTACAACTTATTAATTGTATGAAAATATTTGGTAGAGATTCACGCAACCACAAAACTTTTAAGGAGCTCCTTCTTTTGCCGGTCTTTTTCCTATATATCCATAAAATTCCACTCCCTTTCAAAACTTAATGGTCTTTCTCCTATATATCCATAAAATTTCACTCCCTTTCAAAACTTAACTATTATTGGATGGATTATGCATATATAGATATATTTGAGATAGACACTCCTTTTAAACATGATTTTGTGGAGTTGATGAATTACCAAATCGCAAAATCGTAGGTCCCAATCTGTTTATGGCCTATAGATTTTCTTGACGCTTGAACTGATATATATTGTTGATATATAACAAATAAGTTTCATTAATGATAACTAGCCAACAAAACCACACATTTCAACTAACCATTTCAGATATATATATATATATATATATATATATATATGAAAAAGCACTGTTGAACTTTGAAGGGTATACCTGTTTCGATGAACTACGTCCGTGAAAATGAAGGAATAAATTGGAAAATGCGATTTCAAGAAATAAATCAATGCATATCCGTAGGCCCGATATTGGACCTTCTATATAATAATGAGGAGGTATATTTGAATTATTGAGAGAAAGAAGCGTCCAAGCTATTGAAGTACACACACACACACGTATCCATCTCTTTCATCACTAGCTGTCTCCATTTCAAAATATGATCTTGTCATTTTTTTTTTTTTTAATTTAAAGTGGGGAGAATTGTTTATTAAAAAGACCAAAATATCAACTGACATGGAAAACGCACGCCACATGTATTTCTCCCTCGATTGCCATAGTTTCTAATTTGTGTATAGGGAAGGAAAACGTATACGTATATCTCATCTCTACATGATCAAATCTGATTCGTCACAATATTGAAAACTCAAAGTACAAGGCTTTGATTCGATCGTATAGTTTAATTCTTTTCAAGATCAACGCGCGCAAAATATTTTCCTGCAAAACGATGGGGTCAAAAATCACATTTGAATGCTATAATTTTTAAGACAAAGGACAAGCGATATGGTCCAACATATAAATTGAAGGTTGCTGGTTTTTAAGTATCAGGCGGTGCTTTAGAAAGGAGAAGAAAAGTAAGAAGAAAACGACGGATCTCATAAATATCTCATGATGATAACAAGGTGGTAGTTGTGTGTTGTTTGCGAAAGTTGCTAGTTATCAAAAATTCATCTTCCGGCCGTATATAACACCACTCACGTTATGCTCATAAAAAATAATAATAATAAATCAAATCAGAAAATCATTTCAGGTATTCTAAAGGACGTATAATTTGGTTAATTTATTAACTAAAAGAAAATTCTGTGATAGAATAGATGTAAATAATAAGTTACAGATGATAATAAATAGTACTTTTAGGCCACTAAAGTTCTATGTATATGCTTAAAATTAATAGATAGATACACAATATACAATGTATATAAAACCAATAGGCGTTTCTTCGTCACAAGTCGTATAATTTCTTCAAGCTTGATTATATATCTAAACAATTCCAAAGCAGGAAGAATATAATTATTATTACTATTATTATTAGTAGCATTATTTGCTATGGAAAGTAGGACGAAAATAGCCTATGACTAATAAGTAAGTTTTTATCTCTCAAAATTAGGGAACTAGAAAACGCACCCATCAAGCATTAATATCTGCATGCATTCATATATATATATATATATATATATATTTGGGTATTTTATGTATAATATTATATAAAAATATGAATGCATACCAATATTATAGTGATATTTATTCAGTCACATCATGGTCAATATGAATATATAAATGTCATTGCAACGAAGAAGAGGACAAGTCATATTCGCAATGTGTTACACAGACACACACATATATAACGTCCGGCCCATGTTCGCAATGTACACATTTGCTGTATTTTTAGTGATTTACGTGTGAATGAATAACACGCACACATATATATTTAGATGCATGTACTAATGTAAAGATGGACCTGTTTTTTAACTTGTGATTTGTAAAAGAGTATATATTTAATATTGTCTCTTTGTTAATTCAAATTTTTAATTTAAATTAAAATATAATTTTATGTTAAAATTTTTAACTGTAGTATAAAAACGTAACATTTTTTAAAATGATTTTTTCCCTTTGTTGCGCATATCTGAACCTTTTTGACACGACTAGTACACCATGTACATGCCAAATAATTCGTACATTAAATTTTTTTCTTTCCTTTTTTTTTTAATGCATGAGGTTTATTCAATATTGGTTGATAATTCAAAGGACAACAGAACAATCTAATAGTATTATTTTTGTAATCTAACAAATACATACTTAAACTAATACGTAATATGGAGAAGGGAAAAAGAAGACTTCCTATTTTCCTTAGAAAAAAAAAAAAAAAAAAAAAAAAGAAGACTTTGGTGGGTGCAAGATAGAGACATGATTAATAAGTTAATCCATGAAATGATCGCTAGCTATTATTAGTCATCTTTGACTAACTACATGACAGCGGGGAGCGCACTGTTAATCTTTTTGGTTCTTCCACGTCCGCCCAATGTTTTTGGAGCCGTCTCCGAGTTGTGTGGATTCAATTTTTAAATTCGTAATGAGAGCTGGGCAAAAGAGAATCCCACCAACACACCAAACCCACTTGTTTGATTAAAAAATAAAAGGAAAAAAAAAAAAACATTTCTTGATTACTTTTTCACGGTATATTGTTGAGAATGAAGTAGGCTTTGACGTCATCAAACGCAATTTGGTTATTTCATACAAATATATATATATATATATATATATATATCAGGAGATATTTAGGTATTTGTTTTTTCAGCCTTCTGATACTATTTATTATGCATATTTTTATAAGTTTATCTTTTTGTGAAAAAATATGCTAGACGTGATAAATTTGGTGAAAATTTTCAATTAAATTGTGAAATTTAGGATAAAGGATAGGGCGCAGACTTTATCTCCATTATATGCTTACTTTTTCTTTTTGAAACATTTTTAATTTTTTAATTATTTTGACAGGCGGAGATGGAATTATTAGAGTTGATGTTCTTTGTAGAAGGAAGGACTCCGTATATTATGACTTTTATTCATGATCACAGAAACGGCTCATAAAACTGGCTAGCTCTCTCTCAAGCCAAAAGTCACCAGAAGCCAATAAGCCCCAGCGACCAGCAACTTGCAGAAAAAACTCCAAACATGCTGCTAAAGATGTAGCTAGAGTCTTGTCGTTTGTGCTAAAACTCATGAATTGTTTAATAATATCGTAACTTACCAAAACAAAATTAATGACTCGTTTATTTTATCGAATTGAGTTTTAAGTTTTAAGATTTTATAGTTAAAATTTTTTAAAAAATGTCATATTTAATTTTTTTGTTACAGTTAAAATTTTTTAAAAAAATATCACATTTAATTTTTTTTGTTATAATTAAAATTTTTTAAAAAATATCACATTTTAATTTGAATTAAAAATTTAAATTTATAAAGTAAAGGAGGTGAAAGTTATAGGTTCACTGAACTTGGGAATTGTTTATTGTCTAATGGGAAAAGAAAAAACAGAGATTTCCAATTCAAACCTCAGGTGGGGAATAACACGGCTGGAATCTACCCTTTGATTCCATTTTTTATTAATACCTTTTCAACTCTTTTTTTAAAAAAAAAAATGCTTTCTCACCTTCTTTTTCTAATAATTAACATATTCATTAGCCTTGTTGCTAGATCGGGGAAATAATTGTTAATAATTTAAAAATTAGTTGACCTTTCAGTATGCCAAACAACAAGGTTTTGGCTCAAGGGAAGAGGATGAGGCCAAGCTCGGCTTTAGTTTGGACGCGGCGGTTCATCTCACAACCTTTCGTGACCAATCCATGTTAACTGACTGCCTCCGCCCGCCATGGACTTGGAAATTTTTTTGCTCACCCTACAGTCTCAAACTAGTACAACCGCACATGGTTTTTCTATTTTTACTCTTTTTGAACTTTTAAAACCGTTTAAAACACCCTACAAAAAAACCATTTAAAATGCCCACTTATATCTTTCTCCATCTATAATTCTAACAATTTTATTGAAGTGATAGTTATTAAAATCGAATTAATTTTAAAAATATCTTCACGAATTATATACTCTTTTTCAAAATGCCTCATGAATTTTTAAAACCATTCACAATACCTTCTGATTCATAAAAAATTATTCAAAACGTCTCATCCGTCTTTCTCTGTCTATATTTCAGTTTTATACCCTTGAAAGTTCTCAAAAAAATTTAGATTTAATTCTATTTTGCAAAAAAAAAAAAATAAATAAATTATAATTGATACCCATTCTAAATAATTGAAATATGTTGTTGTGCCCTCAGTTTACAAGAAATATTGTAATTGTATCCCACTAAGTCCGACACTACTACTAGCTAGTTATACAATATAACAATCACGCATTACATATATAATTGTCTTGCAGTATTGATTCTGAGGTAATATCAACCCTTCTTTCATTTTTTATTTGTTATATATTTTCTATGGTTCACTTGTCAACAAAACTTATACTAGTCAAATTGTAGAATCGTTTGTGTTTTGTTATTTAATCTAGATAAAAAAAAAAACCACATGAGTAAATTGATTCAAAATCGACAATTTTGTTTATCTTTTCCAAACATACTAATATATATGTGAGAAATTACATTTAAAGCTTTTTATAATGATAAATCACAAATCGTATACTAATAACAAAAGTTTCAAATTCCAAAATCGCACATGACATGAACTCATGTGTGCAACTTTAATTTAGCCTAATAAAAGTTTTTATTGTTTCAATGATCGATAAGCTTATATAAAACGCAAAACATATAAGCGATATTGTAATTAGTTCAACTGTTGTCTTCCACAGTTCTCTCGTTTTATTTATTGTTCTTTTAAGTTTTCTTTAGAATATTTTAGTTTTTACTATTATTTTACCCTAATATTTTATTTTTACGATTCAGGTGAACATTCAAATATCGTCGAAATGATTAATATAAATTTACATCAACCATGTAAAATAAGATCAAGAATTAAGATGGGACATTAGTGACATCGGATTCACAGCTCTGGAGAACGACAGCATTAGTGCTTTTCGAAAATATAATGCTCTCTAAATTGATAGCCTTTCACTGTCTGGACAGAGGTTTACCTTTCTCTTTTACCCGTGGTAAGGTAGCAGAATTCTGTCCTGTCGTTGCAATTCTTGTCACGATGACTAGGACTGTATGTTTATGATAGTAATACCCCACAAGTAGAGACTATTGCATTATACATGCATCATTATTCTCTCTACCAGCTGGCCTAACCCCACTGTATGATATATATATATATATATATATTAAATGTGTGTATTAATATTGGTGATATAAAAATAATGACCATATATGTGCGTGTAGAAATTGATTACTTTATCTTCATCCAAATATAATTATATTATTTTCATTTACTATGCTAACGATAATAACAATGCTCTGAAAAATAAACTAAAAAACAGAAAACTTTAATTACGGGGAATTTAAGACCATCCGATAATAATTATTCAAAATTCGAGCTGAATGATTGTCTTTATTACGTGTTTAAGAGTACTAATGATCCAACTATTTTTTTTTTATTTTTTTTTTAAAGCTTAATGATCCCTTTTTTTTTTTTTTTTTTTTTTTACAAAAGAGTATTAATGATCCTAAGACGTCTTATTCTTTTTTTTTTTTTCCCCTGATACAGTGTGGGGACTAAGACTCCTATTTTACATAAAAACAATGAAACAATTAGAAGTTTAGTTGACACGAGTACACACTCAAACACCTAAGGACTCAGCTCAAGTGGCTTTCTAGGATGTCTTATTCGACCCAGCAGTTTCTGGATTTGATATCAACCAATGCTTGCAATTGGTAGCGCTCTGCAAGGACAAGCACATGCATGAAGTTTAAATTTTTTTTATACTTGTATACACACACACACCATGTAAAGCATTTCTCGAGTTCTAGCCCTTGGTGAACTGAAGAGTTAAGGGCAAAATAACAATCTCAATAATCTTTTGCGCACTCCAAGGTCAGTGGCACTACCTGGATAGCGTACTTAGATCACTAGTAGCTAGTTAGTTATATATGCATATATGTATATATATATATATATATATATATATATACTTTTTTTGTCCTGTATATATTGTATAGAGGTAATTCGAAGGCGTTTCACAAAGGAGAGAGAGAGAGGGATAGGAATCTATATGTAATGTAGAATGTATATAGTACGTACTTTGTGCATGTGTTTGTTATGAATCTACAACCCTTAGGTCATTGCATAAAAAGAAATGTAATTGCAATCATAAGAATTCATGCATATCTATTAGTATTTTTTTTTTCTGCATTTGGTTTGAAAATGTTTTTAGTTATTTATTTATTTTTAGCTGTTTGGGGCCGCAAAGCCATGAAAATAATGTTTTATGCCAAAACTACTACCTTGTTTTTTTTTTTTTTTTTTTTTTTTACTCTTATATTTTTTTTTCCCCATCCATGCACGTAAAGAATTGTTGTTCGAGTACTGAGATATTCCAATTAAGCACCGCCAATTAATAAATTAATTCATATATATATTGTTCTTTTAACATCCTTTGGTCCTAAATACTAATTAACTAAAGCGCACAACTAAACGCAAACTTTGAAAATAATAATAATCATAATCAACTTGTTCTTCAAATGTTATGCCAAAAAATACATTTTTAAATGTACACAAACAGTGGCAGATCAGACTTGAAATTCACCGTAGATTTACTTAATTAGCATTAATAATTTTCTGTACATCAACTATGACAAAATACATTGCATTTTTTGGAACAACTTAAATTGTTCCTCATGCACTGATACGAACCCCGAAAAAAAAAAAAAAAAAAAAAAAAAAAAAAAACCCCAATAAAGAAAAGGACTTTCGATAAAGAATAATTGAAATAACTAAAAGTAGAATAATACAACAGGAAAACGTGTTACACATATATACAGATTACAAATTAATCCCATTCTTTTTCTCTCTCTAAAAGATCAACAACGAGTCCTTGATATCATAATTCATCTTCTCCAAGTTGGGCTGCACAGCAAACTGGATCATAGGAGGGGGCCCACAGGCTAATGCCAGCGTGTCATCCGACCCTTCAGGAAGGTGCTCCCTCAGGATACTCTCCGTGACGAACCCCGTACTATATTGCCACCCTTCCCCACCTTTCTCCACCACATACCACACCTTAAACCTCTCACACGTCCGGGCCCACTCGTCCAACTCCTCCCTCAAAAGTATGTCGTCTTCCGTCCTGTTCGCATAAACGACATACATTTCAGTGTCGTCCTCCGGGTCCTTCAATATCGCCTGGACCACCTGATAAATCGGCGTGATCCCGGTCCCACCCGCCAGCATGGCAAGCCTCTTTGCGAACTTGGGCTTTCCATGGACCGAGAACTGCCCTCGGCCCATGTACTCTATATGGCCCAATGGGCCCTTCACATCCAAATCCGAGCCCAAAGGAAGAGAATCAAGGTACTGAGACATCATCCCTCCGTTAGGGAATTTAGGATGAACATTCTTGAAGTAGACTTTGACCACAAGCTCAAAGTAGCCAATTTCGTCAATGGAAGTCGTGGGCGTGTAAGCTCTCATGCAAAGCTTTTCACTAATAATGGCACAAAGGAATATGTGTTTACCGACAGGAAGTCCGAGGACTTGCTCTTCCGAGGGAAGAGCGAAGCGGAAAACCCTAACGTCGTGGGAAATTGACGTTTTCTTGACAAGCTTGCATGGGATTTTCTCCCTCGGGACAAGAGCTACGGGTCGGGAAAAGTGAGGAGTGATTTCCTTGATGGGAGCCAAGTGGGAGAGGGCATTGGAAGAGCCGTGGACGGAGTTGTTGGGGGAGGAGCCGTCGGAGGCGTAGCCGGTGGTGAGAAGCTCACCGATGCGGTAATCTTCGAGAAGATTCTTGGCCTTGTCGGAGTGGATGGCTTCGAATTCTTCGGTGCAGTCGGTGCCGGCGTTGATGAGGATGCTGTCAGCGCCGCCGGGATGGTCCTTGATAAAGCGGGTGCAGTCGTAGATGTGGCCGTGGACGATGATCCAGGCGGAGTTGGGGGAGTTGTGTTTTTTGACCTCGGACATGGAGTAGGTCTTGGAGGCGGTGTTCATGAAAGGGGAGGAGACGCTCTTCTTGAGAGTCGGGTTTGATTTTGCCTCCGTCGACTCGAGGTGACGCTCCTTCGCCATCCACCCGCCCGACTGGTTGCCCGGTAGAGTTGGGTGCTCGAAGACGATCCCGATCTCCCCCTTGTGGGGCTTGCACACGTTTGTCTTCACCCGGAACCAGCAGTTGTTCATCATTCCCTGCATGTAAAAAATTGCACCTTATAATTAAAAATTGTTTTTTGTTCTAATCTTAGTGGGTTACCTCTAACCAATCACATTTTAAATATTTTTTTAATTAATTTTTACGTGCTTTTCCGTATGAGATCATTAAATAATGTTGCATAATGCAATTTAATAGATGCAAAAAATTGAACAAATAGTCTAAATTTGAAAACTAAAAAATATTGATATTAGCTGTTTTCTCTCTATGTTTTTTTTTTTTTTTTTTTTTTAAAAAAAAAAAATTTAACTATAACTAATTAGCACAATAGAGTTATCGTTAATATTCGCTTGTGATCAACCAAATTATTATCCGTGTGTAGTTTTTTTCTTTTTTCTTTTTTCTTTTTTCTCTCCGCATTAGTACTTGTTACAAAGTACGTTTAATTGGTGCATTCGTGTCAGTATTTTTTTATACAAAAAATACACATAAATAGAGAATAATTTTAAATCATAATTTTGAATTCATGAATCAAACGTTCAGTACGTACGTGAGGAGCATTACATATGTTATCTAGGTACGTACGTAATTGAAACAAAATGTTGAACTTGCAATTATTTTAATGCAAAAAGAAAGGTCATAATAGCAGAAATTCAAGTATGATGTACGGCACTAGTGATGTAGTGCATACGACTAATTAAGCCAATTAGTCTATTTAAATGTGCCCTACGAGTCTATCAGAGGCAACGACAAATTGTAATAGTAAGTGGTGGGTTTTTAGTTAGGCACAAAAATAACCCAAGATGGGGCCCTTCTACAAGGCTGGCATCCAGTATAGTTCGAAGCTAGGGACGATTTGGTGCTAAATAATATTATATCATATACTTATGTGCCGCAGTTTTACTGGCTTAAATAGCAGGCAACTTGCCATGACTTTTATATTTAGTCCTTCCATTTGACAAAAAGTGACACCTCGTGATCTGATAGAATTACCGATAGAATTACTGTCACGTTTAGTATGTTGCACGGGAGACAACCTGTACCATATGAATCTATATATCTATACATATACTTGTGTGCATGTATATACATATATATATATATATGAGGAAAAATACAAAGAGTGACGTACCATAACATTCCAAATGAGCTTCTCGGGCTGGGTGTTAAGGGTCTCGTCCCAAGCCCTGACGGCAATCTCTTTGGCAACAAGAAGGTTGAGCACTTCAACCTCCAACGACCAGAAACACCAACACCAGTATTTGCCATACTTGTTGGGCTTCTCAGGGTGGTCCAAGGTGCACAGGTGCCACGTCTCACCACCGTCCATCGTCACCTCCACACGTGTCACTTTCTTCCCTCCTCCTAAAGCGCGTGAAACAAACAAGATCATCAATCCATGCTCAAGTCATCACTAGATCATTGTTATCTTTTGCAATTTTGAGACACTAAAAATACGAGTTTTAGATCTATGACGTAGCTGCTAATTATGTACTTTGGTTTTTTCTACTTGCAATGAGGTATTTATGTAATTCTGACATATATGGACGTTTTAGCTATCACTTTTGGTACCATGTTTGCACAGACCTACTTGATACCAGTTGTTACCACCATTTGATGCTTTTAAGGTCGGCATGCAAGAGACAAAACCCCATAAACTAGATTTAGCCAAAAAAAAAAAAAAAATAGGTCCAATTAATAAGTTACGTAGAAGAGCATCTAACATAGAAAAAAGAAAAACTCAGAAGTCAGAAGAACAGAACGCGTTTTGTTTTGGCTTAGAATAGAATAATTAGTCAGCTGAATTGTTTGAAAAAACGAATACACACACATATATAAGTCACGGACGTGATTTGTGAAGGCATCTAAGCACGAGAAATAGCAGAGGAAATTGCATTTACATACCAGAATATGCGTAACCCTTTAACGTGTACGGCCTCTGAGTTGTCCACGAGTTAATCGGCAAGATCTCTTGGTGACACGGCGTCGTTATCACTGAGTTTATGTTCAGCTCGTTTATTATATACTCTGGTTTGTACCACCAAGCTGCACACATGTATACAGGACAAAAATTATTCTCTCACATCTTTCAAATCAACAATTCATACAACCAATAAGCACCGATTGCTTCCCAACTCCCAACCCATGAATTGATAAATTAATCCCAGATAGTTTAAAGTCAAAAAAAAAAAAAAAAATCTAGAGATGACAGTATTAATATTACAATAATAGATCTTTATATTACTTAGATTAAATTATGCTATTCAGTGTTTTGACCCCTTAATTTAAAATTCATGAACATGCTTTCCTACATAAAGATATTTATTACTTTTTAGCAATTAAAAATAAATTTGTGAAAGAAAAAAATTAAATTTGACTTTGTTTTTTAGAAAACATTATTGTAAAAACTTGAGTTATAATTAAAAAGAACCGCCTAAAAAGTTCAAACTTACATTCCGCATTGGCGAGTTCAGCGTCAACGTGGGAAGGAAGAACCCTATTGTCCTTGTAATGGTAATAGTAATCGGACTCCTGAGTCGTCACAACAATCCTTTTGAGCCACTTGACCATCCGGCCGCCGATAAATCCCGGTATGATCATCCTCACCGGAAACCCGTGGTCCGGCTTCAACCTTTCCCTGTTCTGCATGTACGCCAAGATAATATCTCTAGCCGGATCCATGGCAATCTCTTTTCTCACACTCGTTCCGTACTTGGACCCACCGCCACCTGGCAAGTCTTCGGCCCCTTCAAAGCACACATTGAGGGCCCCCTTCACACGTGGCAGAATTCCGCATCGTTTGAGCAAGGCTCGCAACGGTACGCCCATCCACACTGAAGTGGACACCGCCGCGGCTCCCCAGTTGAACCCTATGGATTGCTTCACCAGATTCTGCTCCTTTCTTCTGTTGCCAGCGCAGACCAGGGTCACGGGGAACTCACGTGACGGGAAGTCGTTGACCAGCTGGTCCATGGTGAACTTGGTCGGCCGTTTGACCAGACCGGTGACCTCAATGGTCCAGTCGTCCCACGAGGCCCTAGGGACGGCCCCGTGGTTCCGCACGTAGTGGAGCGGAACCGGGGTGATGAATCCGTGGTGCATGAGTCGGGTCAATGGTGGCTCCGAGTTGAAGGGGTGCTTCCCTGTGAGACGGACCATGGTGGAGTTGCGCTCGATCCAGCTGTCTGATGTGCCGTCGTCGCGTGGGTCCAGGATCGACGGCTCCAGTTCGTTCTTGCCACGGCGGATCATCTCGCGGTATTCGTTCATCTTCTCGTCGTCCTCATCGTCGCTGGACGAATCGTCCAATGCCACGTCTTTCTTGGGGATCGCGATGTCCGGGTTCCGCGGAAAGTTATAACTGCGGACCGGGGAGTCCGGTCGGCTGGGTTTGAAAGACCGGACGACGCCGTTTAGGGGAGGCTGATGCTGATCCAGTCGGGGAAACTGCCTATTTTCCACCGAAGTCGCCATGAGAGAGTCTTAAGCAAAGAAAAGAGAAAAAAAAAAATTTTTTTTTTTTCCCTCTCTCAAATAGAGAAAAGAGGAAGATAAATTGTTAGACCAATATTTACTTTTTTTTTGGTATGTATATATATATATATTTTTTTTTGGGAGAGGAATCCCTAGATTTCAGTGGAGAAAAGTGAGAAGGAGCAGGAGGGACTTATATAGGGCTCAGGAGGGGGATATGGGACCCACTGGATTTGGAGTTGATTTTTTTTTTTTTTGTGGTTGGGGGGTCGGCTATATTAATGGAGCCGTGGCTTGCCAGTCCAGAAGAAAACTGGCTACTGGCTAGTAAGAGCCACACATATACACCTCCATATAAAATACATTTCCACCACTTATATTCATTTTCCTTTTTCCTTAAGAAAATAAAGAAGTAATGACAAAAGTTTTGAATGTTTTTTTTTTTTTTTTACTTTTTATAATTCTCAACAAATATCTTAAAACCGAATGTATTTAGTAAATGAGTTGTTATTTTTAGTTATTATGTTGTATCTAATAATATATTTATAGAGAATCGTATTTTTTTTTCATTAAAAATGACAGCACACTTGCAATGTTTCGGTCCGGTGACCGTTAACTTCTCTAACTAGGAATTCTGTATACATTTGATCTCATTTAAGATAAAATAGAAACAAATCTCATTTGCTCTTAAGATTATTTCCACGGTTCGTATGTGTGTGAGAAGATGTTATTCGATCGCACGTGTAATGGTTTTCTTTTGGATTCCAGCAAACAAATAATAATAATAATAATAATAATAATAATAATAATAATAATAATAATAAGGAAAAGAAAAGATTTTGGATCACGCAAGATTAAATTAAACTAACTAACAAGATTAAAATAATTAGTCGAGTGTATTGTATTCAAACTTACCTAAAGTAAGCCGTGATCAGTGCATGAATATGCATGCCTCGTGCGGTGGTCAAGTCTAGAGTAGTGTCCCATAGTTTTTATTTGTTTGTTTTTTGGATTTTTTCTAATAGACCTCACAACTAATAATGCCAATTAAATTAAAAAGTTATATTAAATATACAGTTTATGATACAGATTTAACAGCTAAAAAATATAAAAACAACAAAAGTAGTAATATGACGGGCTTGGCAAAAGCAGAATTTGGATTGAACCTTCCCTAGTAAGCTTTTAAAAACAAATTTTATTTTTGTTAGTGGAATTAGCTAGATTGAAGCTTCCCGGCGGCCGGGTGGGCAGTTTCAATGATTATTGTGCTTTTAATTGCAAAGCCAAAATTGAAACTTCCCACCAAGTACTTTGTATTTCATGTGAAATCTTGTCAAAGTTTTTGGTAGTTTCCTAATACTAAAAATAAATATTTATAATTCCTACATTGAATTCATATGAACTTGTGAAAAAACATTACATGGGTTGGTAGCATATATAATTCGTCTTTTTTTTTTTTTTTTTTTTTTTTTTTTGAGTCCTTCCGGGGAAATTGACAACGTTTTCTTTTTCAAGCGAAAGATGATTCATGACATTTTGAGGGCCAAGTATTCCGACATTTTAAGGGAAATTAAACCATTTTGGTTAATTTAGATATTATTTTTTCAATGATTATTACAATATTAAAACATGGAGAGACTTGGATTTAAAGATGATAAAGTTGATCATCAAAAGTCGGGAGAGCTTTTTGACTATAGACATCTAAAAACGTGTCATTTTGGCAAAAAGCCGGTCCAGAAAAAACCTCCTACCAAAATCAAATTAAGGCCTCCTTGTTTCGTTCCTCCTTGCTTGTTGTGTAATAATGGATTCTCATTCTAGTAATTCAGTCATGTATCTGACCGATACGTCACTTTCAACCGGTTCAAAGAAAAGGTTTTCAAATTTAGATAATGGTATGAGATCTCAAAACCTAGAAAAAAAAGAGAGTAAATTAACAGTATGCGTAAAAGAGTAATTCCAAATATAGGTGAGTTAGACATACAACACAATCCAATTACTAATAAAGAAAAAAAATTTAAAATACGTACTTTACAATAGTAAAAATTAAAATAATCATAAGAATTACTATTTAATTTTATATCATGAAACATGGAAATGTTATACTAATTACTGCATCATTGTGTTATTTCTAAACTATTTTTAAAAAATTGTTATATTTTATTTCTACTTGTATAAATATACCATGCAGTGCAGTTTTTACATAAATAAATAAAGTTCAATAAGTTCCGATTACAAAACATAAAAAGTTCTACAATATCTCCTATGAACAACGATTTATTGAAAGCATGCATGTATCATTTTGTATGTGATATGACACAATATTTCATTTTGGTTCCCATGCAATTGCATAATGCTTTAATTAGTTCTTCCCTTGGATGAAAATAAGATGATTCGGACTCATTTGTTTCATGGGTTCAATCACAATTTAATTTATTTTTTTTTGTTTTAGTATTTTCTCTTACAAAACATATGAATTTTCCAACTTATGAACTAAACGGGAAATAATGTTTCAAATGCCTTCAAATTCTTATTTAAAACAAAAGTAATATTTACTTTCACTCGTTGAAGAGACGCTGGTAAAATAACCTGTAAATCACCCTTTAACTATAAATCACGCTGGTAAAATTACGATTTTGTGGAAACTAGTTTATTTATTTATTTTATTTTATGGGATTAATTTCAAAAGTATTTAGTAGGATCATAACACGTATACTATATATAAAAATTCTTAAATGAATTGTAAAAAGGCATGATCGTATATAGATGGTGAATATCTCCCAGTAATATATGCCTGAATAAATTTTAGTTTTTCTATATATTCATTTTCATATGTAAGCACCATTCGAAGCATATATGATTTCCAATGATGCAAAAAATTGATCGGCTTCATTAAGTTTGGTTGTGTGATAGTTTATTTATAGTGGTTATTAAAGGCTGGCCATTTTATTAAAGTTCACCACCCATGTTAATATTTGAGATCGAATTCCCCAAAGTAGAGGGATACTATTTTCTACTTCTAATTGATTATCATTTTCATTATCTTTTTTGGATTTTCATGAAAACACTATTTCTTGTCTTTCAAATTTAACTGAATAAAATTTTCCTGAACAACAGAATTCAAGTTTGAGAGATCACAAGCGAACTCGTAATTAGGGACACAAATGAAATAACTATATATATATATATATATATATATATATATAACTAAATAGAACAACTTTGATTAAAAGATACCATCTAGCTATATTTTTTTCCTTTTGTAATACATAGAAAGGCCAATTCAAATACATACACATGACTCTTAGCTATACATATATACATATACGGATATACGGGTAGAATTTTAATTGTTACTACAATATCTATTCAAATATTATTATTTTAGTTATAAAATACTGCTCTGACAGTAATTGAATAGTTGATGAAAATAATTTATAAGAATTATTAAAATTGTATTCTTATAATGTCATGTCATTAAACTTTTATATTTAACGGTAACTGAGGATGAAACATGTAAACACTTAAAACTCGTACATACACACGCGTGTATACGTATTTTGCTCAAGAGACTCCTAGTTGTATATATATGTGTCTGTGTGAGTGTGTACATGTACGACAAGGATTATTAAATATCTCTGCTTATGATACCGAATGCATACATCAAATATTGAGCACGTATGAAAAGTCTTTTTTAAACTACAAAATTAACCTATTTCAAATAATGACACGTGTGATCTCTTCTCCACTCTTTACCTTACTATTGTCCCAAGCTAACGTACCAAACTTTCAGCTTTTGACCCCAAAAAAGAAACAAGCTTTGAGCTACTTAATATGCATTTTTATATTCATATGTGTAGTGATTCATCATTCATAAATAGGCCTAATTTATTTTACAAATTTAAATTTTTAATTTAAGTTGAGATATGATATTTTTTTAGAGTTTTTTATTATAGTAGAAAAAGTTAAATGTGATATTATTTGAGAGTTTTTTACTGTAAAAATTTAAAACTAAAAACTCGAATCGGTGGAATGAACGAGGCCTAAACTCGTCGTTGATCTGCATTATCTAATTAAGTTTAAACTCATCTAAAAAAAGTATTATCCGCTTTAAAAAAAAAAGGTTTACTTAAAAAATTGTTCCATGAATCGACTATCATTCTTGTTTCTTATCACTTCCAAAAAAAATTAGTATCCTATTGTTATTGTTCCTTTCATCGTATCTTGGACTAATCATGTAATCTGTATTTTAAATGTAACTTGTTCGTATTTATAGGTAAATTTCGATAGGTCTACATCACGACAAACTCCATCACAAAGTTCATGTTAGATATTTTGCTAAGTTAGTATTAGACAATGTTTTAGTTCCAATATCAAAATTCAAATGAGATATTTTTTTCAACTAGTATTTACTGCGAGTGCTGGTCCATTATGCTTGCGGCGACAAGCATTATTAATACTAATATTTGCTTAAGCAGTTTAATTAATAGTACTAGATAAGATTAAGTATCACAAGATACTCTCAATTTGGCCATATTAGTACCACACAATCAATAAGAAAACTACAACAATTAAAAAAAAAAAAAAGACGCTTTCTACGGTAGGTAGTACTTAACAATAATTTTTTTTTTTTCCCTCAAAATGTTAGATCTAATTAAATCATATCAAACTGAAAAATTATATAAAACTAAGAAAACCTGATATATATAAGATTCAACGGTTTAAATAGAACTCTACCGTTTCAGCATTTAAACATAGGCTTGCTATTTTTGTGTTTGTTCATGCCCTATTGCAAAATTTTTTTCATTTATGATGAAGAATGCTATTTTATTCTACCAGTATAAATTATATTTTAATCATTAAATTAAATTTTTAACGATTTAATTTGTAATAAGAAAAGTTATATATCGAGAGCTGTAAACTTATAATGCGGACATATGAAGATCTTATCATTAAAAGCATTAATCTACAACAATTAAAAATAATAATAATAACAACGCTTTATACACAAGAGGTAGATAGTGTATTTTTCTAAATGTTAAATCCAACTAAATCATATCAAAATGAAAAATTATGCAAAACTGACAGAACTTGTTACGGATCATCTAACAATTTTATAACGATTTAAAATAGAATCCTACTGTTTTATATTTTAACACAACCACACTCCATCAGTAATCATTTGTAGCCTATCATGGAATTGAAATAAAAAAAGGTAAAAGTAAAAATATTGGAGGAGGAGAGAGATGATGTCAAGAGTCAAGCAAATGTAGAGAGAAGTGGCGCATCGGATGCTCCAATGGCCAACAAAACCAAAACATGGGGCAAAGACGCGAAGTTATCTTGTGCACCAAATGCAGAAAGACAGAGAGGCTGAAAGAAGTAACAAAAAATGAGAAAGGTCGCAAAAAAAAAAAAAGGGCAGAAACTGGGGGCGGCTAATAGGGTGAGTGAGGGGGTTAAGGATTGTTTCACATATTTGGCCTTTGGTGAAGCATGGAGTCGCCTAGGTTTCTGTTGGCTGGCACTCTCTCTCTCTCTCTCTCTCTCTCTCTCTCCCTCCAGCTTTATACTATATGTATGAACTATAAGACAAAATGATTGTCAAAGAAGATCAATAAGATCCATAGGTTGAGGGGGTCCAATTTCAATCACTTTTCTTTTCTTTTCTTTTTTCATTTATTTGTGGTTAAATACAATATAGGCAGACAAATCTGGTTTTCTCAACTTGTGATGTGGACTATGATGAAAAAAAAATTGACAATGATGGATTTTTATTTTAATTTTATTTTGGAGGGTACAAACAACAAAATATAGAATGGCACACACAAGCCACACTTTTGAACTTGTGGCGTGAGATTTTTTGGTCTCACAAGGAATTCTCCTTGTTCGCCATAAGTGCTCACGTGGTCGCTTGTGTCTCTTTAACTTCTAGATTATACATTATTGGACAAATAAAAAAAAAGGTAAAAATAAAGCTACTCTCTTTTTGCATGCCAAGCTCAAAAAAAAAAAAAAAAAAAAAAAAAAAAATCTTAGCTGAAAGAAATTACAAACAAAAAGAGAGAAAAAAAAATTTAATCTTCTTGAAGGGTAACTTTCTTTCTCTTTTGAGGTAATTTTAATAAATACCTTTTAAAAATAAATGAGTTAAGATTTTTACCCTAATTTTTTTAGTTAAATAATTACACTGATAAAGGAATATTTATCAAGAGTTAAAAATAAAAATTCATATTCATACACTTTTTAAAAGATAAATTCGTCGTTTTTTTTTTTTTTTTCCTTTTCTTTGGTTCTCTAAGGTTCACTTTGTAAAGCTGATTTTAAGCCCATTGAGATGGTACAAGGAGTTTGCGGTCCTCATTTTGGATTCCTAAGGAATCAATGCCCTTTGAATCGCATTATGCAAAAACATATTACAATTTTTTTCAGGAAAAAAAAAAACTATATATTGAATATTGAATTGTTTATCATGGTTTCATGAACCAACTGATTTCAAACAAAAGAATCCAGCATATTAATATTGTTTCTTACTAGGAAATCCCAAAAATATCTTTTATCTTTTGGATCACGAAAATCTAACTATGAGTCATACCAAGTTAAAAAAAATGCAACTTTGAAAGGAATAGGCTGAAACTTGGATGGTTCCTACAATTAATTATTTAAGTAAATCAATATTTAAATATATTACGTATCATATAAAGTGCATATATGTTTGTGTGAGGTATTCACATGATTTCACTTTTTTTGCCCAAAAAGTAAACTACAAAGTGGCCGCCTTGCACAGTGGGAAAGCTCTTTTGCCAGGGTTCCACATGATATAACATAATCTAGTACTTCATGGTTATATATCTTTGAAGAAAATAGGATGTAATGATATAAAGAAAAAAGTTCATGACAATATTTGGCTTTTCCTTTCATTTAATCTGAACTGAGATGAGAAAACTCCCATTTCGCCTTTTTTTTGGGGTAGATAATAATCATTTCAATTGTTGACTAGACTAGCCTCAAAAGATATATGCCCTATAACAGAAGAGAGAACAAGATACAATACATACAATACGCACGCAGATATTCTCCATGGCAGAAACATTATTCAAACGTTTTTTTTTTCTTTTCTTTTAAGAAAAAAGGGAAAAACTATTATGACTTCTCAGTCTAACATTAGTCTAGTGCAGGAGGTAAAAACCCAATTTAGGTCTATCTTCGGAGTTTTATAATCCTAAGAGGTAGTAGTAACCTAATAGTGTTGGACTTATTACTTCAGAATGGCTTGACAAATATATAGAAGGTCTCAAGTTTGAGTTTTATGTGATAGTGTTAGATATACTTCAGAATAGTTTGGTGGAGAGCTGAGCTAACGCTCTTCGTCTCCTAATATAAGTAGTATTGGCTTTAATGTAGCCATTTTTTGATGCATGAGGGCTTTTAGTTATGTCCAAATGAAAAATAGCTATGGCTAATCATTCCCCAAAAAAAAAAAAAAAAAAAAAAAAAAAAAAACGATAGAGACACGCACGAGTTTTATCATTCTTTACTTGAATCTTTTGTTGTAAAAGTTACACTATTAATAATAGTGGATATGGAATATAATAACAAATTAAAGATACAAAAATCATATAGTAAACATTGTAATAATTTTCTCGTTTTATGCTAGAAAATTGTGTAATGGTTTTATTTTTTTTTTATTATTTAGGAAATATTCTAAATTTTTGTTATATTTTAACATGATTAATAAGATTATGCTATATGTCTAGCTCACCTTTATGGTCCAATAAAATAATATGATGCATACATATTTCGCATTACGAGTAGGGGATTTTAGACATGTAATTTAATTTTATTAGTCATTATGAAATATAGCAAAAAATCTACAATATTTAAAAACACAAAATTATTATAATAATTACTATGTAAACATGTAGTATAAGACGTGATAATCATTGTAATAATTACAATATAATTATTTGTTTGTCTTAAAATATTTAAAAACAATATTGTTATATTTTGATTCCTCAAATATATTTTATGTAATTTTTACATGAGAGAAATATTGAAATGCCACTCAAAGGATGCCTTTTTTACATTTATGCCACACAATCACACAAAGTTAAGATCTACATCATTCAATTCACCAATAAAACTAATTTATTAAAGTTTAGTGGCATATTATTTGTAATGTTCTTTTGGAGTGTAATTTGAGTGTAGTTTTTGAGTTGAATTTGAGTTATAACTTGAGTTAAAGTTAGAACTTGAATAAAGTTGAGTAAAATTGAGTGAAGTTAAAACTTAAAAAAACGTAAACTTGAATAAAGTTGAAACTTGAGTTGTCTTTTTTTGAGTTTTATGTGTAAAAGAACATGAATTCTCAGATTTTAGTGGATTTTCCCTCTTTTTTTTTTTTTTTTTTTTTTTTTTTTTTGAAAGAGAATAAATGCCCCTTTAAATAGTACGATGTTTGGCCTACAAACATTGGCCAATTGATTTTTAGGCAAATAATTCTAGGGAAATGACAAAATATACCCCATAATGCATGAGTTTGAATTTTTATCAAATACTCTTGATTAATATCATTTTTAATCAAATCACTATATTAGTAAAAAGGGTATTAATCAAGAATAAATGGATAAAAATCTAAACCCATACACTCTATGGATAAGTTCAACAATTCTCACAATTATTATTAGTCAAGAGAACATCAATCATGAGTAACGTAAGTTCAATAACTTGCTCCTTTTTCATGAGAAAAAGAGACAAACACCACCCTTGGAATATATCGGTCTGGGTTTTTATCACTTAGTCTTGATTAATATCTTTTTAATGAAATAACTAATTAGTTAAAAGGGTATTTATCACGAGTAAGGGGTAAAAATTTAAATTCATACACTCTAAGGGTAAAGACCAATTTAGTTCATAAGTTTGAATAAAAATTTAAATTTTGTGAAAAAAAAATATTATAACAAAAAAATTTAGACAGTAGTTTGAACCTATGAAATGGTAAGTTCAACAATTTTTTCTTTTTTCATTGAATCTGTTCACCTGGCTCACTTGATAGTTGGACCAAATAATTCTTTTGGACCACATTTATAAGGGTGATTTACACTTTAAGCAAAATTTTGATGTCGGAGTTTAAATTTAGCAAAAATTTTGAAATACTACAAAAATATCAAAATTTTAGATCATTTTTATGTCATTAAAATAATGATTATATCATTATATAGTATAAAATATGATATCATTATAATAATAATTATTTCATTTTTGTTATATTTATAATATTTTAAAAATTTTGTTAAATTTCAATTTATTGTATGAAATTTTGCCTAATTACTTCTATTTATAAAGGCCTTTTACCATGTCCTAAACCCATACAACTATAATATGGGCTAGAGGGCAAAAAAGGAAAAGCCCATAACAAATGACGCCCAAAGAACTTGGGAGAAACAAATTCACGTTGGATTTGCCAGCGCATGCAACATATTAAGAATGTTTTCCAGTAAAGAAACAAGAAACATATTAAGAAAATTTTCTTTTTCCCCATTTTCGCATTTTGAGTTTTAAGGATCACACCATGACGAAGCCCTTTTGTTTAGGCGAAATGAAAGCTCAAATTGCCAAAGGAATGCACTCGGTTCGATCACAACCATCTTTTGCGGCCCATCACGCGTCAATTAGAAAGCAAGGAAAAGAGGATCAAGAGAACAAGTGCAAGGAAACAGCACAGAATCCCAACCAGAAGAAGAAGGAAGTCATCATCACCGTCTATGTCGAATCCCCGTCGCCGCCACCAAGGCCAATCCATGTTCATCAAAAGGGTAGCCGCGATATTGGTAAGAAATCATCAAAGCCAATATTCTCCAAAACAGGAGCCTATGATCGCCGTGCTCAGCTTCTCGCCTATGCTAAAGAGCTGAGAAATGCTGATACCAAACAGCCCCAGTGGCCAAAAAATATTATTCCCAAGCCTAAGCAGAAGGTTAGTTTTCGTTTTTTGTTTGTGTGGAATGTGGATTCTATCTACGTAAGTATTATATGCATGAAAATTGTATGGATTCTTGGAATTGAAATTTGGGTTATGCAGATAAGTGGGAAGAGTTTGAGTACTCCGATGAGAATTCAAGGCATCACAAGAAACCGAAAGACATATCGGCGATTAGTGCCGGAAGTAGACATATCATGCAGACCAAAATCCATCACTGGCATGATGAAGAAGAAGAAGAAAGGCAATAGACACAGTAATTCTCAGTTTGTAGTAAGAATCATTTATCTGTTATATATTTATATATATATATATATATATTTTTTCAGATCCCTTTTACATTTTTTGTTATGCAATTTGGGTTTGATAGTGTGTTTGTCGGTCCTTTCTTTTTCAGGGAAGATTAAGAGGGATTCTGAGAGGATTCTGCAGAGATTAAAGAGAGAATGCTCCAGGAGGGTCATCATCAAGTGGTTTGGAGTATAAAAAAAAAAATAGAAAATATCATGATTGTTGAAACACGTTGTGATTTGTACAAACAACTTTCGTTTTTTATTAAGATTCAGATTTGCTAGATCGGGCCTTGTGATTTGACCCAGTTTATTCTGTGTTGTTTGTTACAGTGTATGTGTATTTGTGTATATGTGTATGCATATGTATGTATACACGTATTTTTATAAAGAATATATAACACATTATTTTTCATAAATTGTAGAGTTAAATAACATGTTAAAATTCAACGAGTTATAAGAACAAGCCCATACCACTAGAGCAAGCAAACATGATTAGACACAAAAACATGAGACCTGAGGACTAAATAGAGAAATTCAATACTTGAGCAAACAACATAAAAATAATAATAGAGAAATTCTAGAGTAGGATAATACCCCACACAGACTATTTTAAAAAAAAAAAAAAAAAAAATTACCGCCCCATTCAGGCCATAAATTAATAGCACAAACTAAACTTCAACAAAAAAATTTTAAAAAGAAAAATCTCACAAAAGAAAGATAAAGAGGATAAATTAAAAAAAAAAAAAAAAAAATTGTTAGCCCAATACAGCAAGTTCATAAGAAATCAATCAAAGATACATCTTTCATATATAGTTGTCGGCACGCCATAAAAGATAACCCTTTGACTTTGAATTAAACAGCAAGAAAAATGTGGGAAAAAGATGATAAGAAAATAAATATACAAGCATGGAAATAGACGAATTCGAATACATTTCTAATTTGCCAAAGGTTCCATAAAAGAGGAGCTTCAAGAAATGGTCCTAAACATGAATTGTACTCCTTAAAGAACACTGGGCCGGTACAAGAATTTGAAAAGGATAAACTGGAAGCCATGCAAAATAGAAGAGTTTGAGCATAACTCCTCCGACCAGATCCAACGTAAGTTCTGTTGAATGAATCGTCAACAAAACAAGAAAACAACTTTGCAATGCTTTAGAAATGACTCTTCCTGTTCAGATGACCACTAAGTAGTCGGTATAACGTAACGAGAACCAGTCTGTGCAGTCGTGCAGCGGCGAGGATAGACTGCCGAAATCCCCAAAACTAAAAACCTAATCAAAAGATAATGACCCCTAAAATGCTTTTCCTACAATCTAAAATTAGTTATCAATCACCACTATTATAGGAGCCGAAGCAGAGATTGCAACCTTCCGTTAAAATTGGGTATCACAATGCACAAACTAATGATTGTCATTTCCTCTCCGTCTCCGGCGTCTCCTCGAGACTAGTATTCTTGCTCGGTGGAAACCTCTCCCAGAAGCAGAAACATAACCGGGATATGTGGTGCGACGCACCCCAAAATCATCCTCCTCAGCAGAGCCAAAGTCCCTGCGATAGCTATCACGTGGGAGAAAAGCAGCATTTCGTCCTAAATTTAACGACCTTAAGCCGAAATCTTCAAAGTAATCGTCAAGATCAGATTCATAATCACTGTAAAAGCCACTTTGATTTGGCTCTAGTACATAATCACCCAGAACAACTGCCCCTGGAGTTGATGATATGATTGTGCTGATGACATCACTTCGTTCACTCTCACACTCGAGCCTCTTCCATTTCTCTTCAAGTACAGGATCCACTGCTCGAGGTCGAGCCAGAGGATGTTTTGCCTTAACATGCTTCCTGAGCTCTTTATAATTTCCAACAAATGTGCACTTATCCTGCATACAAGTTCTCTTCTTGGCATTAAGATATTTCCGTGCAGGTTCCACGACTGTCCAACCTTTGACCTGGCCCCGACAAAGTGGACATAAAAGCTCTGGCACTTCAATATTTTCATTTGTCTGCCCTACAACTGAACTGGAACCTAAATCACCCATTGACGCACTCAATTGATGTGAGCTTTGAGTACAACCTACCTTCGTGTATGCTTTCTTGTATTGTTCAAGACAGTTGGAATAGCGATGACTAGTAGCACACATATAAGCGCGACAACCCTTGTTATAAGATGAACAAAGGAGGAGGACAGCATTGTGAGGGAACTCCAAACAAACTGAACAAGTTGCGTCTTCCCAATCTTTCTTTTCTGATGCTTTGTCATATTTCTTCCTTGGATGGACATGTTTACGAACTTTCCAAGCACTAGATGGTAATAAATATCTAGTCGCCCTGGAACATTTGGAGTCAGACTTACGCTGTAACTTGTTAACTTTGGCCATCTACAGAAAGAGAGAGAGAGGGAGCAAGACAGACAGAGAAACAGAGAGACATCAGATGAGTTCAACTTAATATGATTTGATAACATATGATAAGGCATACATAGAATAATTCCAATAACTACTCACTAGCCTCAGGACAAAAACATTGAATAACTTATGCATACACGACTACAAAAGACCAATTACTCTTTTGGCTGTGACCCCATGACATAAAGCTAAGTCGTTTTCCTGTGAACCAGTTCACACAAATTTAAATCGTTAAGCTTCACCAAAAAGGAATCACAAATAAAATGATAAAATCCGTCACAATTGAAGGTATTTCCACTTCATGGGATAGTAACTCCTAAAAGCACCATATAATCCCTAAAGTAGTATCTCCTCATTTCTTTTCATACATCTATACAACTTTGTACATTCAATACAAAAAATAAAAGAACTGTCAAGTACCTACCATTCTGGCTCCTGATATTGGCTTTGCTATTTTAATATATGTTAAGATCTCAATAAAATACAGGTTTTTATTTTTATTTTTATTTTTTTATATAACTAAGAAGTCAAGTGAAGCAAATCCAGCATCGGCAGATAACAAGAGATAAGTGAAAATAGATACAAACAAGTCTGATATAACACAATAATGAGTAAAGTAAAAATATAAATTAAGACATGTTTCTACTGCCATACATCCTCTAAAAGATAACAGCATATGCAATAAATATGTCTTTTCATAATATATGTTTCATTATAAACAGAACAAGTAGTGTACATCTCTCCTAATTCGGATGACACCTAAAACAATCCAACAAAACATTACGGGGGCAATTGAAATTTGAGGCAAATAAGCTATGCAAAATACCAGCATAGCACAATATGAAACAGAAAAAAGGATCGATATTTAAAATTTTATGAGACCAATTTAGATCGATATTTTTAATTTTATAAACTAGATCGATATTTTTAATTTTATGACACCAATCTACAAGGCACCAGCACTTAACTTAAAACAGAAAACAAATATGTGGCTTTAAAAGAAACAGTTTGATACAACCACTAAATCAATTGCAAGTTACATGCAATATTGCCTGCAACAACATAATTAAACACACACAAACAATCTTGAAAATACAACTGAATTGCACTGAAAGAAAAAGCAAAGAAAAAAGAAGCATAGTTGTTGTGTTTTTGAGTCTTTGGTAACTTTTTGTCTCTACTATTTTATTTTCTCGGTTTTTAACTGAATTTTGAGAAACCCTTGTCCTCAAATAACTATAAATGAAAGGGCGTGTGATAAGTTACATGCAATGCATACATTCACACTTCACAGCATTAGCATGTATGGATCTAATAAAAGATCCATACGATACTAATCTACATGCAGAACCTAATAAATTATAAACTAACAATGAGTACTTTAGTTAATTGGCATGCTTTGCAAATTCTCCATAGGCAGGCCTAAACAAAATTACAAGTTCCTAACCTCCAAATATAAGTGCATATAAATTCATTCGACCAAAACGAATACAGAATTCACAAATGAGAGTATACTTTTGTTCTCACAGGTTATTTTCTTCCCCTGATAATGGTCTAATATCACAAACAGCACTGCACAAGAAACAACAGAGAGAGAGAGAGAGAGAGAGACCGAATAAGGACTAGAAGTAGGAAAAATACTTTCCAAGGAAAAGGGTCGGTGTAACTTCAAAGCGTGAAAAGATTCTAGCAATGGCGGGCCAAAACTGACAAAAAAAAATGTTAATCAAAAGTCAAAACCGAGCAAAATTTAGATAACTACAAAATCAAACATTCGCTGCCAAGACAATGACCTCCTTAAATGTATAGCCCTTGCGCCCAATTTCCCTCCAATGAACAAATAACCAAATACATAAACAATAACAATCAATAAAAGCAAATATTACTACACGATGCCAGCAAAAAAACCAAACCAAAACAATAATAGAAATGCTAAAAAAATACGCCTAAACCAAAAGCAACAAAGCTACAAAACTTTGTAATTCCCCAGAAGGGGTGGTGTAAAATAATTGTACCGACAATAACTACTGATACATCAAAAAATTAATTTTAAAAAAAAAAAAGCATTTTCTTTTACGAAATGTTGAGACGACCGTGGTTATATAGATCGGGAACACAATTACACAGTCGAAAAATATATAAAATCTGTAACTTTACGAAAAGCCTTAACATAAATAAGAATCTATAGTTCAGAACAAGAAAAGCTGAAATGCGATCGTTCCAGATATTCACAGTCAAAGCTATAGAAACCCTAAAATGAATCCCAGAGATATCGGCACCAGGAAACTCGCAGAATAAAAATCAGAAATTCCGAAAACCAAAAATGGGAAATCGACAAGGGAACAGCGAATCAGCGCACACCGCGAAAGCCCTAGAAACTATTAAATCCCAGAGAGGGGGAAAAAAATGAAGCAGAGAGAGAGAGAGAGATCGGAGGAAAACGATGATACCTGGAAAATTCGGCGGGAGAAATCTGTCGATGAGAGAGAAAGATAGAATGAGGGGATTGTAAGGGGAGGAGAGAGAGAGAGGTGGCGGAGGCGGGAAGAGAGAGAGAGAGAGAGAGGGCGAAGTCCACGTTCTCTTCTTCCCGCGGAGGTTGCGAGAGGGAGGGGAGGTTTTTGGGGGTTGCGTGCGGTGCTAGAGTGGTGCGACTGATCGGATTAAATTAAATAATATTTTTTTTATTATTGCCTTTTTTAAAAAAAAAAAAAAAATACGTATCGCGTATCGATGTATTAAAAAAAATTTAAAATGTTAAATCTATTTTCGCGTATCGATGCGTCAAATTTTTTTGTATGTATTTTTAATTTTTATGTAATGTTATATAAAAGATAAAAAAATTTAATTTATTAATATATTAGCGTACCATAAAATTTCCCTTTATTTTGATATTTGGCAAAAAAATATATATGGAATTGGATATTCGATTTGTCATTTATACGCCACTCTGACGACATTTCGTACGAAACCTGGGAGTTGGCTGGACCTTGGAGGAGATGCTATTGGTGGACTGTGAACTTTGGGCCCACATGTTTGGATTTAAGTCCAAATTAGGAAGTATTTACACAAAATGATTATTTTTAGGGAAAATACACTAATTAACATTTTTTACATATTTTTTTTAAATAAATAACATATTTTTAAATGTTGATAAATTATAGTATATTTTTCTTATTCATTTTGAAATAAATTATGCATTTTCAATTTTACTCACTAGGGTTTCTTTCTTTTTCTGCTTCCCCCAGGCCCCAAACTCTCTCTACCGCCCCTTTCTCTCTACCGCCCCTTTCTCTCTACCACCTCTCTCTCTTCTTTCTTTCTCTGCCTCTCCGACCAAATTGCAGCGCCAACGACAAGACGGCGTCAACGGCTAGACGCAAAACACCGAGCAACGTCACTAACATTTAACGGTATCCTACTGTAATATTGGAGGTAGTCCGTTGTGATGTCAAAAATTCCAAATGTTAACGGTAGCCTACCAATCTTTTGGTGGTAACCTATCTTACTACAATTGATTCTCCCACCCAAATACAAAACAAAATTACCAAAAAAAAAAAAAAAAGAGAAGAAAAGGCAATGTGAGGAGCACCACCAACGGCGACGAGAAAGAGAGATCCCACCACAATCTCTGGTGATGGGTCCTCTGTGAAGCCTCGTGGAAGATCTTTGGCAGTCCCGACCAAGATATCTGCCATCATGGAGACCTAGATCCTGCACATGGGATTCGAACAGTATTGGGATAGATTTACATTTTGCCCCTTTAATGCCAATAAAACTTACGGTATGTCACCACATATTGACATCAATGGTTGCAAGTATCAACCTTGTGGCTGTTCGTACCAGTTTTTAAAGTTCAAGGGTAAAGAGATCAAAGTTTAGAGGCAAAGATAAAATTTATTCGAAAATAAATGAAAATGCTAAACGGCGTCATGGGTCAAAACCGTCATGGAAATAGTCATACATTGTACAGGACACATCCTTAAAGCTCTAGAAAGAATATCAAAGATGACAAACAAAAAGAAAATTACTTCACAGATGTAAACAAATCAACTAATACATGTAGGCAATGTCAAGAAGATATATACAACTTCTGATATTTTCCTTTTTTTGTTGTTCAATTCTTACAACAATTACCGCCCACACCTAATCCCTAAAATCTCTCACCCACTAAATAATTTAAAATGGAAAATATTAATCCCTTTGTGATTTGAGACATCAATCTGATTTTCTTAATCGCGAGTCTACAACATAGAATGAGTATAGAGCATTATAAGAGCAGCTCGCTCCGGTTATCGTATTCTTAGGAAAGGAACTTACAGAACAAAGGAATGGTTGTTCCATGGAGAATGGATGCTGGAGTCATAGATTAGATCCCATTGCCTGATACTCTTGCCATACTTGAGTTCATAAAGTTGTAATAGACATTCAGTTTGCCTGTGGACGAAACCGATTGCTGCAAAACTTGGGCTAAACCTACCCAAAATTGAGGATTGCAATAACGAGAATTGTCCCTTTTACGTGGAACTGTTACCAAGAGCAAAGATAAAGTCAGCAGTTGAAAATCATAAACATTAGCAATGCAGTGAAAAAATAAAAGGCCAGGGTCATGAAAATGGTACGAGAATTGACACCAATGGACAAAATAAAATAAAAAACATGGTTATGCAGATGTAACAACTTGCAAAAGGGTAAGCCCACGTTCCATTTTTTGGTCCATGTTTCCTTGTCCAGAGAAATCCAGGTAGAGAGAACATAAAAAGTCAGATACATATTGAAGTTACCTCACACTATCAATCAGAACCTAAGCCCGGAAAATCATTTAGGACGACCGAGCACCAAAAATATAAGGAGATGCTGAGCCAGAAGATGTTGGGAGGGGCCTCTTCACAAATGGATGGTCTAAGAGCTGAGCAGCAGTGGGACGATCACTTGGATTGACTTGTATGCACTTTAAGATAAAATCACGCGCATCTTTGGAAAGAGTGTCAGGGACTGTAGGCGGCACGCCCTTTCCAATTTTAAATAGTGCCTGCATCTGTTGAGACCAAAAGTGACAGTTAAAAATGAACGAAGGTAGAAGAAAGACTCAATTTTGCCACATATATGGCCCATTCACGATTGCATTGCCACCATCATATTTGCGGAATGAATATTAAGATAGGAATGAATTCAAACAAAATGTCCACATACCCACTCCAAATCAGAGTATGGTATCTTTTGTGTCAACATCTCCAACACAGTGCATCCAAGACTCCATATATCAGCTGGAAGCCCATATCCTTGGCCCTTCCCATTAACGACCTGCATATGCAAGGTTAATCTAGTTCAAATTATTTTGGGAATCTAATTACTACACAAAGCAACTATTGTTGATTAACCTAGCTTACCAAACAAATCGGTATAATAAATAAATATGGGTATCCACGTTAAATTTTGGGTGGAATTCCAAATTTCTAACCAACATGGATCGGATTTTGCAATTGTGCCATTTCTTTCCATGGCCATGACATGATCCTAACAGTTCATCAATATATCCACGTTCATAAGATAGAACCCTTCTGTTAGAAACTAAAATTGTCTAATCCCCCAAGTGTATTGGGGTAAGAAAAATCCCGATGTTTGTAAGATGATTTACAAGGCAAAAGCAGCCCCAGGCATAGTTGACACTGAAATATGTTCTTTCTTCTGAAACTCAAACTAGCAATGACTAAACTGCCATCAAATCGATCAGTGCACAAAATAGAACTTTCCAGCTACGTTTTAAAAAAAATGGATACAAACCTCAGGAGCCATCCAGCACGCTGTTCCTTTGCAAGATTTAACATCATTGAATTTGGTTGCCTGGGAAAAACGGTGCACCCAACAATATTAGGAAAAAATTTCAACAACACTCCAGAAGTAATTTAAAAAAAATGAAAGAATAATAAAAATATTAGGAAGCAAAAATATAACCTTTGCCAACCCAAAATCTGAAAGCTTAACAGACCCACTTGCATCCACCAATATATTTGCACATTTAATGTCCCTTAAATAAAAGAAGAAGAGAAAGAAATAAGGGTCACAAAGATGAAGTACAACAGTTCTGTGGACTTATGCAGGTGCTTGTTTAGATATAGCAACTGGCAATTTCTTCTGCATTTAGAATCAGGATTAAATGGGGAAAAAAAGTTGTTATTTTATAAAAGATAGACACTACTTCATGAGATATGATGCCTCTATAGGGAATTGAAAAGGAAAAATTCCAGATAAATCATCCCACTTATGAGCTAATTAGCTTTGTATCTACCAAAAACAATTAGAAGAGTACATTCAGCAAATTTGGTCAATAACTTGACCTGCATTTTCTAATAAATCATTGTTTATGCCCTTTCAATACTGCTGTGGGGATAATTTTACCATACAGTTTAATTCTCTAGATGGCAGCGATGGAAAAACACCAAAGAGATCATTTATAAGATTCTCTTTTACACAATAACGTATATGACCGTCTTATTGTTTCATTTTTATTTTATTTCTCTAGCTACTGTTATCTTGCATATAAATTGCTCACTGGGGAGCTTAATACATTCACGAAACAAATACGTTACATGGATACATAGGACGAGTGACATGTTCAATTTCATGATTTTCCATTACCTGTGAACCACATTTCGGTCATGAAGATACTTCAAACCATGCAGAATTTGTCTTGTGTACGCAGAGACTTGAGAGTCCCGAAGATTGTACCTCTGATATAGTCTCTGAAGGGAGCCCTTAGTTACAAGCTCTAGAAAAATATAAAGCTTTGATTCATCCTGCAAAGACGATCAGTAGAATTAAACAGCATCCTCACAAACTAAATGCTGTAAAGGTAAAGGAAGAAAAAGATTGGTGGCAAGAGGCAACACAAAATATTCAGTAGGCACAATACTATCTTCATAAGCACCTATTTTCTTAGATTAGCACTCCAAAACCTCCTTTACATCCCAGTCAATTTCTTCTCATAGGATGCCAACTCCAATAGCAACAAAACAAGAAACCTACTGTTTTCTGAAATGTGCTACCTAGTTTCGTACTACTGAAATCAAAAGCCTTCAGATGTAACCCAAAACATCCTTCGCATGTTTTCTTTTCCCTGCTATCAATGATTGTTTTGGTAAAAGAAGTATTCGTCCTACACTGACTTGGTAACACCTGAACTACTAACAAGGCTAAAGTTATACGTGCCATTTGAAGCCTTAAAAGTCAGCAAACATTATCTGAAAATTATGACCTGAAGCATTGACTCTCAAAAGACAACTCAATGGAACCAAGTGACATTAGTTGTTGGACAATTTTAGCACCGAAAGCTCTATGATTCAAGCAATGAACAAGAAAAACAAGGAAGTAGGGAGACAATACCTTGTCTGTGCCTAAGTATTGAACTATGTTTTCATGTTCGAACTGACTTAAAAGAGCAATCTCCTGAAAAGAATAAGCAGAGGATTATAAAAAGCAAACCTTACAAAATAATTACTGAACTTGACCACCAAATGACAGAATAAGCATTCAAAATATACATATATATAATATATATACACCAGGTCAGAACATAAGCAACTCTCAGTTCTATCACCTGTTCTAGTTGGTAAATACTTTGCTTTCCCTGAACTCCTTGATCAAGCAAAGAAACTTCCTTTACAGCAAAAAAGAAACCGTCGCTGTAGAAAATATGAACAATCAAAACTATAGTTTATATAAGAAGCATAAGTCGTCAATACACTGTAGTAAGACAACCAAAAACCAGAAGCAAAAGATATAGAATAACGGGAATGGAATATGCGGTCAAGTCCCCTCCACCCAAAAAAATAAAAACTAAAAAGAAAGAAAATATGCCAAATATCAACAAAATTCTCCAACAAGGCGAACATACGAGTGGTACTCAGGTGGTAACATGTGTCAATTCACCAATTCCCTTAGCATTTAGCATGGTAATTAGAGTTCAGCCTTCTGTTTGACTACAAACTTCTAGCATTTAAGCTGGGAAAACACCAAAAATAACAAACAAGTTGTCCTTATACAGACCACCTTCCCAGTCAATCACGATAAATAGCGGAGCAACTCTCTGAGATTGGGATGATTTCGGATTCAATTAAATAGCATTTCAAAATTTTTAAATGATCTAGCGTGATATGGTTGATTAGACACCATTTTGGACATTAAAATTAGATAGATGATCTTAGTCCAATGATTTTTTACGATATCGTCAGTTACTTCTATTACTTGGGATAGAAAGCCACGAACGAAATCTTCTTCATAATTATAACGCCAGGACCAAATTTAAACAATAGAATTAAAACCGAAATAAGTGCAAATAGCATTCGAGAACTTACTCAGCAATTCCTTCATACACTGATCCAAATGACCCGCGCCCCAAAAGCTCACCCTTTTGCCAATACGTGATATTACGCGTAAATCTCCCGTTGGGCGAAATATTGGAGGGCTCCGTGGTACTGCTAGAAGAGTCGTCATCGTTGGACGTGGTGAACGAACACGTTTCGGAGGGTGGCGCATTCTCAGCAACTGTAAGCCTCGCTGCGTTGACATCCTCTCGGTCCTTAACAGCTTCCGTCTGAGCTTGTTCTTCCTGTTTTACTTCTACTTCTTCTTCCTCTTCTTCCTCTTCTTCTGGGTGTTCTTCGTCGGAAGAAGCATGCTCTTCAATAGCAGAAGGATCTCTCCTGTCATCAGGTGCAAAATCCCTGAAGATGTCCCAAGTGGAGGACGTACGATCAATCTCCGGAAGCGTCATCGACGGCGGCGGTTTCAGCAACGGAGGCCGAGTACCCTTAATTCCTCCTACAACAACAGTAGCACCGTCGTTTGCAACACAACGCCCACTCGGCTTGTCCGGCTCAGACCGAGTCAACTCAGGGACATCCACTTCCCTGATTACAACATCATCGACGACTCTTTCGCACAATTCAGCCACGGCTTCACCTTCCTCTTCCCTCTTCGCACCATCCGGGCTATCCAGAGGGAAAAGCCTGGACCTTGGAAGAAGATCGGAAGAGGATCGGACCTTCCGAGCCTCCCAAGCCGCCAGAGAAATAGCGAAGTCCTCGGGACCAGAAAGCCCTAAGCTCCGGCAAATCCGATCGAACTCGCCCTCGGTTCCCTCGACTCGGAAGCTCATCTTGTCGGACAAATCGAGAGACCGAGTGTGGAGCGACGGCGACGGCGACGACTCGATCGACGACGATGACGACGATGACGACAAGGCCGCGTTGTACTCAATGTACCTGGCGGCATTGCGACGCTCGAGCCGCGGCTTCCTAGGGTTCTTCTTCGAATCCATGGTCTTGCCTCGCTTGCTACTGGAGAAAAATCGAGGTATGTGCTGCATCGAGAACAAAATCCATCTAAATTACCACCTCCACACCTTCGATCGGAAACCAAAATTCAATGATCACCAAGAAAATAACCCCGAGAAAGTTCTTGCTCCATCCGCCCCTTTACTTCAGACAATTCCTCCGCAAATTCGTCGACAAAATAGACAACTTCGATGAGGTTCTAGCTCCGATTATACTTCCACAACTTTACCGAGAAAATTGAGCGAGAAAACGAAAAGAAAGTAGACAGCTTTAATCAGGAACAAAAAACGAAGAATCACCGATAAATTAAACCCTGAAAACTTCCTGCTACTACTTCAGATGATTCTTCAGCAACTTCACCGAGAAAATTGAGCACGGAAGGTGGACAGTTTTGATTAAGCACTGCAAACGTCTATCTATAACTCCAGATAATTCTTCCGCAACTTTACGGAGAAAATTGAGCGAGAAAACGAAAAGAAAGTGCACAGCTTCAATCGGGAACATACACGAAGAATAACCGACAAATTAACCACTTCAAACTTCTTCCGACAACTCCAGATGATTGTTGTGCAACTTTCCCGAGAAAATCGAGCGAGAAAGAGGAAAGAAAATGGATTTTCGGGTGAGAAAAGAGGGGACCTGACGAAATAGAAAGAGAAAGGAGATGATTATCAACTTATCGTGAGAGACGTAATGGTTGAAACGGAAAACAAGGGAAAGTGAGACTTTTAAAAGACTGGTAAACGCCGTCGACGGAAGCCGCGAAGGAAAACGCGGTGCCACGTGGCGGCGAATGAGACGATATGACTGGGATTAGTGGGGCCCACTTAGAGTGAGTGAGCTCAGCGCCAGCTCGGTCAGAACGCCGAATAGGAAGGGAGTGGGCCCACTTTATTGTTCATATGAGGGCAAGACCAGAGATTCTTGTGTATAACCCACGGGAGCTCCTGACCTGAGGCGACGCAAGAGTTTTTCAATGTGACAGCTTGTCAAAGCAGATCGGCCAGATGGCAGATTCGATAAGCGAAGACCGAAGAGGACAGTTTGGGAGTTGAATAATTCTTTTGATCGAAATATACATTAATAATGTCTAAAATATAAATCACATTCCTTTCCCAAAAAAATATATAAATCGCATTAATGGGAAAGTTTGTTGTAAGGTTGAAAGATTGATTTATTGGTGAATATCACTAATATATCATATTTATAAAGCTCAATGTAATTTAAGTAATAAAAATAATTATTTATGGTATATAAAGTTCCTAAAATATCTAAGAATTTAGTAGGATAGTTTTGAACTATATTAGATTACGTCTATTTTATCGATATAAATTTTTAATTTTAATTTTGTTACAATTAAAAATTCTCATAAAAAGTCACATTAAAATTTATTATTATAATTAAAAGTTCTCATATAAAGTCATATTTCAGTTCGAATTTAATGAGGGGAAAAATTCTTAGTATATACTAAGAAGTTAGTAGGGGAAATTTTTTCATATTTTTATATTCTTGGTGTAACCCAACTCTTTTACCTGCATTGCTTTGTTAATTATTCAAAGTTAGCTAAGTGAATTTCTTCAATGTGCGTTTGTCTCGTTTAGACAAGTGTTTAGTTGTGTTTTCTTAGTTGGATTTGTTTCTTGATATTTTTTGTGTGGCTTCAGTACGATGAGATTATCCACGGCGGTTGATCAGACATTTCTATTAATTGTAAACGATATATATATTTTTTTAAAGTAATTGTAAATGATATTTTGTATTCATATACCTGACTATTATTTGCTTTTTAGCATTTTATTTGATTTTATAAGTGAAACTAATTATTCCTCGGTACCGCATCTCTTGCAATACAAGAATACCGTGTGAACGCGAATTGACGCTTGTGTGTTGCTAAATAACACGCTGATACTTTGGTAGGACTATTTTACACCACCTAAAGAACTTGTCAATATATTTTTTGCATCAGGTTGTCGTTTTCGTTTTTACTTGTAATTTTGTAAGTCATCTGGCCACTAAAGACTTGGAGCTTAACTAAGACGGAAATTAGAGTTGTCTTCATGTCTCCTTCAATTCGAAGATTCCAATTTTTAATTCAATATGATATAACTATGTAAGAACTTTTAACTGTAATAAAAAAAATTTAATTTAATTTTTTATGAGAATTTTTAATTATAACAAAACTTAAATTGAAAACTCAAAAAGGTGAAATTAATAAATATTGATAATAAGACCTAATATCATAAAAAAAAATACAAGAAAGCCAAAAAAATTAAGAAAAAAGTAATCATTTTTAATTTGTTGTTGTAACAAGTTTTGACAAATAACTCGATAGGATTCGGCAAATAAATAGTAAAATTAGTTATCATATTATTTTCTAATACAAACTTAATAAACAAATTGATTTGTACAGTATTACAAGAAAATTCACCGCTAAAACAAGATAATGTGGTTACATGAATTTTCTATAGTCGGTGCTGGAAAGCTCACTATTAAAATTTGTGTAAATATTTCATTTACATTGGTAAAAAAAAAAAATCACGTAAATTTTCCTTTTTCAAAAGATAAAAAGATTTTTTTTACATAGATTTTATCATATAAAAAATATTAAAACCAAATCAACATATGCATCGTTTATTTCGCAAATTTGAGATGTAATATTTTTTAAAAAAAAATTTAACTGTAAAAATCTATAACTGAAAACTCAAATAAGTAAAATGAACGAGACTGTAAAAACTCCTCGGCCCGTTTAGAAAGTGTATTTAAATAATAATTTAAGTTTTGATTCAAATTTTTTGTGTGAGAATTATTAAAGGAAATTTTTTTGATTTAAATTATTTCTGAAAGGAAAAACACTGTAACTTTAGGTTTGAATACATGTACTGAACAACTCCAAATCTTCAAATTGATCGGCTCTTTCAAATCTTCAACTGGTCAGATTCATTATAAATCACTAAAGAGACATTTAGTTTAAGAATTTAAATCATAATTTAAATTATAATTTATAATTTATTACAATATTTTTTTTATAAAAAATATATAAAAAAAAAAATTTAATCACGTAATTTTAATTATAAACCAAAAGAAAACGTGCAGGCTACGACGGAGTTTCCCAAATCACGAACTAGATGGTGCATTTCAACTTCAATTGGTCAGATCTTCTCTTCTTCCATCTCTCTCTCTCTCTCGCTCTAACTGACGAGAGAAGCGGTTTTGCGAGATGGTGGTCGGCAACGAGAAAGCAGAATGTGGGCAGAAGGTGCAGAATAGGCTTGGCGAGAGCCGGTTCTTGGCCGGCGTCTGTCGCTCGCTGATCTTTCCCACTCACCCAATACCCGGTACCTGGTGACGACGGCTAATAGGGCTGAGATCTTTACTTCCAAGCAGAACGTGGGAAGATGGTGGGATGAGATGTCAGGACATTGAGCAAGAATTCTTGATCTGCATTTTCTTCTTTGCTGAAGACATGAAAATTGCAAGTAAGTTTTTATTTTATTTTTGAAATTTTTTGAGTAAAACTTTGTTTTAAATTAATTAATTAAAATGGTAGTTCACATTTTATATTTTAAAAAATGAACTCAGAATACTAAAACAGTGTTTCTTAAAATTTAAAAGTACATATTTAATGTTATTAAAAATACATAATATTAAGAACATATTTTACTATAATACTATATATCAAAATAATTTATCTCAAAAAATTGTCGAAAATTAGTATTTTGATTATTGATGGAAGATTCGGAGAAGAAAAAGAAAAAATATATATATTTTGGAAGGGAAAAAGAAAAGATCTTGGTTGGACTAAAACCTTTGCGACTGCCACTTATTGCAAAGGAAACTAGTCATATTAAATCCAAATATAATTTGTTTTTATATGGAAATATCAGTACTAATAAACAAAAATATGATAATGTCATGTCAACACCGACCCTTTTCAAGCTTGGGTACCCGTAGAGTCCTTTTTTACATTCTCCTCCGCAAAAAGTAAATAAATCATTTTAAAAATTATGAATTATGATTTAAATTAAAAATAAATATAAAAAATAAACGTCTTAAGTCAAGTCAAGATAAGGCAAATCAAAAACTTATTTATATTTGCCACAAAAAAAGCTTTCTTATTGCTTTATAAAAAAAAAAAAAAAAAAAAAAAAAAAACATATTTTGGGATATTAACAGTGTTTTTTTCTAGGCTAATAGTATGAAACCTAAAGTAGTTATATTTACACTCTTAAAATTTATAAATATCCTCAAATTTATACTTTTTTGATAAATATTTGAAAAAAAAAACTATTATTTTAAAGATATTTTTTCATGTTCTCAAAAAAAAAAAAATTATTTTCATAATACCTGATTAACCTTCTCATTAACTAAGTGGTTTTCGACCGCAACCATTCCAATTCTGTCGGATACTCTCTCTACTAACGCTGGAAATCAAATCACCAAAAAAAGAAAAAACCGAAATCATGAAAAAAAAAAAAATACAAAACAAAAAATACGTCAAACTCATTCGAATAACCCATTAATTTATGTGTCGTTTCTTGCCCACTAAGCAACTAAAACTAGATATTCATATTCCTTGGGCACCATGCTGTATATTTTGGTAGCTAAACGTATATGTGATAAGATAATATTGACAAATATTTTAAAAATATATAAATTGAAATTTTTATTATTTATTTTTAATTTATAATTTTTTTAATCAAATAATTATACTAATAACATAATATTTATTAAAAATAATAAATAAATATTTAAACTCATACACTATTAAAAATAAATTCTCCGTTACATTCTACAATTAACACGTTACATTCAAATGTTTTCACATTACCAGCGCTTGTGTCAACGTGAGCATGTTAACTTTTTTTTATTAATTTAGTTGACAAATTTACCAGAATCTCCCTGAAAGCTTGCGAAGAGAATACCGATTTTCCACCTAAAAATTATATTATATTGTGTAGAGTGACAATTATAACCTCGCTTGACATAATATATTACAAAAACAGTTTTCTAGAAATGCGTTTAGCTAATTCACTTTTACACAAAACCAGCAATGGCCGGTGTAAAGCAGTAATGTCTCAGACCACTTTGGTTGAATGAGATTCGACTTTACTTTACTACCCCGTGGAATTGCAGCAATGGCCTTATAATTAATATGGGTACATGCTTTTTCATTTCTTTGAAAATAATACTATTACTATTTAATGTAATTTTTTTAATTTATATTTTATGTAATTTTAATGCATTGCATAATTATGATTTGATGAGAACATTAAAGAATTTAATAGGTGCAAATATATAATAATTTATAATATATTAAGTTTCTTTATAGATTTATTGTTCTAAATAATATTTAATTATATATATATTAAATAATGTCTAACTAATCACATTACGTCACATCATTTAAAAATTTAAAATACTTTTAATTATGTTTTTATATATTTTAATATTTAAGTCTATTAAATTACATGACTTAATGTGGTTAGTCAAACCCAATTTGGAACAAAAGTTAATTAAAAAATACGAATTCATGCATGAACATATGACGTGTGCTCTTTAGTCACTCCAACTCGCTATTGAGTGGATCAAATGCTGAAAGTCAATTTATCTATTTAGCACTTTCAAAAAAAAAAATATATATATATATATATATTATCTATTATCTACCTACCTCTCCCACACACGCCATCATTCACCAATTTATATGATGGTATTAATTTTATAATACTGTTAAGATAATATTATATATGACTATACAAAAGAAAGTTTTATGGCTACAAGTGAAAAATTCCCGGTACCATATATCAGAAATATAATAATGTATGCGGATTACAATAGAATTTGAGACCTTGAAATGTTCAAGTTGCATAAAATTTTTATAAATAATACGATAATTTACACATTTGAACGGTATACTAACAAATTTTGGACGTTGAAATTATAGAAATTATTATACATTTATAAACCAGTACAGGTACCGTAAAGGCACTATAGAAGGACCATATACAAATATCATGTACCAAATGCATATTTTTTTAAGTAAAGCGTTTTTTTTTTTTTTTTTTCCTCTTTTTGAAAAAAAAAAAAAAAATAATGGATTCAAATTTTCGCCAAAACCTTTTTGGTTTTTTACATAATGGATTCAGAATTTTTAATTTTGACAAATTACACCCTCAATTTTAAAATCAATAAATAACAATTCAGATATAATAGTTAAAGAATGTTGTAAAGTTCACAGTTTAAGAGACGATACTTGCACAGAAAAGATAAAGATTGTAATTTTTCAAACCATATCATGTTTGCATTTTATGTCTCAAACTGTTAATTTAATAACGCCAACATTATTTGACTTAAATGCTACTAATTTTAAAGTTCAACGTGCATTTTATCAAGAATTAAAGCTCAGGAATTATTATGCAAAAACAAATATTTTTCATGTGCCCGGCGAGAACAATTAAATTATAAAAATAGACTTTGATGTAGAATGTTTTTCAAATAGTGTTACATTGATTAATTTTTAGGTTCTCTATCTCAATTAGACTAGGCGCGTGCACTGTCGTTAGGCTATCAATTTTGAGAAGAGAAGTTAGGTAGCATGCCATAATTTTTATATGTTTTCATATGTATGCCATAACTCTCGCGTGATTCAGATTTTATGCTAGTGTTAGTGTTAGTTAAGTTTGCATTTTGTAATGACACCTCCACTAGTCCTTTGGTCCCTTCTTTCGCGAACCTTTCGCACACCTCTACAATAACAGCCTCCTCAGCATTAAAAGTGTCACCCAGACTTAGCCACCGACTCGAGACTTGATAGGAAATCATTAGGCCATGTTTGGAGTTGGTTTTATTTTTATTTTTCACATTTTTTGAGAAAAAAAATAAAAACAGGAAATAAATAACGTTTGACACAATTAAAAATAAAAAACATAAATGAAGACGATTTTTTAATTTAGTGTAAAATGAGAGAGAAATTAAAAATGATTTTTAGTCGTTTTTCATTTTTTGTTTCCGTTTTCTCATCTCTCGAGCAGAGATAAAGAGATATTAATAGATTTTTTTATATTGAAAATAATCTCTTGATAAAACTATCAAACGCAATCATACAAAAAATAAAATCATTTTAGAACGAGTTCAAAACGTTATTTTTTTTTTCATTTTCATTTTTTACACCGTGTCTCGGAGTTGAATCCATTTTTTACGATTTCAAAACAAGCTTGCCATACACATTTTCACTAGTGGGGTTTTTCGTTTTCTTTTGATCCTTTTTCCCCCTAGTTTTCTGATCATAAAGTCTGTCTTCAGGAACCAAAGGCACCCTTGAATTTTTTTTTATTTTCTATTTTTCGTTTCGAATACGACCTATCATCCTTTTTTCTTTTCTTTTTTTTTTAACTCTTTTTTAGAATATGAACTTTTTTTTATTTAAAGAAATACGACTGATTTTGCACTTCTTCTTTTCCTTGAAAATAAAAAATAAAAAATAAAAATAAAAAGAAATAACGTGCTTGTTGATCACGTGCTTGATTGAAATTGACCATGCCGCTTTGGTTATTACTAGAAGATAATTGCAGGCAGATTGACATTAGAATGGTCAATCAAGAACTAAACTTTCAATATTTCAATTACTTCCGGAAAACAAAAAAGGAAAAATCAAGGTCAATTTTTTTGACCGGTTTGTTTCTGTTTTCATCTTTTACAATTTTTGAGAAAAAAACTGAAAACACGTTTGGTGTAAATTTTTCTAAAATCAAAATTAAAAACACTCATTTTCATTTTCTCTTTTTTTCTCATCTTTTTGAAAATGAAATTTTTTCCGTTTTCCGTTTTCTTGTTTTCATTTCCAAACTTTTGAGACTGCGCGCCACCCCCCCTACCCCCCTCCCGCGCTGCCCGGCCACCACTCTTCTCCAACTGCCCCCCTCCCTTGCCGCTGCCCCCATTCTTCTTCCTTTTGCAGTTTTTATATATAATCATGTTTATAATATATTTAATATTTAATATATTTAATAATTATTATTATTTAATATATTTAATAATATTATTTATTTGATATATTTGATAATATTATTATTTAATATATTTATTATTATTATTTATTTAATACATTATTAATTTAAATATAATTACATGTTTTTAAAAATTAAACCACCAAACACAATTTCAGTTTTTTTTAAACTGAAAACAATTTCAGAATAAAATTACTACACGCATTTTCAGAAATGATTTTAAAATGAAATAAAAACATTTTTGTTTTTATTTCTATACAAAAAAATAAAAAACATTTTGAAATCAATTCTAAACGCATCATTTATGTTTCTGCTTAAAGTTCAAAGTCTGGCCTTCGATCTATTTTCACTATTTGAATGCAATGTTGTCCACTCTTCGCAACAAATTGTTCTTCAAAGCTCAAGCAGATCTTATATTAATTAAATTTGATGAATTCCTAAAAACAGATCTGATATTTACTGTTGAGGTAACTGTGGAATGAAGGCTTGACGATGTGATGCTTATTACTCACTGTAGTACACCGAGTAAATCACTTTGTACAATGCAACCATATATTGCTAGGCGCTTTATAGTAATTAATTGTCGATTAAAATTGGTGCAATCAATAGACAATTAAATAGATAACATTAAATAGACCAAATTCAACTTCATAACGACAAACAATGACAAGGAAAAAATGAGTTTTTTTTTTTTTTTTTTTTTTTTTTCCCGCCCATAAGCTATAGCCATTAGCCAACTTGATATTTAGGCCCAGAACTATTTTTATCTTTCATCTTCGAGAGTTTTTCCGGTATAATTTAATGACATTTTCTCTGTTTAGGTTCTTCTATCATTCAACGGTAGAGCATCCTACCGGTAGTCAACATCTTTAATCATTTATGGATTTGGTTGAGATCAAAATAAAAAAATGAGTTTCTCTGATAATTCGTCTCATCAGTAGTCATAATTTTTAACTATTAAATTTGATCAAAATAATATTATATTAAAAAAATAATACATAAAAAATATATACTGATACAGACTAACAAATTAAAAAGTAAAAATTTACCGATAACCTATTTTTACAGAGATTGTCAGAAAAAAAAAGTCCCATAAAAAATATATATGTATATATATTTGTAAAACAAACACTTTTTGATAGAGATTTGTTAATTTATTTTTCCTGATCTTACTATAAAAATCTCCTTAAAAAAAAAATGTGATGTGAGACCTTTTTTTTTTTTTTTTTTTTTTTTTTTTGCGTTTTTAGGATGACTTTTCACATGTTTATTTATTTTTAGTTTGTGGAAGTGTTTATTTCCCTTTTTTTTCTGGGGGACGCCCTTGGTTGAATATGGACCTGCTTAACTTTTGTTTGTTTGCGATTTGCGAAATATTGGTTGTTACTTTTTTTTAATTTAAAAAATATTTTTTATGGATTAAAAAAACTAAACTCTGGTTGTACTTCTTAATTTATTTTTTCTCTGAATTTTTTTTTTTTTTTTTTTTATCAATTTATCGATTTTTGGTCTTCTAGTAAATTTATACGGTGTGCCTTTTCTTCTCCAAGCTTTAGATAAGGTATAGGGATAAAGCTTTAGATAAGGTATAGAGATAGAGATTGATTATTGGTGCAATTAAAAAGGTAACGTAGATGTTAAAGAAATTGATATACTAATCTTTTTTTTTTTTTTTTTTTTTTTAAAGGAGAGGATGTATTGCATAAACTTAAATAGATGCTTAACAATGTCAACAAAATAAAAAAAAAATAAAACGAAAAGGATTAAAGGGAATTGAGCTTCATTACCTTTTTTTTTTTTTTTTTACTTTTTCTAAATACTCTAGTGTTATTATCACTTGGATTATTTTTTTGTTCTAAACTTTTGTTGACATTTTTCTTTAATTTCATTAAATTGATCCCCATTAATTAAGGATTTTTTTTTTAAGGGCAAGGATTTTCGTTTTGTTAGAATAAGAATTTTTTTTTAAAAATTAAAAAAAAAGTAAAGTTTTTTTAAGGAAAATTTCAAGAATGCCATAAAAAAGATAACACTATACTGTCAACTTTAAATTTATCATTTACGCTATTAATATTTTGATAGGATATCCTTATATTTCACCAAAATATTTTTATTTTTTTTATAGGATATTTTTCTTATTCCGCCATAATAAGTTTTATATTCTACCCGAATATTTTTTAATGATAATAATAAGATGATAGAAAACAATGATTATTCTCGTAATTTTCTCTTCTTTTTTTCCCCTTTTTTTTTTCAACTCGTGGACTTTCTAAGGAAATAATTAATTATCAAACATCACCAGGGACAAAGATAAATCTTCACGGAATGGGTAATTTGGACAGTGGCTTGAATTTTTTTGTTATATTGCAAATGCTTTTTCAATATTATTCTGGAAAAATGCATATTTAAGAATAAACAATATAAATAGAAGTTTAGGAATAAAAATGAAAAAATAAGTATTACTGAGTAAGTGATAAGTGCACAAAAATGTACTTTGAACACGGCTTATTAATGAATAAATAATTAAATATCTAAATTTTGATTAAACAATTTGATTATTTTGATCGATAATATTTTAATTGAAAATTTCTCTAATTTTTGTTTATTTATTTACAAATATTAAAAAACAATATAAAAAGACAATTCATGGAAGCCATGAAAACGAGCCACAATATGAGCCAAGACAATCCACGAGTGCGAATCAGAAGATATCATGACAACAGAGGTGGCCTGACCAATCCTCTTTTCCTCCGGCATCTCAGCTTGTCACCAATTAGAGTGCGCCGCTTAAAAGAATCGTGTTCAGCTCTCTCTTAGCATGCAATGAGATGTCTCCATGATTTTTTTGCTGATTCAAAATTCAATTGTTTACCCAAATCAGTTTCTCCACTTCTAATTGCGATTTTATTTTCAAATTTTTATTTTTCAATTCTTTTAGTTATTTTCAAGTTTTATTTGCAGCTCAAAAATCCACAAATAAAGGGCTTTGCCTCTTGTATTTTTCATTCAAGAATTGAGAAAAAATCAGATAGTTACGGTACTTTTCATTTTCTTATTTTCTTCCTTTTTTAGTAATTTTCACAGGGTGAGGTGAGTGAGACACTTTTGCGGTCAACGACACACTCCCGATAGAGTTGCTTTGTTCAAGAGCACTTTTAATTCAGTGAAATTTTAATATCATTTTTTGTTATTATTTCTATTGATTATGTCATTTCGTGTTCGTTCGTTCCGTTTAGATAGTTAAGTTGCTTAGTAAATTTGTCATTCACCACTTTGTACCAAGAGGTATATAGTCGATTTAGGAATCTTTTATTTTGCAACACGGTGACATTCCGGTGATTTGTCATGCTTGAGGATATATAGTCGATCTAGAATAATTGTAGGCTTTATCACCTTAAAATATAAGGAGATCTAGTTAATTAATGTGGTATTGTTTTTGATATTTTGAAATTGATCTTGATAAATTAGAATTTCTCACTTTTATTTTTTTAATTGTAATTTGCTTATTTATTTCCGCACTTTATTTATAATCTCAAAAACCCAAAATCATTAAAGTTTATTATCTTCTTATCTGTCTTAAAGTTTATTTTTCTATTTATCTTTCTTTCTTTTTATTACCTCCATATAGAATTGACTACCCATTCTATGTTGCAATCGACTGCATTAAGAGTATTAGTTTAAGCGTTAATCAGTAAGCATTAAAAATTATATCCTAAAAAAAATAATGAAGATTATAACTTGACCATCAATGAAGGATATCTTCCACAAATGATAGTTCTCATTCAGCTCGCTAATTCGAGTTTTTAATTTGAGATGAGATGTGATTTTATGTGAGAGCTTTTTACTATAGTAAAAAAGTTAGATGTAACTGTTTCTAAAGCTTTTAATAAAAAACTCGAATCGGTAAAATGAACATGACATTTCTACATCTTATGATTCTCATTGATTTTTTTTTTTTTTTTTTTTTTTTTTAAGAGGAAGAGAATTCTTGCAAAACATTTAAAAAAAATAACTTTAGAGCCACAATAATTTTGCTTATTGAATTTAGGCAAAGTTAATCCACCCCTGTAACTGGTTCTTATCAATACAATTTTTTGTTAAAAGAAAATATATATTTCAAAGAATGAAAAGGAATACAAATTTCAATACGCATGTGTAGTCTTTTATTATAGAAAACATGACATCCACAAATTATTGATTCCATCATAAACTCAAAAATATATATTTATATATATAAAATAGTGTATACTGGACTAGAAAAATGAAAAAAACCAACAAAGATTACAAAGAGTATACATGGCTCTTTAACATATTGTAAAGTCGATAAAAATCTCATTACAAAGAAACAAGTCATGTAGACAAAAATATAACTAACCATTGAACAAATAAGTTATAGATGAAAGATAAAAAAAAAAATATAAATTAGAACATCAAAACATCAAAGAGAATTAAACCCCTTGACAAAACAACAAAATAGAAGAGTCGTTGGCTAACATGCTCCGTTGGTGGCGACGAACATTGATATGAGCACCACCATCATACGTCTCCTTTCCTTGTGCATACTAAATCCTACAAATAGTAGGCCAAGAAAAAGACTTACACATCATAAAATGCCTCACCGCCGGATAACGACCCCATCTCTATCTTTGTTTTGATCTGATATTTTTCTCGTTTATAAGTGGTACAAACTCTATCTGTACTCGACATCACGTGACAAATTTGTAAAAAATATTTAGTGGTTTGGGACTTGTTGATACGCTAATCTTTCTTATTTACTAGAAACAATATTCTATTTCTCTTCCCCTTTCTTTATTTTATAAGGCAAGCTCCCTTAGTATTTAACCTTTTTTTCTCCTCTTATTATTTTGGAAAAAAAAAAAAAGACTATTGTCTAAAATTCATTTGTTATTTATTTAAAGGGATCTTCTTCAGCACGTCAACATATCGGTATGTTGAGTTTTTTATTCGTCAAATATGCATAAAATCACGTAAAAATTAAAAAGTACACAAATTTAATAGTAAAAAAACTTAATACACCGGTACGCTAAGTGTATTATAAAATCTCCCCTATTTAAAAAGTTACCTAATTCAAAGATTTATCCTTCTTTAACTATTGGAAGTAGAAGCATGAAATGAAAAGGGCTAAGCGTATAAAAAAAATAAAAGAAAAATCTAAACTCAAGATGTTGAAAATATTTTTTTTATAATGATAAAAATACTTTATTTAATTATGAAATAAAGAAGAAAATAGCATGCATTAGAAAAATATATTTAAGTGAATTGTATATTTTTAAATGACTAAAAGAAATAACATATTTACTTGTAAATATTTATACAACGGATGTAAATATAATATTTATTGACGATTACGATATTTATTAATAAATATTGTATTTGTGCCATTTGAATAAATATATATCAATAAATATTTATTTTTATAATTTATTATTTACTTTAAAAAATAATTTAAAAATATGTTATTTACTATAATTTTTACATTAAAAATTAAAAAAAAGGAGAAAGAGCTAAATAGCATGTTTTTGAAAATATTTATAATAGATAACATATTATAATATATAGTAGATAACATATTTACGGTAATTGAATTTTTTACGAAGCAAATTTACAAGATAAATTTATCGTAAAAATATTAAAAATATTTTTAAAATATAACTATTTGCTATAGTTTCACAAATAAAAATAAGGAGAAAGAGAAAAGAGAAAAATAGGTTAAAATTTGAGATGAATTAAAATTAATAGGCCAATAGTTTATATAAGTTAATAAATAGGTCAAATTATTATTTTCGTCCATAACTTGTCTGGTTATGAACCATAACTTGACAAATTATTATTCATAATTGTCCATAACTTGTCCAGTTATGAACCATAACTTGACAAGTTTATCCATAATTTATTTAGTTATGAACCATAACTTAACAAGTTATGGCCTATTAATTTCTATAACTAAAAATGAGCCTATATATTTTCTTAAACTTTTCATATTAACTTATTTTTTACTATTTTCCATAAAAATACTATTTAGCCCAGCCCAACAATATCATTTTTTTTTGGGAGAAAGAGGAAAATAGGCCAAAATTTGAGATGAATTAAAATTAATAGGCCAATAGTTTACATAAGTTAATAAATAGGCCAAATTATTATTTTTTTCTTAACTTGTCTGGTTATGAACCATTTTTTATTATTCATAATTGTCCATAACTTTTCCGGTTATGAACCATAACTTGATTTTATCCATAACTTATAAAACTATAACTATTTATGGCCTATTAATTTCTATAACTAAAAATTGGCCTATTTACTTTCTTAAACTTTTTATATTGGCCTTTTTTTTTTTTTTTTTTCTTGTAGCAAATATATTGTTCACCAACACAACAATAACAAAATAATCAAAATTAATCATGCCACTGAGATAACAAAAAAATTAGTGTTCATGCACCATTTGAATTTTTAGATAACCAAAAAACTCTCGACATCAAAATTTTCCGGTCTGAAGAAAAAGCATTTCACATTTTATCAAAACTCGAATTCCAGCGTGGCACTTCTATACCACACCGTGCCATGCAAAGAAAGAACGCAATTCATATATAAAAATAAAATGAAAAAAATAGAGAATTTTGAATCTATAAGTCTATATTTTTTCTTATTATTCTTAAATAAGTACTTTTTTTATTAATATAATTATTTAATTAAAAATAAAAAATAAAAATTATAACCCATACATTTTTAATGGCTATTTGTCAAAATTACCCAAACAAAATGAGTTTTCCTTTTGTGTAAAACAATAAGAATTAATTTCATAAATGTTACATGTTACATGAAGTGTATATCATGTTTTAAAATGCTCCCTGATTTTTTAAAATAATTCAAAATAACTTATAATTTATAGAAAATAGATTAAAAAATACTCCATCAATCCACTTCCATTTATACCCCCCAACGAAATGTTGAGGTGGCACTCATTTGAAAACATAAAACCTCTTAGACTTCGTTTAATTTGTCGATTCGAGTTGAGATGTGATTTTATGTAAGAACTTTTAATTACAACAAAAAAGTTAGATTTGGCTTTCATGAGAACTTTTAACTGTAGCAAAATTGAAATTAAAAATTCAAATTAATCCTTAATTATAACTAAAAAATAATTAACTATTATAAATTTAATTAACAATTCAGAAATTCAAAGTTTTAGGAAAAATAATACATAATCTCTACCCACTCAAAGTCTCAAACTTTAAACAGCAAATCAGGCTCCACCCCTTCTTCTCAGCGGTGATAGTCCCTACAGATTTGGTTTGTTTATTATAGATTTTTTTTTCCCTCTTTTAGTTGTGCATTTCTCTAAAGATGTTTGTATGAGAAGAGATTAGATTAGATTTTTTTTTTTTTTTTTTTTTTTTTGTTTTTCATTTGCAGATTGGATTAGTTGTTCTTATTGTTTTGAATATGTTTGAGCTTATGGATTTTGATCTGTACGAGTGGGTGAAGGGGAAAAGACGGTTGTTATTTTGGGTTTTTTCTTTTAAAAACAAGTAGTTGATTCCATTAAAATAAAATTTTGCTTTAAATTTTTTTAGTCAGGTTTTTAAATTTATTATTTATTATTTATAATAAAATAATCATTTCATTGATTTAATTAGAGTTTAATATTTTTAATTAATTTTAAATGAATGTCACGTCAATAAAATTTTAAAATTATAGACGGAAGTGACTAGATGAAGTATTTTGATTTTTTTTTTTTAGATCGCTAAGTATTATGAACTATTTTAAAAAATTAAAGAGTATTTTAAAATAAGATATATAATACTTTAAAAGAATATTTATGAAATTAATCTAAAAAATAATAAATAGGTTTTGATTTTCTGACGGTAGAGTCAAACTTTTTTTTCCCAACTTATTCGGTTGAAATAGGGATATTTTGGGCAGGTCAAGGAAGTAATAAAAGAAAAGCCACAAGAAAAACAAATAAAATATTTTTTTTGAAAAATAAATAAAAAGAGGTCAAGGAAGTAATAAAAGAAAAGCCACAAGAAAAATCAATAAAATACTTTTTTTAAAAAATAAATAAAATAACATTGACAATACTAAGGAAGAGTTTTTTTAATATTTTTTTTTTAAGAAAATTTCTTTAATAGTTTTTTTTAAAAAGAACTACTGAAAAATATATATTTTTAATTGTAAAATTTATATAAAAAATTATTTAATTTATATATACTTTTTAATCTAATTTGATTTGAATAAGAGGTAATGATTACTGATTAATTTTACCGGTAAGGTGACTCAAAACTCATAATAAAATTATTTATTTTTTTAACAAAAACCAAAAAAAATTGTTTGTTTTTTTGGCCATTAGAAGAAGAGGCTGTTCTTCGTACGTTTCATTCTCAGCATCCAAAAAACTAACAGAAAAAAAAAAAAAAAAAAATACGAACTCAAACAAACACCCTCTATTCTCTATTATCCCCAATATCTCTCTCTTTCTCTTATTTTTCTCTCCAATCCCACAAAAACCAAAACCCTAACCGCTCTTAATCTCTCTCTCTCTCTCTCTCTCTATCCCCATTCTTCGCTTCCATTTCAATCCTGATTTATCTCTCCGTTTCTCTCTCTCTCTCTCTCTCTCTGTTTCTCTCTCTATATCTTCTCTTCTCTCTGCGTTTCTCTCGCTATATCTTCCTCTCTCTCTCTCTCTAGCCCTGGTCCTCTGAAAACTTCTCTGAAAAACGCCAGGCATTGGTTTCGATTCGAGAAGGTTCGGAGGGCGGTTGTTGAGACGATTTGCGTTTTCGGCATAATCGTCAATCGAAAGCGGGGTAGGGTTAGTTTTTCCTCTTCTCTGTCTCTCTCTCTCTCTCTCTGTCCCTTATTGGAAGCCGCTCCTTGTCTCTTTCTCTCTCTAGAATTTTCCTGTATTGACGATAATTTTTTTTCCCGCTGTTCAAACCCTAGGTTTGAGAACTAGGGTTTCTATATTGGCGGAGTTTTTTGAGAGTCTATTGTTGTTATTATTATTTTTTATTAATCCTGGCCTAGGGTTTTTAATCCGATTTTGAAGTGGTTTTATGGGCGTGAATTGTTGTTGGTGTTCGAGAATATTGGTTTTCCCTTTGGACATATCGTCGTAGTTTGAGGAAATTGATTTGCGCTATCTAACTTGGAGGAGATGATGGGGTATTGAGTTTGTTGATATCTTTCTGCAAATCCATCTTTCTTTGAAGATGGAGGTGTAGTTTGATTCTTTTTCTTTTGTTTTTATGTCCAAGAATCGTTGCATAGTCAGAGGAAAAAGATTTAGTTCCGAGAGAGAAGCATCGGCCAGTTGGTTTGGAACTGTTAATTGATTTATTGGGCACTGATTTGAATACAAGTTGGCCTTTTGGGATAAGAAAAACTTGGGTTGAGAGGTTTCTTTCTTTTTTTCTTTTTTTTTTTTTTGTCCCCTGAAGGATAACAAATTTCATCACGTGGTTAGCAACTGGTTAACATTTCGTGCTTTATTGAATTGGTTAGAGGAGTGAGTTGCTAGTTGGGAGTGGTTGTGAGGAAAGGTTGATTTGGTAATTCTTTGTCAAAGGTTAACAATTTTGAAAAGAAAAGGGTGGAGGTTGTGAAAAAGGCGAGTGTCCTTGTTGTAGTATCTGATCATGTTCAGTGCTCCTTATGGAAAGAAGTGAACCCACGTTAGTTCCGCAATGGTTGAGAAGTGCTGGAAGTGTTACTGGGGGTGGCAATTCAGCCCACCATTTTGCCTCATCTTCTTCTCACTCAGGTACGTCCTTTTTTCAAAATTTTATACCCAAATTTGTGCTGTAAAAAGATATGTTCTGCTTCTGCATTGGATGGCCATTTTTGTTTTCATGTTGCTTTGGTATATCAAACACTTAGATCATTGTTAGTTTTGCCTTTTTGGACATCTATAGTAATTTTTTTTTTTTGTTTTAATTGTCATGTAGATGTTTCTTTGGCTCCTAATGCAAGAAATAGGGCTTCAAAGAGCATAAGTGAATTTGAAACACCTCGTTCTGCATTCCTTGACCGATCTTCCTCATCTAATTCACGGAGGGGTTCAAGTAATGGTTCTGCTAAGCACGCCTATAGTAGTTTTAACAGAAATCACCGTGATAAGGACCGTGAAAAAGACAGAGACAGATTTGGGGATCATTGGGATAGGGATAGTTCTGATCCCTTAGGAAACATATTTCCCAATAGGGTTGAGAAGGACACACTGCGGCGTTCTCAGTCTATGGTGTCGAGGAAACAAGGTGAACTGGTGTCTCGAAGAGCTAATGTTGACTTGAAAACCTCTAGCAACAGTAATCACAACAATGGCAATGGCTTGCTTTCTGTGAGTATTGGTGCTGGCATTCAAAAGGCTTCTTTTGAAAAGGACTTTCCCTCACTCGGAGCTGAAGAAAGGCAAGGTGGGCCTGAGATTGGAAGAGTTCCGTCTCCTGGTTTTACTACAGCTGTACAGAGTTTGCCTGTTGGTAGTTCAGCTTTGGTTGGTGGAGAGGGATGGACATCAGCACTTGCAGAAGTGCCTTCACTAATGGGAAGCAGTAGCTCAGGTTCCCTTTCTTCTGCTCAGCAAACTGCTGCGCCTACTTCTGGGTCTGCCACTCCAACTGCAATGGCTGGTCTTAATATGGCTGAAGCTTTGGCACAAGCTCCTTCACGAGCTCGTACTGCACCTCAGGTAATTGAGAAAATTGTATAAGCTTTAGGTTAGATGAAAATTGTACGTGTGTCTCTGTGTGATGCAGGTCACACGTTTAGGATTCTAGGGATTTCAGTTGTATCAGAATTCTTATTTTATTCAATTGTTTTATTTAATTGGTAGAAAGCTTCCTTATATCTGGACTTGTATTTTCTAATTGTTTGGCTGGATAACGTGACACATGTTTTGGACATTTATATCGTTTAGATTTATAGATTTAATAAAAGTTATAGTTTTCTTGCAATAGTTCTTGCATTTCCATGCAGTCTTGTCTTCGTCAAAGTGGTGTTGAAGCTCTGATCTTTTGAGGTGTTTTTGTTTCCTAGGTATCTGTCAAGACACAAAGGCTTGAGGAATTGGCTATCAAGCAATCGAGGCAATTAATACCAGTGACACCTTCAATGCCTAAAGCCTCAGTAAGTAGATTGGAATTGATACTAGTGGAGCTTGTTACATTTTGTTGGTGTATTCACAGTCATTAGTGTTTTTTTTTCCTTCCGCTTTCTCTCTCTCTTACTCAAAATCTTAAACTTAAAATGTTTATTATTGCGGCATTAACTTAATATGGACCCATTTGGTATATGGGTTCAAACCACGGCTCAAACCAAGGTTCTTGATCATGACTTTTGAAATTCAAATTTTTTGTGGGACCAAAGCTATGGGTTTGCACTGTAGCAGAACCCATATACCAAACATCACCACAGTATTTTTTTTCCCCCCCTTTTCAAATGAAAGTTCACTCTATTATTGTTGGTCAAACACAATGGGCAGGAACTAGTCAAAAATAATTTCTATTATGTACTACTAAAGTCATGTCAAACACAATTGCTGATCTTAGGATCACGTTGAGATATTGATACTGCATATAGGTTATCCTGTCTTTAGGCTGGTTTTGCTAGTCGGAACTTGGAAGTAATGTTGCTTGTCTTGTATGGATTATTCGTTTCCTAAATTCCTACTTAAGTGGCCTTTTTTATTTTTATTTTTTCCCCTGAAAGTGACGTACTTCATTGTGCCTAGGATTGTAGGATTTGTCCTAAACATATTTAGGGCCCATTTGTTGCATATACTCAAACTCAAATTATTGATTCTGCTACAGTGTTTTCCTCTCACACAAACGTTTGAATTAACTTTGAATTTCAAACGTTTGAATCAAGAATCATGGTTTGAATATATCTTTTAAACGGGCCCTTAATTTACAATATTTTGTTTGGTTAGTTGCTAATGTATTTGGTTCTGCTCCTTCAATTCATACTCTTGGCATCGGTGTTTTTATCATCTTCTTAGTTATCCAACCCAGCTGCTGTCAATACGCCCTCTCTTTCTGTCAGGGAATTCAAGATATGCTTTCTTATGATTTATTGTTTTGTTAAATGCTCATTTACAGGGATAGAATGTAGAAACTTAAAATTATGATCATCCCTTTTTTTTATGATCATGCAAACAAGTGAGCAACTCGTGGTTACAGCACTAATTTAGTAGTTTATATCTATCACTAACTAAATTAAAAGATTCTATTTATTGGATAGGGCTTACTCTGGTGCAACATCTCCCTCTCTCTCTCTCTATTGTTGTTTTATGTTTTTGTTTCTTTTGTGTGTGTGTGTGTGGGGCATTGGGGGGTTCGAGGAGGGTTCTCTATTCTATCGTCTAAATTTACAATCTAACAATGCCACTTATACAGACGTTATTATACCATACGCAGATGAGACTCGAAAGTTGAAACACATACTAGGTTTAGGATTGTTGTTGTTCTAATAATCATTTGTTGTTTCGCTCTTTATAATTATGGTAACTTCCGCACCCTTGTATGACATTAAGATGATATCATATGCACATTGATGTACTGAATTTGGTCAACTAAGATGTTTATCCTTTGAAAATGGTAGATCAACCTTTTTTTTTTTTCCTTGAATGAACTAAATTGGTGGTAGAGAGACGGTTAGAGAAAATAATTGTAAGATCATTGCCATTTTTAGAGTGGTTTTTGTATACATTTTTGAGTTACATCCCTGTTGTCTTGCTACTTGCATCCCTTACACTATTAGTGCCTTTGCATAACGGGGAATTTTTGGGGAAAAAGGTGGGTGCAGTATTATGAATCTGAAGAATTGCTATGGTATTTCATTTGAGACACACATCATATCATATGCACTGGTTTCCTGTTTGGCTTGATGTTTGTAACGTAAATCCTTGTTTTCAGGTTCTTAATTCCGAAAAATCGAAGCCCAAAACAGGTGCCAGACCTGGTGAGATGAATGTGGGTACCAAGACTGTGCAGCAGCAGCCGTCATCGTTGCAAAATGTTAACCAATACCTTCGGAGTGGAAATGTTAAGTCTGATACTCCGAAGACATCTCATGGGAAGTACCTCGTTCTCAAACCAGTATGGGAAAATGGTGTCACTCCTCCTTCAAAAGATGTCACTAGCCCAACAAATAGTTCGACCAGCAGAGCAGCAAACACTCAGCTTGCTGTTGCCCCTCCAGTCGTATCTGCTCCTTCTAGGAGCCCCAACAGTCAGAAAGTTTCCTCTCTGGAACGCAAGGTTTCTGCTCTGGATTTGAAATCAGGATCTACCTTGGAAAAGAGACCTTCCTTGTCTCAGGTCCAGAGCCGGAATGATTTTTTTAATCTCATTAAGAAGAAAACCTCAGTGAACCCCTCTGCTACTCTCCCAGAGTCAGGCACTAATATTTCATCTCCTACCAGTGAGAAATCAGGTGAAGGCAATAGGGAGGTATGCAGTGCTCCTGCAAGTCCCCATCCCGTTGGCGCTGAACTGAATGGCAATGGTGAGAACTGTAAAGAAATCCAGAGGTTTTCTGACAACGGGGAGGATGAATGCCTTCCCAGTTCAGATATTTATCTGGATGAGGAAGAAGCTAAATTCCTTAGATCACTTGGATGGGATGAAAATGCTGGTGAGGATGAAGGTCTTACTGAAGAGGAGATAAATGCATTTTATGAGGAGGTAAATAACTTTTTCACTCCCTTTGTCTCATGTCGAGTTAGACTTCAAAACGACTTTTATTGTACTTACCATATGTCCCTTTCTGTTATTCTTTTCACAGTGCCTGAAAACGAAGCCATCATTGAAACTATGCCGCGGTTTGCAGCAAAAGCTTTCGATGCTGTCTAAATCTCTTGTGACTAACCCGGGTGAAGCGTCGTCCGAATTGAGTTCTTCTGACACTGGATCTGATGCATGAATTACTTTTCTCCTTACACAATTAGATCCAAGAAAGTTCCAATTTTTTGAAAGCAGATGGTAGTTTTCTTTTCTTCTTCTTTTGTTTCGAAAAAAGAAAAGCTGATGATGAGTTGGGGTATGAAAGAAGAGGGGTGGGTTTTGGTCGGAACTCTGTATTCTGCAAATAGTGCAATAAGTTACAGGTGCCCCCAATCCTACCTCCCAAAAACGGGGTTTTTTTTTTTCTTTTTTTCTTTCTAGGTTCCAAAGTTTTTAGGGAGAAGGGTAGGGTAGGGGCTGTTTTTGTCTGCAGTGAAAGGTGCTGAGAAATTGCGTCAATTGGGTGTATTTTGGGTCCTTTTCCTTTTCCTTTTTTTTATTTCTTCTTTTTCTCTTCTTTCAGGAGGGTTTGATTCAAAAAGAAAAAGGCTGATGCTGTTTTTGTTCAATTTACGGAAAAGAAATCAAAAGGTTTTATTTTTAGCTTTAGATCATGTTGATATGTCTTGGCATTTGCGCATTTAGTTTGGTAAAGCGGAGTATATTTTTGTGATGTGCTACTGGTTGACATAAGCAAGTAGAATTAGAAAAAAAACAAAAAAACAAAAAAAAAATGGAAAAAATTTGATTTTTATTTTCCTACAGATCCAAAGTGGTTAATTATCGTGTGTACAGATTGAGCAAGTGCTTTCGTCTGCCTGAATAATCTGGTTCAACTTATACTCTAATTTGGGTTCAAACAAAATTGTGACGAAGTGCTGAGTCTTAACAATAGAGAATACACACAGACATGCCTTCGAAGAAGGTGCAGTCTTTATGAGTAATAGAATTTTATTGAATCCACTAATAAATTACCTAGGAATTGAAAAAAAAAAAAAAAAAAATGATGACAATGCTTAGAACTTAGTAAATCTTTCATGCTAGAATGTGTCTCTCTCAAGTGTGAGGTATTCATAGGTCACTGGAGGCCGGCTAGTGGTGAGGCATGGCCGAGCTTGGCCGTGGCTAGCTTCTTTGAGTTTGCTCAACCCCAGGAGGCTTCAGATTCTCATTGAACAACTCGAACAAAAATGTAGTCACACTTTCATTAGGCTTCCTCGATGCTCCATATTTATACATTCCCAAAGCATGCTTCGAACAAGTTCTTGTTGCAAGTCCATTTTGCTCTCTCCACACTTGTGTGAGGCCCATTCCTTATACTGGGCCAGCCCGTCTCAGCCACAGCAACTTGGTGTTGGGCCAACCAATCTTGTCATAAGGCAGCATAGGAAGAATGAACTACCAGCAAAGCAAACATGTAGGGTCCGTTTAGAACTGATTTTAAAATAATTTTATTTTTTATATAAAAATAAAAATATTTTTAATTTTAGATAGAAATTATTTTTAAAATTACATTTGGTAATTTATTAAGAGATTATTTTCAGTGTAAAAAAACTTATTAATATCTCTCTTTTTCTCTCTCTTTGCTCGATAGAGGAGAAAACGAAATTAAAAAATAAAAAGGACTAAAAATTATTTTTTATTTCTCTCTCATTTTACACTAAACTAAAAAATCATTTTCATTTATGTTTTTTATCTTTATTGCACCAAACACCGTTTTAAAAACGTTATTATTATTTTTTTAAAAAAACGTGAAAAATAAAAACATGATCAATTTCAAACAGGCCGTAGTACTTCTTAAAATCTTGTCCACAAACTACATGCTTATCTGCCTTGAAAGATGTGTTCAGGATCTGAAGCATATGCAAAATGAGGGTACACATTGATCAAGACATGTGATGCTACGTAGAATGCTTTTAGGTCTCGTTCACTTCACAGATTTAAGTTGTGATGTGACATTTTTTGAGATTTTTTTACTGTAGCAGAAAAAAATTAGATGTGACATTTTCTGAGAACTTTTTACTGTAAAAATCTAAAACTGAAAACTCGAATCGGTGAAATGAACGACACCTTAATATGTTGTGACCTTGATGTGCTCGGATATTTATGCTACGTAGAAGGCTCTTAATATGTTGGTTTTGGCTTGACGAACATGTGGTGCTTGAGGGCCTGGAATTACCTCATTTTCCCACCGTGACAAAGTCGAAATTCACTTATTTGTAATAGGGGACAATGTAAGTGTTGGTCCCAATTTCTCGCTCCTTGTTGGTCCGTGGCTAGACTTTTGTGTGTCTTTTGTTTCTCACACCGATGGCTAGCAAGAATGGCTTGCCATACACCGCTTCGTGTACTTCGATTATTGGCTCGAAGATACGGAGGAAGATGATTTGGCATCTGCCGCAGAGGTTTTTGACTTCTTTGGCTGGAGGATGATTGTCACCATTTAAACCATAATTTACACCAATAAGCGTTGCTAATCACCATAAATGACTTTTATTGGAATTTATGCAAAATAGAAACAAAGTCCACATCTTAATGTGAGCTATATCAATATGTGCAGGTGAGTATCATTGTTTTACTGTGGACCTTCATAAATAGACATTAGATGGATCAACAATTGATCATTTTTCACCGGAAAATCTGTGTCATTTAGTTGCTAAATTTGTAGCGTGATTCGAATTATGGTTCGTGATTCGCTATAATATTTTCTCTCATAAAAAATACACGTAAATTGAAAATAATTTTAAATTATGATTATCAATTCATCAACCAAATAAAGTGCCCTCCAACTAGAGAGTGTAAAGATTTATGTCATTTCTTCGATACCATAAGATTTCTACCACAGCCTTTTTCATTCTATTCAACTTACAAAAAGCATAACTCTAAAAGAGCCATGAAAAACTAATAACTTAGTTAAGAGGGTGGATTTCTTGGCTTGTTTTTTAGAGTATAACTTGAATATAATTTTTGAGTTAAATTTGAGTTATAACTTGAGTTGAAGTTGTAACTTGAATAAAGTTAAATAAAATTAAAACTTAAAATAATATAAACTTAAATAAAATTAAAATTTAAATTGTATTTTTTAAAATTTTTTGGATAAAAGAACATGTCAATTTTCTCTTTTTCGTGTGAGAAGTAAAAGGATACGAAACTTTCAGATTGAAATTTAAAATGTTAGACATTTAACATTATCCATGTAATCGGTATCATTAGTCTAATAGCCTTTTTTTTTTTTTTTTTTTTTTTTTTTTTTCCTTTTGTCAAATAAAAGTTTGCCACATAAAACCATCGGTCCCTAGTGATGCTGTGCTGGTCCAGTGGTGACGATTTAGGAACACATGCCATTACCATATGTGTCAATAAAATAAAAAGAATTCATCCAAATGGCATGTTTAACTTTAATGAATGGTTAGTTTACAGATTTAAAATTATTCTTATTTTAAGTGTATTTTTTATAAGAGAAAAATATTATAAAAAATTATGAATCATAATTCATAATCAAAGACGAATATAAAAAATAAACATCTTTTTATTCATCCTTATATCAATCATAAACAGTGTTGTTGGAATATATAGTAAGAAAAAAATAATATAAAGAAAAGGAAAAGAAAATGATAAAAAATGGCTTTCAGTTTATGGATGAAATTATAGTGTTGTAGGGCCTAAAGAAGCTTACTCATGAAACGAAACTGTTGAATTAGGAGTATCATTACAACGAAAACCTTTGTTCTTCTTGTCTGCGAGGAGTATTCCATGATGACAACTTTTGCGGAGTTTTGAGTTCTTTTACCTCAAAAACGAGATGAAAGTGACAAAATAGTAATGTAATATTTTGGATTTTGTATAAATAATATATTTAGGCATATGAGATCTTCTTAGGTTCTTACAAGGACAGTAAAGATTTAGTAATTTGCATGTGGTAATTAATATAGCACTAACTAAGGAAAAAAAATCTCACAATGTACTTGCTAGATTATCAAGAATCAAAAGGTGATGTGAGGATCAACTCAAGTCTAATTAGAATAACACTGTAAAAATAATATTATTTTGGGAGAAAGAGACAAATAGGTCAAAATTTGAGATGAATTAAAATTAATAGGCCAATAGTTTACATAAGTTAATAAATAGGTTAAATTATTATTTTCGTCTATAACTTGTCTAGTTATGAGCCATAACTTGACAAGTTATTATTCATAATTGTCCATAACTTGTCCGGTTATGAACCATAACTTGATAAGTTTGTCCATAACTTATCTGGTTATGAACCAGAACTTGACAAGTTATAGCCTATTAATTTCTATAACTAAAAATTGGCCTATTTACTTTCTTAAGTTTTTCATATTGGCTTATTTTCTACTATTTCCTTATTATTTTTTCTAACTATTTACTAACCAACGAAATATAAATATAGATAGAAAAAAAAGATTAATTTCATTCTGAGCAAAAAAGTGCAATGTTTTGTTTACGTTTTCTAATTTTTATTTATTTATTTAAGTGTAGACTAAATTTCTTTCCAAACTCGGAAACTATGACAATTTAGAGAGACCTTGTATACAAATCAAATATTTCTAAGAAATAATAAGCTAAACCAGCAAAAAAGTAGGCTACACTATTCCCATTGCATGAAGTATAGCAAATAGTGTCATTTTGTGCTTAAATAATAGGGATTTTTTCTGGTAGGATTAGAAAAATTAAACTATCGGTGATTTTTTATTTTCAACTGATAGATTTTTATTAAAAACTATATGTCCTGCTTACTTTTTTAATCTGATGTGATTTTGATCAGATCAAACGATCATAAAATTGACCTTACGGGGCTCAAAGATTCAGGCCATTGTTAGTAGAAATAGTGACGGGGCTGTATTGAGTCTAAATGGCAGGACACGCCATTAGTACTGTGTATCTAGAATATAGAAGAAGAAGTCCATAAAGTCTTATTAGCCCAGTTCCATCAAATCATGGATTAAAAAATGCCCAAAAACTTCAAGATACTTTATTTTGTAGGAGCTTATCTAGTATGATAAAAAAAATGAACTACATAGTTTCATACTTTAGCTATCAAGTTTGTATCATAAATTGTTTGTTCTACATATACTTTTTAATTTGATATAATTTTGATAAGATCCAATGATCATAAATTAACATTATTGGTAGGACTGTCATAGAAAACCCCATATGTTATATTATTTTTATTCTCTTAAATAAATAAATAAAACTATTAACTTGTGGGCTACATAATTCTTCGAGCGGGGTATGTAGTAGATAGAGCTACGAGAAACTAAAGAAAAATTATACAAAGTGCATGTTTATTTAGAGTGTTTAGATGAGTGTGAACTAATTTTTGGGTTCAAACCCTCGTTTAGTTGCATAACATTGTGAACTTAAATTTGGTTTTAGGTTTCACATTTGAACCCAAAATTAAAGATTGAACTCAACTTTACCTCTTTAAATTATTAGGTTCTAACCCATTTTACTATTCAAAACTCAACAAAAAGGTTATCACCAACCATTTTTGCTCACATTTTTTAAGAACTTATTAGTTATAATGATGTAACAAAACATTAATTTAAACTTTATTTTCTATTTAAATATTACACTATTAAACGTCAATTTTAATCATAAAAATCGACATATAAATTCAAACCCAAAGGTTCAAATCCATGAAACAAACAAAGCCAAAATAAACTTTTTTTTTTTTAATGTCACGTGATCATTTCTAATTTCTTCTTTTTTCAATTTCAGATGCAATTTCTAATTTCAAAAAAAAAATTGACTAAACAAAATAAAATTTCAAGGAGCAAGGCCATAATATATTTTGGGAAAGAGTTGAGCAGTCCGTTAGGAACCTTCCATAAATAAATGTTATTTTTATGAGTGATAATTCAGGTCATGTGTCGTATTGTGTTGTATTTTGATCATTTTTTAAAAATTTATAGTCAATTTGAACATGACCCGTGACATGAAATTTTTTAAAAACCGCAACGAATATAACACGACCACTTTATGAGCTGACACGATACGACATGAAAATGACATGTGACACGAAATTGACTCGTGAACCTAAAAGTGATACGAAAATTATATATTTTTCTTTAATTTTTTACATATTATAAATAACTTAAAATTCATAACACACTAAAATATAATAACCCATCAAAATTAAGCAAATAAAAATATAAAATTTTAAGTATAACAATTATGATATCACAAATTCATAATAAAATTTTAAATATTTTTTATAAATTTTATATCATATTTAAATTAAACAAATCTAATATAAAATTAACTTATATTTTTTATATTAATTTTAAATCGACTCCAATTCTAATTTAAATATTTTTTTTATCAACTCTAATTTTTAAAATTTGTGTCCATTTTAAATTATATTATGGTATCATAACCCAAATTGACGCGCTAGTTATTCTCCTAAATTAACAAATACGCAACTGTAATTAAAGACGACCAGAACCAATCCACGCCACCACGCCAGTGCGGTATGACGCCACGTGTAGAATCAGTGCAGGTCTACCTATCAAATCCGATTGCGTCACCACACCCTAGAAAACCCCACGTATAAAAGTATCTCTCTCTCTAACCGCCCCCACCCCCCTGCAAGAAACGCGAATCTCTCTCTCTCTCTCCTCTTGTTTTCATTTTTTTTTCTCATTTTTTTTGCGTTAATTAATTGTTTTATTTTCTCTCTCCTCTCTATCTCTGTCTTTCTCTCTCCTCTCTTTCGAAAGCGAAACCAGAAAACTGCGAAAAAACCAAAAATCCGCTCTGGAAAACGGATCCGAAAGGAATTACGAACCACCGAAAACCCTAACCCTAGCCGCGGGCTTATCCTCTCCATCTCTGAAGAATAACGACGCGAAACTCCTGGAAATTAAGGCTAGGGTTTGAACTTTTCCGTTCCTTTTCTTTTAATTTGCTGAAGAACCGGTCGATTTGGATTTAGATTCTAGGATTTTTAGGAATTTCTAGGGTTTGGATTTTCCCCTTTTTTGTCTTATGGATTGTTGTCGGTGATGACCGGAGGGCGATGTCACCGGCGAAAGAAGAAGATGATGGGTAGGGGTGCGGACGGAGGTTGCGGCACCGAGGAGAGGCCTTGCCCCGTTTCTAGGGTTCCGGCGAAAATTCCGGCCGCTTCACCGGAGAACTCGACGCCTTCGTCGACGGTGAGCGGTGTTGATTTTTTTGCCCAGGCGAGGAAGGCTCTGTGCCTCCGCTCGCCGTTCGATGGTCCCGAGGAGGCTTTTCCGGCGAGTGTGCCCACTCTCCCGGGCGGGTTGGCGTGCTTCCTTTTGAGGCAGTCGGATAATCGGAAACGGCACAAGAAGTCGCATTCGGGCGCGGATAACAAGAAGAAGAAGAAGTCATCACGGTCCAAAGTCGTTCCCAACATATGGGTCGAGACTGAGGAGTACTTCAGGGACTTGACAATGTCGGACATTGAAAAATTGTCTCAGGTTTCTGAATTCATTTCTAATCCAGCTGCGCGCAACTGTTTCTTGATTTCGGCATTGGGAAAAGTGGAGGGAGAGAATGTAATTAGTGGACGTGAAAATGAGGTTGCAGTAGAAAAGGAAAATGGTGATATTGTGAAGAAAAGTATAACAGAGGAAGAGAACGAGTCTATGGAAATTGATAGTGTAGGTGATGAGGGTTTGCCTCTGAAGGAAAATATTACTTCTTCTGTCGCCGAATCGGCGAGTGGTCTAGAGTGGCTTTTAGGTTCTAAGGATAAGGTTTGTTTGACGTCAGAGCGGCCTTCGAAGAAACGAAAGCTTCTAGGCGGTGATGCTGGGTTGGAGAAAGTTTTAGTTGCCTCTTCTTGTGATGGAAATTCATCCTTGTGCCATTTTTGCTCCGGAGGGGACACTGGAAAAGAGTTGAACCGGTTGGTTTCTTGTAGTTCTTGTCAGGTTTCTGTTCATAAAAAGTGTTATGGGGTTCAAGAAGAGGCTGTGGTCCCATCATGGTTGTGTACTTGGTGTAAGCAGAAGAGTAGTGATAGTAGCAGGGCTTTAGAAAAACCTTGTGTCCTTTGCCCCAAGCAGGGTGGTGCTTTGAAACCAGTTTTTCGGAAGGTTGGAAGTGACGGGTCTGCAGAATTCGCTCACTTGTTCTGTTGTCAGTGGTCACCTGAGGTTTATATAGAGGACTTAGTGAAGATGGAGCCAATTATGAATGTAGAAGCAATAAAGGAAACTCGTAAAAGGTTGGTTTGCACCATATGCAAAGTGAAGTGGGGCGCTTGTGTTCGATGCAGCCATGGTATGTTTCTTTCTTCCTTTGTCATATGCCATTCTGCGTTTCTCTTTCGGCTGGTAGAACAGGAGAGACTAGTAATTGGAGTATTTAGTATTTACCTCTGTCAATATTTCAGCAAATACAAATGATGATTCGTGAATCCCGATGAATGCTGTTACCGCCCTTTGTCGTAGTGTTTACTTTGTAATTTTTATGACAGAAATCTGTCAAGAATATTGGGGGAATATGGATATTAACATTCCCTGATTTTCAGACTTTATGTTAATGAGAATATGCTAACATGCCCATTTTCTTGGAATGGGTAATTCTATGATTTCCTTGAGTCTCTCTCTCTGTTAGTCTCTGACTCTCTGATTCTCTCTCTCTCTCTTTGTACTTTCACACCTATTAGTTTCTTCGTTTCCATATCATCTATAGTTTTCTTAGAAAGGAATAGATAAAGCTATATGCAGCTCTTGTAACCCTGTAGGTCTATTATTCTACTGCCGAAAGGTCTTGTCCCATCAGCTCTTCTATTTACAAGATACTACGTGATCCTTGTTTTACCTCGTAGTAGTCTCTTTGGCATCATTGATACACATAAATTATGTGCTTTCATATGCTCTATTCTTTACCAGCTTCTTGAGGACCAATTATACAGTCCAAATTTAGAGTTCTTTGCTACTTTTGGCTTGGCATTAAATAGGCCAAACTTTTGGTCCATTGGAGGACATGATCTCTTTAATTTCAGGGTTTGTTCTTGCACTTTTTGGGCAGTCTAGGTTGCTGGAAAAAAATTCTTTTTGCTAGTTTTTTGCCACCTGAACTTTCGTGTTCTTAGCTAATTGTGAAAATTCTGCCACTTGTAAGTACTTGAGGTTCTATTCTTTCTTGTTAATTTCTCTTTTTCTGAGTTTTTAAAGTGAACAAGCCCTGTATTTTTAATAACTGAGCTTTGTGCGTTTCTTGAGCTAATTGTTGCAACTTTAACCGTTTAACGAACTTGGTTCTGTTAAAAACTGAGATTTTGTGTTTCTCTAGCTAATTTTTATGACTTTGACATACTTGTGCTGATAATGCTAGATAAGTTGTCTTCTCTTTTGGATTATGTTTCTCCTCATCTATTATTGTTTTTGGGCTCAGGAACTTGCAGGACTGCTTTCCATCCTTTATGTGCAAGGGAGGCTAGAAACAGAATGGAAGTTTGGGGAAAGTATGCTCATGATAATGTAAGCGTCCTTTTCTTTTTCTTCTAGTATCTGAGTTATTGTTTCATTATAGTAGTTGCTACTCGCTAGTACTTTTGTGATAATAATTAGGTTTCTGAATGAAAAAACAACTTTGCTTTATGTACTAATGCAGGTTGAGTTACGGGCCTTTTGCTCGAAGCACTCTGAAGCATTGGATAACAACAACACTTCACAGTCAGGTGACACTTCTGTAGTTGCTGGCAGTAACTCCGACTCCATCGACCATCTTCCTGAGAAGTCAAATGTTGGCTGCAGAAATGGAGATAGTACTGCAGTTCATTCTGAAGTGCCTGATAGCAATTCTGACAGATCTTGTGACAATGAATCACAAGAGAGAGGATTTACTGGTTCCAAACTAAATGCTAGACTTGTATCAGGGTGCAATGATGCACAGCCGCTTACTGAAAAGAGCAGCGAGGATGTTAATAATTTGGAATCCACTAATTATGCATTGATTTTGAAGAAGGTGTAACACACGTCCAATCCCTGAGCAGCCAATAGTGATTTTGATATTTTGTTTGAGTTCGTAGTAAGTTTAACATTTTCCAATGACGCAGTTGGTTGATCGTGGGAGAATAAATATGGAAGATGTTGCTTCTCAGATTGGCATCTCAGCGAATTCTTTATCTGCCTCACTTGCTGTAATGACAAAAATGATAGCTTTTTATGTTCCTAATTAGTTATTTATGTAATTGTAGCACATATTTGTTGGTCTTTTTGCCCATCTTGTTTTTTGTTATTGACAACTTTCTCCTAACATCTCAAATTTATTTCTGCAGGATGATACTATGGTCCCTGATATGCAATGCAAAATACTTAAATGGCTAAAAAACAATGTGCACTTGAGTACTTTACAGAAAAATCTCAGAGTTAAAATACCATCAAGGGTTTCATCCAAGGCTGAGTGTGGAGCTGTTGATGATTCCGGTACTGTATCAGTCCCAGAATCTGATATTGCTGATCCTGTAGCTGTTAAGTCCGTACCTCTGAGGCGAAGAACTAAAAGCAATCTTGGGATTTTGAATGATCCCAAAATGTTATGCTCACCACAGGAGATTTTCAGCAATAAAAAGACTTTAGTGAATGAGGTTAAGGTGGATCAACGTGTTAATGAGGAACCTGAAAATTCAAATGAAGCAACCATGCCTCATGCAGTTGAGAAGGTAATATACATTTACAAACATCTGCTTATTAGTTTTCTAGTAGTTAAAAAGTTGCTTACTATGTTTTCTGTTTCTTGTGAAGTAAATAATAATAAAAGAAAAAATGAAATCGGAAAGAGAAAATTGAAGTGGAACCATTTGTGTATATGCGTACATGTGTGCGTATGCAGACCTGATGGAATTTTTTTGTGATACTTCAAACCAGTGTTGTAGCCTTAGAGTTTTTGCAATATTTGCATTTGCATATTTTGTTTCTGTGCATCTTTGCCTGGTTTCTTTCAAGGCTTCCTCTCTTTCAGTGGAACTTTAGTTGCAAATTCCATTTTTTTTTTTTTTTCAATATATGTACATAATTTACTTTGTATCTATTCCAGAACTTGACTAAGCGGGAAGGTGTTCATCATTCTTCATCTGTGCGCGCAAGTGAAGGTATGATATTCTCTACATCCTTCTGATCCAATTCTATGTTGGTTAGATGCCTTTTACTTATGCAGATTTTCTTAACAGCTGTTTTAGAAATTATTCCCATAGAAGAAAAAGAAAAGATATTCATTAATTGTTAGTTTGTTAGTTTGATATTGCTAAACTGAAAACATTCATTAGTCCATCTAAAACACCACTCCTTTAAAGCCTTCCATTGAGAATGCTTTTGATTTTTTTTTTTTTTTTTTGGGTAGTTTCGTTAGTTTTCAGTTTTCACCATATTTTGGAACCAGTAACAGTTCACATTTTGCATATTGTTATTGGATGTAATATGTATGAACTAGAGCTGAAAGGGGGTAATTCTTGAAATATGGATAATGGAAGTGCAAATCAAGGTAAAAAGTGATTTTGCTCAACCTATACATGGTTCACTTCAAGGTCGTTAAGATGACGATTGCTCTCACCTGACAAGGACTTGGGGAGGAATCTGCATAATTTATGCTTGGTACCGGTATTATGGACATGATAAACCAATTTCATTTTCTGCTTGGCAAATTACATTGCCTGTCCAAAAATTGTTATGTATAATAATAGTCGGGTTGGTGTCTGTTGATACTAGTGTCTGACATTAATATGTTGTGGACACTTGGCATCTTTTCTTTTGTAGCGAAGCTATAGATTTATATTACAGTGAATATAAGTGTTCTTCATAGTGATCTTCATGACGCTGTTCTATTCTCTTTTTACCAAATTAGTGTATGTTCAGCAGGCAGCCCAGCTGAACCCTTGAACTGTATCCCTCAACAAAGTGGCCAAGCAGATGAGGGTACTTTGGTGAATGGGGATGGAAATCGACTTTGTTCAGCTGCAGATTTAGTTGTTCCTGATATGCAGTAAGTTTTGAACCTATTTAATATTTTTATATGTGATAATCTGTTCAAGACGCATTGTTAGATGATTTTGTTTTGAGCTTTGGGGAATTTGCTTAATATTGCTTCAAGCATCCCACTCATTTCATGGCAACTTCTCAATATTTGTACCCATTTGTAATACAGAAAAACAGAAGCAGAACCAGTTCCCAGCTTCTATATCCATCCAGATATTCAAAAAAAGCTACTGCAAATGCAGAGCGGGGTGGATTTGAAAAGCAGCCCAGCGTGTGATTTTAGCAATGGTAATGTGTTTTATGTTTTCTTGTTCCTACTATGGATGGGTCTAACAGGTATTGGACTTTGCAGGTTCCAGAGATGGGGAATGTTCTCCTTTTGAGTCGGCCACTAGTGCCAGTGTTTGCTGTAATCACCAAAAACATCCAAGGTGCGACGAGATAATGGGCAATGATGATGTACGGAGTCTAGAACAGTTGGTTAAAGCTAGGAACATGGGGATTATGCAACTCTCTCCAAAAGATGATGTGGAAGGAGAAATCATTTATTTCCAGCACAGGTTGCTGAGTAATGCAGTTGCGAGAAAACAATCAACTGGTCTCTGCACTATTAACTTCTTGATAACATTTGTAGCGCTTTGGTTTTGCTTCATGATGCTTAACTGTAAGGTTTTTTTTAAATCTTGTTTTTGCAGATAAGTTAATATTGAATATTGCTAAGAGTCTGCCTCAGGAGATTGAGCTTGCACGGATGAGCAGATGGGATGCTATGCATGTTAACCAGTATCTTTGTGAGCTTAGGGAGGCAAAGAAGCAGGGCAGAAAGGAAAGAAGGCATAAAGAAGCACAAGCTGTGCTAGCAGCTGCAACTGCAGCTGCTGCGGCCTCTTCGAGGATCTCTTCATTTAGGAAAGACGCCTGTGATGAAACTACTCATCAGGAGGTATCTACCTGTTTCTTATCTGAATTATGTTTTCTTTTTATAGCTTATAATAGTAGTTGGTCATTCACCGCTCTAATTACTTTGCAGAACATGATGAAGTTGAACACTACCAGTGGGAGGTCTGGCAGTTGCTCTCAGCCAATCCCTCGGGCAAAAGAAACACTTCAGAAGGGGGCTGTTCCAAGGGTTTCATTGGAGAAGCATTCTGATTTTGCACCGTCAGTTGTAGATTTCTCTAAAGAACACCCTAGATCATGTGACATCTGCAGACGTTCTGAAACAATGTTAAATCCCATCTTAGTTTGTTGTGGCTGCAAGGTAGGTTTGTCTTTCGTATTGCTTTTCTTGTGAATTCATAATCAGGTTTAGTTTTGACCGAACCTTTTTAACAGGTTGCAGTTCACCTGGATTGCTATCGTAGTGTTAAAGAATCTACAGGCCCGTGGTACTGTGAGTTATGTGAAGAATTGTCATCATCTAGGAGTTCTGGAGCTCCTGCTGTTAACTTCTGGGAGAAACCTTATTTTCTTGCTGAATGTGGGTTATGTGGTGGTACTACTGGTGCTTTTAGGAAATCATCTGATGGTCAATGGGTCCATGCTTTCTGTGCTGAGGTTAAACTTATTTTTGCATTGAAGCATTGAACAAACATTGAAGCATTGTTTAAATTTTTCTTTCCGGAAATTGATATTTCGCATCTCTTAACATTTTGTAGTGGATCTTTGACTCGAGATTTAAAAGAGGACAAGTAAATTGTGTTGAAGGAATGGTACGTGAACGGTGAACGGTGAACGTATTAGATATACCCAAAAAAAAAAAAAAAGAATGATTTTGATTGCTCATATTTGCAGTTTGTGCCTGGTTTTCTAGTTAGAGTGGGCTAGCAGTTCTGTTGACATATCTATGCTTTCACATGTTTTTGAATGTCAGGAGACAGTTTCCAAGGGGGTTGACCTATGCAATATCTGTCGTCGCAAACATGGTGTCTGCATAAAGGTAAAAGTGTGTTCTTTTGTGAACTTCTGTCTTAAACTGAAGTGTTTGTCAATACTGTAGCTAATTGTCAAGAAACTTATTTCTTTTCTGCAGTGCAATTATGGCCATTGTCAGGCCACATTTCACCCATCATGTGCTAGAAGTGCTGGTTTTTACATGAACATAAAGAGTTCTGGTGGCAAGCAGCAGCACAAGGCTTACTGTGAAAAGCATAGCGTAGAGCAGAGGGCAAAGGTCATAATATTACTCTTGCTAGAATTCATGCATGTTTATGGTCAATGATTTTATTTCTTAATTCTATCACTTTTAGATGGAATGATGCCTCCACGGATTATAGTTCAGTTCATATGCCTAATTCTGTTGCCTTAATTTGCTCAGGCTGAAACACAAAAACATGGAGTCGAGGAGTTAAAGAGCTTAAAACAAGTTAGAGTAAGATTTTCAGCTTTTGATTCTCTTTTCATGTTTCAGTTTATATCTATGCATCTTTGCGCACAAATATTTACTTGCGTAGAAGTGTCAAAATGTGTCATCAATGCAGCCATATCTGCTAAAGAAGAAAATTTATTGATTGTTTATTAATAATCTTATCTGATAACTTTTGGGACTTAGGGCCCTTGTATTTTCTAGCTTAATGCCCGTGTTAATCGTGATTGGACTTGAAAACATTAAATCTATTGTACTTTTGAAGTGAATCAATACGTGGATTCTGTATCTATTTCAATTGGTAGCCATATTTTCATGTGTTTCTGTTTTCATCTGATATTCATTCTTATTTAAAAACATTAAAATATATTGTGGTTGGACTTACATTAAAGTATGTCTTTTTTAAAAGTGAAATAAATATAAAAGCAGACACACACGCACACAATTAATTACACGTGGGAGAATTAATTTGCGAGTGGTGAAATTATCTCCATACATTTCGAACCATAAATTCTTTTGGTTTGCACTTTTCTTTTCTTTTTTTTTTTTTTTTTTTTTTTTTGGGACCTGGGGTTTGGAGGATTTGAGCTCATAGTACATAGGAGGTGGGTGTGGAATTACTGTTAGGCTAATCTTGCAACAACTTGTTTTATTATCCTGTATTACCTAATTAAATCTTGCATGAACGCTTGTTTTACAGGTTGAACTAGAGAGGTTACGACTTCTCTGCGAGAGGATCATCAAACGTGAAAAATTAAAGGTATGGGGTTGGAAAAGAAATCTCTTGGAGTAATATCTGTCTATTGCGTGGAACCACAATTAGATTGAATTAGGAATGGTTTGTGTTGTGTGTGTACATTTGTGCGTGCGTGCAATTTTTTGCATCTGTTCTAATCATGCGCAGTTGCTGATACTGTTTCTTATCTTTCCTTTTGGGATTTGTACAGCGGGAATTGGTTCTTTGCTCGCATGACATACTTGCGGTGAAAAGAGATCATGTTGCTCGTTCTGCACTTGCACGTAGTCCCTTTTTTCTTCCTGATGTTAGTTCAGAATCGGTTACAACATCTCTAAAGGGCCACACTGATGATTATAAATCTTGTAGTGAAGCAATTCAAAGGTCAGATGACGTAACTGTGGATAGCACAGTTTCTGTAAAGCACCGAACTAAAGTTGCCGGCACTGTGGATGACCAAAGGACAGAAGATGACTGTTCTACATCCCAAAACCATTTTACCCGGAAGCCTATGGAGAGGACGCACTTTGCAGGGAAACACATTCCTCATAGACCTGTCTTGACACGTAATCAAACGGATGATGGAGAGTGGAGGTCAAACTCTAAGAAGGTATTTTACTCTACACAATTTTTGTAAATATTTTATCCTTGATTTTTGTTGGGTTTTGCTTTTAAATTAGACATGACAGCCAAACTTGCTCATTCAAGTCCTAAATCACAGCCAGAGACATTTGAGAAAGAACTGGTAATGACATCGGATCAAGCATCTGTGAAAAACATGCGGTTACCTAAAGGTTATGCGTATGTTCCTGCCGATTGCATTTTAAATGAGAAGCAAATCAACCATGACGCCGGTTCTGACGAACCACTGGATCGTGGTGGGTAGCATAGTGGCACACTTTCTTTGGTGTTTGATTGTCTACTTGAGGACCAAAAAATCATCCCGGATGGTAATTTGGCCGCAACTGCCGCAGGGAAAAAAATGTGGTCTCGCAAAACTGCTGCCATGCTAGTCTGTTTATGGGGAACCCGCGGGATAGGGCTCTCGCCAGTGCCACCCCCCGCGAAGAAATCACGTTCTGTTTGGGCTGGGAACTGGGAGGTTTTTGCACATTCTGTTTGGGCTGGGAACTGGGAGGTTTTTGCAGCAATTGTTGTATATTCTTTGTGAGAGTAACTGTACAGTGGGTGGAAGGGGCTTATTCCATTTACATTTATTAGAAGGCAACGTTTCTGTTTTTTTTTTTTTTTTTTTTTTTTTTTTTTTTTTTTTTTTTTTTGGGGGTTTCCTTCTAGAGTGGTCTAAAAAAAAAAAAAAGGAGAGATTTACTTGTAACCATGTACACGAAATTAAAGGTATCACTTACTAAGCCTACTCCTGTAAAGTTTAGTGTATATAACCTCACCATATTAATCCTCTAAAATTGCGCGCGGCGTTTGATTGGAGCGTTTTATTTTTGGTAATTCAAGTTCCAACCACGTTTTAGTATCTCTCGGACTTCTCATTTATATTTTATTTTCTTGTTCTCTATATTTTGATGTAGAGAAAAACTGTTCTTCTGTTTTGCTTTGCTTCTCTGCGTGAAAGCTTCAAAATTTTCCTATTCCTCTTTCGAAATTACTGGTGTAGTCTTGCAAAAAGAAGATTCAATTTATAGCAAGTCTGCAGCATATTTTATAGCATATTGCCATATTCAACGCAATGTCAAATACCAGCACTCGTGTATTGAAATTTCTTCAATGCTTACGTACCAGTAAATAAATGCATATACGTCAGGTTAATAATATTTATTAATAAGATCATCTCTAATATAAATGTTAATATTAATTATATATATATATTTTTATGAAAAAGTGTGATATGATATGTTATTTTTATTTTTATTCTAATGCATAATGTCTTTTGAAATGTTAAATTTATTTATTTTTTTTTTATAATTATTAAGCTTTGAAAGTTGTAAAAGCAAACTTTTATGTTTAAAATAATTAAAAAATGTAAAAGTTACATTATGAAAAAGTAAACATTTCAATTAATAACAATTAAATGTTAAATTTCCCATATACTATATTTAGGTGGGAAATTTGTCACAAAATATAACATATGAGAAATTTAGTACAATAAATAACATTGCATTAGAGTGTTTTTTACACTCAAATGTTAAATTTACAATTAGCACATCAATTATAGCATTACATTGGAGATGCTCTAAATATGCTATTTACTACCATAGTAGTTCTATTCGCATACATCTCTTTACTCTCTACACTCATTTCTTAATACACTGCATGTAATTTTATAATGATCTAAATTTATTTTTTATATATTCCTATTATTCTAAAATTACGGTTAATTATTTTTATAAGATTATTAATTCTTTATAACTTCAATATTCTTTCACACCAACCGTTTCATTTTTAATTGGTAACTTTAGTAGTTCATTGCTCTCTCTCTCTCTTTATTGTAACGTTAGGCATGGAGATTTTTTCATACAAAAAGAATATTTACTATTACAATTTTTTAAGAAAAATAAAGGACATTTAGTATAAAAAAATTTACTATTACATTCCTAAAAAGAAACATAAAAAATGTACATTTGCTATCAATAATTTTCAATAGTAAACGCCCTTTATTTTTCAAAAAAAAAAAAAAAATTAATAGTAAATTTTTGTTATGTATGAGAAAATGCTTCATGCTTAAAGTTTCAACCAAAAAAAAAAAAAGAGAAATAATAATATTAAAGTAACGAATTAGAATGTAAAGGTGGGTGTGAAAAGAAAAATAAAGTAATAAAAAATTAATAATTTTATGAGAATCGTTAAGGGTAGTTTTGGAATAATAAGAGTGTAAAAGGTAAATTTAATAATATGAGGTGCGTTGAGTAGAATAAAAGAGTATGTGAATAGAATCAGCATGACTACAATTATTGTGAAGGTGTTAATACTCATGCGTACATAAACTAAAGACAATCAACCTTAAGACATGTACCCTTGACATAACATCTCAAAATATGCATGTTTGTCGATCGATCAGAGTTTTCTAACAATTATAAAGGAGCGTTTCAAAGAGCTGTGAGTGTACTTAATTGTCGTGTCGTTTCAATTTTTCGTTGTGGGAGCTCTGTGCATATTTTATTCCTCCAGCATTTCACTAGAGCCGGTGAAACTTATCATTTGGTCGGGCTTGGTCGGGCTTAAGTTTGGGAAATAGTAGAAAATAGGTCAATATGAAAAGCTTAAGAAAGGAAATAGGCCAATTTTTAGTTATTTTATTAACTTGTCAAGTTATGGTTCATAACCAGATAAGTTATGGACAAACTTGTCAGTTATGGTTCCCGGACAAGTTATGGATAATTTAATAACATTTTATGGTTCATAACCGGTTATGGACTTAATAATTTGGTCTTATGGGGCCTTTAATTTTAATTCATCTCAAATTTTGGCTCATTTTCCTCTTTCTCCCCTTAAGTTTTTGCATGTATTGCCAAGTCATTTGTAACATCATTAGTGTTTGATTGATCACTAATCCAACGGATATAATCATAACAATTGATCTGTTTACCAGGGATTTTAAAAAACCAGGGAATCACATAAGCTGTTTTTCCATTTTTATTTTTTAGTCATCCAATGTCTTTTCATTTAGTACATGGTTTACTATTAACCAATATATTTTCCAATCTAACCACCATCTATCTCCATACATATAAATGTCAAAAGATGTTAATGTAGGTCAGTGTTTCGGTTGAAACGCTCGTTTTGACCTTTTTTTTCCCTCTCTCTCTCTCTCTCTCTCTCTCTCTCTCTCTCTCTCTCTCTCTCTCTCTCTCTCTCTATTTCTTCCTCTACCTCTTACATTTTCAGATATGATGAAATATCTTTTCTTTGATTCGTCTATATCAAAATTTTTTTACTAAATATGTTCATTTTAAATGCTTCTTTTTTTTTTTCCTGTGAACCTAAATGTATTTTTATATCAAAAGTAATCCTCAAAAATGTTTTTTCTAACTATCCCATTAAAGTAATTTGTTCTCATATGTGTCCTTACGTACGTACGCTCAACTATTACTTTCTCATGTGCTTCTCCTAAATTTTTTATTATCCAATTTGTCCTACTAAAATAATTTCTTTTTCAAAATGTGCTCTACCTATATATATATATATTTAACTAAAAGAATAATAAATCAAGATAAAAACTAACTGTTAAAGAAACTTTCAGATCGATCCACGTGCTTTTAAAACTAATAATACTAATAAAGATAAATTACATCATCACTCCTTTACATCTCATATGTGCATCAGGATTGGAGATAAAAAGGAAGCATATGGAGAATATCCTAGTGATAGATTTCAATGAGCTTGATGGAGATAAAAGAAGTGATACAATGGCTCTCTTAGACCAAGCTTGTGAGAAATGGGGCTTCTTTCAGGTAAAGATTATCACTTACATTCATATATATATATATATATATATATATATATAAAACATTTATATATATATAGACTATAGTTATATTATTTTTCTCGAATCTAATGTTATAACCATCTTATACTTAAAAACATTATTTGTGTTGTTTCATGCAGATAAGAAATTACGGAATTGACACAAAGTTGATGGAGAGTGAGGCAGTTGGTGAATACACACTACGAGCAGAATCTAAAGCAGAAGTTTTATGAGTCAGAGATAGCTAAAAGATTGGAGAGCAAAGGGCATACCTTTGACGTAGACTGGGAAAGCAGCTTTTTTATCCAACATATATAGAAGAAATTGAAAACCTTCCAAAGGAATTTTGGTAACCATACAATTTACACACACACACACATATATAGGTAAAGTCTTAAATTTGATGCCAGTATAGTCCGACCAATGTAAGTTTTTTCGTATATATATGTGTAGCATTGTTCGTTCGTGTGTGTAATTTTTTTCGTAGATCTGTGTAATACACAATGTTAAATGAGGTGATTCTTATATATTCACATATACATACACATCCCCCTCCCTCCAACACACTTTTGTGACGTGTAAGCTATACAACGGTGGATGAGTATATAGCTCAAGTTGTCAAGTTGGCTGAGAAGCTTTCGGAGCTTATGTGTGAGAACCTTGTAAGGGTGCTTTCTCAGGGACCAGAGGTCCTTCTGTGGGGTCTAAGGTGGCGAAATACCCGCATTGTCCGCATCCAGAATTTGTGAGAGGACTTAGAGAGCACACAGATGCTGGTGGGATCATAATCATGCACCACAATGACCAAGTCCCCGGTCTCCAATTCCTCAAAGACGGCGAATGGATCGCGGTTCCGCCGTCGAAGAACAACACCATCTCCGTCAACACAGGTGACCAAGTTGAAATATTGAGCAATGGAAGGTACAAAAGTGTTCTGTACTGTGTCATGGCTGAAAAGAACGGAAGTAGACCGTTCGTTGCCACCTTCTATAACCCCGCTGGTGACGCCATAATTATCCTGCTCAAAAACTGCTGTACCCAAATCACTTACGTTTCCAAGATTACCTGAAGCTTTATGCTGCTACAAAGTTTGCTGACAAGGGCCCCAGATTTGAATCCATGAAAAAAAAGGCTCTTTACACATATAGCAAAATTTAAATAGTGAAGTTTATACATAGCGTTTAGCGTAATATGCAATAAATATTGAGTATTACGTGTGGACATCAAAAGAGGTGCGCATATGAATAAACGATGTCATACGTACAAACAAAAAATGTTATATTTGTTGGACTGTACGGTCACTTGACTTACAACTTTACCTATCTATATGTAAGGATTTGCCAGCCCCTTTTGTTTTTGCTTTGTTACCCTTAAAATGAACATCAAAAGAAAATAAAAAGTATCCCAGACAAAGTATGTTTTTTTTTTTTTTTTTTTTTTTTTTTTTTTCACCCCTCTCCATCTTAAGAAGGAAAGTTGCAATCTCGTGATTCAAAGCAAAGACAAATATGATGTTTATCTATATTCTTAATTAGTTTTGAGTGTTGTTGAAAATTAAAATGTGGGAAACTGATGAATTAGTTTAAGATAGTACACAAAACAAAGTTGATTGATGAGATATTTAGGGGATGTTTAGTTGGAGAATTCAAAGTATGATTTGAATCATGGTTTATGGTTTGTTACAGTGTTTTCTCTCACAAAAAATAAATATAAATAAAAAATAGTTCTGATCTCATGATCTAATTCATGAACCAAACGTCTCTTAAACTTTCTACTACGTATTTTCCATGTGGATTGACATTTGCCGAAACACCTAAAACGGTTACATCTTTGGTATGTTGCATCGCTGCCCTTCCTTAGCAATGTCATTGTGCAATCGGTCGCCACCTATCTTGCCGTCTAGTCAATGTGTGCTCCTCTTCCCTCTCCTCAGCGCCTCTCTTGTCAAAAACACAAGATCTTGGCGGTGAGAGATTGTTCTGCCTTCGTCGTTCTTCTTCGCCCAGACGTTGTCGGAGTAGAAGAAAAGGAGACCTCATCGTAGAGGAGCTCGAGCCACCAACAATGGTGGTGATGGTTTATTATTATTTATTATAGTTTTTCTCTTATATTATTTATGATTTTTTTGTTTTTTTTTTAAATATTCTGATGGTTGAATTGCCACCAACAATGGTGATTTTCTGTGTATACCAGTCATAATACTGGTTGGTGTCTTAGTGGATAGATATTGTTGACGGTCAAATTTCGTCAACAAAAATACGCCGGATCACCCTCTGGTATCCCGCTGGGTTACCGGCTAGAAATTAACTGTATATTTGAAATTATGCCATGAAGTGTGTGTTTGCACTATTATGGCGGAAAATAACACGAAGGTAATGCTTAAATGTAAAGACACACAGGGTTTATAATGGTTCACTCTGTTAATCAAGAGCTACATTCACTGTATTTTTTGTATATATTTTATGTTCTCTAATTACATTTAAAAAGAAGAACCTCCCGAGCTTGGGGCTTTGCCCATCTTTTATAGCCCAAGTTTACTTCATGGGCAGTTTTCCTCTGTAGACCTCCACTCGAGTGCCTGCCATCCTATGGGCCTAGACCCATAGCTAGCTAATCACCTTTTGGACTATTCATTCATCTAATTAGTCCTCTATTACGGCTCTGCACTCCCTGTAACCTTCCACCGTCTACTTGTGGGTGGTTTAGGGTTTTGTAATTAATGTCTGCATTACAGACATCCTTTAAATCCAGACATAACTCCAAAAGGGGGGTCCCACGTTTATACGGTCGGCGTTGTACTTGAGTGATAGAGCTTGATGTAGACCCTTTTTTCTGGTAGACCTTAGCAAGATCTTCGATGCGGGCGAGCTTGATAGACGTCGAGGGTTCATGGAGTTGGTGACCTGATGGGTCGACGCCTTTGTCCAGGTAGCTATTATGGGGTCACGTGGAGCGCTACCGTTGACTGACGTATCCAAATGTATTTTTTTGTACAACAGATACCAACTGGTGAAGGGAACTATTTTTTCCTGTTAATTTTTTCTATGCTTCTCTATTATCGTGAATGATTTTTGCGGTTTTTTGGGTGATTTTGGTGAAATAGAATAGCAATTTGCCTTTCCATCCCGAATATTATCATTAGAATAACAATTTATTATTTTGGTGACTGATTCTTTCCATCCCGCGATTAAAGTAAATAGCAATTTATTATTAAATAATTTATGCTATTTATTTATGCCCAATATTTATAAAGAATATCTTGCCTTATTTATGCTTTATAGTTATTGTTTTTATGTAAAAATTATTTTTAAAAAGAGAAAATAGTTTAAAAGATTCTATCCAAAATTTAATAAGAGATATCATTTATAGAATACTTTTAGAGTCGGAGACCGTTTATGAAAAAAAATTAACTACAAAGACTAGTTGTAGAAATAGAAAAAAATTCAGAACGAAATTTAACTCTATTTTTTAAGGAAATAGTAGAAAATAGACCAATATAAAAAATTTAAGAAAGTATATAGGCCATTTTTTAGTTATAGAAATTAATAGGTCATAACTTGTCAAGTTATGGTTCATAACCAAATAAGTTATGGACAAACTTATTAAATTATAGTTCATAACCGGACAAGTTATGGATAATTATGAATAATAACTTGTCAAGTTATGGTTCATAACCAGACAAGTTATGAACGAAAATAATAATTTAGCCTATTTATTAACTTATGAAAATTATTGACATATTAATTTTAATTAATCTATAATTTTGACCTATTTTCCTCTTTCTCCTTATTTTTTATAATAAATATGAAATTTTATTAAACATATCCCGCAAAAAGCGAGCCCGTGGGCCCGGCCCATAGTGATTTCTCTCTGTCAAATTCCATTCATTTCGAGTTAAAGTTCTAACTGGATGGGCTTTTCGAAGCTTTCCATCGAGAAATGGGTTCGATAGAAGCTCCGAGCGCAGAGAACGGCTCCGCCGCCGGCAATGGAGCGCCGCAGCCGGAGAATGGCACGACGACCCCGGAGACGGAGGCGTTGAAGAAGCGAAAATCGAGCGTGCTTCCCTTGGAGGTCAACACGCGCGTTATGTGCCGTTGGAGGGACGGGAAGTACCATCCCGTCAAGGTCATCGAACGCCGCAAAGTTCCCACCGCTGGCTCCAGCGAGTACGAGTATTACGTCCATTACACCGAATGTAAGGTTTTCCCAATCCTCGTTGCATTTCTACGGTTAGGGATTTTGGTTCGGAGCTGTGGTTAGACCTTAATTTTGTGCTCTTGTTTGTGTTTGGATGAATTAGGGTTTCGGTTTGGACGAGTATGTTAGGGGTGGTTTGGTTTCCGGTATCATTATTTTATTGCTGATTATAGATACATACTTTTGCACTTCCCAATTTCTCAAAGTTTAGGTTTTGGGTTAGGGTTTGGTTTGATGCTGTTGCTAGACCACATTTATGCCTTTTTTTTTTTCAGGAATTGAAATTTTGGTTATGATAAGAATTTTGGTTTCTGATTTTGTTGCTGGATATCTAAGAATTTAGTGAACATTGATTAAAGGCGGTTTGAGTTGGGATAGGTCCTTGGAAATCATTTGATGGACGTCATCAAGTGTTGAAAAGCGCCTTAAATTGTCTGGATAACCACAGCATGTTGCCCTTTTGGCAATCAAAGGGTGATAGGATGAGCTTGCTGGATAAGTTTGTTAGAGAAAGGTTGCGGAACGCATATTTTAGCAATGTTGAGAAGCAATGGATTGGTTGGTTTTGTAAGAGTTTGGATTATAAATTGTGTATCAAAGAAATGGGAAAGAAGTCTATGTATGCCTGTATGTATTTTTTTGGTAGAAAATTCGAGATAAAATAGTCCATGCTTGGTGTCTATGGATTTGGAGAAAAGAGTTCTAGAGTAGGTAACCCAAGAATTGCCATTGAGATGTGATATATGATAACAATCTACAACTTAATATGTAGAGGTTGTAATTGTGTTGGAAAGTAGAAGTTCAGAAGAAAAGTCTGTGTGTATACTGTATCCATATGGGATGAAGTTTTAACTTTTTGACTTACACTTGCTACGTTATTAGAGCTGGAAGCCAACTCTCTGAAAATTCAAAATTGCACTATCTAAATGAAGAAGTTGAAAGTTTTTTGTCGTCAATATGTGTAATGACATGTCCAATGAAAAGCACAAGTCTCTTCCTCGAGAAGAGTGAGAAAGAATATGAAATAGTTTTCCAAGGATAAGTTAGAAGTAAATACGAGCACTTCAATGGAGAGGCATAAAGAGTGAGGCCGTAAGAGAATATGTTTAGGAAAATAGGAAATAAAGAATAAAAAAGAAAAAAAGTTGGAACCTATGAGTTCTCAATATCGAGTCATAACAGAAGATTTTCTTTTTGTGTCACTCTCCTTGCTAGATGGGTGTGTAACTCATACATATTATAGCAAACTGATCATGTATGGTGTTGTTTCATTTCATTGCTATTTGATCATCTTATGAGTATCCTATTGGAGCATGTGCAGGTAACTTTTCGAATTTGATAGGAAAACTACAGACCAATCCTGTTCTATTTTTGGTGCTAAATTTGACTTATGCCAAGTTTTGGCATTTGTAGAAAATTGCCAATTTTACGTTTTGAAACTTTAAATAGTTGTCCAGTTTACCATGTCAAAAGCCACAACTGATGGCCAAAGGAAATTTTGGAATCTTTGTATATAAGAACATGAGAGTATATTATTATTTTGAGGAATGGGGTGGAGAGAAACGAATTGTCATTCCAATATTATTCGTTTTAGCACTAAATAGTACTTAAATTGGTGGGATAAAATGATATATTAAAATTGAATGTAGCATTTAACAACTTTCAGCAGCCTATTGTACTCGATTGTGTAATGAACTTCTAGAATACCAACAATTTTTTACTAATATCCATTTCCTGTTTCTTTTGTGATAGTTAATAGGAGGCTTGATGAATGGGTGAAGCTTGAGCAACTTGATCTTGATTCGGTAGAGACTGATGTTGATGAGAAAGTAGAGGACAAGGTGATGCTGGGTTCTTTAATGGAAAACTATTCCCAAAAACTTCATTTCTGAGCTGCGAGTTGTGCTGATATCTTCCATAGTGTTGGAGATGGATATAGAAGTGTTCTTATATTTCCTTTATTATAAAAGTTAATTTTCAAGTTTTTCTTTTTAATATATTTTTTTTCCAGATGTTTTGATTGGTTAATTTTGCAATGAGGGCTTTTTAGGTTACGAGCTTGAAAATGACACGACATCAGAAGCGGAAAATCGATGAGACGCATGTGGAGGTATGCACAAGTCACTGTTGCTATTACATGTTTGTTATTGTGGTTTTTGCAAATCATTGCCGTTCTCCTCATCAGAGGCGGATCATGTTAATAGGCCCTAAATGTGAGGATAAAGAGTATGTTTATTAATTGAATATCATAGAATAGAGAGAAGTTGAAATTAGACAATGCATGTTTGGAGCATGAAGGGGGGAAAACGGGAATAATAGATTGGAGTGAGGATATAATAAAAATTATGTTTTGTGGCTTGGAAGTGGAAAAAATTACAGTAGCAAAGATTGTGATCTTCAATTCTTCATGAATTGCTAGTCATAGTTGCATTCTTAACTTCTGAGGAATAGATTCATCCCCCTCTCCTACGGCCTTCCACACAAAGGACAAACATATACTTGGGTGCAGCATACCAAACTATTTTGGAAGTCTGTGTATAGATTTATGGCTGGGAATGGAGTGCGATTTAATTAGGCAGAATCCAGTGAGATTTAACAAATGTTCCTCGGTCTATTTGTCAAATGTTTGGATGACATAACCTTGAGATGTCTTTCACAATATAGGGCCATGAAGAGCTTGATGCTGCAAGCTTGCGTGAACATGAAGAATTCACAAAAGTGAAAAATATATCAACTATTGAACTTGGAAGATATGAGATTGAGACATGGTACTTCTCCCCCTTTCCAGCAGAATACAATGACTGTTTGAAGTTGTATTTTTGTGAGTTTTGCCTCAATTTCATGAAGCGCAAAGAGCAGCTTCAAAGGCATATGGTGAGCCATGTTTCAAGTTCTTCATTTTGCTCTTTACAGTGTCTTGCTTGTAAAGAAAGTGCTTTCAGCAGTGAGTCTTTGGTTGATTGGATCCTTGATTACATGTTCCTAAGAGGTTTTCTTTTGCCAATTTTGTTGACCACTTTACCTAATTTGTACTCTGGTTTTCTTTTCCTGTTCATTTGCATCTTAATTCTGAATATGAAGAGGAAGTGTGATCTCAAGCATCCCCCTGGTGATGAGATATACCGAAGTGGTACACTCTCAATGTTTGAGGTAAGTTTTTCTTGCACAGCTTTTTAGTGTTTTATTTTGCATTTTAGGAAACAGATTGTGAAATGTTAAGTAACTCTGACAGTAAAGATTAAGCGAGTCTGTATGAGTTCGATGTACTTTCCTTCCCGTCCTTCATGTGCTTCAATTTAGATCATGTTCTCTTATCTTTACATAATCTTTTGTTTCTCCTCTTCACACATACCCAAGTTCCAAAGTTTATAGCTGATATATCTTTCTTTAACAGGTTGATGGCAAAAAGAACAAGGTTTATGGGCAGAATCTTTGTTATTTGGCAAAACTGTTTCTTGATCACAAGACCCTTTACTATGATGTCGATCTTTTTCTGTTTTATGTTTTGTGTGAATGTGATGATCGAGGATGCCATATGGTTGGATATTTTTCCAAGGTAAATAATGGTTCTGTTTTGTTGCTTATTTTATCCTGAAGCTTAATGCCATAAAATTTGTTTCTATTCTGTAAGCATCAGTCTTTCTACGAACTATAAATTTAGCCCAAAAAAAAAAAAATCTACGAATTAAAAAAATAAACATTGTGTGATGAGTGATGACTAACAATGACCACGTGGCTATCTTTTCTTCCCCGATGGTGCAGGAAAAGCATTCTGAGGAGTCCTATAACTTGGCATGCATTCTTACTCTTCCTCCTTATCAAAGGAAAGGCTATGGAAAATTTTTGATTGCCTTCTGTAAGCTCTCTCTCACTTAAATCCTTTTATTTTTGAACCTTTGGAAATCATAATTTATTTCTGAAGTTTGATTTTCACAATGAGATCCCGTTAGGATTATAGAAGGTTAACGGAGCTGCTTCATGGAAAATTTTTAATTATTAAATGCAGCTGTAGACTTAAAAGGGGAACAGGTGTGGGGAAAAAAATTGTTAAACAACCCTTATGGCTTTCTCTCGCTGGAGCATTATTAGGGGCCTTACCAAGAACAAGCGTTTCCTTTTGTCAATACCAAATTTGCTGCTGTATTATTTTAAGTTCGATGTTTGCACTTCTCTCTCTTGATTTCCAATATCTATGGGCAGCGTATGAACTTTCCAAGAAAGAAGGTAAAGTTGGCACTCCTGAAAGGCCCCTTTCTGACTTAGGGCTGCTGAGCTACAGAGGATACTGGACCAGGGTTCTTTTAGACATCTTGAAAAAGCACAAGGGCAACATTTCTATCAAGGTATTAATTTTCTGAATCTTCATTATATTTTACTTGGTAAGGTTTCATGCCTCTGCATCTTTGGACTTATTGAAGGTGTTTTTCCCCATTACTTGCTACGTTACTATGAATTTTGTTCACTGAGGTATTGTTGTTTATTATGACCTTTTCAGGAATACTATACTTTATATATACAGTCCAGATTCTTTGAAAAGTCCATGAATCCTGGAAAGGATATTAAATGAACTCAATTGTTTGAGAATAATGTACTGTACTTAGGATTAGTTTTCTATGCGAGTGTCTGTGTTCTTTTTTTCTTCTCTTATGAGATAGAGGGGATTAAGGCTTGTTGTTGTTATTGTTGTTGTATCTTCCCTTGTGATGCTTCAAGTTGAGATTCTCTTTTAGTAGATTTTATGAAACAAATTAATCCAAATCCTAAGAAATAAGAATTGCATATTGACCTGAGGGAGAGTTTGTCCTTCTCTATAGACCCCTGACAGACCACCTGATTTTTATGTACCCGCATGTGTACTTGTTTTCGTGTTTGAAATTTATTTTCTTATTAATTTAGCAAAAAAAAAAACAAAAACAAAAACAAAAACGAAAAACAAAAAACGAGAATTGGATATCAGCTGAGCCGTCGAGTTTTCATTTTTCTAAATTTGCTTTGTCTATCATCCTTTCGTCATATTTTTCTTCATTGTTCACTTTGATTGAGGTCTTTTTTCCCCTCTCCCTGCAGGAGCTAAGTGACATGACAGCCATCAAAGCAGAGGATATTTTAACGACCCTACAAACTCTAGAGTTAATACAATACAGGAAAGGGCAGCATGTCATCTGTGCGGATCCGAAGGTCCTGGATCGTCATCTAAAACAAGCAGGCCGTGGCGGTCTTGAGGTTGATGTTAGCAAACTGATCTGGACTCCATACAAAGAGCAAGGTTGATTAGACAACATTAAGTTGTCCAGATTAGACTGTAGACTGGTAACTCCCTTCTGCTTGTATAAATACAGTATAGAGTTTAGGATCTTTAGCAGCATCAAGCACAAAACAAAACTGTTTGTTCTTAGAGCGTAGTCTTGACATCACCCATTTGTTTCTATCACCATTTCCTGCATGTACTGATGAGACTGATTAATATACTAACGACCAGCTTTAAAGTGCTACACAGTTTTTTCTTTATTAATGAAAACAACCTTGCTATTATTACGCTACACCTAGTTCGTACTTTGTTTTCTGCTGCCCATGACGTGTGCTGAACCACTGGTACACATGAAATCAACGCCTTCTTTCTCGGTTCTTGTTTGTATTGAGATCTAAATGCTGAATTCCTCGAGTGATACCTCAATTTTTATGTCAGTTTTTTCACACACACACACATGTAACGTATATATAGTAAGGAAAAATTATTGAATTTGGACAAAAGTTAGGATATGAAGTATTTTTCGTATCTTTCTTTTGGATAAATGAGGTTAAACTGCTTGATTCGTTCTGTATGAATATGCTTCTGGTCTTTTGAACTGAGCCCGGAAATGATGACCTTTTCTGTTTTTTTTTTTTTTCCCTCCTTTTTGGGGGGAATAAAAGTAAATGGCGGGATTTCTTTTGGTAAGTCGATAAATAGCTGGATTTTGGTAAATTTAGGATTTTCTTCACGACCAAATTTGGTAAACATGGAAACTACTTGGGTTTTTTTTTTTTTTTTTTTTTTTTTTTTTTTCTATGAACAAATCTGGTAAATTTGAGATTTAACCTAATTTATCCAACGACCAAATTGATGAATACGGGATTAAATCGATTTGGGTCCGTTTAGTTTCTTGATTTGAGTTTTTAATTTGAATTGAGATGTGATTTTATGTAAAAGTTTTTTACTGTAGCAAAAAAGTTAGATGTGACTGTTTTTGAGAGCTTTTTACTATAATAAAATTCGAATCGATAAAATAAACGGGGTCTCATGAAGCCAATCTCTTTCTTTTCTTCCCTTCCTAATTATCTAACACTACCAAGACAACTTTTTGGATGTCTTGAGATAAGTTGGCAGGTTTAAGGGGAAAAAGGAGTTTAGAGTGACGATGATAGAGAAACTCCTTTTGCGTCATTTTCACACCAAAGTTAATTTCTATTTCATTTCACTTATTTGAGTTTATAATTCGAATTTTGTTACAGTAAAAAACTCTTAAAAATAATCACATTTAACTCTTTTGCTACAGTAAAAAGTTCTCACATAAAGTTACATCTTAATTCGAATTAAAAATTTGAATCAGCGAACTAAACGGGCCCTAAATAAGCTCGTGTGCGTCGGTTACTAATAAAAAGCAAGCCTAATATGAATTATCCCATTTCAAAAAACTAGTTCAACACAATTTGTGTACAATACATGGGAAAAAAAATTATGGATCCGTTTATTTTGCTGATTCGAGTTTGTAATTCGAGTTGAGATGTGATTTTTTACTGTTGCAAAAAAGTTAAATGTGACTGTTTCTGATAACTTTTTATTGTAGTAAAACTCAAATTATAAACTTGAATCGGTAAAATGAACGGGGCCTATATCGTAGCAAATCTCATAAGATTTTGTTTGAGACAAAAGAGGTTAATGGAAAATGGCAAAGATATGTCAAATATCTCCTTCATAGATTAGGCAAACTTTACGATAGTACATGTATTTTTATTCCACTGATAGAAACTGTGTTTAGCTATTGAATTAATTTTTTTACGGTCTGATTTAAAATATGAGTAATTTTATGTTATGCATTGTAATTTTTAATGTTAGTGTATAAATTTACCGTTGAAAAATGAATTCACATGGTTAAGGCCCGTATAGTTCACTGATTCGAATTTGTAATTTGAATTGAGATGTGATTTTATGTGAGAACTTTTTATTATAACAAAAAAATTAAATGTGACTGTTTTTAAAAAAAATTAACTATAATAAAATTTAAATTTTAAACTTAAATTAGTAAAATGAACAAAATTTTAATATAATAAGAGTTCACGTCTTACGATAAAATTCCGGTTTTTGTGTCAGCTGATGAACTTTTTGGCTTTTGTGACACATCTGATGATGAACTTTCTAGATGTTAGACTGTAGAGTTTCAGTCGTGTTACCAAAATCTAGAATACCTTTCTTAAAAGGTGACCTCTGCTCTTTTTGACGAGAAAGTGTGTATATGGTTATAACTTATAAGTAGCGGGAAGTGAGTTTAATCTCTTTACCGTCCTTTAACAGTAGAGTTTGATTTTAAGACATGACAACATTTTATTAATTGGGTGCTGAATAATTGAGTTGCATGACAACAGTGACCCTTCATTTTGCTCTTTCCTCCTTTTTCTTTCTTTTCTCTCTTTTACCCTTTGGTTTAAGAAACATGGAACACCTAATTTTGGAGAAAATTCTTAACAGATTACGAGTGCTAGACACCATAAAACTTATATGGGCTGTTTGTTTAAGCTATTGGGACCTTTGGGTCCAATTCTAATCGTTCTTAATAATTTGAGAGCTTTTAATTCGAGTTGATATGTGATTTTATATGAGAATTTTTTACTGCAGTAAAAAATTTAAATGTGATTATTTCTGAGAATTTTTACTGTAACAAAACTCAAATCGGTGAAATAAACAGAACTTAAAAAGTTTAAACCCGTACAGTTTGAATTGTTAAATCAAACAAGGCCTTAGCCATTTGTTAAAGCAGCTTTTTTCTTTTTGGTTGGTTAAAGAACCTCATGTTTGTGCGTTTGGTCCAATAATTAAACATCACGTCTTCTATTGCTGTTTGGTTTGCTAATAAGTATATAAGTAGTAACTAGCTAAAGAAATTAAAAGAAAAATGTCCTTCCCTAAAGCTTTAATGTTGGCTTTTTACTTGACTTCGTAGCCCCCGACGAGGCACAAAAAGTGGCAATTCTTCTATTTTTATTTACTTTTTCTCAACACCAAGGCAGGCAGTGTTAGTTTAAATCCCGGTTTGTCTGAAACTGGACCAACAGAAAGCAGGGCTTTATATTTATTTATTTTCTGATGTACATAAAGCAGGACTTGGTTGTAGCGACAACAACACGGCACGTGGTTTCCCAATATTTCCTTTTGATTCTTTAATCATCTTAAAAAACCAAATTTATCCTTAAATTTAACGTTTAGTTCATAAATTTAAAATTATAATTTATTATTTTAATTTTTAAAATTTAAATTTTTAAAAAAAAATATATAAAAAATTAAGAATCATGATCATAGACGAACCTTCAAACAGACATCTCATAAATTGTTGTGAATCAGGTTTGAATGTTAAGTATTACACCTTTGCTAGGGTCGTTCTTGGTGCATCAATACCGGTTTGTGAGTGTATCTTTTTATTTTACAATATCTACGTTCAAAGTTCGCCAGTATATTATTTCTTTTAACGTAATTCATGACATTAACGCTGACCGTTCACAACTATATTGTTTTATTTTGCAATTTCATGTTAAAATTCGCAAGAATATGACTTTTTAATTTTTCTGGCACAGTAGAAGAACCCCATAATGAAAATCGTGTGTTTTTCTCATCTTGTTTCATATAAATATTAAAGTATTTGAAGATGAGGAACTGCATTGCATATATACCTCTTCAATTGCTTTCGGTCAAAATTTCAAAAGGAAGAAAGAAAGAAAAACGGGCTTTTAGTGAACTGGAAAATTCAAAGATTCCAGTTAAAATTTGATATCTCTCAACAAAGCCAACAAGTCAGACTACTGTAATGAATATGAAAATGAAAGGCCTCAAACTTCCATATGAACATTGAGAGGGAAAAAAATTAGATCTATGAACAACAATAAATCCTCATTACGTGATCATTGAACAGAACTATGGATGTGGATGTTACATATGTAAGTATCTTGAAACATTGAATATCCAAACAATATTCCAAAATTGTTAAAAATATATATATATAAAAAAAAAATCAAAACATTTACAAAAAGAACAACTCTACCTTTCATTTTCAACTCCTCCCCATATGAGAATCATAATCATCCCCACACAAACTTAATCAAACGGTGGTGGGTTGATCAAGATGATCATAGTGATGATGTCTTGGATGATGAATCTGCTGAAGCTGCAAACCCTTCAAAGCCACCCCACCAGATCTCCTCTTCCACAAACTCTCAAGCTCCATTCCTTCTTGGGCCTGAATGGGCCTTTTCACCACCGGCAGAGGAGGGTCCAAATCCACAACACTCACCACACATTTCTCACTGTTACATACACCCCTAGAGCTACAACCACAACACCCATTTCCATTTGCACCGTTCGCCGGCGCCGGCACCCTCCTCCTGCCGTTACCGGCGACGGAGCCGGCGCCGGCGACGGGGGTATTTGTGTTAGGAGTGAGGTTTTTGCTAGAAAAGAACTTCTTGAGCTTGGAGTACTTGACAATATGAATATTATGGTTGTCGTTTTTAGTGTTGTTGTTGTTCGTGGTGTTCTTAATAAGAGTGTTGAGTGATCTGTGGGGGTTTGGGAATCCGACAACTCTGTTCTTGCGTTTGACTTGGCCGATGCAACTGATTCTGGGCGACAAAGGATCCGAGGAGGACGAGGAAGATCTGTCCACGCATCTGGGGAGGCCATGGACGTCTTTGATGGCGAGTCTTGAGCACAACATTGGTAAGAAAATTGCGTTTCTTTGATGGACTTGATGATGATGGAAACGATTGAATTCAGGACCCATTTGGCTGTTTTTGTGAAAACACGGGTTCTTGGGTTGTGTTCGTGAGGAGTTTTTGTTTGTGTTTTAGAGAGAGAGAGAGAGAGAGAGAGAGAGAGCGAGAGAGAGAGAGAGATAAAGGAAAGAGTTTTGTTTGTGTCTTTTATGGTATTCTGGTCTTTGATAGTGAGGTGATAAAAGAGGAAAGAGTTTTGTTTGTCTGAGTCTTTTATGGTATTCTGGTCTTTGATAGTGAGGTGATAAAAGGGTGTTGAGTTTGTCAAATATGTTCGACCAAAGAAGATGTTTAGATTAGTTTGTGATGTTTTTAATAATTGCGCTAGCTATTATTTTGTTTGTGTTTCTGATGAAAAACGGTTTAGAATTCTAAAAGAGAGCCGAGAGATAAAGAATGAAAATTTAGAATTTTTAGGGAGAGAAATATGAATATTCAATATTATTAATGAAAACACAGAGATTTAGGGCCGTTTGTGATAACTTGCACTTGTGCATTTAAGTAGGATAAATATAAGTTGTAATTTTTTAATTAGTGTTTAAATAGTGTTGAAATAGTATTTTTATATCTAAGCAAAGTTTTTGAATTTATTTGGGTAAAAAAGTTAAAAGCACTTTTCATTATAAAAAACAATGTAATAAAATGATATGAATGAGATTTTTAATTTTTTGTTCACAAATAAAAGGTTAAAAATGTAAATAAAAATGTTTTTCATAAATACTTTTTTTATAAACACTAAGGAAATGACTTATTCTAAAAAGCTTTCAGAAATAGTCACATCTAACTTTTTTATTACAGTAAAAAAACTCTCACATAAAGTCATATCTCAATTCGAATTAAAAATTTGAATTAACGAACTAAACAGACCCTAAGATTAGTCATCAAACATATTCAAAAAAGACTTTTGGATTAAATACGTCAAAATCATATTTTTTTAAGTCAATCCAAACGAACCCTTACTTATAGATCATACATAAATACCAATAATAATTAAGTTCAAATAAATCCGAAATAATATTCATAGAACTAAAAAAAAATTATTTTAATAAATAAACATGAAATAAAATAACTCTAAATAACTGAAATAATATAATAAGAAAAAATAGAAAATTTATCTTTAAAAGTGTATGAGTCTGGACATTTACCTCTTATTCTTGATAAATATCATTTATTAGTGTAATTATTTAACTAAAAAATATTATAAATCAAGAATTAAAAATAAAAATCCTGATTTATTCACTTTTAAGAGATATTTGTCAAAATATTTTGTTCACAATAGGTCGGTCAAGTCATACACAACAGAGAAAGCGTATGACTAAAAGACACAAAATTGGTTTATTATTATAATTACCATCAACCTTTTTTTTTTTTTATAGTTTCTTTTTGGTGTGGATAGACCATTAAATTGATTTGTCTGATCTTATTATTGGGACGTGAAATTTGAAGTGTGGAATTGAGAGAGAGAGTACTAGAAGTTACTAGCATGCGTAAATGAAGGAAAGTTCACTTGTCCTTTTAATAATGGAGGCACCCCTGGGGGTTTCCACCTTGTGAATATGCCCAACCATTTCATACCAAGTCCATACATTACTTCTATTACAATTATAGGCTGACCCTCTTCTTGTCTCCTTGTTCCCACTAATCTGGAAGGATATAAGCTAAGCAGTTTTATTTAGCAAAAAACATTTTTATTTATCTCTATCGGGTTAAAACCTCATTATTTAAAGATATGAATCTCATTAAATAAGTAAGTGGAACCCTTCATAGTAGGACCTAACAATTTGTGAGTTATGAGATTTCTTCCTATGAAAATGAAACTATTTTGTTAGCAAAATGGTGTTTATCAATTATGATAAGACACGATTTTGAACAATCAAATCACATCAAAATAAATGTAAAATTATGAAAATTATGACATTTTAAATGAACTAAGTAAAAAAATCTAACGATTTAAAAAATACTATTTTATATACCTACTGTAAAATTCTCCTACTTCGGTCACATCTTTGTCATATGAAATTTGGATGAAAAAACGTACCTATCATCAAATGTAGTCCAAGTAGCACTAAACGCTATGATATGGCGTTATATTTGTTATGTTCTTGAAATCAATGATTCTAATTTGGTAGGTTGCTAAGGTGTATTCCATATATTCTGATCTTCTTTTAATGTCATATTGGAGTGGTGCTGACCACTATTACTAGAATTATTTCTTGCTATCAGAAGGCATTATTAGAATTCATGATACTATAACATCGACCTTCATGATTCATATAGTGATTCATAATGTGTACCCATTTTGTTTTTTTTTTTTTTTTTTTTTTTTTTTTTTTTTTTTTTTTTTTTTTTTTTTTTTTTTTTTTTTGGTCCACAAAACCATTTCATTTCATATAGAGTTTACTTTGTGTTGTTGTTTGTAAGTTCAACTCAACATTAATCCAATTCACCTATAAAATTCAAACCCTTCTACTCTTATTGAAAAAAAAAAAAATAAATAATGACAATTATTTTCTATTAGATATTGCATGATTGGTCAAGAAAAACTTGTTATGTTGAGCACTGTCAGTATTCATAGAATTTATGGAGTTGCTTGTTTAAAGTTCACTTTTCAAGATAGGAATTGTATTTATTTTTTTTTTTTTTTTATTATTATCAGCGGATAAGGAAAAATAATAGAGTTGACTGAAAATGGACACCCATGATAAATGATATCAATTATCCTCATCACACCTAGAATATGTCCTTTTTATTATGAAATAAGTGACTAGTGGTAATAGGTTAAAAACTTGTGATGGACAAAGAAAATGTGAGAAGGAGCGTACGTCTTGTTGTAAATATTTTCTTTAAGCGTGATGAGAAGGATTTTTACATAACTCTTAAAAAATGCTCGAATCTGCGAAGCGAACAAGACCTAAAAATATCCGCATTGAATCACAACTATTTGCGTTGAAAAGTGTGTCATCTCAACCAATCAAAAATAAACTCCCCCCGTTCATTTCATCATTCAACTTTTTATTTTAAGTTTCTACAAAAAAGTTCTCGTGTCACCTCAAAATTTTTCCAATCAAAAATGTCACAATAAAATCTTAGTATTTAACGTAAACTATTAGTATTTAACGTAAACTGAAAGGAAAAAAAAATACAAAAAAGTACTCACAATTTTCCCTTTTTTTGTTCATTTTTTGGATTAGAATTTAGCAGTTAGGAGATTTTTTCTTATACATTTAATCTACAATCTCTCAGTATTTATTTAGTTTGAGGGTTCAAAATATGTGGTTTGAACTAGAATTTAAATTTTGTGAAAGAAACACTATAATAAAACTTTTTAAATTTAAATTTTTTTAATAAAAAATATTGTTCGAAACAAAACCAAAATGGTTTGAACCCTCAAACAAATGCACTAAAAGAAAAAGCAAAGTTTTTATTTATTATTGTTTATTTATTTACTTTTTTATGAAAACCAAACTTTATATTTGATGCAATCTGTCATTATACCGCGTGAGTTTTTATGTTATTGCCACCTTTTTCAAGATTTAACTTTTTTTTTCCCTCGTAATTTGTTTTGAACTGTTTTCCCTCTTCATTTTGGTGCAAAAAGTTCATAGGATTTATATGGGAGTATGTATATTTCTTTCAAAGTACTAGTCAAAAGTGTCGCGAAATCATATATATCTAATATGCGATCAATCTGCGAGGAAAAGGGGAAAAAAAAAAAATCAATCCGCGGATTTCACTATATATAACAATATAATAATGCTCTGATGGTTTCATTTGTAAACTAGGTCATTGTTATTTATAATTATTATTTAGTAAAACAATTTGAACTGGCCTTAATTAACTAATTAAGTAGGACACGTGACTATTTATCTTCCTCCAAAGCAAGTCCGGTCTATCTTTTTGCAGTCAAGAAAACGAAAATACACAAAAAAAATATATATATATATATATATATATATCATATAATATCGTTGACCCTAGTTTTTTCTGTGTTATCGTGACCTGTGACTCATCTAATTTTTTTTTTCTTTTTTACTTAGTATTTGGGTTGTTATCCAGTGTTAGATATATTAGACGTCAAAGTAAGCGTGTGTTCTTTACTCTCTCTCTCTTCTTGTTCAAAGTTCTATATAATATATAAGCGATCAGGTTGGCGGATTAGGATAAATAATTGGATTGTTAAATATTGACAATATCAAAGTGCGTAGTTTCAACCAATATATATCAAACTGTGTAGTTGTTTATTCTCTCACTTCTTTCTTTGGTTTTTCCCCCCTATTTTTCTGGGTTTTATATAAGACAAAAGTTTGAACATGGCAGACCTTGTAAAAGCAATCGGTGTCATTGATCTATATCCACGGGAGATTTATCACCAAATGATGACATCAGTTAAAAGTTCGAGTTTAGAATTTAAATTTTATTATAGTAAAAAATTTTTAATCACATTTAATTTTTTTATTATAATAAAAAAATTTTATATAAAATTATATTTTAATTCGAATCAGAAAACTAAATAACTTTTATTGTCCGTGAGAAAAAAAAAAAAAAAAACTTTGCACACTATCAATGCGATTAACTACGTGTATGGTGCAGCAGTTAATATTTTTTTTTTTTTTTCTCTTTTTAAAAGATTATTGTCCAAAGTTCATAGATTTACTGCACGGTGTTATACTTACGGTCCAGTCAAAGTATGACGCTATCCTTTTAAGTAGAATTAAGTCATAGAGTAATCCCTTTAGTCGGTCCCACTACTCTTTCATTTTCTTTCTTTTTTTTTTCCTTTTTTTTTTTTTTTTTTTCTACTTAGTATTGGTCTTGTTTAACAGCTGTCCGCTGAAAGGTTTATCTTCTCTTTTTAATTACTCTATATTCTATATTTGGGAACAAGGAACACGTTTTGGTGTCAATATGTGTATGGTCCGTTTCATTGCTTAAGTGGTAAATTTGGTGGAAGCTTTATATACGAGTGCCAAAACGGCCTAAATTTTCGATCTTTTTTTTTTTTTTTTTTGAAAAAAAAAAAACTATAAAAGGAAATCATATTATAATAGCATGTTGGTTGTGGTAAACGAACAAAAAATAAAGTAATGGGATTAGGGAAAGAAAATTAGAGGAGGAATTTTGGAAAAAGAAAAATAATATTAGATTGTGTAAAAGGAAGAAAAATGAGAAGGAAACAACTGTAAGGTTTATGCGGCTCCCTATTTCTAATCTTTTTAACTATGCAATGAAAAAAAAAAAAAAAAAAAAAAAAAAAAACCCACATACACACACACACAATTTGAAGCGACGCGTTTTGATGAGCAACATTTTCTCTTAATAACACTCAAACATGAATTTGAAATTAACTCGTAAACGCATACTCACATTTTCTATAACTGCCCTCTAACTAGTTTGGAAGGAAAAATATAACTTAACAATGGAATAATAACCCAGGAAAGGATACACAATAATATTCAATAATTTCTGGTTTACATCCGAAGATGAACAGCTTTGTGAAGTCATATGTTGGAGACGAAATTTCAATCGGGCCCAGCCCCAAACGAAGCGGTGATGAGGGACAATTATTGAAGATGAGAATAAAATTTAGTTCTTCATTCGTGACGGGATGAGAACGGAAGAAGTACTCTTCACCCTATTTCTGTCTCGATCTTAATGTGTTATTTTTTTATGTAAATATATATACACACTATATCTTAAGATTATTTTTTCTTAAAAAAGGTAACTATATTTTTTTAATTGGGGAAGGAAAACTATCGACTATAGTTCTTTGTACAGGAAAAAAAATGGACAATTATCAATCTTCTCCTATATTATATTTACACATATTGGTGCACTCCTATTCTACTTTTGAAGCTATTATAAGAATAGATAAGAAATGATAATTTACGTTTAACGTTTTGATGCTTTTAAATTTTTTTCGCTTATGCGGTTGTTATTACTTTTAGATTCAGTTTTGTAATATGTTAAAATTTTGGTTTTTTATTATTGAACTTTTGATTTTTGTCTAAATTTAACGAATTTTTACTCTTATTTTTATTTTAAGTTATTATAATTTTGAAATACATGATAATCCTACATGAAAGAAAATAAAACAAGTATGAGAAAGGTCCCTTTAATAAAAAAATATCCAATCTGACCCTTCCTCTTCTTAAGCGGGGATGAAGAAGAGAATAGGAATAGTTTAGGGGGCGGAGATGGGGATAAGACCCAACCTTCGCCCCCACCCCACCCATTGTCATCCTTAATAGCAAAAGAAAAAAAAAAAAAAAAAAAAAGGCGAAATTTCAAACTAAATATTGAATTATTTATTTTCTTTTTCGTAACCATGACCAATAATTACCAGAAAATACGAAAAATTTTTAAAAGTGCCTTTACTTTTAACTTTTTGCTGACCAATTATGCGTCATTTTATTATTTTATATATATATATATATATATATTTTTTTAGTGAGAGTCTGAGAAAATAATGTCTATTGTTGTTAGACACATGAAATGTTATTCTTTTCCTGGTACATGAGATGATATGTTATTTAGTGCACAGAATTTGGTTCGCAAAATTGGTAGCTTTATTAGTATGGGATTAACCCACACAAACTCGTATAGTATTTACTTTGAAAAGGTGCTAAACTTTAAGATAATGTATTAGATTTATTTATGAGTGAATTCTATAAACTTTACTGACAAAATTGGTTCATAATATTTTACTCCATTATTACTACTTATGATCTCTTGCCAAAAATTATACGGTCTAATGGCACTTCCCGTCATGTATACAGGGAAGTGATGACTTGTACACTCTTTGCTAAGGCTCATCAAACTAATCATATAGATGTCAAATAATTACTATCATGAAAATTATGGGACTGAGTGTCGATTCTCTCTTAATAAATCATATTAAGTGAGACACACAGTTTGTGAGAGAACTCCATCCAGCACCATCGGGTTGCAAAGAGGTGTGCAGTAAGAACATTGACAAATAAAGGTCTTGTTTATTTTATCGATTTAAATTTTATTACAAAAAAAAATTTAAAAACAGTCACATTTAATTTTTTTTATTATAGTAAAAAATTCTCACATAAAATCACATCTAAATTAGAATTAATGAACTTAACGAATCTAAAATGAATGAGCGATAAATGAAGATTAGACAGTTGGCAACCATCTGATCCTCATTGGGCTACTTATCCAACCACATTACCAAAGTCTTAACTTGATTTAGATCAAATCTTCTCTGGGACCACCTCAAATTATTAAGTGCGCTTTTTAGATCATGAGTCATGTAAGTAGTAATCTTTGAGATTTAAAATAATAATAATAATAATCAAATAATCAAAGAAATTTTCTCCACGTGGACGGCAGATATGAGTTCACGGTCTCAAAGGTGGGAATGTGATTCGGATTTGAAATTTGATTGATGAAGTGAGAACGTGGGAAGAAGGACCACCTCTTTGGAAAACTAGACTACCATGTGTGTCTTTTGACAAATTGGTCACAGAAAAAAAACAGCCATCCGATTTGGATGGATCGAACGGCTAGAAACATGCACACGCATAAATTAATAGTGAGAATTGACGGCCGTCGGATAAAAAGGTGAAAAGTTGAAACTGCCGGGAAATAACGTAGGAGCAAAACAACATGGAAATAACATGCAAAGGAAAATTGAAAAACAGACAAGAGACAACTAAGCCGACATGCCATGCATGGAAGCATGTGGGAGGCACGTGAAAAGGAGCATTTGGTTAGGTACTCTAAAAGTCCATATTAAAAATGCTACATTTAACCCAAAAAAAAAAAAAGTTCATAAATAATCCATCCCAACACAAGTCCCTTTTGGTTTTGGCTAATACGACATTAATGTGTTTTGAGTAGGGCCATTAGTTATAGAAAGGAAAACAACAATCTGGAAAAGCATGACTCCGTAAATTGTGCAATACTTTTGCATATATGGCCCCCCTTAACCATGAGTGAAAGTGAAACGACATGATTTTTAGAGTTAATTTACACATATAACCATTATACTGGGGTCACACACAAAAAATCTCCACAAATTGTAATATTTGCGCACCAATTCCATAAAATGACCCGTGATGAACATTTCTTAAAATTAGGTGCGTGACCGTTACGTTTTAAGACTATCTTATAATGGACAAATTGATAATATTGTTAAATTGAAGGCATTTCTTAAATAGAGAGATTAAAAATGGTAATTTTTATGTAATTATTTCATAATATTTTTGAAGTTGTTACTCACAAAGCTCCAAGCACTCAAGTACTTAAGACTAGCAGCAGTGAGATAGTTATTATACTTGTTTAATAAGTAGTTGCACTAATCAGTTAAAATTTTCTTTTCTTTTGGTTTGGTTTCATAGAAACTTTTGTTTGGGTGATTGACCATCCCGTTCATTTCTTGATTCAAATTTAAAATTTGAGTTTTTTAAAAAAAAGCTCTCGAGAACAAATCATCAAATTTTTTTACAACAGTAAAAAACTCTCATATAAAGTCACATCTCAACTCAAATTAAAAACTTAAATCAACGAACTAAACAAGAAACTTTCGCAACATATGTGGATTTTTTTTTTTTTTTTAGCAGTGATGTTTAGGTGAAAGTGCAATTGGAATTATTATTGTCCTAATGGCTCTTTAATCATGCAAATAATTAAGAGCTCGTTTCCTATGCTAAGTGGTTACTTGTCAGTTGTTTAATCATCTTGAAAATTTTTAATCATGGCAGTTTTGGTGGAGAAATTAGATTGCGTTACGCATTTGCAATTTCTAACTAATTAAGATAATAACACAATTCCAAAAGTATTGTTCCTCCATATGCCAGTAACCAGATATCCGTAAAAAAGAAAGCAAGCAAGCTTTGGAGAAGAGTTAAAGGCTCCTTTTTGTTGCAGATATAATATAAAAGTAATTTCACACTTGATTTCATGACAAGATAAGTAGTTCAAAACCTCTCTTCAAGTTAAAATAAAAAATAAGAAAAATTATTAGCTAATAAATTAGCATATTTCATTATGAAAATCCACCTTCGTAGACTTTTACCAACTTTTAGTTTAAAACTTGTCGTTGGAAAAGAGAAATGCTAGAGTTCATGGATTTTTTTTTTTTTTTTTTTTACTCAAATTTAAGTGGGTACAAGGCTACAAGCGCAAGATGTTAAATTCGTAAAGTGAAAAGAAAAAAGATACAATCTATAATGGTTTTGAGATTTTTTTTTTTTTTTTTTTTGAATAAAGCACACTAAAACAGAACACACAAAATTCACAATCAGATCGATTGGTGTCATTTCTCTTTCTTAAAAAGTCATGCGTGATACTTAAACCTTAATGATCTGACTAACCACAATAGAACATCAAAATGATTGCTCAACATTTTGAAAAATTAAAAACAAAAAATGCCGAATCAGATAAATTTAATGGACGTTTAGTTCATAAATTCATAATCATATTTTAATATTATTTTTATATTTTTTATGAAAAAAATACTATAAAAAATTATAAATTATGATTCTAAATTAAAAATAAATAAAAAAATAAACATCTCTTAGTGCTTTATTTGTTTTCTCGGAAACTGTTATACAAGACACAACAAATAGGAAAGTAAGAGACCAAATACAATGCCCAAGCATCTCCTATCCTATGGACTATTATAGACACTTCTGTCATCATCTGATCTGAGATTCTCCTTAGCACACGGAGAACAATATCCTATTTTTCTTTCTGACTAGCTCTGAGCTGTGCGCCTGTGCCCTTTAGTCCTCCTACTTAAAATGAGCTTTATTATATAATAAATCTTTGACCTTTCTCCAAAAGAGGACATACTAAAAGTTAAGAAATAATTGAGAGTTTGTTTGCTCGGTTTGGTTGGAAGGACGAAAAGAGATAGAAAAATAAAGAGTGTGAAGAATAAAGATGATTATAGTAATCTTTTAAAGGCGTTGAAATAATTGAGAGTTTGTTTGCCCGGTTTGGTTGGAAGGATAAAAAGAGTTAAAGAAATAAAGAGTGAAAAATAGAGAAAAAAAATATAGTAATTTTTTAAAAATATTTGGTATGAGATAATTTTGAAATGAGAATAAGAATCTTCTCATTATTCTTATATTTAGTACAAAAATTGTGATTTTCACATTCTTAAAAAAGATAAATCTACCCTATGTTTTTGGGTAATGTGCATAAAAACCATAGATGTTATGCATTATCAAACACAATAAAATTATATTTCTAAAACATTAAGAAAAGATTATTATACGTAACCATACATGATAACGTAAGTTTCCTCATAATTATATTACCTATTATCACTTTTTTAGTAATACATCGCACACTAAAGGTTCTCTTCATATTGTTTGGTTAGATAGAGAGAGTTAAAATGATTGATGATAATTATTTATTTTATTATTATATTATTTATTATATTATTTTTTAATAATTTATTTTGAATGGTAAAAAAGTATTTTTCATTTAAATTTAAGTTGATTAGTTGAATAAGGATCCTCCCATTAATGGAAGGATCTAAAATTTTGGGTCTGGAGGGAGTTTCTCCCTCCTCTTCTCCTTTTTATAATCAAGGAATTCACCACTGAGAAATTTGCTAAACTAATAATCCAACAAAGTAAAATTGACAAAATGATCGTTTATATTTTTTATCATGGTCGTTCCGTTATTATTTTATAAATAAATTTTTTTAAAATTATTTTAATAATATAATTTTTCTATTAGGTCATTTTTACATAGACCTCTTCACCCTCTCCCTCCCTCCCTCCCTCCCTCATTCCCTCCTAATAAACATACCCTAAAACTTGTTGTCTGTGTTATGTGTACCAACCCATTGTGGATTGTGGAGCACAAGACATAGAGAGAGGATCTGTGGATGTGATTTTAAACCATTTTGAATGCTCCGTTCTTCTAGTTTAGAACAAATTTTGAGTCGTGATTAGACACGAGGAGTTGTACGAACATTGGCCCGCCTAACTAGAGAGAGGCTAGATAAGTCGAGGTTAAAATGGTTTTACAAAAGAAACGGTTTTGACTATATTAAAATTGAAACTCGTAGTAAAATAACGAACGGTTATAATGTGATCTAATTGCGCTATGATATTAGCACAATTCACATAAGAAACTATAAGATGAAGGAGATCTTAATTCTTGAAACTCACGCCTGAGACAATGCAGAATTAAAAAAAGCTTTCGTTTTGCAGCCGCATGCTCTTTGTCCTATATCAAAAGATGAACTTTTCTTTGGTTGATTTTGAGAAGTCATGACGAAGTGGCATTATCTGTACGTATGGTTTTCCGGCATCATTATTGAAAGGAATGAAAGGCAAAATCGTACAAGTTACGATAAGATAGTGATGACAAGGCCACGGATGCTGCACCAATAATGCTTATAATTTGACAAGTTCATCATACAATTCCACAAATTTTTCGAAAATATTCAATGGACACAATTCTTCCCAAGTTTGAAGGTACTCGAAAAGGCTGTAGTTAGTTCAACTAGTTTTTTCTTCCAGATGTACATATATATATATATATATATATATATATATACATATATATTATACGTTTACATATTAGATATATGTGTGTGTGTACGTACATAGTGACTTGAGGTTAGTGAAAATGAGCTTGGATAATTTCATATGCTATTCAAAAGAAATCATAAAACTCACAACTTCATATAACAATATAACACTGTTCTATGAAACCCTTTCAAGGGAAATCAAATTCAACGCGCATACATCTTTGAACTTTACACCAATTCATTGTCAAAACCCATTAGACCAAATCTTAATCATAAAAAGTACAAATTACTTTGGCCGTCGATTTTCTGGCAGATAAAATCTATTATGATTATTGGTACAAGAAAAAGGTACGAGTTAGGCTAAAATGAGATTTTAGTTTCTCAAAATGACAGTAAAACGAGGAAGAAAATTTCTAAAGAACACACTTTCCATCACTTGATGAAAGAAAAGATACGCGTAGCTGGGGAAAATTTCTAAAGAACACACGTTCCATCCCTCGAATGCCGGTTTTGCTGAGAGAGATGCTATTCGAGGTATTACCTAGCCAGCCAGTTCTTTGTTTCTCATTTCTATCAAAAGTTTTCAAGTGTACTATTGTGATATGGAGATCAAACAGCTGAAATTTTGCTCGCATTGATCCAAAACCTCGATGGACGGGGGAAGAAACAGCTCCGGCAGGATCCATTTCCTTAGAGAAATGGCAGTATGAGTTCGAAGGAGCCTATGATTGTGTAGTTTCCTCAAATTTACCACCCTGTGCTGCTACTGCCTCATCTTGTGACAATTTAGATTCTAAACTTTCCACCTCGAAAAGTGAATCTCTATTTGAGCCAACATCTACACCATCAGCATCTATCGTTGACTCGTTAGTAGGATCTATTGCTTTTCTCTCTTCCTGTTTGCTAATGGTTTCAGTCTGCTGATGGACTAGAGTTTGCGAACTTAATAAAGGAAGAGCTGGAGAAGCGCTGCCCAACCCTTTTGAAAGACTAACGTATTTGAAAACGAGCTGTTTGTAGTTATTAAGCAGATCTTCGACGTCATTGATGGTCAGGTCACCAACATTGGCAAATAAATACGGATACTCCTGAAATGCTTTGCTTACCTGGTCCTCCTTTAAAAGCAGCCCTGCTCCCTTATTCTCCAAATCTGAGAGGGATGGTATTTTTGAAAACGACAACTGATCCTTTGCATAAGGTGTCTCCGCTATTGATTTCATTTCGGATGATTTCAAACGCGATGCAGAATCTTTGCCAACATTCAAAGCTTGCTGTTTGGGTTCCTTAAACTCTGATCTGGGTATGCGCTGATCTGTTTGATTAGACTGACTATTTGAATAATCTGAAAGCCCAGAGAGCAGCGTTCGAGCGGTTTCCATGTTCTTTTCAAACTCTGCTTCATCCATTGAAAGGGCTTTTGCATCGATGTTTGAGATAAAGGATTCGACTGACTGCATGTTGGTGAAAAAGTAGGCTGCTTCTGAAACTAATCGGGACTGCCGTCTATACCTCTCTATATACAACAAATTTGAGTGCAGCTGCGGAGGATTTGCCTGTATATCGTTGATAAAAAGCAATTTAGCATAATGAATATTGACAATTGGTCCCATTATATGCAAGATTATCATACTGCCATCTAAAACTGATCAAGCAACAACGAAACATAAGAATATGAACAAGGAAAAAGTACAATAGTTTGATACAAACAAAAGACCAAAACAGAATACAAAGTACATTTTTTATCAAATAGACTAGAGTCCTGATATATTTTAACGTTACCTTTAGAGTGACATAAATTAGGACAGGAAGAAATTCGTCAGCTCCAGGGGGATTCTCATTTGAAGCAATAGAAGCATTAAGCAGCAAGTTACTAATAACCTTGCAGCAATTAAGGATACACACAAGCTTATCTCTCGGTGCCTTGTACATATTGATCTTCTGCAGCTCTTTTTGTGCGAGCTTCATAAATTACAGTAAAGAGGAAGCGTAAGACTTCAAAAGGGAAGTCTAAGAATAAACCAAGTTGACGAAAGCGATAAACAAGCTACAGGATTTATTCCTCCTTTGTGCATCCTCAAGCATGAGTAAAATAAATAAATAAACACATGTATACGACAACAAAGGCACTTTGGATCATAAAGTTATCTCAACTTAGGAGTTTTAAGAAGTAACTTTCACCTTCTTTTACTATTCTTTTCTTTTCGTGCATAAAGGCCGATTCTATTCATGCGGCACTAAAAGACTACTCATGAGTCTTAAATATTTTTTCTCACGTTTCTGATCTTCTTTTCTTCTGGTGAAGGGGCATTATTTATTTTCAAGAACTAGAAACATATTAACTCCTTTTCTGCTTTAAAAATTGCAATCACCATAAAATATTCCATCATTTGATCAACAAATTTTCTTTGATCTACTTGTGCATACATACACATTAAAGAAAAGTTCTACCTCCTAAGTGCGTTGTTATATTAGGTTCAAACAGCAGAAAATCGCTTGTTATGCTTTCATGTAATTTGATTTAGTTTTTACTCACATAAAACACAAAACAAAGGGTAAGAAGAAGGCGAGAAAAGAAGACCGAAAAACAAAAACTTTTACACTCTCAGAGGACTTCAGAAGTACATCTGGTTCTCTTGAAAGGTGTCAGATGCAGAGGCTTTCACACCTTTTGTTGATCTTCAGAAGCACGTCCATTTCTTTCTTTTCAGTTTTGTCCCACAATTATGTTTTTGTTGATATATATTAAAGAAACATCAAAGAAAAATAACTTGAAATGCACTTTTCTAACCAGCCACGACGTCTCATTTTGAAAATTTGGCTTGATATCCAAATTTTCTGGTCGAATGAATTGTTGAATCAGAGCCATCTTCTCAGATAACTCTTCATCATGCTTTACATCATCTGGAAGTGAAGCAAATACTCGAGTAAATAACTTTGTCATAACATACTTCTCCAGTCCCTGTAATTGAAAGAAAGAGAAAAATCAACAGAGCAAGGGATACATTTCATCAATAGCAACTATTATTCAGCTAAAAGTAAGTAAAAAGCCAGAATACAAAATGGATCCCGAAGAAATTACCAATTGCAAGGAAGAGCAATAAAGTACCTATAAACTAGATGATGCAAGGTAATAAGCATATCATAATATCAAGTTGTTTTGTCTCCATCTATAAGATGTTCATATTTGATTATTTTCATGAATCTCCAACCATTATAGCGTGATATTTTGTTTTGGCTCTCCATATTCATTTCTAAAGCGAAACTCCAATTTTTATCCCACAAAGCAGTTGGAGGTCAATCATAATCAAGAGATATTGCGAACGAGAGTCAGTCCTCTTTCTAGCTAATTTATGTTATGCAGCCAAATTTCACCTTTCCTTTCCTATTCTTCAGTCTAGATATTTCTTTTTCTTAATATTTTGTAATTAACTAATTTCCTTTTATAACAACACCCCCTTATCTTTCTCAAAACTCCCCAGACAAAAGTTCTTAATTTTCCTCTTTCTTTCTTAAAAAAATGATCCTTTTTTTTGCTGGGTTAAAAAAAACACCTTCAAATTCAATGTTATCATCTTTAGACCTATATATATAGTCTATCCATACCCAACTTGTAAGCAATACTGTACATCCTATATATAAGTTGCATATAGAGCAGAAATAAGCCTCGGATCATAAAAATATAATAATAAAAATGATCGCAAAAAAAAAAAAAAAAGTGCAAACTTTTAATTTAAATCAATGAAAAGATATAGAAACTCACTTCACCAGCACTGTCAAGCTCCTCCTCGGAGCAACCAGCCCAGAGCGGGTGAGCCCTAAAATCGGCTTCCATCTTCGCCAGGAACTCCTGTACGGCATTGCTGTCCCTTTCCGGATCAGGTGCATTGTTCGAAAACGACACTATAAAACTGCAGATTATCCATCCAACCAAATATCAGAATCAATCAAATCAAACAATAACTTTTACTTTTTTCTAGTTTCAACAGCAAAGAATCGAAGCAATCGGGAATTGAAATCGGAAATTGACCTCTTGATGGACTTGACGAAATCGGCGGCGGAGGGTTGACGCATGCGCTCCAGGAAGTCGTGGAGCCCCAAGAACACGTCGGTGTTCTCCATTTTCTCCGCCGCCGTCCGATGAGAGAGAGAGAGAGAGAAGATTCTCGATTCTTCCGAGGGAAATTGGAGCTACAGAATGCGGAAGAACTGATTGCTGGGTGAGTAACAGTTCAGTGATTAAGAATGAGTATAAGCTCGAACAACACCAATCAGATCAAAAACTTGTTTTTGGGGTTTATTACAACTCGTTTGTTTATTGAATTCATCCCTGATTTTAAATTATAATTTATAATTTTTTATAGTATTTTTTCTCATAAAAAATACACATAAAATAAAAATAATTATGAATCATGATTCTAAATACACGAACAAAATAAACACTGAGATTATTAATAAGGTTAGGTTAGTGTGGGATAAATTTTTTTTTTATTTTAAAGAGCGTAAATTGCACATATTTAACTTTAATAATATTAAAAAAAATTATAATCAATGATATTTGAGATAAATTTTTTCTTATTTTAAAATTTATGATCAGGTTCATCATTTAAAGAATTAAAGTTTAATATAATATTTAAAATTTATCTTTAAAAAGAAATAATAACTTCAACATTTAAAGTTCATCATCAAATAATATTAATAATCAAATAGAAATAATAATGATAATCAAACATAACTCTAACATTTAAAGTTCATCATTAAATAAAAATAATATCGATTAGTCAATCATTAAATAGATAACAATTCAAAGTTCAATCTAACATTAAACATTAAGTAAAGTAGTCCATCCAACATCAAACATAAAGCAAACATAAATTAGAGGTTTAATTCAAATCCATCAAAAGCAAACACTGTAACAATAACCATCTTGATTAGTCTACACTCATAGGCTCCTTATCAAGCAGATTTGTGTAGGTTGGATTAAGGTATATGGGTTATTATAAACTTAACTAACAAATCGTCTTAAACACCTCAGGCCAGATATTTAATGGGCTAAAAAATAATAAATAATGCTATAAATTGTATTTTTTGAGTTGGATTGGAGTGGAGTGTGTTAAATTTACGGATTGTTCGGGTTTATGTACAGTTCTAATTATAATGAAGGTAATTTTTGGTTTGGGGTTTATTAATTTCAAATTTGACCCTTGAAGAATAAGGATTGTGTCATTTTAGGCTTTGTATTTAAAATGTCACATAACTGCCCCTCAAGTTTATTATAATTACAGGTTGTAGTTTTGGTACTTGTATCAAAAACTAGTGTAGTTTACATGTGACACACGTATTGAGTTGTAATTAAAATTTTAATAACGTGGAGTATATAAATAATAGTTTAAATGAAGTGCTTATATGATTAAATTGATGAAATATTTCAAATTATAAGATAACAAAATAAAAAAATAAAAATAAAAACAAGTAATGAGATTATTCTGATGAAAAGTTTTCAAATCTAGTCTAATCGTTTGGTAGATGGATCCAGGATCATGATTCTGGATCCTGGTTCAGAACCAATGTTTGTTTACAGTATTTTTGAATCAATGTTTTTTTTAAATGATTCAGAATATGATGTGATGTCTTAAACTAGAATCACTCATGATTCTAAAATCACTCCCTCTTGATTAAAGGTGATTCAAATTCTTAATTCTAAATCATGGTTTTAGAATCATTATTTGAACTCAAAATTATAAATTATGATTCTGATTTTAAAATCATGATTAGAATTATCTTAATTTAAATCCTTCGTAATAAATTTAAGAGAGAGAAGGAGAGTAAAAGAGGAATAAAAAAAGAAAAATTAATATTAGTGCAAGTGATCCGGTAGACAAGTGGTGCTAAAAACACAGAAAGAAAAAAGGTAAAACTTCGTTTGTAATAGATATTCGTAGATAAATGGAGTTAAAAGGGAATAAAAGAATGAAGTTAAAATAGTTAGAAATAAAAGTTAAAGAATGAAATTAGAAAGAAATGAAAAAGATTAAAGAAAATAAAAGGGGCCAAACGAAAGTAAGAAAAAAATGAGGGATAAAGGACCAAACAAAGGTGAATAGTATGATATAACAGTTATTTGCAATTGATGTTTTGATAACATAGATAATGAATATAAAAAAAAAAAATTACTTGAAAATTTAACAAGAAAAAGAGTTATTTACAGTCTTTGATAATAAACTAAATGTAGCACAAATAAAGCATAACGATTTCGGGTTGTGAGGGATTAAACAGTAAAAAAAACAAATAGATCTATAAAAATGAAAAAATATATATTTTAAATTGGTTACGAATTTTGACTCTTTGTTTCATATACTTTTTTTTTTTCTCAAAACTTGTTTTTTTTTTATTACTTGATCATTTTAAAACTCTTACACATCATTTATTGTGTTAGATTCATTCTAAAAATAGACAATTTATTAATTGAGGAGTTAAAACTGTATAAAAAACAAATAGATCTATAAAAATGAAAAAATATATATGTTCAAACAGGTTACGCATTTTGACTTTTTGTTTCATATACTTTTTTTTTCTCAAAACTTGTTTTTTTTTTTTTTTTACTTGATCATTTTAAAACTCTTACACATCATTTATTGTGTTAGATTCATTCTAAAAATAGACAATTTATTAATTGAGGAGTTAAAACTGTATATTTCATTAACTAAGTAAAATTTTGATTTAATTTTTCAGTTCAAATAAACCCAATAACATAAAGACACATGCTCACAAACACAAATAACTAAATATCTATGGAAGTAATATACAGTGGCACGACAAAATAACTTGATACACAACTAAACGTAATTAAAGTCATATTTGATTAATAATTAAAGAGATTATACCGGTGAGGATTGTTGAGATTGGAGGTTTTAGAAATTGTGATAAAGTTCAAATGTAGAGAAATAAAAGATGAACAAAAACAACAGAAAAGTATTGGAGGTAAGAGACTACAATAAAATAAATAATGAAGCCAAAAAGAAATAAAAAAATAAAGCACTGAAAAAGAATAAAAAAGTAGAAAATCATCTTTGAAATACAATGGTAGACAATAACGTTAAAAAATGAATTAGAAAAAGTAAAAACACAAAAAAAAAAAAAGAGTTAAAAAGAAATAAAGATTTAAGCGGTTAGAATTAATAGACAACTGGAGCAAAAAGAAAAAGGAAAAAAGGCAATGCAAGGGAAAAGAGAAAGAAAGAAAGAAAAGATTAAAAAATTAGTAAAAAAAAAAAGTAAAAAAGTAAAAAAAAAAAAAAAAAAAATTTGGTAGTTTTGGACTACCAAAAGTACACTTTCTACTATTTTAATATATGGTAGGTTGTAGAAATTGGGTGTGGCTCTGTGGGGCTGTGTTTCTTTTCTCTTTTGTTTTGTTTTTCTGTGTTGTTTATTTGTTGGACTTTTCATGTTGGTCGGCCTTTTTTATTGAAAAGCTTCTTCACAAAGAAAAATGTTTTAACTGTTTAAAATCACGTGTTTATCACATGACTAGTGCATTTAAACGTTAAATTTAGAATTACCACATCAATCATAACTTTATATTAAATATGCTCTTTAGCATACTGAAACTAACGGGAGTAGTGAGACACATATGATTTTAGACATTATTAACTTTTGAAATTCAAACTTTTTTCTAAGAGAAAAACATTATAGCATAACCAAAACTATAGATTCACACTGTAGCAAAATCTATATACCAAACATATATTATATCATTAACTCCACGCAGACAAAAAAAAAAAAAAAAAAAAAAAAAAAAAAGAAGAAGAGAGAACCGCGTAGGAACATTTATCAAGTTTTTTTTTTTGGTTTTTCATTTTACAAATTTTTGCTGGTATAAAAATACAACATTGAACTGGGAAATCCGACTCTTGTTCTTGTAATGGGGTTTACACATGGAGCCTAGCGTGTATGACACCCCACCTTTTATAAAATTACAATCAAAATTCCTTTAAAAAAATAAAATAAAATACTACAACACAAAACAAACTGAATAAACAACATTGAAATAAATACCCCCATTTCCTCCCACGCCCTAAATTACAAGTGGAATTCATGGCCTTTCTTAAATTCACATTTCAGCAATTGAAATTTGAAAACACTTCCCGTCTAGCTTGCATTGCACCACGTCTTTGTCACCAGCTCCTGCAAGTCTTTCACAATAAGTTTGAAGAAATGTTTTGGACGTGTATCACATCTACATGTAATGCTTTGTGCATTTGAATTCTCGAAACCGCCTCCCAACTCTTTATGGCTGCAGTGTATTTTCAGCATGCTTGTTTGGCCAAGAAAGAATTTTCAAGATGAACGGATTTAAAATAATGAACTCCAGACAGTTCCATCTCCTTCACCGCACTTTTCATGAACAAATTTGATTTTCTCCACCGATTTGCAGATTCCGCTGCAGCTCCAGTCGAACGATGCAACGCAGACGTTACCAGCCTGTGCCTTCCACTCGCAATCTGCAGCAGTACATTCAAGTAAACGAGAGCTCCAGCCATAAACAGTTTAAATTCAGAAAGCACGCATTCAACTGCCAATTTTTAATTTTTACTTTCCAGGTATAGATCAGGGTTTAACACTCTTATCACTGGCATGGGCAGCACAAAGGACGGGGAGAAAGAACTCGATACCATTGAACAATATGCTTGCACAAAAAATATCTAGATCTGTGAGCTTTTTGTGTTATGTTTATAAAAAAGAGTAAAATTAAAGTGCTAAAAACTTAAAATGATAGAATAAGACTAAAGAGGCTGTAATTTTCTGCAAAAGCATGCGAGGGTCCCTAACTGTATCATCTAATAGCACTAAACACACACAACATAGATAATTTTTGGGCTTTAAAGAGTAGAAACGTTTTGTTGGGTATGGCTACTAGACAGCCTTATCATAAGATCAGTTCCAATCACAGTACCTGGTGGAGTTCCACAGCACATATTGCGGTCATCAATGTGTTCAACTTCGAGGCCAATGAACCATGAACCAAGCGACACATCCTCATTAGCATACTTGTGCAATATAGGCCTGCGGTCATAAACAGCATCTCTCAACTTTTACCACGTATTATAGGAATACATTATCCAAAAATGTCAAGACTACGACGTGGACTCAGAACTTAGTATTTAAATATGGGTATACCAATATTTGCAAGCATTTGATTTCAGTATGGAATTATTTCAAAATTTCTCGTCCTTACAACTTTTGGAAAAAGGTGAGAACAAATATTAGTTCTGCTAGTTTTAAAACTTTGATCAGAATTTCCAGAATATCATTTCAATCAATACTTATATCTCAAAAGAGATGTTCTAAACCCAGAATCTTCTAAGTATGACAACTCCTGATTCTAAAGAAACAAGTCAGCAAATTCCATATAAGATTAATATATCCACATGTCTTACTGGTTGATGGAAATATATGTAGCTAGATCCTTTGAGATTGCATAAATCTGCCCAGTTGCATGTCGAAAATATTTGTTCCCATCCTCTCCAAATTTCCAGTATTCTGGTTCATGGTACTTGACATTCCTAAAAACACAATAATTTCAAAAATTATTTAGAAGTGAATGCATGAGAGACAGCCTAAAAAAGTCAAGTAAAAGCTCCAAGAGAATTACTTTTGAGAAAGAACAGGTCCAGACTTCATACAACCAATGTAGACTCTGGGCTTTGAACGGTGATGGGCAAGAGTTGTACCTAACATACCTTCCCAAACAAGACATGTAAAAGACTCGGATTCAGTATTTTCTATTGAAATCGTTCCACGAAAAAAACAACTACTGTGCCATGCAGCAGGGCGTACCTAAATTGACGTGAACATCATCATCAACTTTGACATAGAAGTCCGCATCCCATTTTGCAACTGCAGTAGAAAAGAAAGTTTTTGTTTTTGCAGACAATTCATGATATCCTTCAACATGTTCCTGCCACATAATGCAAGATTAAGGCCACATTCCTGTCATAGCTGTTTTGATTTTCATGCGTAAAACGTAGCATGCTTTCTTACCAGTCTAAGGAAATCTTTATGTTGAGCATCTTCTGAATCAATGGCTCTATCTAAAATGCTATTGGATGTTGCACTGAACGAATCACCAAATAGTAGTCAGTTTTCAGAAGAAAACATGGGAACATTGTAAGAAGCGGTATTCAGTAATATTTCAATGACAGGTACATCTATGTCCCAAAGGCATGAAAAGGAAATGTAATACGGTATCTTCGATATGAATATTGTCTCATGTTGTGTCACATCAATTCTAGGATTGTCTCAAGTTGATCTTTATAAAAGAATTATAAAGATGGACTTGTCCAAAGGCATTCTATCAAGCATCAACACAAAAAGGAAGAAAGTTTTCACAATAATAGAAATGGATAAGCGCTCAAAAAAAAAAAAAAAAAAAAAGGTCTCTGAAAACAAATCCATCGTGACCTGAAATTTGTCCCTACATGCCTGTTTAAGACAATTACCTACAACGCCAATTCTGGTTCAAGCCTATAATAATATGAAAATCTTGTTCCACCTGATCTAAAACAAAAGGATCAGAAAAATAAAATTTACCTATGGCCAATCATGAAGCGAATGATGATCCCCTTCTCGCGCTCCAATTGCAGAAGTTTCTCACCTGAACAAAGAAAGCAAGAAAAATTTCAGCTAATACAGTCTTAGAATACAACAGATCAAGCACAAGCAGATGCAAAAAACAAAAAAACAAAACAAAACAAAAACAAAAAAACAAAACAAAACAAAAAAAAAAAAAACAAAAAAACAAAAAAAAAAAAAAAACAAGAAGAAGAAGTGTGCCAAGAACTATAATATAAATATACCTTGAGGCATCCATGTTTCTCTGACCGAATCCCGCCGCTTCCTACTGCTAAAAGCAGTGTTGATTCCAATTACTATGAACATCTTCTTCCTCGGAGAGCCTTCCTGAGGCAACACCGATTTCGCATCCGACGAACCGTCGGAAAACCCCAACTCCCGAGAGCTCCGAGACGCAGCCAATTCCATCTGAATCATTGCCATTTGCTTGTCAAGAGATCTGCCACGGCTCCGCATTCAAAAGCAACCAAATTGTTTAATAATTTATTTTTTGTGTTGACAAAAAAGATTAAAAAAAACAAAAAACAAAAGTAATTATAGCTAAAATTCATTTCTACTCACTGAATTGATTCATGAGTCTTGTAAATTTCATCCATCACATCCTTTTCTTGTACGGGCTTCTGATTAAGGAAAGAATTTCAAATCCAATGAAACTAAAAGCGGATTCAAAAACTCGCAAAAATTGAAGTTGAACAGATATTTGTACCTTCTTAGTTGCGCAATCCTCGGCCACGATTTGAAGCTCCTGTTCATGGCGGCGACTTGAGATGAGCTGGCTGTTTGACTCCGGCGGCGTCCACATTCTAGAACAACTAATCCGAACTCAGAGCCTCATCAACCATGCTCAAATCTCTCTTTTTTTTTTTTTGTTCAGAAAATGATGAATCTTGCAAAATCTTGGAGAGAGAAATACCTGATTGTGATGAGCACGCCGAGGAAGAAGGAAGACATGCAAACAATAGGAATCCATTTCGTGGAGACTCTGCCGGAGCTCCGGCTCTTCATCTTCCAAAGTGTTCGAGAAAACGACGCACAGAAGAAGAAGAAGAAGAAGAAGATGAAGAATTGTGATTTGTGATTTGTGATTTTGAGATTTGATTCTGAGTTTTGTTTTCTTCTATTTATGGTATAAACCGCGTTTGGAATTCTAGACTTTGGACCGGTTGAATAGAACCATAGAAGAATACTATTTTATTTATTTATTTATTTATTTTAAAATGGAGAACAAAAGAGGCAGTTTTTTTTTTTTTTTGGACGTGGCGTGCTGGGTGTTGTAGTACTGTGGCCTGACGGACACCTTTGGCGTTGTTTCTCTATTTTTCTAAAGTCGCGGTCGTATTCGTAGACGACATTCACGCCACTCGTTAAGCTCCCCCTTTTTTTTCCTTAAACTTTCTTTTTCTTTTTAGACAGATAACAGATTCTTGGACTTCTATATAAAATTTCATACCATTTGATTTAGACAATGGACATTCCCTTCTCCTTACGAGCATCACAAAGATGATGAAGAAGTAGTTGAGGGGTTGAAAAAATAAAAAAAAAACGTCTTGTCTTGTGGGTAGTTGCATGGTCTTTGTTTAAAGTGTCATGGGTTTTGCATGTCGTTTAATGTAAAGTTAATATGATGAGAAAAGTAGGAGATTTTTACGGTTAATTAGGCTTCAGAAAAATACTTAGAAAAAATTATTAAAAACTTTTAGAGTGTATCGATCTTAATTTTTTTATTAATATTTTTTTAATTAACATAGTTGTTTGACTAAAAAGCATATTAGTTAAGAATAATAAGTAAGAATATAAATTCATGCACTTTAAAAATAAGTTCAGGTTTTCAGCAATTTTCTTTTCCCGTAAGTATTTGAAATTTAAAATCAAATTAATGGGTCAAAAACTATTTTTAAATTTTCTAATAAGTAAAAAAACAAAGGTGTTGGAATTGAGTTTATAATACCTTAAGAAAATTATAGTACAAGTTTTAAAATTTACTCATAAGTGTTTTATTTTAGAAGTCTTATTTTATAGATTTGATTGGAAGCTCTTTTATAATGCTAAATACGGATCATTTAAACACTTCTAAAAGCAATTTTTAAGTCGTGAAGCCAAAAGCTCTCTCAAGTAGGCCTGATAAATAATTAGGGTCTTTCTACGATAAGGTGTCTTATTGAAAAAAAAAAATTGGAATTGGGGCAGCCTCAATTTCTTCTCCAAAACAATTTAGCCCAAATTTAAAAAAAAAAAAAATCGCTTATTATGTGATATGGATGCTAATTCAATGCAAGAATATTAGAATTACTCTTATTAAACACTGACGTACAAAAACAATCCAAAATTTTAATTATGTTTTCTTTTTTACTAACATTGCAATGAAATTCAAAGTTTAGAGGATAAATTGTCAAGACTTAAAGTTGAGGACTAATTTTCTAAAATCATAAATTTGAGAGGTGTCTATATAAAAAAGCTTTTATATTTTAATATGATTTTGATTAAATCTAATGGTTAGAAACAGACACAACCGATAATATATCCTACTATAAAAGAACCTTAAAAAGTAAACGATAGAGTTATAAAAATGTGTTTGTAAATTAATAAATAATAAAGGTTTTTTTTTTTTTAATAAGACTTCAAATCAATAGTACATATTTTTAACCCTTTGAATCTTATCAATACAAGTAGGAACAATTAAACCATATTTATTTATTTGTACCTATCGAGTAAAAGCGTATAAAAAGGCTATTCGGCCACCATAGCCGTAAGTTGTTATTTAATTCTAATGTGTGTACCCCTATAACAAAACTGTCACTACCATTTGTGAATGTGGTTGTCACATTGAGAGAAAATAGCAAAAGTTTTCAGTTTACTTTTCATACTTAGTGTTGTTTGATTATTTATCTCAAAAACATTGTTTGTATGGTTCTAAAAAAATGGAGGGTTTGTCAATATATCCTTTTGCTAGACTTCCCAAACTCTCATGTATTGCTCTCGAGTCTTTAGACAAGAAAAGCTTAGTTTTACATTATTAATGTGTATGTATATACATTAATTGAACACAAAAGCACGATGTTAAAAGCTAATGATCACTAGATCAAACTGTCAAAAATAAAAAATAAAAAATAAAAAAAGTGAAGTAGAACTTAAATTTGAAAGGTTGCATATTGCATCCGTGTATATTTATATTAATTAAACAAATAAAGACGACTGTTCATAAGCCATGATAATGTCTTCTAGAGCTTTTACCATGATAACGATCATAAGATATCTTACCTTTCCTAAATAAATAAATAAATAAATAAAATAAACCCTCTTAAACTATTATAAAATAAGAATTTAATGATCCGTTTAATAAAAAGATTTAAATCATAATTTATAATTTGTTATAATATTTTTTCTTATAAAAAATATACGTAAATTAAAAGTAATTTTAAATTTATAAATTAAATATTCACTAAGTACACGGAAGTCAAAAGTTTGTTACGAAATGCATTTGTGTCTGTACCACATTTTTGAAAAGAAAGTAGTTTCGGTGATTGGTTAGGCAGACCGCAAACAGAAAGTTTCCACCCAACAAGGAGTTTAAAATTAATTCGAGCATTTCGAAAAAATAATGAGAATAATAATTATTCAAGAGGTAGATGACCTCCAAATTCAACTCCTAAATCAATGAGGAATTAAATTCGTGATATTCGCACATGGGCCCTACAGGAACTTTAATTTCCCTCAGAAAAAAACATACTAAAATTATGTACTCATTTTCGTTCGGTTCTTCTAAAAGTGAACGTGCCATTAACGTCCTTTATAGGTTTTGCATGTCCGCCGCCCCTTATTTGCAAGTCAAATGCCATTATTTCTAAGGTGGACTTGTCCATGAAAGCAATTGAGCGCATTTGCTAAAATGGGTGATGAGACAATAAATGTGGACGTTATTGACGGATTCATAATTATAATTTAAAATTAATTTTAATTTATATGTATTTTTTATGAAAAAAATATTATAATTAATCACGAATTATAATTTAAATTATGACATAAATTTTTATACTAAACACGACAAATTAAAGAAAAAAGAAAAGAAAGAGCCGATTAAATCCTTTTAAAAAACTGGATAAGTGACTAAAATTAGTGATATCCTTCTACTTTATTTTCCTTGTTCATTCCAAATCAAAAGGATTAGTTGTCGTTCATTATTTGTAGGAGTTTGTCTAACGAGAAAAAAAAAATACTTATAAGAGTATATGAGTTTGGACTTGTACCCTTTATTTTTTACTCTTGATGAATACCTTTTTGTTAATGAAATTATTTGACTAGAAAGGTTATGAATCAAGAATAAATGGTAAAAATTCTTACTCATACACTTTTAAAGGGTATTTGTCAAGATTACCTCAAAAAAATCCCTTTAAGTACTAATAATATGTTGGTTCATGCGTATAAGTCAATCATTTTAATTCTGAATTTAAATTTTGTGAGAGAATTATTGACAAGAACTTTTTTTATGGACAGAAAAGTACCGTAACAAAATCAAAATTATGGGTTCAAATGTGTTAAATAAACGGGCTTTAAGATTATAGCAGTGTTATTTCCTACAAAAGTAGTTTTGATGATGGAGGACGAGAGAAATAGCATATTTTGTGAGTGCAGAAATAAATAGGTTCCGTTCATTTTACCGATTTGAGTTTATAATTCGAGTTTTGCTACAGTAAAAAGCTCTCTGAAACAGTCACATCTAATTTTTTTACTACAATAAAAAGCTCTCACATAAAGTCACATCTCAACTTGAATCAGCGAACTAAATGGACTCACAGTATATTTCAATACTAAACTTTAAAATACCAGTTTTACTTTCTCTCATCTCTCTCCCCTAAATGGAATGCCTCGTGGTCAGCAGCTAGGCGGGAAGGTTAGAGAGAAAAGGGAGGGAGGGAGAGAGAAAGAGAGTTTTCATCTTCTCAAGCAATGATGTTGGCGGTCCAAAGTATATCTCGCACGTTGTAGATGTTAGGGGTGTAAGAAATGAGTCTAAACACGAATAACTCGGCTGACCCGACCCAAAAGCGTAGTTTTTTTTTTTTTTTTTTTTTTTTCAAATAGTCCCAACCGGCATTTTGAACCCGATTTTCCCCGACCCAATCCGATTTAGGTGTGTAACCCTAAATTTCTAAATTTATGTTGCTGGACTATCTCTATATAGACTATTTATTTGACGTATTGTTAAATTTATTTATAGATTTTATTAAATGTTAAGAAGTATGTTTGATGTTATGTTAATGCTTATGGACTGTTTATGAATTTTATGCTTTTGGACGGTTAAAAGAGGTATGAAGTCATAGATTAAAATTAGTTTTCACCAACCCGAGTAACCCGAGGTCACCCAAAAGTTTGCGGGCTTAGAGAGTGTTGCGGCCCAAAGTTTTCTCAACCTGCACTGAGCGGGTCGACTCAATTTTTTAGGCTTAATCCGACCCTACCCAGCCGAATTACACCCCTACATCATCGACGAGAAATGAGAGATGAGAGAACAAGCGAGCAAGAGAATGAGGGTGAGAGAGAGTTTTTTCTGTTAAGGGTTTAGGGTTTTCAAATTTTGGGGAATTTTTAAGGGGTTTGAAGCTATTAATAGCCCTAATTAAAAATAAGGGTAAAATAATAATAATAATAATAATATTATTAATAATAATAATAACAAATAAACTTTTTTTTTTTTTTTAAGAATCTGTTATTTATTAACTAAGTAAAATAATTATGTTATTTTGTCCTTAAGTTATGAAATTTGCTATAAACTACAAAATCCATTTTGATGATAATTATTTAACTTTGTGTCTCAGGGCTCATCCGGGTTAGTTTTTGCTTTCATTTTTAAAATAAAAGAAGCACAAGTGAAGGCTTTTTAATTACTATTTAGATTTTTAATTACACAAATAAAAAATTAAAAAATATAAATAAAAGCACTAAGAAATTTATAAAAGTAAAAACCTTATGGAATACATCCGTCCAAACATATTTAAAAATAACTTTTAGAATCAGATGAACTTTTTTAAGGCATCCCAAAAATGCCATGTACATTCTTTAAAGACAATAATATGAACACGTGTAGCTTTACTAGGGTTTTTTTTTTTTTTTTTTGTTCCTTTCATTTTTGAAGGAAAGCTTTACTAACTTTACGTTATTCTTAATGAATATTTGAGTTCAAAACAAGTATTTTAGGCTCACTTTAGACAGTTTAACTATAAAATTTTCCATCAATACTGACCGTCATCAGTAAGGTTCAAACTTTATCAGTATCTTATCACTTTGAAAAAGAATATAACAAAGTATAAAGTACAATGTCGCATATAATATTAGAAAAAAAACTCATTATTGGTTTTTGGCCTTTTTTTGTTTTATCATTTGAATCATAATTCAAATCTTTTATTATAAAGTTTTCTTTCAAAAAAATTTAAATTGAATTTTTTATATTACAATAGTTTCTCACAGATAAATTCATTTTTTAACTTGAACAAACGAAACAAACAAGACTCTAGAGGAGAAAATGAGAAGGTACTTGAACCTTGAGCACAACATTCATTCAAATGTTGACTTTTCTATGTGTCGTGACTTAGTCTTTGAGTATATTAATTATAAGAAAAACAAAAAAAGAATAAAGAAGTTGTTAGGAAATTGTTTAAGAATTTTACTTCTGTTATGGAGAAAAAATGCTGAGTCGTTGGAACTCAACATAAGCATGAAGAATTTGAAAAGTGTTTGGTGGAGCTCCACGTTAAGCGTGAAGTCAATTTAGTGTTTGGTAAAAGCATACGAGTCGTATGAGTTTACTCCTTTTTTCTATAATTTTCCATGCCTAAATAATATTGTTACAGTACTTACGCAAATCAAAGGGAAATTCTGGCACATCTTTAAGAAGAAATATGGCAAAGTACTATGATCTACTCGCTGACCATTTGACCCAAATTTTGTTTTTGCTAGAAAGATAAAGTCATTGCCAACTAAAACAATGAGGGATTAGTATAAAATTGTACCTGTTTTCGATAGATATTTGGGAATCCACTTGTGTCTTAAAAAATTCTTAAGTTGTATTTTATGCCTTGTTAATCACATAAAATTGACCAAACCAAAAATTTTCTCACGACCAAATTTACTAAATCTAAGACTTACCATATTTACTCCCGTGAAACCATTATTATTATACATAGTTTTTTTTTTTTTAATCAACTTTCACTAAATTTTTTATTTAGAGAAAATTTATTAACCTTTTAGTTCATAGATTTATTTTTTACTCATAAAATCTTTTTCTAGATCCTTCACCACAGAGCTTACTCCATCCTCATACTGAAAATCTAACGACCAGTCAAGCGACTCTAAGAGTATGTTTGGTAAGAAAGAAAAGTAGAATGAAGGAAGAAGGTGGAGGGATTTTTGGAGAAAAAATGGAAATATTGGTTATTTAGTGGGAGAGAAAAGAGAAATGAAAAGAAAATGGAGTAAAAAATAATACATGTGGGCCCCACTATTTTTTTTCTTTCTATAAGTGGGCAGAAAATATGATGAAAAATGGAGACAACTCATTAAAGTGAGTAAAGTTACTAAACTATCATTTTCTCCATCAACATACAAGTAAAAAATTTAAGGGTATAAAAGTAATTTACGAGTAAGATTTTTTTTTTCCTCCCAATTTAACTTTCAATACCAAACAAGTGAAGATAAGCTCATTTTCTTTTCATCTTCTCGTACTAAACAACATAAAAGAAAATCAATTTATTTTCCATCACTTTTATATTTTCTTTGTATCCTAATTTCTTTCATTCCTACCAAACATAACATAAAAGGACAGCAAACCCAGAAAAGCCCTAGTCCACCAAGAGAGAGAGAGAGAGAGAGAGACTCACCTAATATTTAAAAATAAACTATTTCTAATAAAGATTCAAAACTAGTTATTAGCTACAATTTCTCAAAAAATCTACTCATAGTGTCAGATTTAGTGAAAATACAATTTGCATAAACCAAACTAGTGTTTGATCTTAAGGACAACTTTGTCAAGTATTTAGTAAAATAATAATTGTTAATGATGAATTTTATGTGTTTAAAAGAATACAATATCAATACCAAACTAGTGTTTTCTCTTAAGGACAACTTTGTCAAGTATTTAGTAAAATAATAATTGTTAATGATGAATTTTATGTGTTTAAAAGAATACAATATCAATTTTAACATTGTTAAAACTGAGATATGAATTTTGCCGTTTCCACTAAACGGTAAAACAAAAAACAAAAACAAAACAAAACAAAAGTGTTCTTATTCCAAATATAATTTATGATTGTTGAGTAAAAACTAAAAAGGCTTACGGCTAGAATAACATTTTGTTTTGGGTTGTCTCCTTCTATATGCCATTGCCCGTTAAAATGTCTTTAGTCTTTTGATTATTCTCATAAATAAATTTTTAGAAGATGTTTGTTTTAGATACCAATTCTTAATTCTAAATTACTGTTCATAATTTTTTATATTATTTTATTTTTATAAAAAAATTTAAAATTTAAATTTTAAAATTAAAAATGAGGATTTTAAATTTATAAATAAATATTTAATTTATAAATTTAAAATTATAATTTAAAATTATTTTTTTTTTTATGTATATTTTTTATAAAAAATATTATAATAAATAATAAATTATAATTTAAATTATGGACGAATTTTCATACCAAATATCTCATGAATTAAACGAGCCCGAGAAAAACCCTACTTTCTTATTTCTGTTTCGTTCTTCTTTCTTCTTCTACACGCACACTGTTTCAGGCGATCTCCCATCAGGTAAAAAAAAAAAAAAAAAAAAAAAAACTCTTATCTCCCCATTTCTCTCTTTTTGATTGATCTGTAATTCTGTTAATGGCGCTTCTAATTTCTCTCCAGTCTCAGTCTTCGTTCCTTCATTGTGCTTTCTGAGAAAGAAGACCAAATCTCAAACCCTAACAAAATGCACGCTCCGGTGCTCGTTCTCAGTAAGCTTTCTCTCTCCTTTCTCCTATTTATTCTGATCGTTTTGCATTTCGATTTGTCTGGCACGAAATTAGATTTTGAATTTGTTTCTGTTTGGTTTAAAATTGAAAGAAATGAAATTGATTCGGCCTTTTTTCTTTTGTTCGATGAGCAGAGGATTCTCTAAAGCGGGAGTCTGGAAGCAAGGTGCAACATGCCAATATCCAAGCTTCTAAGGTTAGAAGCTTTTTTATGATTTCACTCTCACATTTTCTTGTTTTTCTTGTTTTTTATTTTCTCTCCAGAAATTCATTCATTTTTTTTTTTTTTTCCTGATTCGTTCTTTTATAGGCTGTTGCGGACATTATACGAACGAAATTGTTTTGGACTTTAAAACATGTTTTATATTTTCGATTCTTATTATTTCTGATATGTTTTCTCCATATTCTATTGCTGGCAGTCAATGATTGAACTAAGCCGTACACAGGACGAAGAAGTAGGAGATGGATCGACGTCTGTTATCGTTCTTGGTATGTTATGAGCGTAGAATATTAGGAGCTTATCTTCTCTTTCACATCTGTTGTACGTTCTTGCCATAGATTATTTGCAAACTCTCGATGTATAGGTTATTTGCAAACCCAAGCATTGCTTTTGTGAACTTGGCATCATAACATGTCCAGATAACCAAACATCAATTCTTCTGTCTCTGACATCTGGCTTAAAATTTTTGCTGTAGCTGGTGGAATGCTCCATGTTGCAGAAGCATTTATTGACAAAAATTTATCATCGTACAGTTATTTGCCGAGGTAATGTTATAATAGCTTGTGGTAATATTTTATTATTTATGGTTCACTACTATGTCTTTATTCATGTTTTATTTGATATTCAGCCTACAATAAAGCTCTAGAGGATGCTATCGCTGTGCTTGACAAAATTGCTATGCCCATTGACATGAAAGATCGTAAGTTTTCTTAAAACTCGCCCTTTGCCATTTGTTTCTTAATATTATCTTCTTCTAATTGAGGATATCTGGAAGACATTTTTTTTTTAAAACGAGGAAAAGGGTGTGTAAAAAGGTTGATAGATTTGACTTGGTTCGTGTGGTACAAGTGATTTATGGGACTATTTATCAGGTGCGACAATGTTGGGGCTGGTTAAGAGCTGTATAGGCACAAAATTCACAAGTCATTTGGAGATCTGATTGCTGTATGTATTTTCTGCTATTATTTTTTTAATTAATTTGCTTGTCTGGTCATGTGGACTAGTTGAGACAAGATGCTGACTCGTGCATTTCATCTTAGTATTGAATGTCAACTCTTTCTCTGTTTCTTTGGCGTAGGATCTAGCAATTGATGCCACCACAACAGTGGGAGTTGATATTGGCCAAGGGTTGTGGGAAGTAGAGATCAAGAAGTACATTAAGGTCGAGAAGGTACTCGGTGTACAGTTGGAAGATTCCAAAGTACTTAAAGGAGTAATGTTTAACAAAGATGTTGCTCCTGGAAAGATGAGAAGAAAGATTGTTAACCCACGTATCATACTTCTTGATTGTCCCCTTGAATACAAAAAAGGTGGGACCCAAACAAATGCTGAACTAGTCAGAGAAGAAGACTGGGAAGTCCTAATGAAGATGGAAGAAGAATACATTGAGAACCTTTGTGCACAGATTATTAAGTTCAAACCAGACTTGGTAATCACTGAGAAAGGCCTTAGTGACTTGGCATGTCATTCTTAGTCGTAATGTCTTATTTGTTCTTCCAGAGAGTTTGATAAATCTTTTATTAATTGTTTTTACAATACATGATTTATCTCTATTTGCTTTTTAGATAGAAAGAGACATTTTAATGGTTGGATATCTTCCACCATTGATTGTATCAATTGGTTAGTAGATACTTTCCTCTACTTAAAATGGAAAAAGGCGGATATTTACCTTAGACAATTAAAGTGAAGAATATGGAACGAACCTTTGAATCATTCTCCTAATTGTTGAATTTTCAGGTTTAGGAAATGGTCTGCAGGGTGGGGTTCATCAAGAGGACGCGGATAAGAACTCTGACTTTGATCAGGACTCTGACCAGGAGGATTCGGGCCAAGACGACTCGGACCAGGAGGACTCAGAGCATAAGGACTCGGACCAGGATGACTTGGACTATGAGGACTCTGATCAGGAGGACTTAGAACAAGAGGACTCTGATCGGGAGGATTCGGATCAGGAGGACTCGGACCAGGAGTACTCGGATTAAAAGTACTCGGACGAGGACTCTGACCAGTAGCCCGGGCCACAGCCTGGAATATTCCCTTCCTATCAACTTAATATGCACGAAAATAATTCAGGATTCTGAAAGGGCCAAGAACTAGAAATTCCCTAGGACTGGGCTATTTTATCGTCATGAATGGCAGGCATACAAAGATTTGACATCACGATACTTTTGGCATTGCTAACGTGGTCGCTAGTTCGGGAGATGGGCGACGGGCGCCTCTTCCTCCTAGTGCGGGGATGGCGTGCTTACAGACGAACGAGGGGGCTTCAGATGAGTATGGAGTTGATAATTCACACTAATCACAAGAAGTCATTGATATGCTGCGTACTGTGAATTACCAGCTCCATACCCATCTGAAGTCCTCGCGTCTGCTTGTAAGCACGTCATCCCCGCATTAGGAGGATGAGGCGTCTGTTGCCCCTCCCCCGAACTAACAACCACGTTAGCAGTGCCGAAAGCATCGTGAAGTCGAATCTCCGTATGCCTGTCATTTATGACGATAAAATTAGCCCAATCCTTAGGAATTTCTAGGTTCTTTGCCATTTCAAAATCCTGAATGACTTTCATGCATATTAAGTTGATAAGAAGGAAGAGAGTGATTCTGGGCTCCGGTTCGGGTTTCTGGTAATAGTCATCGTCTAAGTCTTCCTAGTTTGAGTCATCCTGATCCGAGTCTTCTTGGTCTGAGTCGTCTTGGTTCGAGTCTTCCTTACCAGAGTCTTCTTGGTTCAAGTCCTCCTAGTCCGAGTCCTTGTCAACAGACCAGATGAACTGCAAGAGTCTGATGTTGGTACTAGAGCTAGGTTGTTTCAGGTTAAGAAGATAGAAGATGAGTTTTTCTCTTTCATTGTTGATTGCAAAGATCCGAAAGCTTGTACTGTACTACTTAGAGGTGCTAGTAAGGATCTGTTGAATGAAGTTGAAAGAAACTTACAGGTATTTACATGAGGACATATTTCATGTTCATATGTTATTTTCTCTGTAAGATAATACGCTGATGCTTGTTTTGGTTGCAGGATGCAATGTCTGTAGCAAGGAACATCATAAAAAATCCTAAGCTTGTACCTGGAGGTGCTGCTACAGAGTTAACTGTGTCTGCTACTTTAAAGCAAAAGAGTTCATCTATTGAAGGCATTGAAAAGGTAAAATATTGCTCTTTTTTCCCCTATGTGATACTTGGTAGTTGGTATTGCAATCTTTGAGCTTTTGAAATCAGAAATAGCCTGTTGGTTTACCTGCTATAATATTTCTATTGCTCATGTTTGTAAAATTTGGCCTTAAAGGACTGCTTGTTCATCTTTTTATTGTTGTGCAACAGTGGCCTTATGAAACTGCCGCTGTACCTTTCGAGGCTATACCACGAACGCTAGCTCATAATTATGGAGTCAATGTGATCAGGACAATGATTGCGCTGCAAGGAAAGGTAGGAAGTAGTTTGGATGTTATATTCTGAAATAATTATTCTATTTCGAGTTCTTTTGAATTTTTATTTTATCTTTTGGTACTAATTGTTGTTTCAGCATGCAAATGGTGAAAATGCATGGATTGGCATAGATGAAACACTAGTGCAATTACTGAAATAAAAGAATGGAAGGTATGGCCGTGATTTTCCATTTATCCTGCTAAATTTGTCGTTACTTTGTATTTGGCCAAAGGAAAAGGTATAACTAAAAAAGTGTAATCATTAGATCAAATATACGGGTAAGGACTTACATGGTTCTCTAATTCAGAAATTAATCACCAATATAGCAAATTGGTCTGGATAATTCTTGACATGTGCTATGTCATTAGATATGGGATGCCTACAATGTAAAGGCACAGACCTTTAAGACGGCTATTGAAGCGCGTGCATGCTTCTAGACGACATTGTGAGTGGCATTAAGAAGCAAGCTCCTCGAGCCTCAGCTCCATCAAAGCCTCAAATAGAAACAAGAGCAGATGCCGACAATGAGCAAATTCTTCCTCACAAAATTGATAAAGATGAGGCCACGCAAAGGCTTCTTCAAGGTACGAATCCGATACGATATCTTTCGATATCTATCGTATTTTCTTATGGTGATTCGCTAAATATGAATTTTTCCCCACTTTTTCTTATGCGAATTGATTCGCTAGTTAGTTTGTTTTGTGATATTATCTGAAAAAATCTAACGAGTGCGCTATAATTGCTTTCCATGGTGATTTGTTCCTGTGAGAGAACTGTCTGAACTCTTTCTGGTTTGATTTTTTTTTTATTTAGGTTTTTGTCGTCAATTTTTTAATTTGATGTCATGAGTTTGTTAACCATCTGAAATCGTTGCTGTTATATTATATATATATGTGTGTGTGTGTGTGTGTGTGTGTGTGTGTGTAAGAGTTAGTTGATTAGTTATGTAAAACTGTTCTTTTTAAATTTTGAATTGTAAAACTGTGACAAATGTTATCCTATGATTAATTAGGCATTTCAGCTTCAATAATTTTGAGTTGATCTAAATGTCGGCAATAAGAAAATCTGCATATAAAGGCAGATATATAAACAAATGAAAACGCCTACATTCTTCTATATTTGAATCCTTTGTTACCGTTTTCTTGTAACTAGAATTGTGGTGGTTTATCTGTCTGTCGAATCAATTTTGCCTTATCTAATCTGCTTATGGAAAATAATACATGCTAGGGTGATATCCACTCCAATCTCCCTTGATTGGAAGTGTTGCCTTTAATCACGAATTGGATCCTCTCGGTTTGAGTCTTATCTTATTGATTTACAAGGATTTTTTCTTTTTAATCTTCACTTGTTCATATTTTGCTTTATTTTGAGAATTTGTCTCGATTTTCAAGTTTGTTTAGGTAAATTTGTTTTCTCTTTGAGTAATTCAATTAGACTATGGTACTATTTGCATAATTTAATTCAATGTTTTAGTATGATGCATTAATTATCATCTCGTTACTTTAGAAAGTAGTAAACTTGTACAATTTCGTTTATGTTTTCCTGACTAATTTATGTTTATACCATAATATCAGAAGTTAGGAATTAGTTAGGATAAAGTTAAGTAGCATTTTGTTCTATTCAAATTTGAATAAGCTTCTGTTATATTTAAATTAAAATAGGATTTTGTCTTGTTTAAATTTAAATAGGATTCTTCTTTTCTTAAATTCAAATAGTAAAATCCGAGTATAAACTCTTGTAGGATGAATGTCATTAGATTTTCTTATCTGACAGATTTTCGGATGATGTGTGGTTGGGAGGGGAATCATTTTCTAGTGATTTCCGTGTCTATAGAAATTCGTCCTTTCATAATTTGCCTATCATTTCATTTTACACGCTTGTAGCGGTTAAGAATGTGTCATGGAACTTCCATTTCAGGAGGGAGCCTAGTGAGAGAGAAATGAGAGAAATCCTGAGAGAAATCCTGGAGTTATTGGGCTTTCTAGAGGGAGTGAGATTGAGTGAGTTTATTCTTGATAGGTGGGTATGGAAGCTAGAGGGGTCGAGGCTGTTTTTTTGCAAATCGTTCTTTAAATGGCTCATTGATGATCAATACTTTCCTCATTTTAGCCTTTCTTCTTTTATTAAAAAAAGTAAAAAAAAATAAAAAAAATAATAATTATTTTATTTTATTTTATTTTTGCATTTGGCTTTTCATTCTTAGTCGTAATGTCTTATTTGTTCTTCCAGAGTGTTTGATAAATCTTTTATTAATTGTTTTTACAATACATGATTTATCTCTATTTGCTTTTTAGATAGAAAGAGACATTTTAATGGTTGGATATCTTCCACCATTGATTGTATCAATTGGTTAGTAGATGCTTTCCTCTACTTAAAAAGGAAAAAGGCGGACATTTACCTTAGACAATTAAAGTGAAGAATATGGAATGAACCATTGAATCATTCTCCTAATTGTTGAATTTTCAGGTTTAGGAAATGGTTTGCAGGGTGGGGTTCATCAAGAGGACGCGGATAAGAACTCTGACTTTGATCAAGACTCTGACTAGGATAATTCGGGCCAAGAAAACTCGGACCAGGAGGACTCAGAGCATGAGGACTCGGGCCGGGATGACTCGGACTAGGTGAATTCTGATCAAGAGGACTCAGACCAAGATGACTTTGATCGGGAGGACTCGGACCAGGAGGAGTCAGACCAGGAGTACTCGGACGAGGGCTATGACCAAGAGCCTGAGCTGGAGCCCGGAATCATTCCCTTCCTTCCTATTAACTTAATATGCACGAAAGTCATTCGAGATTCTGAAATGGCCAAGAACCTAGAAATTTTTAAGGATTGCGCTAATTTTATCGTCATGAATGACATGCATACAGAGATTTGACATCGCGATACTTTCGGCATTGCTAACGTGGTCGCTAGTTCGGGGGATGGGCGACGGGCGCCTCTTCCTCCTAATGCGGGGATGGCGTGCTTACAGGTGGACAAGGGGGCTTCAGATGAGTATGGAGTTAATAATTCACACTAATCACAAGAATTCATTGATATGTTGTGTAATGTGAATTATCAGCTCCATACCCATATGAAGTCCTTACGTCTGCTTGTAAGCACGTCATCCCCGCATTAGAAGGATGAGGCGTCTGTCGCCCCTCCCCCGAACTAGCAACCACGTCAGCAGTGCCGAAAGTATCGTGAAGTTGAATCTCCGTATGCTTGTCATTTATGACGATAAAATTAGCCAAATCCTTAGGAATTTTTAGGTTCTTCGCCATTTCAGAATTCTGAATGACTTTCGTGCATAATAAGAAGGAAGAGAATGATTCCGGGCTCGGGCTGGTCAGAGTTCTCGTCTAAATCTTCTTGATCCAAGTCTTTCTGGTCAGAGTCTTCTTGATCCGAGTCTTCTTGGTCTGAGTCGTCTTGGTTCGAGTCTTCCTTACCAGAGTCTTCTTGATTCGAGTCCTCATGTTCTAAGTCCTAGTTTTGATTACTTTTGTAACATTGATGATAATGATAACTGCAAATAACATCACGAAAATGATAAAACATTTCCATGTACGCAAAAGCAACATACCTCTTGAGCTCAGACATTGTTTTCCTTCCATTCAAAAGTAGTTTAATTTGGCTGGTTCGTGGAGTTAACAGTTGAGATCGTGAGGTCAAGCTTCCTCCTGATGAAGCATCTGGAACACAATTAAGCCTATCTTCAGAGCATTTACAAGACAAGTTATTTTGCTTTTGTGACATTTCCTCTGTTTCTTAATGTCTACTTGAGTTTGATAATACTGCAGCATCAAAATTCTCTTCTGGAGTATTACTACTCTTCAGAATGCATTTTGGTGTGGAGCAATCTTTTACAGCTTTACCCTTGCTAGGGAATTAATTATTATTTTTTTATTGTAGTAAATATTAGAAAAACATGATTATTGTATTAACAGGATTTAATTGTTTACTGGAAAAAAAGTTATCACTTCAACGAGCTCTTGTACAATACTAGAATAATTCTAATTCAGAGCTTTACTGATCACTCTGGGACCCAAACAGCCACTATTCTATTGAGCCCGTTGCCAAGGGGGTAATTTACAGATTATTCTGTTGCATTTTTGAGTTAGAGTGATTTGAGTGATAATTTTGAGTTAAGTTAAAGTTGTAACTTGAGTTTGTGTTTAGATGTGCACATTTGAGTTATGATTTGAATTGACAATTTTTTTAAATTTATGTTTGGGTGTGTTAAAATTTAAATTTGTATTTAGATAGTATTTTAGTAAAAATTCAATGGTGATGAAAAATTTTAATATAGTATATGTGTGAGGTTTTATTCGTCTTTTCGTTGTGAATGCATAGAAAAAAATCATCTCAATCAGAATTAAAACGAAAAAGTTATGACATTTTTAAGAATAGAAAAAATATTTTTTATTAATTTGAGTTTGAGTTTATGAATTCGAGTTAAAGGGGAAACTTGAATTTGGGTTTAGTCCCAAACTCGAGTTCAAACTCAAATTTTATAAAAAAACATGAATTTGAACAAAATTGTAACTCGAGTTCAAATTTTTTCTGAGTTTCGTTGTAAAAGTACAACCTCTTAGGGCCTGATCTTTTGAAATGTGATTTGAGTGTAGTTCTTGAGTTAAATTTGAGTTATAAGTTGAGATAAATTTGTTTGAGTTTGTGTTTGGTTGTGTACATTTAAGGTATGATTTGAAATAAGAATCTTTTTGAGTTTGTGTTTGGGTGTATAATAAAACTTGAGTTGTGTATAATGGGGGGAGAAAAAATATTTTTTTCCTCATTTGAATTTATTTAAATTTATGCAATTTAAAATACCACATCATCATTTTAATTACGTACATTGTTCAAGTTCAGAGCCATTTAAGAAATCTTTCCACACAAAAAAAGCCTTCTAAACAACAATTAAATCACTCTCCCCAGACACATCAACCACCTAATAAATGACATCCTCCTCTGCCCTCAAACCCACGTAAACGACAGAATCTCCCACCATCTCAACCCCGGACTTCGCCAACAATTCCTTGTAATCCCACAACCCAATCCACCCCAATTTCTAAATCCCCTCCGACGATGGCTGGGTTGCAACTTATACGCGGTGTCGATGGTGATTTCGGCCGAGATTGGACAAATGAATGGTTGGGTTCCGTAGATCTGCGGTTGGAGAGTTATTTGGTGAGGGCGGTGTCGTCGGACACACAGTGAAGAGTGCGCATAGGTGGTCGGCGACAAGTACGCAAAGGTGACTGGCAGCAGAGGAGGACTTCACTGAAGAAGTTCTCATGGCAGAGGAAAAGCAGAGCGCCTCATCGTAGGTGGGATGCCGAAGAAGTTTGCGTTAGAGGAGGGCTTCGTCGAAGTTTTTTGAACAATTTTCTTACTCGAGTAGAGGCGGAAAGGATGAACTCAAAATTGGTAGAGTAACTCGAGTTCATTTCTGAGTTTAGTTTCGAGTAAGCCAACGCCGAACTCATACTTAGGCCGAATTCATCACTTGAGTGAACCTTTCTCGAGGAAATTCATCTAACCGAACAGCCCCTTCATTTTTTAAAAAATTTCTTTCTCGGGCTTTTTCTTTTTCTTAAATCTCAAAATTTCTTGAGAAAAAATTAGAAATATCACTCAATAAGAAAAAAAAATTATTTATGTTACTTGATTAACGCCCAAAAGTGATGTTCACAAGCGGTCAATTGTAGCACAGAAGGGCGGTCGTATCCACAGAGAGATAACAAAATAACAAGAATGATAAATAGAATAAGAAAGTTAGAGAAAAGTGAATTAAAGAAAATGAGAATTTTTTGAGATTTTTGTTGCAAATAAAATAAAAATGAGAAAATCTGTATGAAGAAAATGGTAAGGTGTCGAGAATCCCTAATGTTTCGTTCACCAATTCCAGTTTTGATTCACAAAATAAAAGAACTGAATAGATTAAATCTCTATGTTGACTACGAAAATATTATTATTACAAGTTATCTAAAATCGACAATATATCAATATGACAATATTGCAGTAAAAGACAATTTGTAAAATAATTTGAATGACAAAACAATGCGTGACATAATTACATAAGAAAAGCGTGGTCGAACTTATATAAAAATTGGCACACACAATATTTTGAAAAGTAATAGAAAAATAGATGAGATTTAATTCATTCAGATGTTAAACTTTACAGTACAAGGAATCAAAACCCCGAATTGGGTCGCTTAACAGAAGTTCATCTCTAACCTCACCAAAAGAACTCTAGCCTATCTTGCAAAACATTCTCACAAGTTCTAGAGAGAAAATATGAGACTGACAGCAAGACGACAGAAAACTGAATATTAAAAGCTTTTGAAACCTTAGGCAAACCCTCTTATTTATAGCGTTTAGAGGTTGCCTGTCAAATAAGGAAACAAATAGTAAAAATAAAAAATTACAAAGGAAAAGGAAACAAAATAAAATTACACATAAATTAGGACAAATCATATATTCAATTCGGGAAGAAATCGCTCAGATTTTTTAGGGAGAGTTTCGGATCCAGCTAAGGGGGACACGTGGCGCAACGTGATTCGCAGTGAGGAGAAAAGGGCGCCACGTGTTGCGCACGGAATGGTGAAGCTTACTGGCGGTTGGAGACAGCTGGGACCCGCTCGGACAGCTGGCACACGCAGAGGGGAGGGGCAGACGGGCGCGCTGCACGCGGGTCCCACGTGAAGACACGTTGGAACGCTCTGGAGAGAGCGCGTGAATAGGACGCACCCCCTGGAGACTTGCGTGGAGGTGACGCGCGCGAATCTGAATGGGGAACGCGAAAAAGGTGGGGCCCACGCGGAAATCAGCTTGGCTGAAGGAAGCTGTGGCTCGGCTCGGCTGACACGGCTCTCATGTGTGGCTCGGCTGAAAGGCTTAAAAATATGGCTTTCATGGCTTCTTCTTGTGTAGCTTTTTACACTGCTTTCATCAGTAAATAATTAAGCAAAAACTAGACAAATTCCAATTAAAAATATTATGAATAAAAATAATGGAATTGCTTAATTAAAGCTTAAATATTTTAATATTATATAAATCAAAAGCAGTATTTATGGTGCATTTTCATGCACTAATCACAACCCCCAACCAGCTTATTGCTAGTCTCTAGCAATCCAAGCGCAAGAGAAATCATGTCACAAAGAAAATCTAAGTCTCAACTCGCTTAGTTACCTAAGTATTTCAAACAAACTGTTAGCAAGAAGTCAAAAGATACTATCAAGATTATTTCAGTCATAACTCCAGAGTCGTGTGTGTGTGCTCCAAACCATAACCTTCTTACCACTAACCATAACTCATGCAGCCTTAAAAAATTCACCAAGCAGAAGTCTCAACTCCATTGATTTCATAGGTGTAAGAAATATTTAAGTGTAAACGTTTTCTCTCATGGAGTTGAAAATGGAACAATCAACGCTCAATGTGAGGAAGGTCAAATTTAGGACAAACAGTCAAACGAACATTGACCAAAAGATAGGCTAATCAACTCTTAGAACATTCCACCATTCTTACCACAAACCAGCATTTAGGATTTCATTTGGGTCAAACAGAAATTTACATAAACGAACAAAGAGCCAAAAAGCTTGCATAAATTACTTTTTCTTTCTTTCTTTTTTTTTTTTTTTTTGGCAAGAGACAACCTACATTATGAAGTGAATGTAGAAAGGTGTTCTTTTGACAAACAACTATATAGTATCAAATGTGAGAACAACCAAACTACATAATTTGCTCTTGCTCTTTTTTTTTGTGTTGTTTTTTTTTTTTTTTTTTTTTTTTTAGATGAGAAATGAGGCTCTATTACATAAGATCATTCCTATCTAACCAAAATCCATCCCTCAAGCATATGCACCAAGCATACCGCTAACCATGTAATGATGTTCTAACAGTGATTTTACCAGCTCAAAAGGTCAATGAAGGTTCAAAAGTCGTTTTCTCGACTCTCTTAACTCACCAAAAATAAAGCACTTAAACTTGGGAATTTTCTCACCGACATGCATTAACATCCATCTTACCACAAGGTTTAGCACGTGCAAAAAGAAACTCTGAAGTCATTTCTTAGTAACCAAGACAAAGAAAAATCGACTCAAACCAATCATTTTGAAATCATACTCGGACAACTTTGCAAAAATTTTAACCCAAATATCAACATGACAAAATCACTCTTACGCATGAATATGCTCACCACCCCCAACCAAAATCGAGACGGTGTCCTCGGTGTCAAAAATTATGAAAAATAGAGAAAGAAGACACCTGGACGATGAGCTTTCCACGTGATGAGCACGAGTCTGAGCTTCCTGATATGATTCTCCAAAAACACACACATAAAAAAAATATAAAATAAAAATGTAAAAAGAAAAGAAGAAAATAGAAAATGAAAATATGATACAGAGATGTGAGCAAACTACTCAGATCGATAAACGGGGTCGCGAGAATGATCTCTTCAACCCGTTCACCTGCTCAAAGTAATTCTTCTTCATGATTTGCTTGTCATGAACCGCTTTCATTTTTACCTTGATCCTAGAATTGTGCTCTTTCAGCTCGTCGATCAATCGTTGTTCTTGCAATGGATCAAGTTTAGATGAGATGATGATTGGGAATGTGTCTTCATCTCCCAAGAATGCACGTTTTAAGCCCTCAGGTGGTTGGCCTAGCTTGTCTTTTGGAGTCTCCTCGGTGGATGATTTTGGTTTTCTCCTTCTGTTGGGAGCTCCTGAAGACATGGTGACCCAAACTTAGTTCCTCTGTCCTGTGATTCTTTGAAAATAGCAGCAATGGTAGCCACCTCACAAGGATCGGAACTCTCAAATTCAGAATTTTGGAGGAGGTTTTCAAAATCTTTAGAGTTACTTTGTGGCAAAACCTCCTCCTCGACAAGTGTGTCGATCATAAATGTTTGGTGACACTCATCGTCATCACGTGGTTGCTTTTGAATATGAAAAATATTTACTTCAAGGGTCATATTCCCGAAAGATATCTTCATGAGACCATTCCTACAATTGATACGTGCGTTTGCTGTGGCAAGAAATGGTCTTCCCAAAATGATGGGAATGAATGACTCCATATGCACCACGGATTGTGTATCCAAAACAAGAAAGTCCACGGGGTAATAAAACTTGTCAACTTGCAACAAAACATCTTCCACTATTCCCCGTGGTCTCTTAATGGATCTATCGGCCATTTGCAGAACCACAGATGTGGGCTTAATCTCTCCAAGACCCAATTGCAAGTAGACCGAATAAGGCATGAGGTTCACACTCGATCCTAAGTCTAGTAATGCTTAGCCGAATTCATGTGTCCCGATCTGGCAAGAGATGGTAGGACAACCTGGATCCTTATACTTCGGCGGTGTTTTTTGCTCAATCACTGCGCTCACTTGTTCCGTCAAGAATGCAGTCTTCTTGACGTGGTGCTTTCTTTTTATGGTGCACAGATCCTTTATAACCTTGACATAGGCCGGCACTTGCTTGATCACATGTAGTAAGGGAAGATTGATCTTCAATTGTGTCAAGTGCTCCATGATCTCACTTTGGTTTTCCGACACTTTCCCAGCAGGTCGGAGAGCCTGGGGGAAGGGCACCTTTATCGGAATTTTAGTTGGCTCTTCTTTCTCCTGAGCCGATTCTTCATTACTCGAAGTGGTTGTACTTGTCGATGGCGTGTCTAAATTCTTAGCACTTCGAGTAGAGATGGCGTTAACTTCCTTGATATATGGCGTTAACTTCCTTGATATATGACAAAATGAAAACCTAACTAAATCTTCTTTTAGTCCTATCAATAGCATTTCCAGATTAATCAATGAAAATGAAAACCTATCTCTCTAGGTCTATTTTCCCTCTCTAGGTTTCTTTTTCAATACGGTTTTTTTTTTCAGTAGGAAAGAAGGGAGAGGCGATGGAAGAGAGAGGATAGACGGTTAAATAGAGAGAGAAAAGAACAATGTCATTTAGTTTGTTAATTCGAGTTAAAATGTGATTTTATATAAGAGCTTTTTACTGTAGCAAAAAAGTTAGATGTGACTATTTATGTGAGCTTTTTACTATAGCAAAACTCGAATTCTAAATTTGGATCGGTGAAATGAACGAGGCCTATAGATGGAAAAATTAGGGTTAGATAGGATTTTTCAAAATATAATCAAATGGTATGTTTAAAAGAACAATACATAAATGTTGTTTATCTAATTTTAGGAAAAAAAATAATGGCCATGTTTAGACTTGATCCCGTTTTCGTTTTTCACGTTTTTTGAGAAAGAAAAAATGAAAACATTCTCAAAACGACGTTTGGCACAATAAAGACAAAAAACAAAAATGAAAATGATTTTTTGGTTTAGTGTAAAATGAGAGAGAAATGAAAAACGATTTTTAATCGTTTTTCCTTTTTTGTTTTCATTTTCTCCTCTTTGGGGCAAAGAGAGAGAAAGAGAGACATTAATGAGTTTTTTTTTTTTTTTTACACTGAAAATAATCTTTTGATAAAACTAACAAACGCATTTTTAAAAATAATTTCTGTCTGAAATTGAAAACGTTTTCATTTTTATTTTCAAACAAAAAATAAAATCATTTTGAAATGAGTTTTAAACGCGCTCAATAATTGTCATTCCATGCTCCAATGAAGTTATAAAATGCCATGAGATAAAAGGAATCCATGATTAAAAGTCATTATCTAGGCCATCATGAATAAGAGTCATTATCTAGGCCATCTCTCTTTATATCAACTCCTTTCATATTGGTGAAGAGATTTTTATTTCTATTTTTTTTTTTAACTTTGGAATAGAATTCTTTAATGGTGTACGAAAAAATGTACTATACTAATAGGATACTTTTTTTAACCCTGTACAAAGTTCTCAAAAATTAAAAAATTATGTGGTATGGAATAAAAAATTACATTTAATAGAACTTGATAAAATAAGGTGTTTTATAATTCTCTAGCAAAGTTGTACCTGAACGTTGGAAGTAAGTACGATGTAAGTACTTTTAAGCTAAATTTTTGTGGTCCATTAGTTGGTTTCAAGAAAAAAAAAAAAAAAAAAAAAAAAAAAAACAAACAAAAAAAAAAGAAGAAGAAAAATACTAGGAAAAATGTCAATGTCGCATTCATATAATTATCAGCAATTATGATTGTTTTGAGAGAATAAAGATGCTGACATCAAGAGAAATTAATCCTTTTTGTTTAAATCAATTAATCCTATGTTTTACCTATGGTAATAATAATATTGAATTTTTTTAATTCCTGATAATCTGTAAGTTTTTTTTTTTTTTTTTATGCAAGTGATAATATGTAAGTTACAGTATGTATACGACAATTAAGAAAGTAAAAGAAGTCTAGAAAAGATATTCTAATAGTTTTTTTTATGGCATATTTTTACAGTTTAATTAGCTTTCTTGAAGAGTATAAGAAAACATAATGTTTATTTGACTAGCTTATACTAGATGCCAACAGCTATAATCTCTTTTCAAAAATTTTGGTTATCAAATTAATGCTGCACTATTTACATACTATTAAAACATTATTAAATGTTAATTAATCTTCCCAATCAAAAGATATATGTAATTATTCTTTTTTAAAAAGGAAGATAGATAGATGGATGTATTGTGCTTGTTTATAAGGTGTTGGCCACATTTTAGGCAATACCTAATATATTTTTTTTTATTAAAGTATTGAATTAGAGCTGCAGTCTATTGTTTTGATAAATTCCAGTAGTCTCATATTCCTAATCCTTTCTCTTGGAAGGGTGATTAGTATTGCTCGTGAATACCACAAAATAAATAACTATTGATAATTTATTTTTTATAATTTATTTTTTATAATTATACTAGAGAAGCTTTCAATAAGAAAGCTTACTTTTTCTTATTGCCATAAGAGTTTAAAAACAAATTTTACAAAGAATGAATATAACATTTTAGGAACTGTCTCCACTCCGGTATCCGGACTCGAGCGATACTTATTTAGTTCTCTATAAAATATATATATTTCTTATTTAGAACGTGTATATTTCTTCTTAAAATATATACATTTTCTTTTATGATAAAATATATAATATATACATGTTTTAAGAGAAAATATACACATTTTAAAAAAAAATATACATATTTTAAAGAAAAAATACAAAATTCAATGTCAGACCACCGGAGACTTTACCTAACATTTTAATCTCTAGCGATGTGCTTTTGTCTTGAGCCTTTTTTTTTATTGCGATAAGAGTTCAGAACAAATTTTACAAAGCAGTCCTTCCATCCCCACTCCATTCGGGACAGATCTCTCTCTGTTGGGATTATTTTCATCACTAGTGATGTGCTTCTGTCTTGAGTTTTTTTTTTTTTTTTTTGAGAAAACTTCTATCTTAAGCCTTGGTACGTACTTGGACTATATTATATATATATATATATATATATATAGCTATGAAGTCACATTAATCTATGAAGTCACGTTAATTTAACATCTTGTTTGTTTCGTAGATTTAAATTTTTAATTTAAATTAAGATATTGACATTTTATCAGAGATTTTAACTTTAGAAACATGAACTAAAAACTCAAATTAATAAAATGAACGAAGCTTAAAAATTTCCCGATATTTATTAGTCTTCTTTCCATTTCAATATCCATGACATACTTTCAAAATAAAAATCTAGTTACTTCAATTGAGCAAAAAAAATCCAGTTATTTCAAATGAAAAACAGTAGTGTAATACATTTAAAGTCTGGTTATTCACCAGTTGCACTTTGATCTGAAAATTGAGCTTTAACTTTTCCACAAAATATATTCAAACTATCTAGAAGCGGTATGCCTCTAATTCATCTATTTTCAACAAGTAATATTCCTATTCTCGGTCTTTAGCAAGGGAGATGTGTGGACCGGGCTTAATTAGATTTTGGGCCTAGAAGCACATGGTAAAAATCCTAGGAGAGAAAGAGAATTACATATCCTACTCCGAACTCATTAGGTTAATTGAAAATACCCCTCTAAAAAACTTTACCCTTCTTATTTAAATTTTAAAAATAAAACCAATTTTAACTCATTTTTAAAAGACCATAATACCCTATTGAGACCAACCCTAACTAAATAATCATTATTTTTATAAGGGCTAACAATTCGAATAGCGACATGATTAGAAAGCCGTATGAAGTTAGTGATTTAAAGGTAAATGACCTATTTAAAGGGCTGTTTAAAGTAAATGGTTGAACTTTAACTAAATTAATTAAATGATCCTTTTTAATTTATTATGAAATCAAAAGACAAAAATATCCTCCATCAGTGATATACCTTAGTTAATTAGCGATAAACCTTAGTCAATAATTGATAAACCGTAGTCTATTAGTGATTAACCTTAGTCTATCAATAATATCATGATCTGCCAGTGATACATCGTAATCTATAAGTGATAAATTTGACCTAAATGATAAATAAATGAAATTGATCATATATGTGTCAAATTTGCTCAAGTGAGAACCAGATATAATCGGAGCTAATTAAGCGAAGATAATTGCTACTTTGATCTTGGATGTCTCCAGTTACTACCATTGATCGACCGCCTAAAAATATTTTAATTTAATGCTGTTCGACTAAAAATATTTTTTTAGTCACTGGAAATACCAACTGTCGATTAGCTACTTAAAAATAATCAATTGTCAATTCTTACGAGATAAACATAATCATAATCCATAAAAAAAAAAACCAATGCTCTTATACAATATTTTGATAATATATTGCCAACTAAAATACCTAACATTAGTGAATTAATTACATTATAATCTGGGAGGAAACCTAAATCATCATTTCTATACAATATTTCTTTCCAATAATCCAACTAATTAGTCTAACCATGAATGATGAATCATACTTCACTACTTGGAACGACCATAAATAATTCTAATAGTTAGCTAACATTCTAATTAGACTATGCAAAGTATATTCTACTTTTCTTGTATGGTTTCTTTCGCTTTCACTTAAGCCCGAGATTAATTAATAATTGCAATACTTTGCATATACAACCAAATAACGTTTATCAAAATGGTTTTATTTATTTATTTATTTATTACAATACATGAAATAATAACTGTTTTATAGAAAGCAATGCTGTGATATGCATTATTATTATTTTTTTTTTTATGAGCAGTGCTGAAAGACCCCTTGAGAGGCAAAAGAGAATCTCCTTTACGTATTAAACACTCATTTATCTTGAAGTTTCTTTGACGAAAAGTTTGGTGTTTGATTCCACATTTTCACTGATGAGGAACAAACTTAGGCCCCGTTCACTTCGCCGATTCGAGTTTAGAATTCGAGTTTTGTTACAGTAAAAAACTCTCACAAACAATCACATCTAACTTTTTTGCTACAGTAAAAAGCTCTCACATAAAATCAAATCTCAACTCGAATTAAAAACTCGAATCAACGAACTAAATAGAAATCAAATTGTGAAAAGGGTCTTACCAAAAAAACAAAACAAAACAAAACAAAACAAAACAAGAAAGGTCAGAATGGGCTAAAATTTCTTCAAATAGTTCTGAAATTTCGCTTGCATTTATTTGAAGATATTGGTTTTAACAAGCTACTTGTCGTGCATGTGATCAAAATTTTGAATAACAAAAAAGATTGATATGACAGGCAATTATGCGTGCCATTGGGAATACATAACTTCTTGTCTTTAATCTGTCAAGATGATGGCCTACAGACCTTATTTGAAATTTGACGAGAGACTTGGTTGATCTTTTACAATAAAATTTTAAAAAATTTAAATTTAAGTTTATATTTTTTTAAATTATAATTTTATTTAATTTTATTTAATTTTATTCAAGTTATAATTTTAACTCAAGTTATAACTCAAATTCAATTAAAAAACTATAATCAAATTACATAATAAAAAATAGGCCTAATTGTTGATGCAAATATGTTTCTTTTGCGAATGATCTTTTCTCAAATGCGATGATATCTCAAGACGCTAGAATAGAAGAATTTACGTAATAAAAGTTGAATTAAAATGAAAACTTGGACCAAAAAAATTTGAATATTTTAAAATCAAAACTTATTTTATTTTTTAGTGGAGTGTTTCCCTTATAACGTCTCATTATTAATATAGAGTTAATTTTTAACTGTTAAATCATATTAAAATTGTATCACATTAAAAAATATGTATGACAAATAATTTTTAATATAAATCTAATAACTAAAAATATAGACTTCTAAATAATTTATTTTTTTCCAAGATTTACTAGAAAAACTCCTTTTTGGCAATCAAGATGATGAAAATTAAAATTCATGTAATATCTTATGAAAATGACCGTAATACACTTATAAAAGTAAGAGTCCTAACCTATTTAAAATAGCATTTTATTTAGAAAAGATGATGAATAGAGTTGGAAATAAAGGTATTCGCGGATTAGATTTCGCAAATGCATAGTCGAGCCACACACCAACTTAAAATTATTGGTTTGAGATTTTTTTTTGGTTAATTCTGTTTTCCAGCGCACGATCCGTTTAGTTCGTTGATTCAAGTTTTTAATTCGAATTGAGATATGACTTTATATGAGAGCTTTTTACTATAGCAAAAAAATTAAATGTGACTATTTATGAGAGCTTTTTACTGTAACAAAACTCAAATCAACGAAATGAACGGGGGCTAAGACTCTATCTTTTTTAGCCTCAGTTGTTTTGGCTCATTTAGTTGAGTAATTTTATGTTGCAGTTTCCCTTAAAAAAAAAAAAAAAAAGTTTTAGACTAGACCATAAAACAATTTAATGAAATTCTTACGACCCAATTGAATTCGGCAGTAAACTAAATTGGAAGATTACAATCTATCATAACATTGGCATTTGAAAAAAAATTCAATATATTAAAAAGTAAAATTTCATCGTTCATAATGTGTGTATGATAAATCTTTTATGAATTATTTTTATATGCGTCCTCTTAATCATAAAGTCATTTTTATTTTATCTCTTAAAATTTAAAAACTATTACTTTATTCCTTAAATTTTAAATAGTCATTTTCTCTATTAGAATTTCTGATTAAAAACATACAAAAAAAGAGGGGGCTTAAGCAAAACCATATGGTTCTTTTTCATTTGTTTTTAACATAATTTCTAAACGAACAGATTAAGTAGCATAATTCAGCAGAGGCTCAAAGATGGGCTTACTATGTGAAGAGCTCTCCCGCTCTTTCATCAGTTTTTAATGGAAATGCAAAGTGAGAATTTAAGTTCATATGGCATGGTGGAATGATTTTAAAATTCAAAAGTTAAAGGCTTCCAATTTTTATACGTTTATCAACATTTTGTAGGTTAGAAAATGCTCCAATTGCAAACCCTTGCATTAACTAAAAAAGTATAATCTAAATTATTAAAACCACAACTATAAGAATATATACACTTGAAAATGCACAAATTTCTTTAACAACAAAAATTTATAAAATAATGAGAATTTCTCTAATGAGACTAGAAAAATGAATTATTTATAATTTTTTTAATTTCAGCCATTAAATTTACATTAAAAATTATTTATTTTATATATACTTTTTAATTTAATCTAATTTTAACTAACGATAAAAAAATATAACTCAATACTTTACAGATAACGAATCTCTAACTAAACGGGCTTTAGTATTAATAATTGAATGAACCATGTGCTTTGTTTTTCTCTTCTTTTCCCCAACGAGTACAAATTAGATGGCGACTGGCCACTGGCCACATGAGTCATCACAATGTAAACAATGATTCAAAAAAAAAAAAAAAAAAAAAAAATTCGATTGTTGCGCTGTTCTTTATATATACGGCTTTGCCTTGTTATTGACCGTTGATGCCTTTCAAAAACCACTAATCAAAGACAAAGAACACTTCTACGGTGTAGATGTGTGGAGGATTAACATCGAATGGAGAATCATATATAGCGTAAAGAATTGACTTTATTTCTTCTTCTTTTAAAAATAAATACCAGAAGCCACTTATTTTTTAAAGCGATAATGGGAACTTAAAAAGCAATTAACCGCTTTGTTAGGCGGAAACGTAAAAAAATCATGGAAAACCCAAATATTTTTAAATTTACAGTGATCTTGCTTCCCCCCACCCACCTTTTTTTTTTTTTTAATCTATTTGTGGACAATGGTGATTTGTGGACAAGGTAGGTTCTTTTTCTCAATTTGTGTTAGGAACTTGAGTTGTTAAAATCTCATTCACTTAACTAATTTAAATTTTTTACAATTAAAAATTCTCAAAAATGTCACATCTAATTTTTTCTGTTATAATTAAAAACTCTAAAAAAATGTCACATCTCACATCTAATTAAAAACTTAAATCCACGAAGTGAATGAGATTAATGAGAGAAAACACTATAATAAAAAAGTTAAATTTAATTTTTTTTTTTTTTGTTGAGAAAATGCACTATGCAAAAAAATGAGACTTTAGAGTTATGAAAATAATATGCCATTAAGTTTACTTTTAATCTCATTTTAGTCTATAATTTTCAATATGTCTCGTCATCCATCAATCTTAATTCATTACTTTTTTCAATTTTAGTTTATTAATTAGGTGTTTAATATTTGAAAGAAATATGTAAAAATTAGGGACTAAAATAAGTATATTTAAAATTTAGAAACTAAAATAATATAAAAAACAAAAATTAATCTCTACGTATAGTATCTAAGTTTTAGATATTTTTAATTTTAATATTTAATTTATACATATCTTATTAAATATTTAACACGTAATTAACAAAATGACTAAAATTAAAACAGAATAAACAGATTATAGACTAACTTTCACACATTTTAACAATCAAAGGATCAACATGGGATTTAGAATGAACCTCGGACAATTTTCGTTTAATAACCTTTTTTTGTTTTGTTTTTGTTTTTTTTTTTTTTTTTGTTAGTGATCCGCTTGGGTGGCTAAAGATACTTCTATTGTTTATTACGTTGCTAGGCATTTTGTTAGTAGAGCTCGTGGTGGTTTACTTAAGTTTATTAATATATATATATATATATATATATATATTTTTTTTTTGTCCTTTCTGTATACTTCCTATTGTTTCTAAAAAATGCAATGAATTGCAGCTAATCTTGCTACACTTTTCCCCTAAATAAATTTCCTTGCTACTAACTTTAAAATTACAGATTTTAACTTTTAAATGCTTTAAGGGGGAAAATGATTAACGGCATCAAACACAATAATTGAATCAAAATGAATTCCGTAGCTAAACTTTGAGCCAAACGCATACACAAATTAATTGAAATAATATACAAACAAAGATAAGAAACTATTTGGGCACGTTCACTTCGCTGATTCGAGTTGAGATGTGATTTTATGTGAGAATTTTTTACTGTAGTAAAAAAATTAGATGTGATTGTTTATGAGAATTTTTTACTGTAGCAAAACTCAAATTCTAATCTCGAATCGGTGAAGTGATGAGACCTTAGAGTTGATTATACTTATATCACGTAATTTTTTTATTAAATAAAATAAGGGGGAGAGAGTCATCCTTCGCGTAATAAAAAAAATAATTAAAAAATGAATGCTTTTGAATCTAAGTTTTATCAAATTTCCATATTAATAATGTGTGTTTTTTTTTTTTTTTTTTTTGCCATTTAATGAAAATAGAAAAAATCAAGAAGAGTTTGATTTTGGAGCAAGAATAGAGGCACAATTTTTCTAGAAAAAGGAATAGAAAGACAAATATGATCAAATTTTCATATTAGTGTGTTTTTTTTTTTTTTTTATATTAGTGCAATTTTTATTGATAAATTGTAATTAATAACTTTTATTTTGGGAAAATTGCTACCAAAGTAAAATTAACAAAATAATATTCTTTTACTTTTACACCGATAACTTTTTCCCTAAAACATAGGGCATGTAATGTAAAAGGTAAAATATTATAAATAAAAAACTTCAAAAGTCGTTTTACTGTTTAATGTTTCTTTTTAATTTATTTTATAAATTTGCTTGTACATATATATTTATTTTATTTTAATATTAAAGAAACTAGATTGATTACTCAGTAAGTATACGATAAGATTTTGTTACCAAAAAAAAAAAAAAAGTATAAGATAAGATTTATCTAGCAAGCATGATATTTACTAGGTGGATAACATATCCCTCTAACACAATGTTGCCAAGTGTGAATCCGTTTCTCAACGGAGCTCAAAGACTCGTGAAAGATTCGTTAGGTTTACATTTTTTTTTTTTTTTTTTGTTCTCACTGTATTTCGTTTTTTCCTTAATTCTTTTATTAACAAATTTAACCTTTTATTTTCCGTTTTTCTCATTTTTTTATTTTTATATTTTTTTAAAATCTACCTCATTCACTGTTTTTTTTTTTCTTTCTGATTTGTCTAAATAATTATTCTTAGAACTTTTTTTACATTTTTTTTTTATTTTCTAGCCTTTTTCTCTCTTTTTTTTTCTCTCTCTTTTTCCATTATTATTTTATCCTATTATACATTTTTTTTTTCTATCTACAATTGAAATAATTTCTTCTCTTGTATATTTATATTTAAGAGTTCATTTGGTATGATGGTTCAAACCATATTTTTTTTTAGTTTTGATTTTAAAATTAAAATTATAATTCATGATTTTAGGTCCAAATCATAGTTTGAAATTAGAATCAGAATTAGGAGTTTAAACCATCAAAAACTAAGGAAGTAATTTTAAAATCATGAGTAATTTATAATTTAAAATATCACATTAAAATTTAAATTTTAAATCAAAACTATCATAATTAAACACTAATTATAAATGAGATAAATTAAAACTACTTTTTACTTTTTATAAATAAACACAAATTCTAAACTAAAATTATAGGTTCAAATTCAGAACTCTTACACTAAACAACACCTAAATGTTTTTAAATCTTCTACCCAGACAAAACATATCGTAAGTTTTTTTTTTTTTTTTTTTTTTTTTGTCTTCTCTCTTTGTTTTATTCTTATCTTTAACGTCATGTTGTATTTTATTTATTTCTTTAATTAGATCCTAATAAATACGTTTTTTGTTTTTATCTACAGAATGCGCACAAAATTTATGAGTAACTCTTTTTTTTTTTTTTTTTTTTTTGAAAGGATTTATGAGTAATTTTTCCGCATAAAGAATTCCGTAATTTTTTAAAGTTCTTTTCCTAAAAAGGAAAACGAAAAGAAAAAAAGAAAAAAAGAGAAAACGTTCGAGTACGATTGGAGGGGCAAGATATGTAAATATTGGGATAACGAAGGGCATAAAGAACAGTAGGTCGGTAGAAGAAAATTGAGGAGTGAGTTTGCCCTAATCCCCACCTCATCCGTGACGCGTAGGGTTCCTTATAAGAGCCTTTTTGGCAGCCTTGTTTCTCACCAATCGGCGCATATAAATTGCCTGTTTCTTTTCCCCGTCTCCACAAACCTTTTCACATTCACACCACACCCAAACCACGCCAAACCAAACCAGAGCCCCGGAGTTTTGTTTTCTCGGTCTCCTTCTTTTCTCGTCGACGATTTTCCATATTTTCTCGAGGTAAAATCTTCTTGATTCATCGATTTTTTTCCGATTATTCTGCGGTTCTTTTCTTCTAGGTTGTTCCTCTTTGTTTTTTTTTTTTTTTTTTTGGATCGGAGCGAAAATCATGTGTTTGCGCGGTTGATTTTGTGATTTTCTTGGTGCAGAGTTTATAGATCTGAGGAATTTTTATTTGTTTTTGTTGTTGATTGTTTTTGAGAGGTTTTTGACTGGTCTTGAGCTGGGAATCGGAATCTTTTTAGTTGATTTTGGTTTTTTATTTCAGTCGAACTGTTTAATCCTAACAATATTCAAGCGATTTTTATTTTTTTGCTTTGTTTTTTTTTTTTTTTATTTTTTTCTTTGATTCTGATGATGTTATTATTTTATATTTTCGTTGAATAATCATCGAACCTGGAAGTGAATTTGTTGTATACGCTTTATCGGCTTTGTATGTGTTGTGATTAATGCTTGGATTTAATTTTTTTTCTTTGTTTATAAATTTTGATGTTCACATCATAGTCAATAATTGGTTTTGAATCTTAAGTGGCTTGCATATATTCGGTCTAAGAAGATCTAAAGCAAGTAGTTAATAGGCACAGCTTATTTTCTCTCGGTTAATTAGCAAATATGCATTGTACCTAATATTACAATGAATGTTAAATGATTAATTTTTATGTACTGGATGGATTGCGAAGTTTGGATATGTGGCATATGTTGATTGCGGTATTTCTCACTGTCAATTTGAGATTTAGGTTTAAATGATTTGTATGTTTTGGGGGCTAAGAGATGGTATTATGTCTTTTCATATGTTTGTTTGCTTGTGGATTGCGTGTTTTTCATTGTCAACTTGAAATTTTAGGTTTAAATGATTTGTTATCTCCTTACATATGTATGTTTGTTTGGCCCTGTGATTTCTAATGATGTGCATCCGGGTTTTAGAAAAAATTGGGTGGGTTTAGGACGAGCAATTATTTTCAGTACCAGGCCGTGATTGTTTGATGGATTATTGTGTTTTTGATATGTATAGACTTTTTGCTTTTATGCGTCAATTGGGTTCTGAAAGTAATTTAGCTTCTTGCAGGAAGTTGGCAGTTAAGTCTGCTTTATTAGGCAGTTTGCAAAAGTGGAGGAAGTCAAGTTTGAAGCTTCTTTTATGTCTGAGCGGGTCACTCACTTTTTGTCATCAATTGGATTGCTTGGAGAGTATTGTCCGACGTCCAGGAAAAAGGACAGAAGTTCTGCCGATAAGGTTGGCTGCATGCATCTTGGGTTAATAGAGGGCTGTAAGACTCACTTCCTTGGTTATCTGTTTATGCGGCCCTTTCCAGTTGCGAGTAACTTGTCTCTGAATAAAAGATCCCTAGTCCCTGTAGGCCCCGCTGTTCAATTGTGCCCCTTCTGATTACGTCCATAACTTTGACAAGATGGCTCTGCAGAATATTGGTGCTTCAAACCGTGATGATGCCTTCTATAGGTATAAGATGCCAAAAATGGTTACTAAGATTGAAGGCAGGGGAAATGGCATCAAGACTAACATTGTTAACAATGTGGAGATTGCTAAGGCCTTGGCTAGACCTCCCTCCTACACCACTAAGTACTTTGGTTGCGAGCTTGGGGCCCAATCCAAGTTTGACGAAAAGACTGGGACCTCTCTCGTGAATGGGGCCCATGAAACTGCAAAACTTGCTGGACTTCTTGAGAACTTTATCAAGAAATATGTCCAGTGCTATGGCTGTGGGAACCCTGAAACTGAGATCATTATTACGAAGACGCAAATGATTACCCTCAAATGTGCAGCTTGTGGGTTTGTTTCGGATGTGGACATGAGGGACAAGCTCACAACCTTTATTCTTAAGAATCCTCCAGAGCAGAAGAAGTCATCCAAGGACAAGAAGGCTATGAGGAGAGCTGAAAAGGAGAGGCTGAAGGAGGGTGAAGCTGCTGATGAGGAGCTGAAGAAGCTTAAGAAGGAGGCAGGAAAGAAGAAAGGCACTTCTGGGAGTTCTAAATCATCAAGCAAGAAGAAAAACAATGGTTCAGATGAGGATCACTCCCCTACGCACAGCCAGGCTGATGAGAATGATCACGCCGCTGCTGGTGACGACGACGATGACGTGCAGTGGCAGACAGACACATCCTTGGAGGCAGCCAAACAACGTATTCAGGAGCAGCTGAGTGCTGTTACTGCCGACATGGTCATGCTATCTACAACTGAAGAAAAGCAAAAGTCGGTGAAAAAGTCTCCAGAGCGTGAAAAGAAACCTGAGAAGAACGGAAATGAGAACGGCAGTGTTGGCAATACCACCAACAGAAAGCTGGCCAAGGAGATAAAGGAATACCTGAAGAAGGGCTCATCTTTAAGCCAGCTCCAATCCTTTTTGGCCTCGCTCTCAGGAACACCCCAGGAAGTCATGGATGCGCTACTCCAAGCTCTTTTCGAAGGTGTTGGAAAGGGATTTGCAAAAGAGGTGACAAAAAAGAAGAATTATCTAGCAGCCGCCACTCAGGAGGGCGGACCTCTGTCTCAGACTGTGCTGTTACATGCTATTGAATCCTTCTGTGGAAAGGCCAACCCTGATGCTCTGAAGGAGGTGGCTTTGGTTCTGAAAGTCCTCTACGACAGTGACGTTTTGGAGGAGGAATTCGTACTAGAGTGGTATGAGAAGGGTTTGGTTGACAACGAAAGCTCCCAAATCTGCAAGAACGTCAAGCCCTTCGTGGAGTGGCTCCAGAGCGCCGAGTCTGAATCTGAGGAGGAGTGATTCTTGATGCAGTTGCTGGCATTTCTATAATTGTCGTTTTACTTTCGCGTCTTTCAGTGTTGTCGTTTGCGTGCAGTTTATACAGTGGGTGTTTGATGTCTTGAAATAAAGGACGAGGCCTTGGTCTAGTACTCGGGTTTTGCTCTAGAAGGTCCACTTTAGTCGGGTCCAGTCCACTTTTGTCGGGTCCAGTGTTTGGTTTGGCCATCGTCTTTGTGTTTCCTTTGGGTTTGTCCGAGTGCAACTCTTGAGATACTGTTACTCCTTTATTAATGATTCTGTTAAAGTGGAGTTTGCTATTTTAGTCAAGTTTCTTTTATCTAGTACCTGTTCTCCCGTTTTTCTTTCCTTTTTATTGGCGTTGCATTTCTGCTGCTGGTGGTGGTGTTAGAAATATTATAATCTCTCGATATCTTGGGGTTCTTTGCTTATATTCTTTGATTCGCTTGTTCGCATCAGGAGTGTACTTGGATGATCTTGTAGATAATTTGGTTTGGAGAGGGTAGAAATAGCTATTAGATGACTTTTCTTTTCCTCGTTTTTGGGCATCTGCTAAAGAAGAGGTGCTTCGAGGGGCGTTGACCATCATATTCTAAATTGCAAGTAAAATTATTCGACTGAACTTATCGAAAATAAATAAAGAAAGAAAAAGGGAATTTTGAAACGAGATATAATAATATGTTGAAGAATACAGAAAAATCGAGAACAATCTTGAAGTGTTGAAGGGTCGAAGTGAAGTTAATTGAAAACACATGCTACTCTTACTTAAAGCTAATACGAGATCAAATAAAAATTAAGGGTATATTTGTTTTCACTATTTAAATTGAGAATTATGGATTGTGTATGAGAGAAAAAAATATTATATTAAAATAATTAAATTTAAATTTTTTGAGAGAAAATATTATAGTAATAGAATTTGAGTTGTGAAAAGAATAAAGTTTTAAGTTTAACGGGAAAAAGAGATTTCGTTAAATATTTAACACTTAGTTAACAAAAAACTAAAACTGAAATAAAATAAAATTTTAAAGACTAACTATAAGATGTTTTAAAAGTGAGGATTAAAATGAAATTTAAAATAAAAAAAACTTCACACTGTTTGGTAGAGTGGAAAAAAGAGAAAAGAAATTGAAGGAAGAATTTTAGAGAGAAAAATTAAATTTTTTGTTGTTTAGTAAAGAGAAAATGTGAAAGGAACGAAGTTGTAAGTCCATGGGGTTCACTATTTTTCATTCCTCCCAACTTTAGGAGGAAAGTAGGTGGGAAAAAATTTAACAACCAAAGTGGTTGTAAAATAAGGGAGAAAGAGGAAAATAGGCTAAAATTTGAGATGAATTAAAATTAATAGGCCAATAGTTTACATAAGTTAATAAATAGGCCAAATTATTATTTGATTCATAACTTGTCAGTTATGAACCATAACTTGACAAGTTATTATTCATAATTGTCCATAACTTGTCCGGTTATGAACCATAACTTGACAAGTTTGTCCATAACTTATCTGATTATGAACCATAACTTGACAAGTTATGGCCTATTAATTTCTATAACTAAAAATTGGCCTATTTCCTTTCTTAAGCTTTTCATATTGGCCTATTTTCTATTATTTCCCGTAAAATAACTATTATAAGCTCAAACCATTCACCATATTATTTTATCTGTATAAATGTATTATTGTAAAATAATTTAGATTTGACAATTTTTTTCACATTTTTTTCACTTCTAACAAATAACACGAAAGAAAATTATATTTTTACAATTTTACTTCCTTTATTTAGGTATTTTACTTATTATTTTTTTATATTTGTTATCATTCCTATTAAACATAGCATTAAGGACTAAGTGTGAGACGTTGTAAAAATGAGGACTAAAGTGAAATTAAAGGTAAATTTTAGGGGTGATTTGTGAGAATAACCGAGATTTGAAGATTGTATGAATATGGAGTTTGGAATAATTATCCCATAATTTATTATCATGTTTTTAGAATAGCCGTCAACGTTCTAGTTGGGTCTGGTAAACATCCCCTATAAATGGACATAACTCAAAGTTTCCAACTTCGTTCTGGACTGACATCAACACAAAAGCCCGACAAAACAACAGCCATTTCCTTCCACTTGTCCGAGATAGGGTTTTAGGCTTACAGCCTTACACAACGAAACACAAAGAGATTAAGAAGAAATTATTTCAATGGCGATTTCTCTCCCGAATCACTCCGTACTCTCTCCTCTTCGCCCTTCCGTTTCTCTGACCTCCTCAAAGCCAACAACTACTAAGCCCTCCAAATCCCTAGCTCTTTGTTTCCCTAGTGCTCGCCATTTTCACTCCCAAGCTCACCTACGCAATCCGGTTCTAGGGTTTCCTCGCACCAGGTCTTTCGCAGTCCCTAAGACCAGCACAACGCGCTTCGCCGCTTCCGCTGTACGCTTTCCCACCTTTCCCTCTTTATTGGATGAATTAATTTATTATTCTCGTGTGTTAGCTGAATTTGGATTGAACTTGGAAGAACTCTTAATTAATATTCTAACCAGGATTAAGCTGAATCCTTGGTGGTGTTTGATGTTTGTTCAAGTGAATCTAGGCATGGGAGAGGGAAATTTCTGGATAAGCATCTAATGAAAATCTTAGGCATTTTATCTGCTGAATCATGGTTTTGTTAATGCTATCACAGTTTAATAGGTGAAATTAATCTAAGAAATATAAACTCGATTAGGAGGCTGAGATATTGTGGACAAGTAAACTAAGGCCGGCAATGAATATAGTGAGAATGAAACAGTTTGTGTTTCTCGGATTTGTGCCTCAGATTTTCTGCTTTGATGCATTTGTAAACATCGACTTGCTATGGTGTAATATTACTAAATTTCATGTGGTAATTTATGATTTGAATGTTCAGTCTTTTTGCTTATTTTTTCTCCATTATTCTATATTTTGATGGTATTTAGTGTATCGATGTGAATGTCCAAAAATTATTTCAGAATCTGTGCTTATGGTTAATGTCATAGCGTTTTGGCAATAGGCAGATTTTGCTTCATTAATGGTTTTGAATTGAAAGTGCAAGTGTTTTTTCGTGTTTTATTAATTTGCTACACTTTGTTGTTGATTTTAAAAATAAGATCAGCATGTCTTATTTTTGTTATCGTTTTTCAATCCAGGCAGGTGATGAAAAAGAAAGTAGTCCGAGTACAGACACATTAGAAAGTAGTGGATTGAGTTTGAAGAACCTTTTTAATCTTTACAAGGAGGCTATACTTGATGGAGATGAACAAACTGCATTTGACATTGAGGCTAGGATAGACGTAATTGGAAATGAGCAGGATAAATTAGTTGAGAAAGCGTCAACTTTAACGGAAGAAATCAAGTCTGGGAAGGAGAAATATGTCCGCTTACAAGCAGATTTTGATAATTTTAGGAAACGATCAGAAAAGGAAAGACTTTCTGTTAGGTCTGATGCTCAAGGAGAAGTGATTGAGAGTCTTTTGCCCATGGTGGACAATTTTGAGAGAGCCAAACAACAAATTAAACCCGAAACGGAAAAGGAGAAACAGATTGATGCCAGTTATCAGGGTATTTACAAGCAATTTGTGGAGATAATGAGGAGCTTGCGTGTTGCTGTTGTGCCAACAGTAGGGGAGCCTTTTGATCCTTCGGTAAGTATTTGATGTACGAAGTAATTTAGTTTTATGTACTATGTGAATGCAATATTGGTTGAGCTTCTCTCTTTATAAACTCTGCTCCGCTTCATTGTTTATTTAAATTCACTCATGATATCATTGATATGCTGGAATCTTGATGGGCATGAGGTGAAAATGTTGGAACCTTCCCTTCCCAAGTAGTTGGTGCTCCTAAATTAGGATTAGAGTAGAGATGAGATAGAATGTAAAGCCATGTTAGTAGTGGATGTTGGCATGCTACAGCAGCATCTTGAACATCAAATTAATGGGATGCCTTAAAATTTTATGATATTATTTTTGTGTCCTGTTTGAATATTTGCCGCGGTCGTATGTAATTAAGAATTATGATTTTATTTGAATCGAAGTGTTTGTGTACGAATTTGATTGTAGAGTGATACATTTTCTGTATTAGGCTAAATTTCCTGTGTAACGTCTATAATGCAGTTAATAACAGCCTTCCCAGAGATTGTAGGGTTTGGTGGAGGGCTCCAGTTTCTAACTCGGATTCACCAAGTGGGTTTAGAGGATTTTTGGGTATAAAAAAATTATAATAATAAGGTTTATCCTCCCTACGAGGCAATGAAACCGGAAGAAAGACAATCTAATAAATTGATGATGGAGCCCACCTCAAACTGTCCCCATCGCAAACTTTGGTTAGGATTGAGCAAGATTAAGATTGAGAATATTTGAGGCAGAGGCTTGTGCCAATTCTAACTTCCTCAAAGGGGTGTTATGTAAATCACACTCCTAAAAGATTACTAGCATGTCAAGTAATTGAGGTTTGCCTAGTTAGCATAAAAATCTTATCATGATAAATTGAAATGAAACTTCATAAATCTTCCTGTGCCATATTCTAAGGTTTTCATTATTATTTGCCGCAGCTACACGAGGCCATCGCACGCGAGGAGTCTCAAGAGTTCAAGGAAGGGATTATAATTCAGGAATTTCGCCGCGGCTTCATACTAGGTGATCGGCTTCTAAGACCGTCAATGGTAAAAGTCTCTTCGGGGCCTGGCAGAAACACAAGCTCAGTAGCCCCTGCATCATCAGAGACGACTGCAGCAGTGCCAGAATAGATGAACAATTAGTATTTTTTGCGCAAGATCAATGTAATGCCGGAGCAAATCTCTTCCGTCAGCCAATCTGGTATAATCTGGCCTCCACGAATGAACGTTTTGTTGTTGTAGGGTAATTTTGTTCTCCTTCCGGTCAGGCTAATGCCATCCCCAATTGTTGTTGGAGCCTTACAATGAGGTTCATTTGAACATATAGGTGATATAAGGTATACTTCGTTTCAAAAGGAAGGCAGAGACTCGTGTGACTTTGAGAGCATTCATGTGTTTTGACTGATTGGTTCTTTACAAAAACACAGTAATTCATGATATTTATCAACTTGCAACCATGTAGACAGTTGATAAGAACTTTCTCACGCAGATAAGACCTATTCATAAGACAAATTACATGTTTTCCCTCTGAATTATAAGTTTTGTCATAAAATGTCTATTAAATTTTAATTTTAGCTTTTTTCTTTCCAATTCGAACAACTCTTGCAAATTTTTCTCCTCAACTAAATTTTTGTTAGAAAATGTCTCGTGAAATGCAATTTTTTTTTTTTAAACTCCTTATATTAAGAATTGTAACAGAATAACACATCACTCAAATAATGAGCGTCGTTGAACTATTTTTAGTATACAATTATTATGTCAGTTTTTCTTTATTTAGTCTCACAAAAGTGCAATTCCATAATATAAGCTGCCCTTTTGTTTTTTTTTTAATCTACCCCGATATTTTTTAAATTTATTTGACCTAAGGAACCTTAAAGGTTTATTAATAGCGGTAACAGAACTAAGAATTTAACATAGAGAAGCTAAGAGTTGTTGAAGTTAGGGGGAAAAAATTAAAATTAAAATTAGGACATTTTGTGACAAACTTATAGTTCGAGGTGAGAACGTATAATTTGTCTGAAGTGATATCTCAGTGGACATTTTGTGTATGTCAATGTGATGAAAATCTCAGTGGATCAAGTCGATAAGAAGACCTTTCTCTTGTGGCTAAAAGAGATGAATCTCCCTAAAAGTGCAAGTTAAATATTAATTTCCATATCAACTCGCAAACACGTAAAGAGACAATTTTGATTCAATTAAAACTGTTATACGCCCAATGGTCGATTTCATCTGCATCCCATTGTCGTTGTGAGACGCGATTTTGCATGTGCATCAGACTTGGATGCATTGTTTTCAGCAAATATTAAAGCCATCATCTGTCTAATGAAACCATCCATTGACGATAGAAATTAGGTACGTACGGGTTTTAAATTGCATAGTTTTGGCATTTTTGTTGTCCTTTTGGCAAACGACATAGTTTGTCTATATGTCCCACTTAAAAAGTGAAAAGAGTTCATTACAGAAAATTTTAAGAGGGGGGAAAAGGTTTGCTTGGCACTTGGCAGCACTAAGCCGCCTAAATATAGCTTAGCTAGAGCGAATGTGAAGGTCACTAAATACTGGCCCTATTGTCAATGAATCATTTACACCAAAAAAAAAAAAATTAAATAAATTCCAAAATGCTGTTTTTAACTTTTAGGTTTCGAATGCAACATAATTAGGCCGAAAGGCTTATGGCTAATTTGTTCATAATTAATAGCCACACTTACCTATATTATAAAATGGATATACATGGTGAACATGGATATACGTATTTGTCACTGTCACACATTTTACTTTGGCACTTTTATACCAAGTAATAGCAAAGCAAGCCAAGAATAGAGATTCTTGGCGCCTATATATACCCGAAACTTGTTGGTCTAGGTCTCCAAATTGAGCTGGTTTTGAGAGACGCCATTGCAAAAGCTCGGTGAGATTTTTATACAATGTGTTGCCCAAAACTCTTGCTGTGTCTTCTTCTGGTTTTGGTCTCGTTTCCTTGCCACGAGACTCGGTCATCTCTCGGCTCAATACCATTCTTGAACAAGGCTAAACACAAGGTGATGATGGAGAATGTTAAACAAGTGTTGAATGATAGTGTTAAGAGACAAGTTGGAATGCATTTCAAGCCCCAACGAAAGAGTCCCGGCGGTCCTGACCCGCGTCATCACTAGTTTCGCAGTTAAGAAGTAGCACCATCTCTAGTTTCTCTGTTAAGAGGACAACTACTAAGCTCATGTTTTGTTCTCAACCTATGATACATACTTTTGTCTAAGTTGTAATTTTTTTTTTTTTTTTTTCAGGGAAAATAAAAATATAGTAACGAAATAAGAATGATATGAATGTGAAACAAGATATGGTGCTTGATATCTCTTTACGTGTTTGGATGGATAAAAACACATTTCAAAATGTAACTTTAATCCTTCTTGGGTGTCACTTCTAAAAGGGATAATGCTGCTGTCTTAACAGTTTAACTTTATACAATGTCATTATCACTAAATTTCTTTTCCCATGAAAGCAATCCCCGTCGTACTATTTTTGTTTCAAACACAACAGAAATGGAGATTAGACTGGACGCAAATACTTGAGAACAGAAATTTCTAGCAAATTTTTCAAGCCGAGTAACTATAAGTGGATTCTAAAACCTGGCATCAAATGAAAAAAATCAAAATTTCAATGGAAATACACATGGGTACTACTGTTCTAATGTTAAAGAAAAGTAGAATACAAATCATTACGCTACACTATTATGATCAGTATGCTGTTCTTTAGTCCATACAAGATTTGTTTCGAGTCAAGTAAGAGCTTCTGCATCAGTTTCTTTCAGGTCTGGAGTCCAGTGGACGATGCATGGTTGTAGAATGTAGAACAAACAAAAGCATGACGTATGTAGCGCATTTCATCTAACGGAGTTAACACCTTTTCGTAAACCAGCTCTTTTTAATGTTCAAATCATCAGAGAATCCCAAAAACTTGTCCTCCGTGATTGTATATCCACTCTTCCTTGAGAACATCACAAGTGAAAAAATAAAAGGTCAACCAAGGTTAATGGTGAGGTAGAATTCCTGCCAACTCAAAGTTGTTCAAACAAAGAAACTTCATTCTTGGTAATTCCATAAACCGAATGAGCAGAAATCGTGGAATTCCAGAGGGCAACATCTTCTATAGTTTCAGAGTTAAAAACTGATTTGGCCTCAATGATACTACCACACTTTGCATACATGCCAAGAAGGGCAGTGGCAAGATTATTGTCGGTTTTTTCAACTTGACTCTTTAAGACATAGCCATGTAGTTCTCTTCCACTTCTCAAAGCTACCATATCACCACAAGCAAGGAGAACTATCCTAAGTGTAATCGAGCTTGGTTCAACACCTTCACTCAGCATTTCACGAAAAAATTTGAGAGCAAACTCAGGCTGCATGTTGTTGATGTGCCCGGCAATCAAAGCGTTCCAACAAATTGTGTTTCTATCCTCTATTCTCCTGAAAACTTTAGTAGCTGAAAGAGTATCGCAACACTTAGAATACATGTGAACCAATGCACTCGAGACATAGATGTTGCGCTCAAACCCAATCCTCAATGTGAATCCATGGATTTCTTTTCCTTGACGTTTTAAATTTAAGTCAGCACAAGCTGCAAGAGCACTGGTGGTTGTCGTAGAGTTTGGTCGAGTAGACTCGGTTAGTACGTTGTTGAGGAAGCTAACACTGGAAGGAGATTGCATAGTCTGGAATAGCTTCAGAGCTTCATAACTAAGCCCAGATTGTTGAAATCCAGAAATCAAAGTATTAAAGGTAACAGTATTTGGCTTTATATCCATCTGGACCATCTCAAAGAACAATTCATATGCCTTGTCTTTTTGTCCATTTCTTGCATGGCCAGCAAACATTGTATTAAATGATATGATATCGGGTTTTGGCCCGTCATTTTGCATCAACCTGAGAAGCTCCAACGCCTTTGTCATTTCCCCCTTGTTTACAAACGCTGCGATCATCTCATTCCACATGGCAGTGTTTTTGTTTGCTGCCTTAACAAAAACTTTCTCTGCATAGTTGTTCCTCCCACATTTTGAGTACATATCAATTAGTGAACCCTCCACATGAACATTTCCACAAAGCTCATGTCTAACCGAAAATCCATGAATTGCCCTTCCCAAGTTCAGACTTTTTAACCCTGCACAAGCCGGTAAAATGCTTGCAATAGTAACGGAATTTGGATATTCGGGAAACTGCAACATGTTTCTGAATGCATCCAAAGCATCTTCAAAATACTTGTTTTGGACACAACCTGAGATAATTCCGTTCCATGAGTTAACCCTCGGTTTCACCCCTTTCTCTTGCATTGCTTCCAAAGATTTGAGAGCCAAATCAATCTCTCCATTCCGTGCAAACCCAGATACAAGTGCATTCCAAGAGATCAAGTCAGGCTTGATCCCATTCAACTGCATAGAACAAAAAACTTCATCTGCCTCATCTAAGAGCCCTGCTTCCATGTAACCTGAAACGAGGCTAGTCCATGATACCACATCTTTTTCTCTCATGCCATCGAAAACACTTCTCGAATATCTCAAATCCCCACAATTTGCATACAAATTGATAAGCGAATTCCCAACAAAGACATCCAAATCCAAACCCTTCCTCACGACATACCCATGAAGCATTTTACCATCCTTTGTCATCTTCAATCCTGAACAGGCTTTAAGAACAGTAGGTACTATATATTTATCAGGCAAAACCCCTTCATCAACCATCAACCCCAGTAGCAAAAACATGTCTTCCCATCGCTCCAACCGACAATATGCGCTTATCAATGCAGCATAACCAGGTCTAGTTCTCTTTGGAATTTCATCAAACACCTTACGTGCACTTTCCAACGACTCCATTTTCTTCGAATACAAAACGGCTAACTTGTTTCCAATCAAACTATCCACTTCAAAAGCATTCAACTTCACAGCAAAAGCATGTATTTGCCTACAATCACAAACGTAATCACTGTTTAACAGAGAAAGGCAGTGACCAACCTCGAAAATGCTTTGAGTACTTGTATAAAAGCTAAAATTTCTAGTCTTTTCGGGGCTGAGAGAAACTTGGGCTCGTGAGTTCTTGTGGTTTGAGTCCGAGTTGATAGTGAAACCTCCGGTTGTGATATTGGAAGAAAGAATATTGAGTTTGCGAATGCGAAAACCATTGGAATTGGGGTGGCGAAATGAAGAGTGGTCGATGAATGGAGGGGTAGAAGGAAGATGCAGAGGACTCTGAAGAGTTGCCATTGGAAAACCAAAACGTTGTAATGCGAAAAGGTTTTGAGGAAGAAGGAATGAAAGCTCTACATTACCATACAGTTTAGAGCTCTCGTCGAGTTTGGTTTTTTTTTTTTTTGGCTGCAAAAGTTGAAAAAAATATATAGCATAGTAGCATTGGTGGCCTGTGAATTTGTTTATTGTCCCATTCCGGCTAGGGCCGCAAGAAACCATTCTGAATCTGATGAATTTGGCCGAGTCAAGCCGATTATATCTAAAAATTACGGGTTTTTAATTTTTTATTTAATTTTTAGTTTTAATTATGTCTAACCCGTACTGTGCGGGTAGGGGCGTGGGTGGAGTTACATAAACTCGAGATAACCCTATCCGACCGAACATGTTCAAAGTAGGTAAAATAATGTCTAACACTTTAAATTCTTACTTTCATAAGTTTATAAACTTTATGCATTTAAATTATTAACTTATTTATGTTTTGAATTCACGGTTTGTGTAAAAAATACTTGTATGTCATAGTTGTTGAATTAAGATATTCTTTATTTATATTGAAAGTATTTGATTTCAAAGTGAGTGTTTTAATTGTTCACCTTACATTTAGACCCCCTTTTGAAGGAAATACATGTTCTGTTTGATAATGATTTCTTCTATAACAAGCACGGATTAATTGATTAAAAAATTATCATATGGTCATTGAGATTACCAACCCAAGTAACCTGACCCTACCCGAGATCACCTAAAAAGCTAGTCAATCAGGAGGATTAATTATTTATAATTTATTAATGATTAATATATATAATTTGTTGATTGAAATTGATAAATTAAAATTAATTAATTTAAATTAATTATTAATTAATATCGATTAATAATGAAATATTATTAAATTAATCAGTGATAAATTTAAGTTAATGACGACTAAATTAATAAAGGAAATGACCATTTTGTTAACTTGACCTAATTATTTTGTTGCTATTCAAAAGACTGAGAATGCATTCTCATCATCCACCCACCGTCGAGTGCAATGGGTGCTCTCATTGTAGAATTTCCTCGTATAAAATGATCCTTGGTTTTTTTTTTTTTCCTCCAAATACATTTATATATAAAATGATGATTGGATCTATTTTTTTTTTTTTACTTGTTTTAAAAGCCATTTGACTTCTAAAGCGACATGAAACTGCTTGTAACATGGCAGAAATTACAAGGAGTCATTGAATTAAACTGGAAACAACAAACTAAGCATGCATTTCAAACCCATTACAAGACAAGTCCATACACACAATAAACAATTTTTTTTTTTTTTTTTTTTTTTTTCACCTCGAAGTACATTTTGCTAGTGGTTCCACAAACCCACATAGCAGGACATAGAATATTATTGAGGCTTTTTATTAGTCATTGCATAGGATGTGTCAATATGTCATGCATTAATTTAATAAATAAAAACTGTTATATATATACATACTAGTGTAATCTTGAGAGAGAAAAAAATTGTCCCCCTAACTAATAAATCATGACTTCGTCACTGGCATGGACTATATATTGTTGGGATCTATGAACTCTATACTGAAAGCTATTGAAGACCCATGACCATGACTATTTTTCATAATGAATCATTCATGTATTTTATGTCTGCTACTTACAGACCAAAATCTAACAAAAATTATATATATATATATATATATATATAAAAATATAGATAGAGAGAGAATATTAAATTTTGTCTCTTAAACACATTAATTTGAGACAGATAGTTTTGTCTCTAAAGATGCAATTTTTTTTTTCTAAGGACTAAAAGATGCAAATTTTTGTAGTGTATAAGCCTTATAAAGACGGTTAAATTTAATAATGAATTCCACGTTTTTTTTTTTAGTATGTTTCCCTCGGCAGGAAATTAGCTTGTTCAGTCTTCTTCATGTGTAGTCTTATTAAGAAAACAATGGAAAGACATTGAACTAATTAATTGTCATGCATTGGACGCGCTTTATTTGCGCGGCAAATTACTCGTTACTTCATATTAAGTAGAACTATAAGCTGTTCCAGCACTCACAAGGCTATAGATGAGTACTCGTTTTTATTGTGTTTTTAACCTGCGCAGAACCAGAGTAGAAGATCGAAATTATCAGAATTTTGCATGGGAAAAATTAACGTAAAAAATGGTTAATAATTACATGAAGAAACATAACAAATTGACAACTCGTACGTATATACACACAATATATATATATATATATATATATATATATATAAAAGACTCTCCCAGAATTGTAATCCTAACCAGAACGGTTTTTCTGCGTTCATTAATATTATGTATAAGCTAAAAATGCCTCTCATCATCAGTAATATACAAGAGCCTTTTAAGCTAAACATTGATATCATGACCATCTTGTCATAAAAAATAAAAAATAAAAAATAAAAATTGGGGATAATTTCAATTTGATACCTTGTGCTATAGTGAAATGGGCGTTTAGTACCTTGTGTTTTTGAAATATCAAAATGGTACCCGACATTATAAAAATCTTCTTTTGGTACCTTAAAATTGTTTTGAGATGTAAAACGTCAAAACACTGAGAATCAATCTTGACAAAGGGGAAGAGGTTTCAAGGCGTGAATTTAGGGATTTTAGGCTTTCAAAAGATCAGGAGGAAGACTTTTTAAGAATTTTTCATCATCAATTTATATTTAATTTGATTAATTTTAAAAATTTTCAAGCAGGATTCAAATTGAATCAAATTAAATGATAAACGAGCCTATTTGATCACACATGACCTCTCAAATCACAACTCATAAAAATTCTTTGAGCGTGGCTTGAATCTACAAAATAAGTTCAATAACGTTACATAACATCACAATTAAGCTTGGACCCTTAAATAAGCTTAGTACAAAAATCAGGTATCAACAAGAGGCATACAAAAATTTATTCTTTTTCCTATTTCTTCACGATTCTCAACTCACCCATCACAACCACTAGGACTCAACGACGACAACACTTTGGGGTCACGCCAACTGCTTCTTAGAATATTCTATAATTGTCACATCAAAGAATTAACCACATATTTCATCAAAATTTAAAAAAAAAAAAAAAAAAAGTAATAACCTACCACTCACCCATCAACAACAAAATTCAAACTAACTTAAAAAAATAAAAAGTCTGAACGAATGACGTCAGCAGAACTGAAATTGATCAACACCCTAATAAGAAAAATATAGACACCACCCTGTTAAATACCTCAACTAATAAAAAATACGTCTTATTAAGAGCACATAATATAAGATTTACTGTCTATTAATGTGTTGTACTATAAGCTAGCACAATCGGTGTCTCAACATTTTTCCCGGTAATTTACTAGGGTGTCCCATGCATCCAAACTGCCGACGGGGGGCTTCTCCGACTTCGACCCCAACTTCCGCAGCCTAAGCAGCAAATACACCACCATCCCGCACACAAACCCCATCGTCGCGCTGGACCCCACCAACGACACGGCGGCGCAGACGAGCATCACAAACGAGTCCTCCTTGGTGTTCATGTCCCTACACGTCATGGCCAGCTCAATCCCGGCAAACAACAGCAACACCCCCAGCACCCCTACAGGGAACCGGCTGAGTATCGCCGCCAGTGACGACCCGATTATCAGCCCCAGCGCCACCTTTGCCGCCCCGAGTATCGCCACGCAGGCACCGCTCCTCCCGCCAAACTTGTACTGCCCCGCCAGACCCCCGGCCCCGTGGCAGCTCGGCATGGCGCCGAACCAGCACCCCACCACGTTCATTAGCCCAACCGTCACCGAAAGCGACGTCGCCGAGAACTCGCCCCTCCCCGGGAAGAGATCCGACGAGAGCTTGCACACCGCCACCACGGAGTTTAGTATGGACAACGGAAGCTGCGGAATTGTCCCCTTGATGAACCCGTCTTTCCACGCGCTTTTTGATATCTTCACCACCTCCATCGCCGACGGCCCGAACTCGATCTCGTGGACGAGTTTAGGCTTTCTTATGAAAGCCAAAACGAGTCCTAGCATGAACACCATGAAAGCCGAAGGAAGAGAGTACAAAATTCTTCTCCATTTTCTTGTCCTTGGACTAGTAGCATTAATTTCTTGTTCTTCTTGATCTCCTTGATCAGCAGTACTTTGTCTTTCTCTGTCGATTCTCTGATATTCCTCGCCAGCTCCATTAACAATAATAATAAAACAAGCGCACACAAGAGCCAAAAGCAACCCGTCCAAACCAAGCCAGGGTCTCTTTCCTTTAGATTTTGACTTCGGAAGATCTTGAACTTTCCTCACGTACTTGACCGCGGTAAGCGCAAACGACAGTCCCTGAGCGAGCTGAATTCCGCGAACGACGCTAAGTGGAATGAGCCTGTAGACGAGCCGCATGAGGCCGGTGACGCCGAGGACGAAGAGAACGGCGCCGGTGAGAATACCGGAGGCCATGATCTCGGGGACGCCGAAGCTGGCGTTCGAGATGGCGACGGCGGCGATGGACTTCATCGGCTGGACGGGCATCGGGACGCCGTAGAAGGCGCCGGTGATGAGGTTGTAGATGCCGGTGAATATGAGGGTGGTTCCGAGGTTGAGGTCGCGGGCTAGGGTTAGGGCTAGGATGATGGGGATGTAGGTGCCGAGGTCGCCCATGGCGCCGTTGAGCTCAGCCCATTTCGACCGGAAGAGGAGATTGGTTCGGATTGTTTGGAGGAGCTTGGAAGGGTACTGAGAAAGATGGTGATCATCACTGGGGTTGGTTTGGGGTAATTGGGAAGAGTTTGTGGGGTTTTGGTGTTGGGACTCCATTGTTATGACTTTTTAAGAATGTGGTAATACTAATATATCATTATAATTCCCTAAAATGGGAATTTATGAGATTAATGTGAATGTGAATTGAGTTTGTGCGAGTATTTATTGTGAAAGTGATCCATGGAGGGATAAAAAAGAAAAAAAAATCGAGACGCCCCTTTTTTGGATGGATGTTGATAACGATGACGATGACGATGACGATGAATATTAAGGGTTTAATTGATTTATAATTAAGCAATAATTACAATGACGTGGCTGGAAATATAGTCCATATCTCACGGCAAAAGAAACAAAATGGTGAAAATAATATATGGCATAAAAGGAATCTCTATCTGACTTTCTTTTAGAAAAAATAAAATTTAACCCCTATTTATTTCAGTTTCTAATTCTAATTTTATTATAGTTAAAAATTTATGTAAAAAATTATATTTAATTTTTTTATTATAATAAAAAATTTTATATAAAATTATTTTTTAATTTAAATTAAAAAATTAAATTTACAAACTGAATGAGACTTTAATATAATTATTACTTTACTCTTTAACAGGATTTTCTGCCATCATGTGCAATTTGTTGCGAGTTATAAATGGCAGGGTTTTCTGAGTTAGGTACTACTCAGATTATATAAATAATTAAAAATTCTAAGTTCTAATGATTATAAAAATTTAGTAATTTAAAAATAATTAAGAGCATGTTTTTTAGTATAATTTGAGTGTAATTTTTAAGTTAAAATTATAACTTGAATAAAATTGAGTAAAATTAAATAAAATTAGAACTTAAAAGAATATAAACTTAAATAAAGTTGAAACTCGAGTTATCTCTTTTTGAGTTTTTTGAATAAAAGAACAACCCTTGAGACTTCTAAGTCTTAACGACTTTTAAATTAAAAATTAAAAATTTAGCAAGGACATTGTGATGGGATTAAAAATACAGCACATGACAATGACTATAATCATAAAAAAATTTAAAGAGTAATTATGACTCATTTAGTTCGCTAATTTAAGTTTTTAATTCGAATTAAGATGTAATTTGATGTGAAAGCTTTTTATTGTAACAAAAAAGTTAAATGTGACTGTTTTTAAAAGCTTTTTACTATAATAAAATTTAAATTATAAACTCAAATCGATAAAATAAACGAGACCTATAATTATTCAGGAAAACGTGTCCGGCTCAAAGAAGGTGTTCCCATCCAATTGATTTCACATTTTGTGAGGGATAAACGACTTTTGCCTAGATGACGTGGTATTAATTTGGCAAAAAAAAAAATCTATACATGAATAAACTTTTTTAAGGGTATATATGCATAATATTATTATATGGCCAACTATACTAGCGATTTTGCCATACTAAAATTATATGTGTGTATATATGTGAGCATGTCGTGGTCATTGAGACAGTCACCAAATTTTAGAAAGGAAACCATAAGATTACGGATCTTTGATTAAGAACTATTAAGATAAAACAAGAGAGTCTTCACGTCATAGTGGCCAACAATTTTTTGATCGGATTTAGTTGACATATATATATATATATATATATATTGTGTGTGTGTGTGTGTATATATATATATATATATATAGGGGAATATTACACATGGGTGATGAGTGTCCTGAGCATCTATCATAGTCAACTTGTAAACATTATTATTTCCTGATGCGACGTAAATATTCTCATCTTCTCATCGCCTTGGTTATTACGATTTACCAGAGCCTTCAATTGGCTCAAGATTCGGTTTGCGAGGTGCCGTCGTCTTTCTCATCGACAGTGGTTTTCTGTTTTTGATTCCACGCCAACAGTATCAACTTACAGAATTTCAACCCAAAAAAAAAAAAAAAAAAAAAAAAAAAAAAAAATTACAGAAAATTAAAGTGCCCACAAACCTTGGATCCAGTTTTGAAATAAATAAATGTGTGGGGTGGTGTGGTATGTATAGATCCCAAGTAGAGATGACAATTTTATCCACTAACTCATTTATTTTGTATTCGTATTAAACGGAATTAGAAATATCCGTTTTAAATAGATTCAGTTTGTAAATAAGTTAAAATTTTAATCGTCACGGAGCGGAGACGGGTTTAGAAATCAATAAAATGTAATCGATCAGAACAAAAAAAAAAACTTTTATGGTCGTTTAAATTCATAAAAACAAATAAGAAAAGAAGAAACTTTTTGAAGATCGCAATGACTAACATCTTCACTGGAGCCTTGAAGAAAAGAAGGAAGATGACTGATGGACTTCCAGCCAAACAAAGGAACAAAGAGAATAGAATCGGAAAGGACGGAGAGAGATCTTTTTTTTTTTTTTAAGAATAACGGACGTTAACACTTTAACTCTAATGATATCACTGAAACTTCTCAACGGGACGTGGCTTACACAGAGGTGTTAAATGGGCCGGGCTATCCAGCCCGTAATAGTGTCAGATTCGGTACGGCCTAGTACGGTATTGTTATGGGATGTGCCGGTTCGGCACGTTTGATGGGCTAAAGTTGGGTCGTGGCTTCTTAGCCTACGGCCCAAGCCCGGCCCTAGGACATAAAGACCCGTGGCCCTGCCCAAGCCCAATTCGGCCCAAGCCCGGCCCGGTCCGTGAAACAGCTCGCCAAAAAGCCCTCCAATCCATGAGGATTGTGACCGTTGGGCCTAACACTCACAATCCCAAAAAAGCCCCCAAAATTCCCTATAATACCCCTTAATCCTACCCTAAATCCCATATAATAATTCACTTTCAACTTCTCATCTCACTCTTATTCTATCTCTCATCTTGTCTCTTTGATTTTGATTCTAAGCTTTTCTCTCACGATCACTAATTTTCTTGCTCTTTTATTTACAAAGTTTAAGTTCAATTAATTTTCAGAAAATAACTGCATCAAACTTTCTTGATTTCACCGCTCTCCCTGAGCTTGGTGATGAGCCATTTTTCGATGATGAAATGACGGCTCACAACCTCACCCCCACTGAACCGGAAAATACTCTGATTGATAATGCTTTAGTTCACAACAAGGAAGGGGAAAAAGACCACGAACTTCTCTTGCATGGCAACATTTCACATATGAGCCTCAACCAAATCCAAAAACAAGTGAAATAAAAATTCGTGCGGTATGTAACTATTGTAAAAGACACTTTTTTAATAAAAATGGCGGGGGTACTGGTCATCTAGATAGACATTGGAAAGCATGTCTGCCATTGCACCAAGGTGGAAGTGTGAACTCCTTCCAACAAACATTATACTCAAATCACAAGGGTTGTAAAATTTTACATACGATGCACAACGTGCTCGTAAGACACTAGCTAAATTTTTAGCTAATTGGAAATTACCTCTTTCTTTTGTAGATGATGCGGCGTTTGAAGAATTTATACAGACGGTCTTCTGTCTGCAATTTAAATAGGTAAGTAGAAACATAATGTTTTATGCAATGAGACAATCTCTAGTTGATAATTTTAGGTCTTTTAATGCTATTATATCTTGTACTTCTGATTTATGGGAGAGGTGCAATGAAACTGGATATTTATGCGTCACGGCGCATCATATTGACGATGAATGGGTTTTACAAAAGAGAATAATAGGTTTTTGTTTATGTCAATATCCTCATAACGCAAATGATATTTTTGGAACAATAATGGAAATTTTGAGTTTTGTAGGATATAAGATAAAGTTTTAAATATTACTTTTGATAATGCGTCAACTAACATGACTGCAATTAACATGTTCAAACGTAGTTTGAAACCAGAGTTTTGGGGGAAAATTTTCATCAACGGTGCACATGTCACATAATCAATTTAGTAATTCAGGCATGAATTGAACATATTACAGCTAGTCTAAAAAAATATTAAAGAATCTTTATCCTTTAAATCTAGTTCTGGAACTCAGCTATAAAAATTCAAACAATATTGTAGGAACACTTAGATGCTCCCAAGAAGGTTCCTAACTAACATGAGACATAGGTAGAACTCCACCTATTTGATGTTAAAGGCTGCACTCCCGTATCAACAGCTCATTACAATGTATGTAAACAATAAGAACGACCGTCTTTTAATTTTCGATATAGATTGACAGATTGGTGAGTATTTTTTAAAATTTTTAGAAGTTTTCTACAATGCTACTGAATTACTTTTCAGAATTTATTATTCTACTGCACATTTAGCTTTACATCAACTATTTAATATTTCAGAAATATTTACTTATTATAGGGATACTGAACTTTTTCGAAACATAGTTAAACTAATGGAAACTACATTTAAAAGTTATTAGTCAGGTTGTCCTATGTTATATGCATTAGCAACCATTTTAGATCCTAGATGTGGAGTAGATGAGACTGAATCTTTGATGACTACTACAACAGAAAATTTATGTATTAATATGCTACTAACTATTACTTATGCTAGGAAAATGTTAGACAAATTATTTGGTTTGTATGAAGCAAAATACAGCACAGGTCAAAAAGAATAGGGATTTCGACGTCAACTAGCAGTTCGAGGCCTAAAGGCTCGTCGTGGAGTTTCTTGAAGAAGAAAGAGAAAAACGGCAGGATCGTCATCAACACAAGTGTCTACTGTACTGGTAAAATATTTTAAAGTAAATTTTGTAATTGATGACGACAAACTGGACATCTTACAGTGGTGGAAGAGCAAGTTCAATCGTTTTCCAACAATGTCCATAATGACTTGTGACATTCTGACAACTCCAGTGTCAACGGTAGCATCGGAGTAAGCAACCGAATTCTTGACGAAAAGAGAAGCAGAATGTATCCAAATATCTTAGAGTGGCTAATGTGCATTAAAGACTGAGAAGATACTAGAAGACGAAAACAACAATATACGGATGATTCAATGCATGATTATTTTTCTAACTTAGAAATAACATAATCTTCTGGAAGCACTTAGGTTTTGTAATTTACTTATCATAGAATATTGCACTCTTTTTTTCTTTGCTAAGGTTTTGTCCTGATCTCCCCACGGTTTTTACTTAACAAGATTTTTAACGAGACAGTCATTTATGTGTACTTATTTATATTATCCCAATTTAATAAAATCACATCTTTTGGGGGCATATGATATTTTTTTTATTAAATATTGTAAAAAAAATTACAAGGGCTTGGGCCCAGGCTCGACCATGGCCCTTACGGACTAAGGCCGTGGGCCAGTTTCAGACCTGAAAGTTTCTCCTCAGGCCCTACCCTGGCACAGCCCTACACTGTGCATGGTCGTACTAGGCACCACCCAGGCCCGCCACGGGCATGGCATGACACATTTAACACCTGCAGTTAGACACACAAACTCTTCAAATGATATCTTGATTTGTTCTAAATATTGGTGCTATAAGGAATAGTTAATTCCAAATATTGGTGCTATAATTGTTGGAAATGGAATTGACATTCTGGCCGGCACCATAAAAAAAAAAATATAATATTTGTTTTTCAAAAAAAAAAATTGAAAGTAGAAAATGAAAGGTAATAATACATCAATTACTGGGACGTAAAGGAGTTGTGAAAACTAGACGACGCAATTAATTGTCTCTTGTTTAATGTGTTATGGCAAGAAAACCATTATCAAAGGTAGAAATTTTAAAAGTTGTGAATGCTACTCAAGGAGCCATAGAAACTGAATAAAGTGCTTAGCGCAATTGGCACGTACATCTTCCTATATTCTAACACCAATGAAAAATTGGGATAACTTATTGTTTTTTTTTTTTTTTTTTTTGAATTATAATGTTAATTCGATCGGTTTAATAAAAAAACAGTAATAAGTTAATTTTAAGATCAAAAATTTAATAAAAAAGTATTAAAAAGGATTTTTAAAATTTGCCATTTTTTAATATTGTTAAATTTTAGATACGTTATAGATGTTTCATTAAAAATCGATTTTTAAAATTTGGAAGTATCATTTTAATATTGTTAAATTTTAGATACGTACAAGATGTTTCATTGCACTAGAAGGTACTTATCAAAATGATTTTTAAGCTAAATGTCAAAGAGGGGCATTTTCAATCCACCCCATATCGTATATGCTCTACACCTGTTGATAGCCTCTGGTTGAGAAGGGATTGTAAATAGGTGTAAATTAAGACCCCGTTTATTTTATTGATTTGAGTTTAAAATTCGAGTTTTGTTACAGTAAAAAATTCTCATAAACAGTCATATTTAATTTTTTTGTTATAATAAAAACTTTTTTACATAAAGTCACATCTTAACTCAAATAAAAAATTTAAATCAATAAATTAAACGGGTGGTTTTTTTTTTTTTTTTTGAGCAGGTCTTACTTTTGAAGTTTAATATTTATAAATTTGACAATTCATCCATAGCATGGAGCTACATGCGCACTTATTTCTTAGCGGGCAATTGCGATGGTTTCTATGGTGGTGGCGAGTGTAGCGAAGTGTCTTTGGTAGGAGTGACACCACTCCACTTGTGTCGTTGTCGCCAAAGAGGGAGAAAACACGTAAGAGAGTTGTGGTTACTAATGTGGGTTTTTCATTTTTTTTTATGATTTGGCTGTTAAATTTGTCATTAAGTATGACATATACTAAGGTCTCGTTTACTTCACAGATTTAAGTTTTCAATTCGGGTTGTGATATGACATTTTTTAAAATTTTTTCTGTAATAGAAAAAGTTAAATGTGACATTTTCTAAGAATTTTTTACTATAAAAATTTAAAATTAAAAATTTAAATTGGTAAAATGAACGAAGCATAAATTTTCTTATAATATCTTGTGGCACCGAGCATAATATATTAAAATTTTTTTATGTGAAATCAATTTTTTGAATTTTAAAATTTAAAAACGACACGGCATAAATAAAAAAAAAGCGAATACAGAAATAAAAAATAAACTCACCTAGTGGCATTTCTTTTTTATCATTTTGATAGTGATGAATGGAAAAAGTGGACAAAATACACTCACAATTTTCATCGATCAAATAAACAGAGGAAAAGAATCCTGTTAATAGTTCCTAAATCATAATCATTTCACAGATAAAAGGAAAAGAATCCTATTGTCAATAGTTCCTAACTCATCACCATTTCCCCTTTTTCTAATTTATTTTAACAAAATCAATGATGACAAAAATTGGTATTAGTACTTGATACTCGACAAATATTTAAAAGAGAAAATTGTTAAAATTTTTCTCTGTAAGATCTAAATATTTATTTATTATTTTTTATTAATATTTTTTTGATTAATATATTTATTTAATTAAAATTTTATTAATTAAAAGGAAGGGTAAAAATTGAGTTTTATAAACTGTAAAAGGTATTTGTTTCATTTTTTTGTTAAAATAATATGATAATTAATTAATTAAATAAAACTAAGAATATTGTACACCTTAATTAAGCATTTTAGAAGTGTTTTCTCACATTTCTCGAAGTATGTCACTTGAAAATTCATTATAAATATCTAGTTCACTTCGCTGATTTGAATTTATAATTTGAATTGAGATATGATTTTATGCGATAGCTTTTTATTGTAATAAAAAAATTAGATGTAATTATTTTTTAGAATTTTTTATTGTAATAAAACTTAAATTTTAAATTCAAATTGGTAAAGTAAACTTGACCATAGTATAAAGGTATTTACACCCCGACTCCATCCTAAAATGACAAGTTCCAATTCCTACACCTCCAAATAAAAAAAAAATTGTTTTAGAATCACGCTTTTGTTTTTTTTTTTTTTTTTTTTTTTTTTTTTTTTTTTATAATTTTTGGAGAACACAGGGTCCGTTTTTTTTTTTTTTTAATTCGAAAATTTTATGTGATTAATGAAAAAAAAGTTAGATTTTTTATAATTCATTGGAGAACACTTTAGAGTCGTTTTCTTCTTCCAATTTCTTTTCTCAAAACTTATAATTTTTTTTTGAAATGGAAAAACAGATTATAAATTACACGATATAAATGGTCCCAAACTCCCTGAATAGTGAATACAACATTTTCTTTTCCTCAAAAAACAAATCATTAAAAAAAAACAAAAAAAAAAAGCTTCAAAAACGGCGTGTAGCTTCTCCCATTTCAGTTTACCCCGCATGCACGTGCCTTTTATTCGATCGAGTGGCAATCGATTGTCGTTTGTAAAAACGGCGCGTCGTTGACATTGAATCAGTTCTCGAAAGAAAAAGCCTCAAGCCTGTCCCCCACAAACTCTCGCGCGTGGTCTCGACGGACCCAAATTCAAAGCCAATCCTCCGCTCCGGGGCAGTCCTTGCCGATCTTTGATTTTTGTCATCATGTTTGGGATCCCAGAAAATATTTGAACTTCTTCGATCTCTAATTCCAATTCCACAATTTAGCTTCATTAGTTTTGGAAAAAAAAAAAAAAAGGCGGTTTTTTTTTTTTTTTTTTTTTTTGGGCTACCAAAACAGCTGAACCGGTTAGTGTTTTTGATTTTCTCGGAAGACAAACAAGAACTATGTTGTTTTTTCCCCCTTCCCTGTAGCTAATTTTTGTTGTTGCAATCGCATATTATTTTGCATGTGATGATTATAAGTTCAGCAAAGAAGGGCTGAAGATTTACAACTGAGTCTTTAATAACTTGGAAGCAAGATGAAAGGACACGAGCACAAGGTAATTTCTTCATTAAATTTGCTTAATACTTTTCTGCAATTATTAAGATTCTAATGTCATGATTATTTGATTTTTGTTTGGTTATTCTTAGTTAACCAGAGTACATTTTCTTGTGTTAGTGGAAACTGGCATTTTTTTTTTTTTTTTTTTTAGTGGTAACTGGCATGATTTGATAGAGAAAGAGTTGTTTTTCTTTTGTTGTCGACTCTTTTTTCTTTTTATTTACACTCTTTTTTTTCCTTTCTTTGTTCTTCAAAATGTCTTTGTCGTGTGACTTTTTAAATCTACCATGGATAAGAAACTTTTTATAATCTACAGTTGGAATCTTTTATTTCAATTTTTTTTTCCTGTTTGGGTTTTGTTTTGTTTGCTTTTTTGGTCCTTTTTTCCAGCTATAATTGGTGTTATATTTGCTTCCCTGTGACATGTTGTGGTTTATTTTTGAAATTATAGATGCCAAGAATGGAGGACATTCTTAACCTTCCGGTCCAAGATCCTCCATGTGCAGAGTTTTCTGCTGATCATCTCAAGTGGGTAAAAGTAGAGGGTGGTCGGCAAGGCGGCGATGACGTTGCTCTTATTCCGTTTGCTAGGGTGGACGATTTCGTGAAAGGGGAATCCTCGAATGCAGAATGCCCCGCTAGCTTCCGCATTGAATCAAGAAGGAAGAGACCTGAGGGGAGCATCAGCAAACCAAGAGTTGATGGATACCTAGAATACACGCTGTATGTTAACTTGGAATGTGTAGTTTTCTTTTGTTATCAGGGTGTTTTAATTGAGGGCTATGCTTTTGTTGTTTAAGTGCTTAATTTGTGCCTTTTGACTTCGAATTTAGCTTCTCAGTTTTGTGTTTTTAGAAAGCAGAAATTTTTTTTTTTTTTTTTTTTTTACCACTTTTTGAAGCAATATTAGTTAATATGTGTAGAACCCCATATACATTCCTGGTCAAACTGTTTTGTAACAGGTCATTAATAAGTTGGCCATTTAGGATTAGGGATTAACACTTGAAAAGCATCAGACGTAATTTCTGCTTACTGCTTACTTGCTTGAATATTTTAAATGCATATGTTATCTTGAAATTAACTCAAATGTCTTGTAAATGGGTGTGATGATTTAACAGATACTGGTGTTCATATGGTCCAGAAGATTACCGAGAAAGCCATTCTGGTTTGGAGGATGGTTCAAACATAAAGCCTGCATCGGGGAAGGGAAGCAGGCCTGGGAGGCGTCATATGATGAGAGGTTGCCTTTGCCATTTTACGGTAAAACGGTTATACACCCGTCCCCTACTTGCTCTCATCATCTACAATCAAAGAAAACATGTAGATAAATCAGGGGCCCCCTGTCACGGTATACTCGATCGGGATTCCCTGGGGACAAGAGCTATGTATGCCCCACGAATTTCAGAGGATTTGCGGCAAAAAGTGATGTCTATGCTTTATGTTGGAGTACCTTTGGACAATATAATTCAGCATCACGCTGAGGTGGTCCAAGGGCATGGTGGACCACATAACCGTGACGATTTCCTAACACGCAATGACGTTCGTAACATGGAAAGGCTCATTCGTAACTATTCACATGAGTTTCATGCAAGCGATGAATGCAGTGTACAGATGTGGGTGCAGCGCCATCACAAGCATGTTTTCTACCTTCAAAGTTACTCTGGGGTGGAACCATTTGTTTTGGGCATACAGACAGATTGGCAGCTGCAACAGATGCTACGCTATGGAAACAATGGTTCCATGGCTTTCCATTCAATGTTCAGTTTGAAGAAACTTAAGGTTCCGTCTTTCTTTTCTGTTAATTGCATTGTTTGTGATGCTTCCCGCTCCCTCCTACAACATTATGTACTTTGAATAATTGTAACTTGGAAAAACAACATTTTTAATGTTTAAGATTTTGCCCTTTATCGTTATAGATAGTAATAAGATTCCCATGTTTGTTATTTTTGGTTTTAATTTTTATTTTTATTTTTTCACAATGAATGTTTTGGTTTCTTTTGACAGTATCCCTTATGCACATTACTTGTCTTTGACCTATCACGGAATGCTATTCCAGTTGCTTGGGTGATTTCCTCTTCTTTTGTAAATCAAGATGTCCAAAAATGGATGGGGATACTTGCTGAGAGAGTGAGAACTAAGGATCCTAGATGGAGACTCAATTCCTTTCTGGTGGATGATCCTTCCTTTAACGTCTCTATAATTAGGTTTGTTATCAGTATGTTCTTGAAGTTGCCTGTGCATATTTTTTTTTCTTTGTCTGGATATGGAATGAAATGTAAACAACCAAATCATGCTTGCAGAGAGGCCTTTCAGTGCCGGGTCCTATTATGCGTATGGCAGGTTCGTCGCGCTTGCATAAGAAGCCTTTTGAAAAAGTGTTGCAACATTGATGTGCAGCGGGAGATCTTTAAGCACTTAGGATGGATATTGTACTGCACAAGAAGTGAGCAACATGCTATGGATGCACTTGAGGAATTTACGCAAGTCTTTGTTGATCAATGTGCCTTTATGGATTACTTTAAGAGACGATGGTTACCAAGTATAGGTGAGTTTTTATAAATGACCATTTATTTATCAAGGGACGTATAGGTGCTTCTACCAAGGATAGAAAACTTAATTTCCAAATAAATCCAGCATCTGTATTCAAGCCAAAAATTAAATAAATAAATAAAAATCCCAGCATCTGTGTTTTCATTGTGGTTGTTCTTTCCCCTCTTGTTTCCTCATGAGGCTGATATTTGATGTTGTTAGTTATTAACAGTTTAAGATTAATTAATATACTAATTTCTTGACTTGTTTCATATGACCATTATGATGGCCACTGAGCTGTTAGATTGTCGTTTCGTGTATAGCTTATGTGTTATCTGTCCTGCAGAGTTGTGGATTAGTGGCATCAAGTCTCTCCCTGTGTCGAGTCCTGAACCCAATGCTGCAATTGAGTCCTATCACTTGAGGTTGAAATTGAAGCTTTTCAATGAGCAAAATGCTAATTCTTGGTCTAGAGTCGATTGGTTAATCCACACACTTACAACTGAATTTCACTCCTTGTATTGGTTGGATCAATATAGTTCAGAGACTGGGTATTTTGACAACCTTAGGGACAAAGCTTTCTCAACCAATGCTTGGTGCCAGGCTCTGCAAATCCCAGATGTCGATGTCATACTGGATGAGCACAATCTCCAGCTTGCAAAAGTTATCTCCCAAACAGATAGAAGCCTGGCATACACGATTTTGAATCCCGGTTCAGAATTCTCACTTTGTGATTGCCCTTGGTCTAGGGTGGGAAATCTCTGTAAGCATGTCATCAAAGTGGCAATGTTGTGCAAGAGTCGGCAGGTTGCAAGCCCATTACTAGCTGCTCAAGTTTATCGACAGACGTTGCTTGCCCTCATGCAGAACCCCCCGGATGACCCTCTAGTTCTTGATCATGCCATTTTACATGCCACCCGCTTGCAGCAGGAAATCAAAGGCTTAGAAGAATTGTCTAATAACGGTTTGCTCCAACCTTTACCTCCCGAGATCAGCTCTCATGCAGCAGAAAACATGCTTTCTCCTTGCCTTTTTCAACTGGACCACTGAAAAGGAGATGCTCATGTCTATGGTTTTTTATGAGTCTGCGAAGTGGTCTTTTCTCTGCAACACATCATGGGGAATCAGAACGTTTGGTATTTGAACCAGCAAGCTTTGGGATGGTTTTCTTTCATTTATTAATTTGGAACATGGAGGTATGTATTTATTTAGTACTTGTAAATTCTGCTTCTTTTCATTTTTCTGATTCGATAAGGGTACTGGATTTGATGTTTCAATAGTTAGGACTCTATTTTGTTGTGGTCCTCGTTTGTTGGATTATTATTATTTTTTTTTTTTGACTCCTTGTCCTCTGTTTTACACTTTTTTAACAAGTATTCTTGCTAAAGTTCTGTTTCTTATATATAAATAAAAAAAAAAAGTAAATTAATTTGTTACCTTCAGAGGGCTTGAATCATCAAGGCTTTAAGATTTTGTGAAAAGATCGTGACCCTTCTTGAATTATATCTTGATAAACTTTTCTGCTTTTCTCATGAAGTAAACAGGGAATGCCAGATGTAGCAGTTGCTCATTCTGATCAAAATGACCGCTCCAAAATTAGAACTGAGAAGGTAATTAAGCCAACATTTTCCAGATTTCCTTGACAAGGATTGATTTCTTGAACGAACAAATATACTTGAATTTTGGACGTTTATTAACCATACATATCAATCCTGTGCAGGTTGATGGCAATGTTATTGAGATGTTGAGGCGTGATTTCCCTATTTAACAAGTCTCTGACTACAGTTTGTTCCAGAAGACTCTATTATAACTGGTTGGTCCATGATTATCACCCTATGATTTGTTGGTTCTTCTTTTACATGCTTTGGTACACAAGAAATTGGGACTGATTTGAAATTTGAGTAAGTTGAAAGGCTGGATTTTGGCATATTTTGAGAACCTTATTAGGAAAGGAAAGTTGTTTCATCTCTGACCCTCGTATCTAATTGTTGTGTGAATCAAAAAATTAAATAGAAAAGAGCGCCAACCCGCCAAGTGACTTGCTTTAGATCAAATGAGATATCCCAACCTTTGATTGGCAAACTTGCAGTCCCATGAACCAAGCACAGGATGGATGGTTTACCATTCAATTTCGTTCTAAAGCTGGCAATGATGAAAGAAGGGTATCAAGAGAGAGCGAGAGAGAGAGGGAGAGGAAAATAAGTACAAAAGTGAGACTTGGCTAGCTAAATGCACTAATCCGTAAATGAAAGCCCCCGCGGTGGTAGTACATGGATCAGCTGCAGATTCCTCTGCAAACAATACAAATTGGAGTCAAAGAAGGGGAAGGGAGAGTCCTTCTACCAGCAACCGATAGGGAGGATTTATTCAATCACATGGTTTGAACTCTTAGAATATGGTGCGTCAGGCTTCCCTTCATCGTATCGAAAGCCTTAGGGGCGATGTGTAATATCGTAAACAGAAGGGTCATGGAAAATTAGGCACAGTGAATCGGAGTCTTTGAAGCCTTTGTACATGAAAGAAGCAACCACTTTGATAAGTCAAATGCCTTCATTCTAAGCTCAAGTTCAAAGTCTTCCTGCTCCTATAAACAAGATCCTTTGATTTGTTCCATCCTCTTAGTTTTAAAATTTTCTAGGGCATTTCTGATCATTTTGGCTTAGTTTGGGATGAATGTGTTTGTAAAAGATGTTCTTTTATTTATGTAGCTTTTTATGGTAGAGTCGGATAGTGCAAATGGAAAAGAAAACAGGAAAAGTAGGTTAAAAAAAAAAAAGGATATAACTTGAGAGAGTTTTTTCCGTAGGATCAAAAAAATAAAATTACTGGTAGTTTCATATTTTTCAATCATTTTCAGCCGTTAGATCTATATCATAAATTGTTTAATTTGCATATATTTTCAGTCTCATTTGATTTTGATTATATCTAAATGTCAGAAAACTGACCAGTTAGACGCCTATTATAGTATTCTCATTCATTTATTGCAAAATCAGAAGCTAAAAATCTAGTAAGTTTATATTTGTTCTAGGGCTTCCAAAGACAATACCAAACTGCCGTGTTTGCGACTCTTTTTTTTTTCCTTAAGAATTTGGGCAGAGAATTTAAACTCCCACAGAGAAAATTATTATACTTACCTTTAAATGAGTATAAATTTTATCTCTTAACTCTTGATTAATATAGTTATTTGTCTTTTTTTAAAAAAACTCTACACTTTATGGTGCAGTTAGGTTTACAATTACAGCTAGTTTTGTCTCCTTTTCTAAACTCTACACTTTCTGGTGTGGTTAGGTTTACAATTAGCACTAGTTTGTACTTGTAACCATTTGTCGACTTTCTTAGTATTTTTCTAGTATTTTTTTTTTTTTTTTTTAATAATATGTATAGTATACTTTTAGACCAAATTATGAATTTACTTTTGCCCTTCATATCTCCACAGCTATTGGATCTCTTTCGAAGTATAAGCTAACAATGGAGATTATTAAACTGTTGGACCGGTCTAATAAGAGGAGAAAAACGATACCAACTTTTAATAAGATTACACACCGTAGAAAAGAAAGAATCATTCTAACTCTATATAGATCATTAATTAATGTAACTTCACTATTACATTTAGACATGATCAAGTTAAACAAGCACGGGAAATGATATTATAATGTCATTGTCACCTAAAGGCAAACCATATTAATAGATTATGACATTTTGATATGTTTTTCTTTTAAAACTTTGTTCAGCAAAGGGTCGGCTATAGGTTGAATAATTTAATTATTGACGCAATCAAAAGCCAACTTGTCTTCTCCTAAAATAAAATAAAAAAATTGTCTTGTACAAAGTTCCAAGTTCACGTGACAACATACAATTATTGATGTGAATCTACGGTCAGAAGATTTGCCACGCAATGATTACGGTACAAACTTTCAATTGAGAATCACAATTATTGAATTGTGTTGCTAAAATATAGAATTATTTTATGTCATGCTTATTTTAATGATTTAAGTTTAATTATAATAAAAAAAATTTAGAATAATCACATTTAATTTTTTTATTATAATAAAATTTTACATAAAATTTTATCTCAACTCATAATTAAAGTTTGTCATTTGACATTTTTCGTTCTCATCCTTAAATAAATCATAGGATATAATTGTCAAAACACAGCGTTTGTTCTACTATCACGACATGGACTCGGGAACTGTATTCAGCACTAAGGTGAAAGTATTAATTTATGGATAGTATTTATATTCAGAGGGGTCTTATTACACCCACAAGTCACTTCCGTAACTAAGTTCCACTAGACCAACCAAAACTCTTACTCCTTGTATTGGGCATGTCGATCCTCTCCTACGCTGGAGCCCGCCAGCTCCCTGTGAACGGTCCCAATAGAAAAAAGCTTCTTACACCCTTTGAACGGGATCCCTCGATTCATACAGAACCGCCTATTTCTGACCTTCGCTTGTTTACTTTCGTCCACTTGATAGTCCCTAGTCAGTGCCATATGATAAAAACTCCTAACACTCAGAAGCGCGATTTGATCTTTCAATCCTTGGATAGGTGTGTCACGTCATACAATTTTTAAATAGAAAAATGATATTTTATAATAGAAAGATTGATGGTGCAATCCAATAATTTGTTCCGTAAAAGAATCATTCACCGACCGGACTGTTGTTAAGAACAAATCCTCTTTTCTAAACAGGATAACTTTGCCAACGTGTCACATCCCTTCCATATGTTTTTTTTTTTAAACAGAAGGCAATGTTATTTACCGTTGGTAATCTGACCATAATTTTGCTTGCAAATATTTTTTTTTTCTTTTCCAAATAAAAAGGAGAGAAAGAAGAAAATAGGTTGAAATTTGAGATGAATTAAAATTAATAGGCCAATAGTTTATATAAGTTAATAAATAGGCTAAATTATTATTTTCGTCCATAACTTATCCGGTTATGAACCATAACTCGACAAGTTTATCCATAACTTATCTGGTTATGAACCATAACTTAACAAATCTATTAATTTCTATAACTAAAAATTAACCTATATACTTTCTTAAGCTTTTCATATTTTTATAACTTCAGGTTCATTCCGATCTTCCAAATCTTATTTATTTAGTTATGAATAGACAAATCACATTATTAGGACAAAATAAAAGAACAGATGTGTCACTTTATTTGTTTGATAGGTGATATATTATTCACTTACAATGATAGTCACACTTACGGGTGTAGCAAAAATTATGGGTATACCAGAGAAATTCCAATAGAGAGTTATGGAGAAAAATCAGGTTCTTTCCAATCTACCAAACCTTATTTATAGACGGACACATTCTTAGGACAAAATATATAATAAAGAAAAAATGAATAATTTATCTTTAAGAGTGTATAAGCCTGAATTATTTATTTTTACTCTTAATAAATTACCATTTTATTAGTATAATTATTTAATTAAAAAGATTATAAGTCAAGATAATGGTAAAAATCTTAACTTATACACATTTAAAAAATATTTATAAAAACTACTACAAAATAAATAAAGAATAGAGGCGTCACTTTATGAGTTTTTTTTATTTTTTATTTTTTTATCAATACTGCTCATCAAATGAGTTCATGCTATTTATTCAAAATTGAGCCTTATTCAAAATTTCAAAATGAAAGGGGTTGAAAGTCAAATGCATGTCCCAAGATAAAATGCTTAACGTGTAATGAATGTATGCTTATAATGTACATACTCATACTCGTGGGCACAAGAAAAATGAGTAATTTTAACAAATATTTTTAAAAAGTGCACGAGTCAATATTTTATTTTTTATTTTTTATTTTTTATTTTTTATTTTTGATTTATAATTTTTTTAATTAAATAATTATATTAATAAAAAAAGTATTTATTAAGAGTAAGAGGTAAAAATTTAGACTCATGCACTCTTAAAGGTAATTTCTTTATTTTTTTAAGAAAAAAATTAGTTATTTTAGGCTTTACTAGAGGTGCATTTTATAAATGAAAATTTTCATTTCACAAGAAACAAATTACAAAAAGTCATAAATATGCAAATATACAAAAGAATTCGACCCTTAATCAATAATTGGATCCACTAACTAACAAAGACCAAAATAGCATAAAAGTGAATATAAATACCGAGACTCAAATGTAGAAAGACTCACTCGGCACATAATTATCGAGCTTGACCATTGCTCATTAAACAACAGCAAAACAGTCGATAGACTATTCCAGTTGATTAAGACCAAACTCCACGTAATGAAGACAATCACACCACAGCATGGAAGAAACTCTAGCCAAAAAACATAAATCACACTATTTACAAACGGGTAGGGACACACGAGCAAAGGACATCACCTCCATTATTACCAAAATAAAAACACAAAAGTAAAACAAAAAAAGCACCAAAATGACATAAACATCAACGCCCTTATTACAACTAAATAAAAGAAAGATCCACTCTACATAACTATTTTAAAAAATCTTTTCTCATAATTAATTGCATTTATTATTAGGGAGTTTCTTAGATAGAATTAAAAAAAATAAATTACCAATAATTTCTTACTTTTTAACTCTCAAATTCGTATTAAAAACTATATATTTTATACATACTTTTTTAATTTAATACGGTTTTAATCAAATCTAACAATCAGAAAATTCCACTATATTTATAGGACGCCCAAAACTCTCTTATTATTGTAAGAATAATAATTCACGGTACATAACAATAAACAATAATCATGATCATAAAAACTTTTAAAAAAGAAAATAATCATGATCATGAAAACTTTTAAAAAAGAAAATAATCATGATTGTGAAATCATATCAAAAAAAGACTCTACATTTAAATAAGATTTTTAAAATATTTTTTACATGTAATTTAAAATACACAAATTTAAAAGTTAAAAAAAATTTTAAGAGTTATTCTTTTAAAGTGTAACTTAAATATAATTTTTAAATTAAATTTAAGTTATAATTTAAGTTAAAATTAAAATTTAAATAAAATTAAAATTTTTAAAAATATAAATTTAAATAAAATTTAAATTTAAATTATCTTTTTTTAAAAAATTTGTGGACAAAAGAAGATGTCCTTAACTTATTACGCTTGAGAATCTTCTTTTTTCTTTTGGTAAATGTTTAGACAAGATTTATGCCAATGGACAAATAAATATCTTTTGTATTCCATCTCACACACTAATCTTTCCACGTCATTTTCCGCATCTTCAGCCAAAATATCCCAACGTGCTTTGCTCTCTCTGGACAAGCCCCACACGTGGCAAGCACTAACAACATCAACGCTTTACAATGACACGCGTCATGTCGTAGTCAATTTCGATGAGCAGCCCGGAGCTGTAATTGTATGGTCCCGATAGTACGTTAACGACATCTCCTCCTTCAACTTCTCCATCGTCAAGTAGTTAGTCACACCGCGCATCACAAGACAAACCAAATTCCCTGAATATGCACTACGGTCAGACCTTGAGAATTGCGCTAAACACGTGTCTAAACTAGAAAATGACACGTGGCAGTATAATCCTATGGTGGACGCGCTCCCTTCGGATATCATCTTTCCCAGTTTTGCAAGTCAAGAAAAGCGGTAGATATTTTCTTATGAAGAGAGGGTAATAAGGTAATTTACTGCGCTGCCCATGGAACACGGTGAGAGCTTAGAAGAAGATGAGAACCAGTGGACACGAGCTTTCGCTTTCATGGCGATTTGTCTCGAAGTCTCTCGAAGAACCAGCGTTCTCGCCATTACTATAAATAGGGGGCTCCTTTTCTCTCGTATTCCTCGAGTCACATTCACATAATCACATCCTTGTCTCTCCTCTCTCTCTCTCTCTCTCTCTCTCTCTTTCTTTGTTTCTCTTTCATCGTCAAGAATCACATTTGGAGCTACGAATATCTTTGCATTTTTATCGGATTCGGCTGTGGATTGGATTCTCTGGATTTTGGATCTGCCATTGAAAGTTCGTCATTCTGTACAGAATCGTATAATTCGTAGTTTTTTCTTTTCTTTTTCAATTAAAAATCGTTAATTTTGTTCCGTAAATTTACTCAAATTGTAAGTTACTTTCTAATTTAATTGATTTTCGTTAGGTTGAATTCTGTTTGATCTCTGTGATATGATGTCTGAATGTGTGATTGTAGCGAGAATTTGCTGTTTGATTTGGTAGTTAAGGTGATCGTTAGTGCATTTTGTGAGATTTTGTTTTGATCGGATGTTTGTTGAAGTGTGAACTGCTGTTGATTTGTTTAAAGAACGATTAGTTGGATTGCAGTTTTGTGCTTGATCGGCTGGTGTTCTTTCAACTCTTGGCTTGTTTCTTTGGATGATTTGACAGCTTTATTGTCGTATCGTACTACAATTTTCATGTTAGGCCATGGTTAATGTGTCGTTTTGTTTGAAGATTTTCTTTTCTTTGAGTTTAAGGAGTTGTATGATGGGGGGATTCGTATCCCGATATAAATTATGGTTCGTGGTTCGTTATTCGTATTTTTTTTTCACAAAAAATACACATAAATTAAAAATAGTTCTAATCTTATAATTCTAATCTATTAACAAACGTCTCCTAAAATAATTCTAATCTATTAACAAACGTCTCCTAAAATTTGCATTTGGTCGCAATGGCCTTGGCGTTGTAGTTTTACCTGGATGATTTTTTGTTCAGAATTTCTTGGACCAACCTGTTGCTATTATTCGATGATTTGATATCATATTTGATCCAAACCAATGTCTTAAAAATAGTTTGGTGTTTTTGATTGAATTGTGTTCCTGAAAGAAATGGAAGCTCGAATGAAATTTGATATTTTATCCTTGTCTAAAGAAGGATTGCGTCTTTAAATGTTATTAACTTTCTAAAGTAGCCATAATATCCAGTTCCCCATAGTGTTGAAAATGGTTTATAATCTTCGGCATCTATGTAGAAGGTGTCCGAAGTTCAAAAAATAAGAGCCTTTGAACTCCATTCTTATTTATTCATTTCATGGTAGTGAAAGTGTTGTATTTACATTGGACGAAGTACCAGATGAGATCTATTTTATTTTATATTTATAGAAGCCTCCTTGATGTCTTTATATTACGGGACTGCTATAAAACTAAAATAAAATGAGTTTATAACCTGGGCGATCGATGTAGAAGATGTAGGAAATTTAAAGATAAAACTCCTTTCTTATGCACTCAAATGTTGTTCACCATAGCGGTGAAAGTATGTTCTCTTTACTTTAGAAGAAGTCCTGGGTGATTCTATTATATTTTTGTAGCAACCTCCTTGACCTTTATCAAGCGAACCTGAGTGATCAAAATACCGGTACTAAAGAAAGAAATATATATGTTTAACTTGGGGCTGTGTGATATGCAGCTGTTTATTTATGTGGTTTAAGGTGTATTAGTATCGTTTGCTCTAGGTGATGTGTGATGGCTTGTTTACAACCGCGTCTTTGTGCATCTGAAGTCGTGGAGGGAAGAAAAGCTTTAGTGGACTGTTGGAATTATGAAAGGTCTCTCTCTTTAGTATTTGATTTAACTGTTAAGACACATACGATTTACATCACAAAGATGCACTAGGAACCAAATGGTGAAACTGAATTACTCCCTCTGCTTCCCTCTCCCAAGCATTCATGAAAAGAAAAGGGAAAATAAAAAGTTCTTCCCTGTTATTTGAAGAAATGGTATTATGGAAACTGTTGTAGCTCGAGGGAGAGAGTAGGTCATATTGGTGTAGAGGCAACACGTGAAAAAGGAGGCCCTGAACCTTTTATTGTCATTGTCCGCGTATTAGCAGCTGGTTTTTCTCATCAGCTGGATTGTTCTTTTGAGTTTTTAGTTTTATTTATTTATTCATTTTTAATATTCCGATGAGGGCTCTCTAGGTGGTTTTGCATCATTGTCTTATACCGGAGTCAAAAATGTGAGTTATAGGACGTAGTAACCAAACTAACTTCCAGGAGCCTATCATGCAACATGAGACATTTCAAAAAATCGTTTCAACAGAGTATGATATTTTGTTCTGGAAATGAACAGTGATCCTGGCTTGCTTCACCTGTACTCAAAAAAATTTCTGCACCCAGAATCAAGCTTCGTTAGTTTACTGTCCTAAAGAAGCAAGGTGGATTTTATCGAGTTGTTGCAGGAAATAAAGTGCTTCTTAGGTGTTCTAGTGCTCTGTCCTGGGTGCCAAGATTTGCTGCTCTCCCCTGAATGTACTCTTTTTTTGGTCTTTTTTTCCTCATTTCACACCCTAAACTTTTTGAAACCTCTGAGTCACAATCAAGAATAGTACTGGCTACCTGCCTATATATTATGGCAGTTCCGAACGTAAGTCCTTAGATAATGAGAATTTGAACTTTCAGATCAGCCAAATATTGAACGAACTGAAGTTATTAAACCCTGATGGTAAAAGGTCTGAGTTTTGGCCTATTCGGTAAGTTCATTTCTTGACGGAGATTGGTGCAGAGTTGCAAATGGAGGTAGGCTTGTCCTTTTTTGGACAATCAACATGCACATTTCCGCAATCTGTCGCACTGTTTCTCCTGTTCTTTTATTCCTTTTTCAGAACACATTTGATTGTGTAATGCATTGCTTTTACCATAGGTTGGTATTGATCCTGCCCAATATAACTGGATTTGGTTCCGGTACTTCTTCAAAGGAATCAAGTATGAATACTATTAATCAGCTGGAAGTCTGGAGTTTCTCAGTGCCGCATTGTGTTTATTATATGGGCTTCTGATAGATCTACTTAATTTGATGAATCGTTCTCTTCAAGAAGTGCTGATTGGCAGCTGTTCAGGCTTGCTTGGATTATTTTGTTGCTGATTTCACTTGTCTGCAGCTGTGTAGAAGAAAGCCAGAGTTTCATGCGGTGTTTGCCTGGCTTGATCGGTTAAGTAATGTGCCTTTTGAAGTTTTCCAATCGTTCCTGACATATTTATATGTGCACAGGTGCTTTACGGTTGATTGCCAGCTTGTAGATGCTTTTTAATCATATCTAGCAATATAGTTGATAATTTGGAAGTAGCATTCAATCCTACCCCGTTTCAACAAATTGGATCCAAAGACATGGACCATATGACACACACAGAGTGTGAAGTGAAGGCTGAAAACGCTTATCCTTTAAATGGAGACTGCATTGGCGTGGAAGCATCAAGGGATTATACAAAGGCTGTTGAATCATTAGAGAAGGGGCATATGCAGTATGGGTAAATTTCATACTTATCTATGAATGTATACATTTTCTATTTATTTAATCAGAAAACTATATTTTGGATATTTCTTTAACAGGTGTCCGCATTATCGCCGGAGGTGCCGCATCAGAGCCCCTTGTTGTAATGAGATTTTCGATTGTCGCCATTGCCATAACGAGGCAAAGGTGAGTGTATATTTATCTTCACTTGATTTCTGTGTGGGCTTTTTTGATGTTGAGAATACATATGTGGAGAGTTTTGATTATATATTCACGATGCACTTGCATGTTATTGTTATATAAATACGCAATAGGCATGGTTTGAACCCAGATTGTCTTTCAGAGAAGGTTTTTTTTTCTTCGTAGTCTTTCTTCTTGTAGCTTTGAAGCTTTTTGCATTAAGTAGATGGAAGTGTTATGATTAAAGATTTTTAAAATATTAAATAGGATTGTCTTCTGTGTGAATAAGTGTTTACTTCTTTTTTTTTTCCTTCAATTTTTTCACGAATATTGGGCATCTTTAGTTTATATATTTAGATTGAATGATTTACTGAGGCTTTAGGTTTTGATCAATCTCAAATTTTATTTGGATCAAACAGTAACAGAATTGATATTGATGTGCAGAATAATATTAATGTCGATCAGAAGCATAGACATGACATTCCACGGCATCAAATCAGACAGGTTTGCTCTATTTATTCTCCCATTCCAAACCTTTTCCTATTTCTGAATTATTTATTGGTGTTTTCCCAAGTTACTGACCAAGTCATGTTTGTTTCTCAGGTGATATGTTCACTTTGCGGGACTGAGCAAGAGGTCAGTTTAGTAATTTTATTATATAACATTTTTATGATCGGCTCTGTAGTAATTATTAGCTTAAGCTAGGGGTAGACGATGAACCTTGCTCAAAGAACTCTAATTTAATGCATCTAACTTGTGTTACTCTTTCCTTACTTTTGTACCAGGTCCAGCAAGTCTGTTTTAACTGTGGTGTATGCATGGGGAAATACTTCTGTGAGACTTGCAAGCTATTTGATGATGATGTAAGTACTCAATCTCAGTCCAATTCTTTAAGAAATTACTAGGTCTGGTACATGGGTACTTCCTGTTTCCCTTTGCAGTGTGTGTTAAGTGTTTGAGGCAGTCTGTTCGATTCGTACTTGAGCATGAGAATTAGTGATAGGAAGTTTGTTAACTCATTGCGGAATTTATTAGGTTTTGTTGCTTTTAAATATCTGCTATAAGAGCTTAATGTATGTAATGGTGAAACTTCGGTAACGCCCAGGTGCAAGCAGATCTAACAATTTTGCATATTTGCTTTGTTCTAGATATCTAAAAGACAATATCATTGCAATGGCTGTGGCATTTGCAGGTAATATCTGCTATTCCGTTATTTTGTGTCTTTACACTTGCTTTCCCCTAAGCCTTCTATTTAATTCTACAGTATTATAATGTCTTTTCGAATTTTGTTTTAGTGGTGCCATGAGGACACATAGTTTTGTTATATTCCTAAAAACACCTCTGGGTTCCTTGGTGCTTTATATTTTATGTTTTAACGATATTAACTTTGTATTTTGCTTTACTTGTTTTTGTTGCAGGATTGGAGGGCGTGAGAACTTCTTCCACTGCTACAAGTGTGGTAAGCTATACTTATTCCTTTTTTTTTAAGGTTATCTGCAAAAATCCTTGTTTTGATATCATTATTAGTGGCGGTAATGTAAACAACTTTTGGCTATAATGAAGGTTGCTGCTACTCGATTTTGTTGAAGAACAGTCACCCTTGTGTGGAGGGGGCAATGCATCACGATTGCCCTGTTTGCTTTGAGGTAATAACTACAGTCCTTCATGATCGGATACGAGTTTTATTGTTAGTATTATCAATAACTAATGGAAGCATTGTGCTTTGCAGTTTTTATTCGAATCAAGAAGCGATATAACTGTTATGCCATGTGGACACACTATCCACACGAACTGCTTGAAGGAGATGAGGGAACATTATCAGTGAGTGTCCTTAGAGAAACTTATTTGCTTTATTTAAGAACAACTTATTTGCTTTATTCGTTATCTTTTCGTTTCTCAATTTGAAAGTTTGGAGAATAAAATTTCTAATTATGTCTCCGGTATTCATACGTGATTGTGGCAGATACGCTTGCCCTCTTTGCGCCAAGTCGGTTTGTGACATGTCAAGGGTATGGGAGAAATATGACATGGAGATAGCCGCTACACCAATGCCTGAACCATATCAAAACAAATTGGTTAGTCTCCTTTTCATCTCTCTTTCACTGTTCCGGTAAAAAAGGAGCTATGTACTGAGTGTTATATTGTTTAGCAGGTTTGGATTCTCTGCAATGACTGTGGAAAAACCTCAGAAGTTCCATTCCATCTTGTGGCTCAAAAATGTTTGAACTGCAAATCCTACAATACTCGCCAAATAAGAGGGTGAGATAGTGGTGGTCGGTTGCAGAAGAGTTCAAATGCCATCGACCGGCTGTCATTGCAATCTTGGGTTTGCTCGACCTTTGGCCATCCCCTGCTGAACAATACAATGCAAATAGAGCAAGAGGGCTTTGTGGTCCAGTGGCTTGTTCTCCGCTGTAGGTTCTTAGCGCCCACTTTCCTGTTTCCTTGTTTTTTCATTGTTGATTTTGTTTTCCTTGTGTCCTGTTCCCCTTGTGGGAACTTGTTTAACGCTAAAGGCTATCATGGAATATCGATCGGACGGACTTGTTTTTTCCTTCGTTTTTTTTTACCACTTCATCCTAGGGGCTTTTTTTTTTCACTTGTCACCTTGCCATTGTCAAGAAATTTTCCCTCTTCTCTAGTTGTGGCAAGCTACAGCCGTTTAAGCAATGGTGGACAAGGTCTTTTCGTCTCTGAGAAATAGTGGTAAAAGGTCTATGATGGGTCATGAATATGATTGCCTGTAGCCAGAGTCCTTTGTTAGTGGAATCTTTTTTTGTTTCTTTCTTTTGCGGAAGTGTCCTTTTCTCTCTGGAAGACTTCTTGGTCATGCAGTGAAATGTTGGATTCCTTTGGCATAATGCCAAATTGTTCGCATATTTTACAATTTCTCTTGTTAAACGTTCTTGTTTGGTGATAGCTTAATGAAAATAGAAAAATGATGAAAGTTTTACCTTTTCAACTGTTTAGTAGTTTTCCGAAGGCAAAGGAGCGTTTCCCAAAGTTAAACAAATTACTTCAGCACTGATTAGGAAAAAAAAATTAATAATAAGAACTTCAACACTGAAAATATCACATTAATAATAATTGAAGCATCACACGTCAATAAGGATTAAATAAAATAAAAAAAAAAAAAAAAAGACACTTGGTGCTGCATGTGATCAAACAACACTGGCTATTACTGGCGGAGCAGAACGTAGATTTGCGTTCTCTGCGTTGTTACTGCATTTGCTGTGAATTAGCAGTTATTTGCGTTAGAACTCATGAAATATTCTGCAGGTTTTTTTTTTTTTTTTTTTTTTTTTTTGGAGGAAAATCTAGTTCTGTAATTGGTCGATGGTAAAGGCAAATTTCAAATTTCTGTAGTTTTACCCTACGGAAGGAAAAAAAAATAGGAAAATTTTCTGGTACGTTTAGCGTATTAATAAGTCAGTTTTTTAAATCGTTAAATTTACGTATTTTTTAATTTTATGTGATTTTATGTAGATTTAACATATAAAAAATTTAACTTATTAATATACCGAAAAAGATCTTAAAAAATAATAATAATTAAGAAAGGTAACAAGGTGAGTAGTCGCTACTGCAACGACTGCCATAAACTGAGCCAACTATTCAGTAAGCAGTCTTCTCTTGACATTCCCTCCCTCAAATTAGAGACTCTGTTTTCGGTTCAAACCGACCAAATTTGTCTGCCATTTGAACAATGTAGTGCTAGTTAGTCTCCGTTAAGGAAAATGTCTTGACAAATGTCTAAGATCCATTAACTTGAATTACACGTTAATGAGGGAAAAAAAAAAGTAGATACATTAATGATGATTTAAGTTTTTTTCCATATGTTAGTCGATGTAAATTATGTCTTGTTATTCAAGAAAGATATATATAGAAAGAAAAAATTGCCCTCAAACAAATCACATCCAAGTGGGTGAAAATGTTAATCCTTACTTTTTCACAATTTCAAGCAAAAAGATTATTCATGCCTAAAATCATCTCTAGTCGCAATCTAGCTTTTCTTTTTTTTTGTTTTTTTTTTCAACTTTTTTCTTTGAGAAAACCAAGTGGCAGCAAAGCATGAATTCTTTCTAACAGAGTAGAGGAGTGATCATAACTCGTTTACTAAAGATAACCTGACGCATAGTGGAGTGGACCATGTATTGATTATGATGGGTTCGCATTATGTCTTCTGGTAGTGGATTTCAATTCTGTGGACCATGTATTATTCACTCACTTTTTGAGTCCTAAAATTGAAAAACCACCATCAATCAACATGTTACATCAGCAGGCTAGATGGCCCCACCAGGAACCGTTGGATTTTTTTTTTTTTTTAAGAGAGAGAGGGCAACTCAGTAGATTACCATTCTCATAGCGTCTGGTTTTTAGACTTCTTATGCTGAATATACCTGAGAAAGTGTACACAAGTGTTACATCATATCAATGAAATGAACCTACAAAACTATGTGCCCTTGACGAATATTATGAAAATCTAGCAGTTGAAAAGCATAAAGCATGTGTTCGGGGAAAAAGAAAAGAAAAAAAAAAACATAAAGTAGGTAATGGAATCCAAAACATACTCTGCATCTAAAGAGAAAAATAAAAAATAAACAATAAACAATAAAATTTAATGAATTAGAAATGCTGACTATTGTTGGAGTATTTTCTCTCTTGTTTTCAATCACTATTAGGTGTCTTTTATATTCTAAGGAAAAAAAAAAATTGCTATAAAGGTACTATCATATATCAATTGGTTATTTTGATTTGAGAAAACAAAAACAATATGATTGCTCTTATTAATCACATTTTGATTAAATTCCATTAGATTTACATAGCACTATTTAATTTTAAAAAACACGCTACCAAGTGCTCTTCCGAATTTCATTTTAGTTGAAGAAAAAGCCTTGACATTGCTAGAGATCCAACATTTAAGACGTTGTAGTCAATATGCTTATGAAAACTCTATATTATTGGACCTAGTGGTCATTGATAAATTACTCGTTTAATATTTTCATCAGTGATATATAAGCAATCATACAGATTGAAGAGCCACTAAAGACCACTTTAATGAATATTGCTATCAGCTTCTGAGGAATCCCTTTAATAAAGAGTATGGTAACGCAGGTAGCCATCTTCCAATACTTTTCTTTTAGAAAAATACTAATAATAAAAAACAAGTTGATATGGTTCATGTGCTCTTTTCTTCATTCATTTACACGAAATCTTATCCACAAAACTATCCATTAAAAATCCATCTTGGAGGGAACTAACGGCTAGTGTTCAAAAATGGCAACACCCTTCTCCTCTGTTATCTCATCTCTGTCTCTCCCAACACAAGAGCCAACCAAAAATTCCATCTCCAATCTAGTCCCAGTGACAAACAGCATCATTTCCTCATTGAAATCTTGCTCAACTATCAAAGAATTCTCTCCAATTCATGCCCATTTAATCACCACAAATCTCATTTATGACCCTGCCATGGCCAGCCATGTCCTCCACTTCTTCGTTTCTAGAGAAAACTCCCATTACGCCCGTAGAGTTTTTAGTCAAAACCAGGAGCTAGAAACCATGATTTGGAATACCCTTTTGGAGAATCATCTCAAAGATGGTTCTTTAGACCAAGTTTTGTTGACTTATTGTCACATGGTTTCTCAACGGGTGTCATTAGATATCTCCACATTTCACTTCCTAATTCATGCTTGTGCTAGAAACTTGGCCTTTCAAAGAGGAGAAGAAGTCCATGGCAGATTAGTGAAATCTGGGATGGGGAGGAACAAGTCCTTGAATAACAACTTGATGGCTTTTTATTCGAAATGCGGGAAAGTTGATAAAGTTTGCCAACTGTTCGAGAAATTGTCCCACAGAGATGTGATTAGTTGGAATACTATGATTTCATGCTATGATCAAATGGGAATGCCTGGTGAGGCTTTGAATCTGTTTCGACGAATGCGAGTTGATGGAGTTGCAGCGGATGAGATAACCATGATCAGCTTACTTTCGGCGTGTTCAAAGCTAAGAGATTTGGAAATTGGAGAAAAGTTACACCGCTATATAGAGGAGAATGATTTGGAGCTTGGTGGGAATTTATTGAATTGCTTGGTGAACATGTACATAGAATGTGGGAGAATGGAGAGAGCACATGAGCTTGTGGCTGAATGCAAAAGTGATAGTGATGTTGTTTTGTGGACTAGTTTGGTTGGAGGGTATGTGAAAGCCAAGAAGATATATGCAGCTAGGTGTGTGTTTGACCATATTGGGGAGAAGAATTTGATCGCGTGGATGACAATGATTTCGGGTTATGTTAAAGGAGGGTACTACCATGAAAGTCTAGAGCTGTTTCGGCAAATGAGGGTTGAAAACACGATGCTGGATGAAGTTCTTCTTGTGACGGTACTCTCTGCGTGTACACATGTGGAAGATTGGAAGCTAGGACGATCCATCCACAGTTTGGTGGTGAAATGTGGGATGGTTGTTGATGGGTTTCTTGGAAATACTCTCATACACTTGTATGCACAATGTGGGGAACTCAATGAGGCTCCCTTGATATTTAAGCAGTTGCCTAGTAAGAGTGCTGCCTCATGGAATTCCATGTTGGATGGATTCTGCAAAAGTGGAGACATTGACAAGGCAAAGTCCTTTTTCAATGAGATTCCTAACAAAGATGTGATTTCTTGGAACACTATGATCAACTGCCTCGCAAAGTCTCATCGTTTCGGAGATTTGTTCGAGCTGTTCAGAGAGATGCAGAGTTCGGCTGTAAAACCTGACAAGCTGACTTTGCTCAGCATGCTATCTTCCTGTGCTAGTGTCGGAGCCCTGAATCATGGCATCTGGGTCCATGTCTACATAGGAAAAAATCATGTAAAGATAGATAACATGTTGGGAACTGCTCTCATTGACATGTACGGCAAGTGTGGGAGCATCGAAAAGGCTGACGAGGTATTCTTACATCTAGCTGAAAAAAATGTGTTTGCGTGGACGGCCATTATAGCAGCACATGCCATAGAAGGGCAAGCTGCAAAAGCAATCGATCTTTACTCAAAAATGGAAGCAACGGGAATAAAGCCGGATCATGTCACTTTCACAGCCCTTTTATCTGCTTGTAGCCATGGGGGGTTAGTGAGTGAAGGGTTCTCATATTTCAATAAGATGAGCAGTGTATACAACATTACTCCTAACATACAACATTTTGGGTGTATGGTTGATCTTTTAGGAAGAGTTGGGCAATTGGAGGAGGCACTAAAATTCATTGAACTCATGCCAATTAAACCAGACATCTCCATATGGAGTGCTTTTCTGAAAGCATGTGGAAGCCATCAGAATATTGAGTTAGCAGAGCATGCATTTCAACAGCTCATAGAATTAGACTCTCTAAATGATGCAGCTTATGTTCTTCTTTCAAACACGTATGCAAAAGCTGGTAGATTGGATGACATGAGTCACACGAGAAAGAAACTTCATGAACTTGGAATAAGGAAGAAACCAGGGTGTAGTGTAATAGAACAAGATGGCATTATGCATGAATTTACGTCTGCTGATTTCTCAAACCCTCGGTCTGCAAAAATCTACTCCTTGTTGGATGAGATGAAGGGCAGGTTTGGAAAACTTGGACTGCAAGAAACATCAGCTCATCATAGTGAAAGGTTGGCAGTTGCTTTCAGTTTAATAAGCAATTCTGAGAGAACCCCAATTCGTGTAGTGAATAATTTGAGGATTTGTGGAGATTGTCACTCAGCCATGAAACTTATATGCAAGGCCTATGACAAAGAGATTGTTATCAGGGATAACTACAGATTCCACCGGTTTGTAGATGGTAATTGCTCTTGTAAAGACTATTGGTAAATACACGTCAAATTGATGTTCTCATTTGGTTTATATCATTGAATAGAAATTTAAATTTTCTGTGAAAGAAGACAATGTAGCAACAAAATTTAAAAGGTTAATTCTACAAATAGTTTCAAAGGTTTACACTTAATTTCACTGAGATTTTATTTTGTTTCAGTTTTAGTCTTTTCGTCAATTAGGTGTTAAAATTTAATAAAATGTGTAAATTAGAGTACAAAATTAAAAATAGCTAAAATTTTTAAGTCTATATGTAAAAATTAACTTTTAATTTTTTGTATTATTTTAGTCTCTAAACTTTATATGTTTTTAATTTTAATCCATAATTTTTATATATTCTGTCAAATGTTTAATACAAAACTAAGAAAAAAACCAAAACTAAAACAGAATAAAATCTCAAGGACTATATGATGTTTAAAAAATCAATAACTAAAATGAAATTGAGATTAAACCTATAGATAATTTGTGAGATTAACCCAAATTTAAATTGTGGTTCAAAACAATGAAACAAACTTTGCCTAGTTCATGCAAAGGCTAGTCTTGAAAATAAACTATAGAGATTATATATAATTTTTAGAGACTTTTTTCAATGCGTAGATTAAATTTTTTATGGTTAAATTTGTATAAAATCATATAAAAAAAATACACATATCTAATTAATAAAAAAAAAATGTAACTTATTAATACAACAAACATACTAAAAAAATTATCAAATTTAAAAAAAAAAAAAATAAAAAGAGAGAGGTTGCATATTACAATATTTCTTTTTTCTTCTTGGAATATGTATTAGTACTACATTATAGTCCAAAAAAGGTTCAGACTTACATGGTGCTGTGATCATGACATTAGATCAAAAGCGTACTAATAAGAGTGGGGAAGCCAAAAAAATAGGCTTTCATCCCTTTACAAGATGAAATATAGGACGATACTTAGCTGACATAAAAATGTCTGATTTATGGAAGAAAAAAAAAAGAAGCTGAATAAAACTCATCATCCACCAGGACCAAATGGAGATTAGGAAACGCAACAATGTACAAAACGATCATCCATGGCTGCCAAAAGATGCACATAAACAGCTCTTTATAAACGGATGATCACTGGCGTCTATCATTTTTTTTTTATGTCAACCTCATCAATAACGGACGTGGTGGCTGTGGAAAGAAAGGAAACAAAACTAAAAATAAAAATAAAAAAGTAAAAAAAAAAGTGTATCTATGTAGCAGCAATGAGGCCTGTTTCAAAAAGTTCCTTGCCATCATCATCATCATCATGATCAACGTCATGAGAGTTAGGAGGGTTTTCAGGATCTTTATCATTGGATTTCTCCAATTCCTCATCCATCAAAATCTCCAAAGAACGGCAACTCAAACTGCAAAATGCTTTCTCACCCCTGCAGAAGATCAGAAATTAAGAAAGTTTTTAAAGTGGAAAATCATTCCCCAAAAGTAGCTTTGAACAACACATAAAAAGCTAGTCTAGTCTAGTCTAGTATAGCATAATATAGCATATTATGTGTGCGTATATGCAAACCTGTATATGTAGATGTCCTTGCCATCTTCCAGCTTCTTGTTACAAGAGTAACAAAAGCTCAGAAAATAATTAGAAGGGTATGGAGCAGAAATCTGAGTGTTTTTGCCAATAGGCTGGGAAAATCCAATCTCCTTGTTATCATCAGCCTTGGCAGCAAAATTGCTCAAATCACAAGACTCAGTCTCCAAAATGCAGTCACCAAAGATGTGAGTTGTTTTGGGGTTAGGACCATGAGAGATCACACATGTATAGTCCTCAGAAAGCTCAATCTCACTGGCTGAAAGAGACCCAATAAAGCGATTGCCAGAACCTAAGGAGCCAGGGATTGTGCTCAGCTTAGGACCCGAAATTCGGTTCGAATTTGGACTTCCTCCAAAAAATTGAGGAGAGGAACTAACTTGGGTTGTGACATTGTTCTCCAAACAAAAATTCATGGAAGTAGAAATGGGTGAATTGGACATTGTCCTGCATGAATCCAATGAACAGGACCTGATTTGCCCAAGTGAGTCAGGAGGCTCTAAAGGGCTTTCTCCAATCTCAAAAAGAACATCAGAACTGCCCTTTTCAAGGGGTGGTTTGGTTTTTGAAGAATGAGGGAAAATTGCATAGTTTTTGGGCAGAGATTTGGGTGACTCAAAAGAATTGGTGTTTGCTTGACCACTAGTAGAGGTTTTAACCCTGAACTTAGGTCCAAAAAGAATGTTCTTACTCTCAGATGACCTAAGAACCTTCCCTGGGAATTTTATGTCATCATCAAGAGAATCTATAATGCTAATTAGGCCTACTTTAGTGCTATCACCCCAGCTTCTTTGCTGACCATTTTCATGAGATGATCTTGTTGCTTTTGATGATCTGAAAAAGGGGTTTCCTAGACTTGAAAACAGCTTAAAATCTAGTGGAGATGTTGGGCTCCTAACTGAATCACAATCTGCGGAAGTGGCTAAACCCTTGGGGCTCAAACCCACAAGGAGACCAGAAAAAGAGTTCCTTTTGGGATTGTTATTGTTCAAAATATCCGAATGGAAGAAAAAGGACTCGGACCCAGAATCAGTAACTAGCTGATGACCCATTTGGTGCTGGTCCTTCTGAATTGACCTGGTCCTCTTTCTCAACATTGTTGTCTCCTACAACCTTCAAAACCACCCCTTTTCTGTGCCAAACAAACAGAAAGATTTCTGAGTGAGAAGATGGTTTTGATATCATAAATAATGAAGATTTAAAAGGTGAAAATAAAAGTACCAAAAAAGAAAATATCAGCAATGATCAATCCTCTCACATGCAATAAAATATCAGGAAGCTCCAAGGGGGATTTGATTGAGATCAAGAAAAATAAATGTGAGATTTCATTTCATTTCATTATTAAGGCATTAAAGATGATGCCTGAAAAGACTGGGAAATGTCTAATCAAATTAATATATATAATATCGATAATATATAGAAAATAAATGAATCCCATTTTTCTTTGCCCCAAAAAAAAAATGAATCCCATTTTGAAAACAAAAACCAAACATAATCGATCGATCATTGGGGACATAAAAAAATGTTGGTAACAACTAACAAGATGATCAATACCCAAACCCCAGAAAAATAAAACTAAAAACTTGAATGTTGAAGGAAAAAAAAATGCAGCTTTGGATACCCAAAAAAATTGAAAAAAAGAGCGAAGAGAGAATATGAAAAACCCACCTGGGTTCTTCGTTTCTCTGCTTTGTAAACTTCAGAGAGAGTGACGTCTGAGAAAGAAAAGAGCCGAATGAAGTAAAAATATATATGGGAATGTAAAATAAAATGTCTTTCTTCTTGCCAATGGAGATACTTAAGAGAGTGTGTGTGAAACTTGTGCAGCACTCTCTCTCTCTCTCTCTCTCTCTTGCTTTCTCTCTCTATTTCATTTCACGCCTCAAAATCAGAGAAGCAGTGAGCTTCTGAAATACTCCACTCTCTCTCTCTCTCTCTCTCCTCTCTCTCTGATAATAGAAAAATGCCTGGTTTGCAATTATGTATTTTGCCCACAGAAAACGTTTTTGTACGTATTTTCCCGACTTTTGCTTCAGAATACATTTTCGCTCTTTTCCCCTTTTAATCGGAACTAATTACATTTTATTTTTTTTTTCTTTTTCCTGTCTTTTCTTTTTTTTTTTTTTCTCGAGGAATCTTCTTGAATTTGTTTACATTGGTTTTTTTTTTTTAGCAAGTTTACATTGGATTTTTCTTTTTCTTTAAGCTTTACGTGTAGGATGTCCATCCCTTAATAATAGTGTATATTTCAGAATATTAATATATTTAATTAAAATCACATTAAAATAAAAATGATTATTCAAAATTTAAATCACATTTGAACTATTTTTTATTTAAATGAAGTCAGGATAAATTAAAAAAAAGTGAATCTAAAAACCAAATGACTGATAAAATTTGATATAAATAGGAGGTTTTAAATTACTTATAAGTTTATTTTTTCATATCTAATTATAGAATTTTTTTGTATATTTTTGTTCTTTCTTTCACCATATCGGAATTGGAACACCTCTCATTATTTATTTGGAAAGATTGTCACTTTCTGTATATGTTAAGAAAATTTTGCCTATGAAATGCAATATTAAGGACATAAGCTTTTTATTCATTAAGGCTCGTTTAGTTTGCTGATTTGAGTTTATAATTCGAGTTGAGATGTGACTTTATGTGAGAGTTTTTTACTATAGTAAAAAAAAAATTAAATGTGATTGTTTGTAAGAGCTTTTTACTGTAATAAAACTCAAATTAACGAAATGAACATAAGCTTGTTTGTATGAAATGCAATATTGAGATGGCTGACTTTGATTTTTGAGTTTATAATTCGAGTTGAGATGTGACTTTTTATTGAGAAAAAAAAAAAAATTAAATGTGATTGTTTATAAGAACTTTTTACTGTAATAAAACTCAAATTAACGAAATGAACAGAGCCGGCTCCATTAATTTTATCCATTAATTTTGGATTTTCCCTATTATAGACTATATTAAGTATTTGTTGTTCGCCCATTCAAAATCGTTGAAGTTAATGGGTACTTTTATAGTTTTATTAGGTAGGAAAGAACAAATAGTGTATATTTTTTTAGGGGGGAAAAACACATTTTTAGTATTCACTTTTATTGTTTTAGATTTTTATTAGATTTCTTCATCATATTTCTTTACTTTTTTTTTTTTTTTTCATCTTTTGTTTCTTTTCTCTCGAAAAAAAATAATATTGTATATAGTTGGCATCCAAAAACGCTTCTTCATTAATATCACAAAAGTCCTGTCCTGTTACATTAATGACTAATTAAAATATGATACATACAAAAGACTTATTTATTAATTATTACCTTGAGATTTGTTCAAGTAATAATAATAAGTTTTTGTTTTTAATTGTCGTATCATTACAAAAATGAAAGAAAGGCATTTTCCTTAATTTCTCATATCTCAACGGAATCTATGAAATGGGGGTCCTAGATGTGCTATAATTTGCTGACGTGGGAAAAGCTTAGGGGGTGTTTGGAGCAAAAAAGAAGAAAAATGGGCAATGGAGTGGAGGGGACACCGATAAAAATCATAAAAGACAAGGGACAATTATTAAAAAAAAAAAAAAAAAACAAAAAAAAAATAATTTATATTGATAGTCCCTTAACTCTTTAATAGGTAACATTTTAGTGTTTTTTTTAAAAAATTTTAATAAAAATATCCTTAAACTCTCAAAATATTAGTTAAGCCCCTTCCGTTTGATTCTGTTACTTTTTAAATAGTTTTATACATGTGGTCAACAAGTTTAGGACCTGTTTAGTTGGTTGATTCAAATTTTTAATTTGAATTGATATGTGACTTTATGTGAGAATTTTTTACTATAATAAAAAAGTTAAATGTGATTGTTTGTGAAAGCTTTTTACTGTAATAAAACTTAAATTTTAAACTCAAATCAACAAAATAAATGGGACCTTAGTCTTTTTTCATTAAAAATATCATTCTAATTAAGCAAGAAACACAAGTATTTTTTAGGTTTTTTTATTCAATACATTTTGGGTTTTTTAGATGGTGGTCCTGTGTGGCTGAAGCTAATGCCGGAGACCGATAAAGAAGATGAAGACGCTTATCGGATAAAATAAGTTTGGGGTTGGGAGCTCCAAAGGAGGCACGTTGGACAAAGTCCGAAGGAAGCTAAACGGGAGGATGTTGAGGAAGTGGAAGAGCAAATCTGCAAAGGTTCCATGGATAAGCTTCCCATTTGGCAATGGATGGTAGTGACGACATTGGGTTCAAGACGGGAAGCATGGCAGTACCTTTAACCCCCTCCTTGGTGCAGAGCCATAAAGTTGATCATCACCTCATTCAAATTTAGTTTCTTTTGTTACATGGTAAGGTTCATTTGTGTTTTTTTTTTTGGACTTTTTTTTCAATAACCAAGGAAATTGAATGAGTGAATCTTATTTACTATTTTCCATGCTTAGGTTGGTAGATTCACTCCGAAGTTGGTTTGAAGGGAAACTTAATTTTTTTTATTATCTTTTTTTTATTTTATTTTTTGTGGTTGATGAGAGAAGGTTTGGGATTTAGGAAATTAAATGTGAGGGCTTTGAAGGAGGTGGTGGTGTTGGTGATGACGATGAGTGTGGAAGTGGATAGGTTGGAGTAACTCATATAATGCGATGAAAGGGAATTGAGTGGTTAGAGTAGTTTTTTTTTTATCATGTTTTTTATTTTAATTTTTGTTAAATTATAAATTATTGTCATTTTACTAAAATACCCTCCCATAGTAGATCACTTGTTTAGCACATAATTGATTTGGTTAAAAACTTGACTATTTTTAACGAAAAGGACTTATTTGTTAATATTTTAAGAGTTTAGGATCGTTTTATTAAAATTAGAAAAAGAAGGATCAAAATCAAAGTATTACCTGCTAAAGCGTTAAAAGGAACTACCGGCGTAAATTATTAAAAAAAAAAAAAAAGAAAGTGGGAACAGTTTCTATCAGTTTTGTTTGTTGATGAACCGTGTTTTAAAAAAATAAATAAAATAAAAAATTTTGTTGATGAACCTTTTTGATCAGAAAACGACAAATATGACCTGGTGGACTCAGGAGGCTTTATTATAACTGACAAACGGTCACGGCTTCTTTAAAACCGCCCTTCTCTTTGTTCCCGACCCGAGTAAATTCACCTGCCGAGTTTTTGACTATTTTATGGTGGTTTGCAGCCTAAAATGACTATTATGCCCTTTTCACTTTTCTTTTTTCTTAGTAGATCTTACGGAGGATTTTGTGATTGTGGTTTGTGGTTGTGGTTGTGAGGGTATGAAGGAGGACAATTTTATATAATTACTCTTGTGGCTTTTTTTTTTTTTCCCTAAACGAGACGTAATATTAATAATAAAAAGGAAGAGGAAAATAAGAATGTTTAGTAAATTAAGATAAAGTTCAAATCTTTTAAGAGAGTGAGTGTAATTTTTATAATAAAAAACTCAAAAAAATATCATATCTCAGTTTGAATTAAAACTTAAATTTATAAAGTGAACAAGACCTTTATTTTATTAAAATGTGAAACTACGTAATGAAAAAAAAAAAACATAACTTAATAAAGATTTAAAACATTTTTGAACCATCGAATTACATTATAATTATATTAGATAAAAAAAAAAATGACAACTTTATATAATTTAATGACATTCTAAACTTGATAAAGATTAAAAGTAATTCTACATCGTCCTTTTTTGCATCATAATAATATCGATAATAAAATAACAACTTAATAAAATTTAATACAATCTTACTAAGCAAAAAGCATATTCTGCCAATAACTTTTTTTTTTCCTCCTACCACATAATTATATATTTTTTTAAGACATTTGTTATCACTTTACAGGTAACTTAGTAGCGACTGTGCCATTTTTTAGTTATTTTATTTACTGATATCTCTTCCAAGTTTCATCTCATTTTTGTTAATAGAAACGTTCTTTGATTTACATGACCATGTGCACCACCACTAAGTAGTCTTTAAAAGATGTGCTATGTGTCTTTGTCCATCAAAAGCTGAAATCTACCCAAAGGGATTTGATTCATTTTTACTTTTCCCCCCCTCCATTTACCACGTTTATTGCGTGTCTAAATTTCCTATTTAGTGACGTTTCACAACAAAATTGAAACTTCTCACTTTTTTTAAAGGGTTTTTTTTTTTTTTTTTTTTTTTTTTAAAGTCTTCTTTCTGTATAGATTAATTTAGAGTAATAATTATACGGACCAAGCAGAAAAAGAAAACCTATTTATATTTTGTATGCTCTTGGTCATTGACTACACTAGTCTGTGCACTTAAATATTTTTGATCCTCATCGTAGTTGTTGGTCCAACATATTGAATTAGTATGTTTTAAGTCTCGTTCACTTTATAAATTTAAATTTTAAATTCGAGTTAAAATATGATATTTTAAATTTTAAATTCGAGTTGAAATGTGATATTTTCTGAGAATTTTTTTCGTAAAAATCTAAAAAAAAATTTAAATGTAATATTTTTCATGAGAATTTTTTCAACTATAAGTCTAAAAATCTAAAACTAAAAATTTTTAAATCGTTTCTAAAATGAATTCAAAATTTTCTCGCTTTTTAATATGAATTCACGTATACCCTACTTTTTCAACTATAAGTCTTAAATAGCCAAATAATTATGAATGTTTTCTCACCCAAAAGAAAAGGGCCAAATAATTGAATATCAGTAATGCTAATATAGATCACACGTGTACATGTATTCAACATACATAGAACCTATTAAAATTAATGCATAATATATATTTAAGAGCAACAAAAAAATATATAAATATATATGTATATATATTCTTGCATAAGAAAACTCCATTATTGTATACTGGTAAATAGGATTCCTTTTTAAAAAAAAATTAAAAAAAAACATTAATTGAAATGTTAAATAAAATAGCTCATACTTTTTTTTTTTTTTTTTTTTTCCAAATCAAACACGATAGAGCTACTATACAAAAGTTCATAATACCCCCACGCTGTAGCTGCGAGGGATTAAAAAAAAAAATTAATCATGATCAATTCTGATACAAAGTATTTTCAAATTCACTAGATAACAATTTATCTTCATTAAAATAAAGTTAATAAAGTGCTTATTAATGGTATTGAAGTTATTCCATCCGTTCAATTTATATATTTTTATGTATTTTAAGCGTTGAATTAGCAAACTCTCTAAAATAAAAAAATAAAAAAAAAATCTTAAAACTTAAAAAAAGGGAATCTAGCGAAAAAAGTGTCTAGTTATTGCACAAAGACATTATTATTATTTCTGCTTTGATTTTTGGATAATGACTTGTCTTTGGTATTGTTGCATCATAGTTCTTCGTAAAAGTTAGAACACACGCGTCAATTACTAGTCCTAGTATTTGGTAGACTGTTGGGGACCACGACATCATTCGCAAGTAGATCGTGGATTCATTTATTTTGTTAATTTAAATTTATAATTTGAGTTAAAATATAATTTTATATGAAAATTTTTTATTGTAATAAAAAAATTTAATGTGATTATTTTTAAAAAAATTTAACTGTAATAAAATTTAAATTTTAAATTTAAATTGATAAAGTGAACAGACATTGTATTTATCACTTTGTTAAAATCAAAACACTTTTTTTCATATTTAAAAATAAAATATAAAAACACTTTTAAAGGTTTGATGGAATCATGATTACAATCTCATTTATTTTACTGATTTAAATTTAAAATTAGAGTTTTATTATAATAAAAAATTTTCACATAAAATTACATTTTAACTCAAATTAACAAATTTAACAGACTCTACATATATCACCTTAATTTATCACAAAGCACTTTATTAAAAATATATGTGTATCCCATCCAAAAAAAAAAAAAAACTCACTCTAAAATCTACACCAGACGTTCTATATATTTATCCATAAGGCACTCTATAAGGCACATCCCTAAGTTTTTTTTTTTTTTTTTTTTTTAAGTTGCATGTTTTTTAAATTTAATTAAAATTACTGTGGTCAATAATAAATCAATACAAAGAATTTTTAATTGTTTCTCTGTGAAAATAAATAAATAATTACGATAATAATTCAACTAATAATTAAAGTTGGACATGAACATGTATAACATGCTAACAATGTCGTAATTGTTATAAATTTAACTAAATATAGGCAACTTGTAACGATTTTTCAAATTAAAAAATGATACCATAAATGTTAACAATGATAATATGAACTCATTATAAAGTTTTGGAATTAAACCTAGATGAAATTATGGTGGTATCAAAATCAACAATCTCATTATATATGTATGATGATGGTTTAAAAAAAAAAAAAAGGATGTTAAATAGTATACATTTGTAATCATGAGTAGAGTAACACAAGTTAAAATATTTATCAAAGTAAAGTGTAATGATGGTGAAATATATTTGTGATGATGGATAATAGTAAGGAAATAAGATTGAAGCGTAATTGTTTCATATCTCATCAATAGAAGCGTGAGGTGTGAGAAAACAGATAAGCCAAGTGAAGTATTCTTAGCCATTGATTCAAATTAGTTTAAAAAAAAAAAAAAAAAAAAGCTAATGTGAACCGTTGGATTAAAGATTGAACTTTGAAGTATAAAATTTATTGAAGCTCATTCTCCCTTTACATTTGAAATGGAAGAAGTAATTCATCAAATATTACTGATTGAGATAATAAATAAGATATATAATTGGAATGAAAGAAGTAATCCATCAAATATTACCGATCGAGATAATAAATAACTAAACAAATTTTTCACTTCTTAAGTGAGAGATAAATTGGTTTCACAATATGATTGACTTGTTGAACTTTTTTCTTGTTCTATTTGAAATTAAAAATGAAGTAAAACAAATTTGTACTTTTCTTTTTCAAGTCCAATAACATGTCTCAATCACAAATTGTAATTAATTAAATATGTTTATTTTACTGATTTAAATTTATAATTTGAGTTAATATATAATTTTATGTGAAAATTTTTTATTATAATAAAAAAATTAAATATACTTATTTTTAAAAAAATTTATTATAATAAAATTTAAAATTTAAATTTGAATTAATAAAATGAACAGAATCATGAATATTTTCCTGATTCTTTTGTTTTTGACGGAATTGATTTTCCGTGATTAATTCTAATTTTTAAGCACTTTTCTGGCAAAAGCAAAATAAATATCAAAATTCAAACTCACCACACCAAATTTAATTGGTCGTCATTTACTTTACATTTTAGTGAAGACCCCCGTCCTTAAAGGTAAATAACGTAAAAATAAAATTTAATGGAGGTTAATCTAGTAAATTGGAAGCCTTGGCGAGTAAACTTTTCTGAATCGCCGACTTAAATAGCGTGGACCCCACCAAAGGTCCAAACTTTACGGTCAAACAAAGCCAAAAAATCCTGTCCCCTCTTCGACACAAAGCGCCACATCACGGCGTCTAACGCCGTCAAGTAACTATCAACTAAAATCATTTTTATATATTTGAGTTCAACGTCAAGTGCCATGTCGACACTCGTAGTTATGGGTTTAGTTAGTTAACCTAACCATGGTTGGAGAACTTAACCTGGCGTTATGATTTCTCTCTTTGGCCTGGTCCCTTTATTTAATTCTTTTGACCTTTTTGGTTCCTTTTATTTTGTCGCTTTCCGTGACACAAGAATTATTCTTTTGGATTAAAAAAACATTTAAGAGATGTTTAGTTTAAAAATTTAACTATAATTTAAATTATAATTTATAATTTATTATAGTATATTTTTTTATAAAAAATATATGTAAATAAAAAATAATTATAATTATATGATTATAATTTATGAATTAAATATTTTTTTAAATTTAAGTTATAATTTTATTTAAATTTACATTTTTTTTATAAAATTTAAGTTTAAATTTGAGTTTTAATTTTAATTTTAAATTAAAATTTAAGTTTAAATTTTATTTTCAACTCAAGTTTTAAATTTAAAATTAAATTAATAAACAATATTTTTTATTATTAAAAATGTTAACTTTTTTATTTTAATTTTAATTGAGATAATTTTTTTATACGTTTATAACGAAGAGATGAATAAAATTTTATCTATATATCTTATTAAAAATTTTTATTACTATTGAGTTTTTATCTAAATATAAATTTAAATTTTGATCTATTTAAATATAAACTTAAATAGATTCTCAATTTAAACTATAACTCAAATATATACATTTAAATATAAATTTTATTATAACTTTAACTCAAATTATAATTTAATTTCAACTCAATATTTATACTTAAATTACCATAATTTAAAAAAAAAGGGAAATAGTAGAAAATAGGCCAATATGAAAAGCTTAAGAAAGGAAATAGACCAATTTTTAGTTATAGAAATTAATAGGCCATAACTTGTCAAGTTATGGTTCATAACCAGATAAGTTATGGACAAACTTGTCAAGTTATAGTTCATAACCGAACAAGTTATGGACAATTATGAATAATAACTTGTCAAGTTATGGTTCATAACCAGACAAGTTATTGACGAAAATAATAATTTGACCTATTTATTAACTTATGTAAACTATTGACCTATTAATTTTAATTCATCTCAAATTTTGGCCTATTTTCCTCTTTCTCCCTTTAAAAAACAACCGAATAAATCCTCAGCTTTTTGGCGAATTTGGGCCTGGGTGAGAGCTGTGGCCGCCACGTGTGCTGTCAAATTCGCGGACGAGGGTGAAATCCGACGGCTGAGGATGCTGAGATTCTCTTGCAATGTAGGCGTCATCAACGGTTACAATTGTCTTTTCCGTACTTTTTTGAGTACTGCTAACGTTTGTAACGCCCCTTTTGATGTGGCCCCACCGTGCGAGAGATACGCGGTTTTTTGGTGCGCGCAAAATTACTCTTTCGATGAAATGATGAACTTTTTTTTTTTTTTTTTTTTTTAGGGATACAATTTTGATTGACTAGTGAGAAATAAATAAATAAATCACTTTTAAAAAAACGTATAAATAGCATTTTAAGTATTTTGTTTAGATTAGATGTTACATTCATAAATCTAGCATTGAATTTGACTAGTTGTAAAAAAAATATTAGAATCACTGTTTTTATCACTCTGTATTTATATTTTGTTATAAATAAATATATTCATAATTATTAAAGATAATTTTAAAACAAATAAAAGAGAAATATATATATATATATATATATGTTTATATATATGAAAGAGAGAGGAAGGGGAGGAAAGAACAATTTGAACGGCTAGTGCTACTCACCAACCGGACACACAATGTATTTGGTAAGGTAGAAAAGACAGAAGAAAGAAAATAGAAAAAGGGTTGTAGAAAGAAAAATGAAATTTAGGTTATTTGGTAAAGATAAAATTATAAATGAAGAAAAATAAAAATTTATGTGGTCTATTAATTCTTAATTTTTTTAACTTTAAAAAGAAAAAAAGAGAGAAAAAGTTAAATAAATAAATAAAGTGTAAAATAATAATTTTAACATTCACTATTTATCGTATTTTTATTCATATTGAGATATTTTTATAAAAAGCTTTAAGTTTAATATTTTATTTTTATTTTTCTTTCTCTTCTATCAAATAATATGAGATAAAATTATTTTATCTCATTCACTTGTGTATTTCACTTTTCCTTTTTTTTATTTTTTTATTCATTATACCAAACATAGCATAGACGACAAAACTTATTTTGAATATTTTAACAAACACTTTTCCAGAGGAAAATGTTCTCTTAGCTTCTATTTTATGTCATATATTATTTGCTTTTGAAAAAAAAAGTCCTATAATATATATTATATGTGAAATTTCATTTTCAAGCTACCATCTCCACAAGTTCCAAAAAATTCCAACTGTTGGGAATTAAGAGATACAAATTTTATTTTAAAATATATTATATATATATTTGTCTGTATAATATGATATGATCTTTCTTAAACATGGCATTCTGGCGAATGCTTCGAGAATATGTCCCCGTGCGAATACAGTGTTTGCTTATACGCTCACTAACATAGATATGAATTAAATATGTGATTAAGAATTAATTAAGAACTAAGGTTAGCCGAATTAAAATAAAGAAGTAGCTTATCTGTCGTAGAGAGACCTGTATATAATGTTTCTGAACGTTTCATCTTATTAAAATCACCATCAAAGTTTTTATTAAAAAAACATAAAACTTACATAATTAATCATAATTTATCGCGATTTGAATAGAATCATCTCGCTACTTTATTTATAGCAGAATTCTCAAATGAAGAATATAATGAGCATTTGAGATCAAATACTTGTAACAATGTACCAATATTAGTATATCTGGCCGTTGTGTGAGATTTATATGGTCATTGCTATTTCATGTACTTGTATCCAAAATGTCACGGCATATAAATTATAATGGAGTTGTATTATTGCACAACACGAGTCATGAAAAATTTAAAAATGATGCCACATAAACCTTTAGGAAACGTTGAGTGAAATTCAAGGTGTGCACAAAAACTTGCCCTCTAAACTAGCTCTGCCCAACATGAGATTTTCTTAGGGAGCACAGGGGGAAAACCACAAGCAAGCGAATTTTTTAAGTCAGAGATCCAACTTTGTTCAACTTGTTTAAGTTAAATTTTTAGCCATAAAAGTGCAAAAAGAATGCAACTCAAATTGCCTCCTCAATTATATATATCTTATCTTATTATTGATTCAAACATGCATAACGTATATAGAGATGGCAATATTTTGTTAGGCCTTAGTACCACTTATAAAAGATTTGATAAACATTCTACAGGTGGGGGTTTTGTTTTTGAATTATAGACTCGTTTAGTTTGCTGATTTGAGTTTTTAATTCGAGTTGAGATGTAACTTTACGTGAGAGCTTTTTACTGTAACAAAAAAATTAAATGTGATTGTTTCTAATAATTTTTTACTATAACAAAATTCAAATTTTAAAATCGAATTGGTGAAATAAACGATGCCTAAATTAATATTATAGGTTGATTGCTTTTCAATTTCAATATAGTTTCGATTGAATCTAATGTTTACATACATACATTATCAGTTGAGATACCCAAAATAGAATGTAATTCCGAGCTTTAAACTATAAATCTCATGGATGATGTTCCAGTCATTAGTTCAATTTGTACATCGAGTAGGTTGCCTTTTAAGTACTTTAGTCTATGGTAATTTGAGCCACGAGAGTAGCTTCCTTTGAACTTTTAAAAAGGAGTATTATTTATCACTTTAACAAGACAATGCTTCTAGATGGTTGCACACCCTAAACCAAAAATGTTAAAAAGCCTAAAGCTATTAATATTGCATTTATGTTGCTTAGAAAGTTATCCCTTACCAGTTGCCTTCAGATTTGTTGATTCTTATTTTTATGTCTCATTAACTGTCCTTTTATTACTTACTTGACATGTTACTTAAATTTAATAATTTGATTATATGAATAAGAAAAAAAATATTAAAAATACTTAAAAAATTCATGAGGTGTTAAGTTTAATTTTAAAAAATAACCATCACAACATGAAAATAGAACAACATATCTTAATTCGTATTGGTTGCTCTTATGCCAAACCATTAAACCAACAGAGTTTTTTTTTTTTTTTTTTTTTTTTTTTTTTTTTTGATTTGCATTGGTTAGGAAATAGCAAATATATATTATACAACACGATCAGCTCCCACTTGGTAACTAAGGGTCCGTTTAGTTCGCTGATTCGAGTTTTTAATTTGAGTTGAGATTTAATTTTATGTGAGAACTTTTTACTGTAGCAAAAAAATTAGATGTAATTGTTTGTGAGAGCTTTTTACTGTAGCAAAACTCGAAGAATATAAACATTTGGATGCATTTCTTTTACAACAAGGCATTTTCATCACTTTTAAGCAAATCAAAATTTTTAAAAATAATAATAATAATGTATTTTAAATAACGGAGGAGTCAAAAAAAATCTTTAAGTGGAGGCACAATGGAAATATATATATTTTTATTGAACAGAGACATAATTATAACCTTTTTATTTTTTAGTATATGTACAATTATAATTTGAGAGTTTCTCTAATAAGTTTAGGAAAAAAATTTACTAGTAATTCTCTATTTTCAGTTGTCAGATATAAATTTGAAACTATTTGTAATGCATACTTATTAAATTTGAAATTGTCCGTTCTGTCTGTCTATTTCTCTGTTTTCTAATACGATGTGATTTTGATTAGATATAACTACTGAAAACAAGAAATTACTCATAGTTTATTTTTTAAGGCCTACCAGAGAAGTTTCCTTATAATTTTTCTTATTTTTATTAAATAAATAAAAATTATGTGAGATTTTCTTCGGTAGGACCTCCTCACTAGTAAGATCAATTTCTAACTATTGCATCTGATCAAAGTCACATCAAACTAAAAAGTATACAAAACATACAATTTTTGATACAGATTTAATGGCGAAAATAAAAAATTACCAGTAATTATTTTTTATGATTCTACTTGAGAAACTCTTAGCCTAAAAATTATAACAGTAAAACCTCATGACCCAAGTAAGTTATATGTCACTTTGCCATCATCTTTAACCGGTGTTGAATCTATATTGCATAATTTTTCTCCCCTCTTTTCCCCTTTAAAAGTTAAGAGTATCTCCAAGGAACTCTCTAAATTTTAGCTGAATTCTAGTTAAAATGGCTAAAAAGTTAGTTTAGTTAGCAACTTTTTAGTGAGTTATTCCAACCACACTCTCTATTTTAGCTAAACATAGATTATTTTAATATTTGTTGAGTTTAAAATATAAATAACTTTTTTTAACTTCTACTTTATGTCAAAATAAATAATAAAATAATAAAAATAATAAATAACTAGCTATATTTAGCTAGTGAACAATGCTTTAGCTAAAATAGCTAACCATTTAGCTAATGGTTGGAGCGGAAAAAAGCTTAAAAAAAAAGCTAAATCATTAGCTAATTTAGTTTAAAACACAAAATAACTGGCATAGTTATAGTTGCTCTGGGGATGAGACATAACTTGTTATAATAAATCATGCATCTAATATTTTTTTTTTTAAAGATAAGAACATCGAAGTGATTAAATTACATATTACTAGACTAAAGTGATGTGAAAAAAATAACACCTAAATTGTTAGGTAAAAAAAAAAAAAAAAAACCTTATTTGTTACTTAAAAAAAAAAAAAAAAACAACACCTAACTTGAAGATTATTTATCTATTTATCATTGTTCTTTCTTTATCTATATATTTTAACTTACTTTTGTTTTCCCTAATTCGTTGTCTCATTGAGAATAAAATAGCATCTATACGTAAGTTTGTCTTGCATTTTTTTTAAGCATCTCTTGTAAGATTAGAAAAACAAATTTTCGGTTATTTTTTATTTTCAACTGTTAAATTTATATCTAAAATTTTATATTTTATATATTTTTTAATTTGATGTGATTTTAACTTAATATAATAATTGTAAACTAACATTGTTGATAGGATTGATCTATTAGAAAACTTATTTTTTTTTAGTTGAGAGGAATAATTTTTCCTTTCCCTGTTACTTGTATAATTTTTCCCTCCTGGATTCTCTCATTCAATTATTGGTTATTTTATACTTTTTGAGTTTTGTCTTATAATAGGGATGAATAATTTGATGTACCAAGTCAATTGCCTTAACAATAAGACGATTTGTAACGTACTTGGAAAACATTTTATTGGTAGTTTATATAGGGACGGTGTTTGTTTTTGTTTTTTTGTTTTTTTTTTTTTTTTTTTTTTTTTTTTTTTTTTTTTTTTTTTTTTTTTGGGAATATATTGACGGTGGATTAATTGAATTTAGATTACTCTTACTATAAACATCTTATTCCTTTCTTTTTCTCTCCTTTTCTTTATTATTTTTTTTTGAATAAACCACTTGTTCTTTGCAACTATAGTTACTACAAAATTGCGTAGGTCTTAGCAAAAAAGGGTAAAAAAGAAAAGAAAAAAATGGAAAAGTTAACATACGGTTTTAACAATAGGTTAGCATACGGTTTTTTTTTTTTAACAAAAAAAAAAAAAAAATACCATAAGTTCAATGTAAGATGTGAAATGGGATAAAATAAAAAATACCAATTAAAATAATAAAAAAATTTATTTATATCATCACACTATAAAATAAACAATTATTATTTAATTAATAAGGAGAAAATTACAACATTACCAATTGTTTTAAACAATCTTATTTATGCCATAAAAAAATTGATGCCTTTCTAATTACGAAAATAGTAAGAAATAGACTAATATAAAAAGCTTAAGAAAGTATATAGGCTAATTTTTAGTTATAAAATTAATACGCCATAACTTATCAAGTTATAGTTCATAACCAGATAAGTTATGGATAAACTTGTCAAATTATGGTTCATAGTCAGACAAATTATGGACAATAATTTATCAAGTTATGGTTCATAATCAGACAAATTATAGACAAAAATAGTAATTTGACATATTTATTAACTTATGTAAACTATTGACCTATTAATTTTAATTCATCTTAAGTCTTGGCCTATTTTCCTCTTTATTTTTTCTCTCTCACAATTGGTGATATAAAATAAATTTAAAAATAATGACAAAAATAGAATAGTGTTTCCTTTTCTATGGTTTTTTCTCAAAATTTCCCTCATTAAAGGGCTATTGCATATAGATGGGGCCAACTTACATCTTAGGGACCTTTCAGGTGGGTTTTGGATCGGAACTCACGAAGGTTTGACCCAATTCCTATTTGGACCCAATTATATCGGCCTCCTTTTCCTCTTTTCTCTTGCACTTTTTTTTAGCTCCCGACTTTTTTCTTGCACTTGATCAGAGAGCTTCGATTTGTTTGTTTTTGTTTTTTTATTAAAAAATATACATATAAAAAGAGAACTTTCACTTATTTGTGAGGATGAGGGAAATATAATTGTTAGTATCTCTAATGCAGATGCAGTGTGAACTAATGTGTCATGGCAAGTTTAAACATTTGAATATAAAAGTGTTTTTTTTTTTTTTTTTTTTTTTTTTTTTTTTTTTTAAGGGAGAAAGTGTTAAATTGGCACTATGTAGAGCGTATCTTAAAATTTGACATTTAATTCCTTTTCGTTGATGTATTAACGTTTTCATTTAATCAATAATGTCCCATTCCGAAAAATACAACAATGTTATTTTAAGTTATTTGAAGGGAATTTTGACAGTAGGAACTATCACTTTGCAATTCTAATTAAACTTTTTTTTTTAACCTCTAGAGTAATTTTTCAAGGGTTAATTGGTTAATATATGAGTATCTACATTAATTTTTCATTTTGTCCTTAGGCTTTATGTTATTTTATGTTATTTTATTTTTTCATTTTAGATCCTTTTACACAATTTTTTTTATTTCTTTATTTTAGACACTGATTGATCCTTTTTTTGACTTTTTGCCTTAATTTTTTTTTTTTTTTTTTTTTTTAAAGATTTTATATTTAAATTTTATATGCTTTTAATAATAATAATGCGGTAATTAAAACTTCACACTAAACTCCTCATGTGGTATGTACGTAGACTCTACCAGTAAAAAAAAAAAAAAAGATTAATCTTATTGGTGCTCTTTGAATTTTAAGATTATTATTCTTTAAACTTTAAAAACTCTCACTTTGTCCCTTAAAATTGTCTCATTTAAGTTTTTTTATAAGAATTTCTATTAAAATCAGACAACAAAATAGGGGATTAAGTGTGACTATGTAGTTTTTATATATTTATTTTTAACAGAAATTCAAACAGAAAGATTGCAAGACTACATTACTCTATTTTTTCTATATGTTTTTAATAGAAATTATAATAGAAGGAGTTAAGCAAGAATAATTTAAAATTTAAAGAATAAAATGAGAGTTTTTAAAATTTAGAGAAAAAAATTAAAAATGATTTTATAGTTTAAAGGCACAAGTAATAATAAAAAAATTTCTTTAGTATTCCCTCCTTATCGGTGTATTTTACTTATTAATTGTTAAATTTATATTAATAATATGATTTAATTTTTGATCAAATTTAATATAAATTTAACGATTAATAAATAAAAATTATTGAGACGTTTAATTTATGAATTAAAATTATAAAATTAAAATTATTTTTAATTTATATTATTTTTTATTAAAAAATATATTGTAACGAGTTATGAAGTATATAATACGAACAGAGCCAATTAAATTCTAAAGAAAAAAAAGGAGGGAGGGAGGGGAAACCGTTCGAGTCTTTTCTTCGTCAGTTTTAATACAAGCTTATCGCCTAGCTCCAGATTCTCGTTCCTCCATTCTTCTCTTATCAAATTCCCGCCAAAACACAAACCGAGCTGCTCTCTCTCTAAACCTGGGTCTCTGAGAATGGCGGCTTCACCGTCTCAGTCCGATGGCCAAGTCCTTGCTCCTTCGGAAGCTGAATCTCAGCTTTCGTCTCTCGTCTACGGTGAGTTGTCTCTCACGTACAGATCGCGATCTTTGTTTCAATTCGTATTCGTCGAGATCTATTTAACTTTTCGGCCAGAAAATTTAAACCGCATTTTCTTCGAAAACGCCGTGCAAAAGCCTTGCGATTTTGTTCGTTTAGATCAGCTATCCGGAGATTTCACACCAATTTGGATGGTTTTGCAATGATCGCGGTGATCCAGTGTACTTGGAGACTGAATTTTGATATTTTTCTGCAAACTAAACGCTAACTGTGCATAACCTTGCGATTTTGCTCATTCGGATCGACTAGCGGTAACGTTAATTTAGAGGATATTTTGCTTTGATCTCAGAAATGTAATCTACTCTGAGAATCAGATTTTAAAGCCATGGATTTACTTTTGAATCTTTGATAATTTTTTCCAGAAAAAAATACACAGCAATTTTATTGAAAAATTATTTGCATTAAGTGATTCCGCTCATTAAGTTCAACTGATTCAGAGTTTAGCGTTAATTTGGATGATATTTGTAAAGATCGTAGTGTTATTGTACTGCGAGAATTCGATTTTGAAGCCGTGAGACTTCTGAGTTGTTATGTTTATCTCTGTTTAAATGATCTTGCACTTACTTTCAATCTCTATTTTATTTATTTACTTTCTTTTGCTTGAATACAGAGATATCTCAACAAGTCCAAGGAGCCATGGAGAACATGCTTAGGATGATCAAGTGAGTTTTGATGAGCATTCTTTAGGTCGAGTATTAGTGCATTTGAGCCAAAATTGGAGGCAAATAAGTCCATTATCTCTTGTTTTGGTTGTGTTCTAAGCCTGGTTTCTGGTATTGTGTCTGAGCATGAAATGGTCGTTTTTGGAGTTTCATCCTGTGTTTTCACTATCTACATGGCTTTTGCTGAGAATGTTATAATCCAATTATTTTAGGAAATTTGACAGCTTTGTATCTACCCATTTTTGTTTTCTTTATTTGCTTTTTTATTTTTTTCTTCTCTAATTCTTATTAGCCTAATTGCATTCGTGAATTGCAATTCTGTTGCTTGTCTGCTTCGCTCATTGCTTATGAAATGGAGTTCATTGAGTTTGTTGATTACGAGTATTTTTGCTTTTATTTGTTAGATTCTTGAACATGGTGATCATCAATGACAAAATAATTGATTCTTGTCCATAATAGTTTTGGCCGAAGATAATTAACAAGTATCTGTTTCGCTGGGATCACACCCACAACTGAATTTGCAGTGATATTGGTCAGAACTCTACTGGGATAATGGAAGAAATAGAAAAGTGCAAAGATTCTGCTATTGATAGAAAGAAAGCCTTGGAAGAAGAGAAGGAACGATTTCAGAAAGCTGCTTATACTGTGTTGGACTTGCTCAACAACGGAGACTAGATGCTGTAAGCTCTATATTCTTTTCATATGTTATGATAGACAATATTACCATACAAGTTACAAGACAATAAGATGGTTGGTAGTTTGGAAAATTTTACAGATTGCGATTTTCTTGAGTACTGTTTAGCTTTTAAAAGATAAACAACTGGTCATTCTCTCTTAAAACATTCAGTTCTTCCACCTGTGAGCCATCGGCCATGACAATCGTGGTTCCTTTTTTACCAAACTTTTTCTCTGCATGCACAAAATTCAGCAAGGTCCAAAAAGTTATTCCATTTTCTGTTTCTCCCAATCAAATTAATTCATCAAATCCAAGTTTATGCACTAGTGAGTGACACGAGTAAAATAAGAGAAGCTTTTAGGCCCGACTATTTCTTTTTAATGAGGTTGATTTTGATGGTAATGACTAGTACATTATTCAGTAAGTTATGTGCATAGTGATGAATAATCAAATGGAGAAAATCCATTCACCCTAGAGCCGTAATTGCTAGATTCAGATTGTAACTAGACCATATTTATATACAATACTACTGCCTACATATTTCTTATTTTTGGTTACAAGTATATGATAGAATTTAGATCGATATCCTTGTCTAATAAGAGCTTTCAAATAAGACGAAATCTCTGAGACTATAATTAGGGGGATAAAAGTCTCAAATATGGTTTACCTGCCAATCTGAAAAGCTCGTCGATTGAATCAGGCAAATGTACGAGTTTCCCTGATGTCTCACCTTCTGTTGTTGTTTCGTTGGGATTATATCCATGGATTATCACTCTGACAGGAAGTGTACTTGACCATGGACTAGAAGTTTCAGGCATTCCTGCAAAATAGTATCTTAAACTTATCAGAATCATGAAAGACCATGTTATCTCGGAAATTTTATACAATCTAAGTCTGTAGTCGATGGTGACATTGATCATATGACTTTGGCCTACACCAGACATGTGGTTCATGTGTGGTATGAAATGCTCTATACCACTTTTTGTATGGAATTCCTTGTTTGAACATACGTGCTCACCGCTCAGTGACCCTATTAGCTTAGGCTATTTACTTGCATGGCTGTAACATTGATGAGTCTAGGGTTTACCTTCTAAACTTTGGTCTCTGTTATAACTCGGTGTTTCTTGATTATGTGGATCCTCGTTTGGTTCTATTTGCTGCAAAGAACATTCGGTGATCGTCATTAGCATGAATCAGCAAACTAGCTGGTATTTGAGTACATCTGAGGCTAACATGCTTCTAACACAAACCATTAGAAATGAGATGTACATGGTATTCAAATTGCAAGTATAGCGTATGTACGGAAGTTGTCTTACAAAAGATGAACAACTTCATCAATTTGCTTATGAGGTCTTTTTTTTTTTTTTTTTTTTTTTTTTTTTTTTTTACTTTTCTTTTCCAATCCATCCTCCTTTTCAGTACAAATTTGCCAGATAGTCGGTGAGCTGTTCAGTATGCGTTTGCAAATAACTAATATCTAGCAAATATGTACTAAAGCATTTTGCAAATAACTACTATTACAGCTAGATAAACACGGAGATCACACATGTTACTTGGGTAAAGATGAATCTCTACCTCTCTGTTTAGGTCCTTCAATAAATCTGTGAGAAAGGGTATTGCTTCAATCATATCTGGTTTTAAGCTCTTCAGGTACTGCAAATGAAAGATGAGTAAACAAGTGATACAACTGCATTATACTGACTTGTATAAACAAAAATTTGAAGACGGAAACAAACTTGGTCTTCAGCTCCGTCTGTATTTTTAAATATCCTTTAACAATTCTTGTTGTTGTATTCATGTATTTACTTGGGTTGATCGTAGTTGATCTTATTCGGTTTGTGTTTAAATATTAAACCAAGTTGTCAAAGATTTGCGATAATGGTGAACATTATGAGAAATAAATAACAAACCTCAATAAAATTGGAGAGTAAAGTCTTTGCGTCTTCATTGTCTGGCTGCAGTATTTGCTTGAAATGATTATGACTCATTCGAATGACCTGAGAAAGCCTCCTTGTTCTCACTGTAAAAGGTTGTGGTATGTTCAGAAGTACTGCGATTTCACCTGCCATCTCTGAAGATCCTAGTTTTGACACAATCTGACCAAGACACAACATCAGTCGGGCTGAGATGATAAATGATTTCTATAGTTTACAGATGAATTTAGTAACTTTTCTCTTCCAGCCTCAACTTGTTGTATTAGCTTTCCAACTTCCAAAAGTTGATTCCTTTGCCACTATTGAGTAGTTTGGAAGGGTTCCTAGAATTTGTCGCTACAACTTTCTGGATATCGTCTTTTTTTTTTAATCTGTATAATATTCTTTCCATCAAAAGATGTTTATGTTTAAATAAACACTAAGAATGACTAAATCCATGTCCTTTTATTTTATTTTTTTTGGTTTGGTGAACTTATGTTCTTGATGCTAATATTTTTGTTGGGTTTTACCTTTGTAGGTTGTTAGAAATATATAAACTTCGTGTAGATGCGTTCGTGTAGGTGGAGTTTCAGAGATTTTTACTGTGATCTGTTGCATCATCAAATGAATACTATTGAAGCCGCTATAAATCTCAGATATTAAGTTCCGCGGATTTGGTTTTGTAGAAATATGTTTTTGTATCAAGTGAGATTTACTTCTCAGATGATCGATATAATATCCTCATGATTTTCTACATGGATTATTGTTTTTGAACATTGAATAGAACATCAACTTTTTCTTCCCTTACATCTCCTTTGAATCTCTACAAGGTACAAGCAACTCTTTCATTTATGGATCTCCCAATTTTTTATATCTAAATTATGCAAAGGAGATTCTAGGAATTATACAGGTCATCTTAGTATTTATCTGTGTACATGGTTGTATTCATATATGTACATAAAGAGTAAGGTTGTTTATTCGCTCCATCCTTGACTGTTAAATGACTGAATGCCATCATTTCTCCTAGTTATCTGGTTCAACTACTAAGCAATTATAGAGAGAAAGTCTTTGAGCGGTTGATGTTTAATTAAATTAATCATATTATCTAGTGTAAAAGGCTGTTTTATGGTTGATGATTGACAATTTATATTTTAAATTTTCCGTTCATGTTCTTGTGATAAATGTGTACTACACTAGCTGAAGGTCATTGGGGTTGAAGAAATTTCTTACCTGCTCTGTACCATTCTTGTATACAATCACGTCCTGCAGTTTCAAAGTATGTATTTATGCGTAAATTTGCTAGATTTTCTCAGTGTACGTGTTTTTGTCATTGTGCCTGTGTGTGATGTGTGTAACTTCAACGTCAGAGAGAATTTTCATACCACTGATCCTGTCACCAAAATATAGAAATCTGTCTGAATCTCGTTTTGCAAGATAATGTCGACCTTCGGTGGAAAATATTCCGCTTTCATCTCCGAAACCTGAAAGAAGAAGATAAGTTGTGAGGAAAAACAACAATGATCCTCTTCTTTGATCACCTAGGTAATACCTATGACTAATTATTCCAGTTTCCTAACTTTTTTTTGGTAACAATATGTTAAATTTTCTTTCTCAAAATAATCATATATAGGTCTTACCAATTGAACAATAAGGTCTTCAGAGACTCCTTTAAAGAGGTAGGTCTTTTCAACAGTGCGATGGAATAGGTGTTGGGCGATGCTTGATCTTATTGCTTTAGGAAGATCCCCAAGCACTTCTTCTTGCTGTAACTCTACTGTCTTGAACTTGAGTTGCAAATGTGCCAGCATTTGTTCTTTCAATCCCTCTGGAAGTCTGTTCTTGCTTGCATACCTCAGCACCTGATTGATTGCTTCTCTCTGCAGCACAAAAACCATCACACTCATACATCCCAACAAAACCAATCTGTTATTTTCTTCCAATCAAATTCCTATTAAAATTTTCGATACTAATTGACATTATATTCAGGACATTCACCCTGTCGCACCCATAGTGCATGTTTTTTAACATTAAATATGATTAAAATCATATTAAAATGAAAAAAAAAAAAAAAAAAAAAAGAATGGGATCGAAAGATACGTGTTTAATACCATAATAGTGGGCGGCTCTATTTATGTGAAAAATTGTAAGACTCAACCTTCTACCAGAATAGAATGTCGTGTTAGGACACCGCCAATGCCCTTAGCATTATTATGTGAGATCACACACCTATGTGGAATATGTCAGTGTGGAGTCTATTGGGATCACACACCTCGTGGTGTGTTCCATCTTCCATGACACATGGAGAGTGTAGTGGGCTGTTGCTCTTGTTGTGAAATAACTAGTGTCAGCTCACAACTTAATAGAGGTGGCTCACATGTGAGCTCTCACTCGATAAAGAAGAAACTTGTTGTGCTGTTCTATTTGAGCCTAAGATTCACACCGGACCCTTGTTAGTGGGGGTTACACTTTATGCCTTGTGTTGTTCGATTCATGAATGAATGAATAATATCCAATGTAGAGTCAGTCATGTTAAATGTGGTGTCAATTAAGCTAAAAGGCACAACTCAAAAATTATGATGCTACGAAAAATATTTGGAGTACTACTACTTAAACACTATCATTAATAGAAGACGGATTCTATTTATAGATTTTATGTTGTTGTATTTACTTTTATTAGTTGGTGGTGCATCACCGGTGCCCTATAATGATTAGAAGTTCACCTAAGTTTATGTCTAACATTGGTTAATTAACAAGTTTGATAGATATATAATGATTAGAAGTTAAGTAATCGAGTGGATTACCATGGCAAAGGTTCGCACAGCGCTGTGGACAATCAAGTTGGTCATGTTTCCAATGAGATAAGCAGTGAGGCCAATGTTGAAGAGCATGTAGACCATGTTGAAGACCTTCTCCCCTGTGTTGACCGCGTGAAGGTCGCCATATCCGACGGTGGTGACTGTGACGATTGACCAGTAGATGGAGTAGGTGTACCCCAACCAGATGCTCTTGTGCTTAAAGTCCTCCACCTGGCTTCCTATCCACGTGTTCGCTGGTGATTTGTGGTGGGCCGCCAGCCAGAAGTAGAAGCACCCAGCTGAGTGCACTGCAAATAGTGTCACCTGTCATGAAAATTAAAATTGTTTTAAGTAGAAAATATGTTCTTTCAGGTATATAATTAAATGACGAAAAATTCTACAGTATGTCACATTGATTTCCTCACCAATAGAGCGAGTTTTTACTGCCATTGGATTAAATTTTAACGGTCTGATCTATAAATGAGAATACTTTTGTACGGTACAATTGCTAAAAAAAAAAGAAACTTGCTCTACTAGTAGAGATAATAACGTGGATACCGTAGAATTTTATCTTATATTGTTAAGTTATTTTAGTAGAGGGAAAGGGAGACTTACACTGATTAGTTTGCAGATTCTTACAAAAAAGTAGCTAAAGCGCGTATCTTTCTCTAGTCTGTAATAAGAAATAACTCCCAATTTATTTTAGCTTGAAAATGGTGATATATATTCTCAAAAAAGACCAAAAAGTCACATACCTACTCCAGGAAACAAAATGATATGGACTGTATAAAAGCTGCTATATAACACCGTTAGGACTTTCAGTAGTTTGTTACGTATGATTCATTTGAGTAGCCATATCATTGTTAGGTGTTTTGATTTACAACCAATTTTACCTAATCATAAGTTTTAAGATGTTCAATCAACAATTTATAAAATTTTTAGATTACCTCGAAAAGAGTTGACTAACGCGTCGGAGTCGCCAAAGCCTTAGTAAATTGAGGAAGCCAAACGTCTCACCACGGTGCAGTTCGCCTGTGAAAATTCTGTATATGAACTGAAACGGTAGAGTTGACGCCACGTCCATTGGGAACCAAAGTTTTGTAAGATACCTGATTTAACAAATTTCCCCCCCAAAAAAAAAAATCTTTAAAAAAATATACACTATACAAGTACATGATATAAAATACACCATATATATTCAAATAATAATAATAATAATGATAATATACCTTACAGCAATTTTCTTGTGATCATCTACCAAAAGATAGGTTGTTTTATCCAAGTAAGCCACAAAGAAAGTGAGGATAATATCAATGGCAAAGAATGAATCCACAATCAAGTCAACGACCATGAGAGAACCCGTTGCCACTTTCTTAAAAGCCAACTCGAAGGGCGATGCCCACGCAGAATACACGACCAACACCACCAGATATGTCTGCCACCACCTGCATATATATATATATATATATATATATATATATATATATATATACGCACACATATTACATCCATACATACATATAATTTTTTTTTTTTTTTGGCTGAAAACATATATACATATATAGCTCTTTGTTATAGAAGAAGCATAAACTGAAATATTAGAATTTTGACCTCATATATTGTTATATATAGGACCTTTGTGTAGTGTATATTATACTGCACATTTCAGAATCAAAATCAAATAACATATAAATTTATTAGAATTAGAGTTTTCTTTCCTTACCTTTTTTTTTTTTTTTTTCATTGTCACACAAATAATACAATTAGACCAAGAATATTATAGAGAAACCAAAAGACTAACCTTATAAATAAATATATGTGTGTGTATATATATATATATATATATACATGTAGATATATGTACCTGTATCTTCTATCATAAGGTGCAATGACAAATTTCTTGAGACGAGGGTGTCCTTCATCGACGACGGTTCCAAAGGCAGGTAAGAGGCTGCTGGAGACTGAGGCCAAGTTCTTCATTTCGCCGCTCGAATGCCTTCGGAACAGCAAAGGAAGCGGCGACCTTGTTTCCGATAAGTACGGCGACGACATTGTTCACCGGAATTAAGATCAAAGAAGAAAGAGATCAGAATAATGTCAGACCAAAGAAGAAGAAGAAGAAGAAGAGAGAGAGAGAGAGGTGAAACAATATTATATATGTGTACAAGTCCGTGAAACTCATCAACTCACTAATTAGAAAAATGTTAATTATTTAAAGTCTCATTAGAATAGTATGATTATTAGACAATAATTTCTTCTATGTCTAAATTTTCCAGCCTATTGACGGAATAATATATTGGAAATTAAGGTGTTATAGAGCTTTCATTGATTTTTTTTTTCTTTTAATAAAACTTGAAGTGAAGATAACATTGTTTTTGGGGTCGTGTTGATCCACAACCGACTGGCTCAAATAAATAAGGCAACTTTCCTTGTTATATGGAATTTTGTCAACTTTGGAAAGACTACTTTTGGTACTGTATTTAGACGATTAATTGTGAAAATCTTCAAAAGTAGTTTTGTTCTAGTTTGTCATAATTAGTCAAGATTTAAGATCTTTTAGGGTTAAATTTTTCAAGATTCAGAGCCATATCACCGAAATTGAGGTAGCGTGTGCTATAATTATTAGATTCCTTTTTCTTTCTGTGAGGGTGTGATTATTAGTTTCTTGAAAGAGTCTTAATTTTTTTAAACCGTTTCCGCCATTTTAACGTATTGGTAGATTAAATTTTTTATTCGTTAAATCTATATAAATTACGTAAAAATTAAAAAGTACGTAAATTTAACAGTTTAAAAAAAATATGACCTATCAGTATGTTAAGTGTTCTAGATTTTTTTTTTTTTTTAAATTACTATACTTATTAAGTTGTTGTCCTTATTATTGTTTTAGAAGACTATAGCCCTTTCTCTCGCTTTTCGTTTCTTTTTTTTTTTTCTTTGCTTTAGAGAGAGTCCTTGTACGTGAGCAGAAAGAAAACATATTCTTGTAATATCTTTTCGACATCAAATTTCAATACAAAATTAGAAAACTACGCACGCCTGTCTAAAGTCAAAACCTTTGTGCGGGGGCTCATAAGATTTTATTAAGAATTTGTATATTAGAAGTTTGACTTTATTTGGTATATCCTTCATCATGGATATTGCCCAATTAAGGGAATTGATTGCGGCGAGATTTCTAGGCTCACCCCTATATAGTTTCAACTTTTATACACACTCCAAATACTAAACAGTAACAGTTAACAAATGCTTAAAATTTTTTATTTTTTATTTTTAAAAATAAGGAAAGTGAAGTAGGTGTTGATGGTTGATTTTCACGTGTCAGTGCACATTTTCCTACACAACAGTAGGTGTTAATAAAAAAAGTAAAACATTTACATGCATCCTTAATGAAATTAATTTGCAAAGCATAGAAATACAAACCCCTAATAATGGCCCAAAAACACAACAAACTCAACCTCAACATTAGCCGGTATTAATTCAAATGAAATGTTTAAGGAGTTTTAAAATTGAACAACCAAATAAGAAAGCTAATTATTAAATACACAAATGACTCTTTTAACAAAGCCACAACAATCAATGAAAAAACTCGATCAATTCATTTCAAAAGATGTGTAGCATTAAAGCCACCTACATACACAAAACTTTTACGCCGTAGAAAACTATTTATAAATGCAAAATCACACCATAATTAAATAATATGCTAATTTATTATATTAAAAAAAATATTATGCTAACAAGATGAAAGATTTTGTTACACTTATTTCAAATAATCCAATCTTTTTATGCACAATTTAATCGTACATGTTTGCTTCTGATTTGTATCTCACGTGATTTGAGTTCAATACACAAACAAATGTAGATTTGAGTTTAATATTAGCATTGTGTCATGTTACAGAAGCCTCAAATACCCCAATATTGTCGTGGCTACCATAACAAATTAGTTTTATTTTCTATTTTTTTTTTCTTTTTTCGATTCACGTATAGGGACCCAAAGCGAATTTGTTATTGTTCTTATGATCTATACAACTTGGAATAAGAGAATAGAAGTACGTCATTGGCAGACATGGGAAGCATGCACATAGATCTTAAGTTTTTGTATATTCTAATTCAAATTATTACTAAATATAGAAGTCAATGATCAGAGAATGAGTAGACTTTGTGTGAATTAAAATAATTGGTGAAGAATAAAAATAAGGCCTATTTGGTTGTTTTTAGTTTTTAGTTTTATTTTTTATTTTTTTATTTTTAAGAAGCTACAACATATCAGGATTGTCTAATAGCTTCTAAAAACAAAGCAACTTCTGTTGTCATTGTCCAAATTTACTAAAATGACTCTAATAATAAAACTTAATTCCCAATCAACTCATTGTATTTGTTCTAAATCAAATTAAAGAATATATTTTATTTTAAATGTTTATTTAAAAATTTAAAATATTTAATAAATATCTTATGCTAAATTTTAATAATATATTTTCATTATAATATTGCAAGTTTGAAAAATAATTTACCTTCATTTCTTTACATTTTTTAATTTCTTTATAGATATATAATTTCTCTTTGAATAAAACTAATTTATTTTTAGAGATAATTTAATTAATAAAATGAAAATTATTTTTTTAGTATTTTGGTGTACAAATATTATGAATATTGACTATAAACATATAAATAAAACTAATTATAAGTATGTTTATTTTAATCATTATACATCTTCACAATAATTTTATACATAGTTTACCAAACACTTCAATTTATGCTTCAAATATACACAACAATTTTCCAAAAAAAAAAAAAAAAATTTACCAAACACCTACATGTTTTTTATCACAACAACTTCTAACTAACAACACAACAACATAAATTTTCAACAATACAATAATGCCAAACTGGCCCTAAGTATTGAAACTTTGGAATAATTGACTATTTTTTATTCATAAAAGCATTTTTTATTTATTTTCTTTTTGTTTTTCTGCTTTTGGTGATGATACATGCACTTGAATTATGTAGGTTACCCCTAAAATTACCACGTCCCTCAGATTATTATTCTTGATTTGATGGATGATGGATATATGCGACGAAGAGCAGAGAGCAGCTAATCACTCTACGTAGTATTATTATTAATATATATATTGTTTCGTTTTTAATTTACTAGTTTGTTAACTTGCTCTGCTCTGCATGTGTTACCATATGGAAGGCACTTAAGCGGTATAGTATTTATTGTATAATGAAGAATTAAACTATAGAGGGGCCCTTGGGAGAAAAGAAAATTAATAGAAATTATTTTAATAGAAACAAAATAAAGAAAAGAAAAAGTATTTCAAAACAGCAAATTATAAAAAAATTGAACTGCTAAGGAGCATTTGGGGAAACAAAACAAAAAAGATAAATAAGAAAAAAAAAAAGCAAAAAAAGGTACTAAGGATTGAGTTGAAAAAAAATGTTTAAAAAGTAAAAGAAAATATTTGACAAGGATAACTTTTGATTTAATGACTAATAAGGATTCATAATAAATCATTTGGGGTAAATTTGATAAAGAATTTATTTTATAGGACCATGCGAGGAAGAAATGGTAATTTAAAAGAGCACATTAGATAAAATAAACTGGAGAGTAGCCTTTGAAAAACAAAAAAAGGAAAAACAAAATTAAGTAGGAAAACATTTGAACTGAATTAAGAGTAAATGGTAAAAATTTAGATGCATATATTATAAAAAGTATTTGTCTCTTTTTCTCATAAAAATTACTTTTGGTATAACAAGAATTAGACGAGGAAAAAATTAGTTAGAGGCCATTTAAAAAAAATTTTGTGTGTGAGCAAGGGGGAAAAAATTATAAAAGCGCATTGCAAAAATTACACTGTAGAGGTGCTTTTACTAAAAAAGAAAAAAAGATTAAGCATGACTTATTTAAAAAGAAACTATAATGATAGGTGTAAAACGAGGGAAAAAAAAGTATTCCAAAGAAGTAAGTTTGGTAACTAGATAGTAGAGGAGTTTTTGATCAAAAAATGACAAAAAGAAAAAAAGATAGGGAAATGAAAAAAGAAAGAAAAAAAAATCAAAGAATAATAAAAAAAAAAAAAAACAAAAAAAAAAAAAAGGGAGTTGACATATGGCAAGTAAAAAGAGATTTTGGCTCTTTTAGATATGTAAAAAGGATATTGTAAAAAACCCACTTTCTGTTTTTGAGACCAAGAGTTTCTTTTTCTTACTCACAAAAAGTAAAAATTAAATATCAAATATTACAGATTAAAGATTATAATTTATAGTTTATTACGAATTTACAATATCTGCATCTCAAGAAAAACTTTGGAATCTGAGAGTAAGGTCAATAAATTTGAGGAAATCTATTCCATAAAGAAAACAAAAAAATAAAAAAAAAAAATTGAGGAAATCTAACGGAGTCATCTCAATATCCGGAAGACAATATAATTAAATGAGCTGCTTACTTGGAGATAATAAGGAAACAGAAGGAAAAAGATCATGCAACGTGACAATAATTAATATGAGAAAAAAATAATTATTAAAAAAAAATACACACAAAAAAGGACTAAAATCCTCACAAGGAGTCCGAGTACTATACAAACTCAAAAAAAAAAAGTTGGCTGAGCTGACCTATATATACATAGTGTGTGTATCGATGGCTGCAGCAAATATCCCACATTTTGTAAACTTTCTTTTTGTTACTCTCTGTAGTCTTTTAGTTCTCAAAGCTTGTTTTTGATTCTTCGCAATTTACACTTTCCATCAAACATGAAATCATCACGGAAAGGCGTCAAAATTTGTTGTGAAGTAACCGCAACTTTCTTCATCATTGTGGCTGTGGTATTCGTAACCTTATGGTTTACTACCCTCAAACCCAAAGAGCCGGAAATCACAACCTACCTCGTTGGTCTAGAAAATATGAACCCGTTTTTATTGTTAACCATCAACAATGTCAGATTAAACATGACCATAACAATCGACAACCACAGAAACATCGGAAGCTTCAAGTTCAGTAACGCGACGGCGTACGTGAAATATCACGGCGACGTTGTGGCTGAGGTTCCAATAGGGCAAAATCTTGTCCCAGCGCGGGGCAAGCTTAACATCACTAGTTCTACAGATCTTATGGTGGGAAGAATGGTTGCGAATCCGATTTTCTTCGATGATGTTGGTAAGGGAAGCTTGAACTTGACTGCGACGGCTGCACTGCATGGCAAAGTTAGTTTATTATTCGAGTTTGTGAAGCTGCGGGCCACGACTTTTAGCACATGTGATATCTCCTTTTTAGTTGCTTCTATGAATGTGAAATCTATGTGCATGTCCAAAATCAAGTTGTAATTTGTTTATTTTAGTTTTTATTTGCACTATCTTGTAAGAAAAAATAGAGAATTTATCCTTATAAGAGTACATGAATCTAAACTTTTACTCTTTACTCTTAATAAATACAATTTTTTAGTGTAATTATTTAATTAAAACGATTATGAATTAAGAATAAATGGTAAAAGCCTAACTCATATATTTTCAAGAGATATTTGTCAACTAAGACAATTATGAATTAAGAGTAAATGCTAAAAGCTTAACCCATACATTTTTAAGAGATATTTGTCGAGATTATCATTCTTTTATTATTATGGTTAGAAATAAAACCCAGGTTGTTGTTGTTGTTGTTGTTTTTTTTTTTCTTCAAGTCAGAGTACCCTATTTTGGCTCTTATTGTGATAGTTGGTGCTTAATGCTCATTTAGTTTGTTGACTTTTTATATACCAATAAATTATTAAATAGTTCTTTTTTTCTTAATTTCTGTTTTAGATTCTAATAGAATCATGTAACCAATTAATCTTAAAAATAATATATGAAAACGTTTGCTACCTATTCTTGTCTAAGATTAGTCATCACGATGATTTTCTAAAATTGTACTCTTTTCACAATTTTTTAGAATATAACCAATAGAAAAATGTGTGAGAATAAGCGTTGAGAAATAAAGTAGGACAGGAGTAAAGTAAATAGATGGTGATTAGAATTTAGAAAATAAATCAAGGTAAAATAATTTGAAATAATAGAGAATTTACCCTTGAGAGTTCACAAGTTCAAAATTTTACCATTTACTCTTGATAAATACCCTTTTGTTATTGTAATTATTTAACTAAAAAGATTATAAATTAAAAATCCTGATCCATGTACTTTTAAAAGGTATTTATCAAGATTACCTAATAAGAAAAACTTAGATCTAAAACAAAGATTGAATTGAGAAAAAAAAATATATTCTTTGGAATCTCTCTCTCAATATCCCATATTCCTTTAAAATCCCATGTTTATTCCCCCGCATCATTTAAATATTAATAAAAGAGAGAACTATTGAATTTATCCTCTTATTTTTTTTTTACCTTTTACTCTTAATTAATATCCTTTTGACTAATATAATTATTTGACTAAAAGAATATTAATCAAGAATAAGAGTAAAAATCTAAACTCATGCACTTTAGGATGTATTTGTCTCATTTTCTTATATTAAAAAGTAGATGGCATGTTAGTGAAAATTGTTTGAATGATGATACCCCTTTGACAGGATGGAATTTTAAAAATAAAGATATTACCTTACGCTTTTTAGTTAATTAATATTTAAGATGATCTCAATTATTTAATATAGAACAGTAAATGAAGTCTGAACATTTTCCAAATTATGACCTGTAAAGAAGTTACTTTAATTTTATATCCTTTTATAAGTGCATAACATACTATCTATATTATATCATAAAAGATAGAAACGTAGTATTTAAAATTATTTTTAAGACTGCATTAAAATATTTAAATACGAGGAACATTCGAGTAAAGTTACTTTAATAGGACATATTACAGTGATTTTTTTTTAACAAGGAATATTTTAAATATAAAATTTTAATAAAAGATATTATACCAAAACATACTTTTAATCAAAATATGTATTCCGCCCGAATATTATACCACTATAGATCAATCGAGCGTACTTAAGAAAAAATAATAATAGAATTAAATAAAAACTGATTTAGGATGCATATATGAAAAGGAAAAAAATATTTAAAATGAGATAATTTGAGAAAACATATTTCAGTAAGCATTGACGAAAAAAAAATTATGGAGACCATATATTTAATAAATGATACTTTTAAGAGATTGTAAGAAAATATATTGAAACATTTAATGTATCGCACAGAAATAAATGAAATGAAATATATAACATTTTGAGGAAACACAGAAACAAATATTTTTCAAGTAAAATAAAAAGAGCAAAACGATTAGGAAACTCGGCTTAAACAACAAAGCACGGATGGGGGGGGGGGGGTGGGGGTGTAAGGGAAAGCAAAAACGGAAAACGTATTACGGGGTGAAAGTGGGAAAATGAATTTTCCTGTATTGAATGATTTGAAATGAAAGCAAAATACAAGCAAAAATAACTAAACTAACGACAAAATACAAACTAACAATATCTAAAAAAACGACAAAATACAGTGAGAATGTTTTTGAAAGTAAGGAAAAGGGAACTCCGCTTTATGTATGTATATATAGAGTACATATGTAGACACAGATAGATATAGAAGTATAGATGCATGAACATATCAATTTTTAGATCACGAAATAAGGAATATTCTTATATAAAAGCTCAACATTTATTCAAAAAGCAACTGTATTTGGATACATAAATTTACAGGGAAAAATGAAGCCAAATACATTTACAGGTGAAAACATGCGCTCATTCTTGCACAAATTACACACACATTTGATCTCACGCCTACTTTTGCCTTTCCATTTTTCCATTAACATCTATCTACATCCGCAAACACTAAATCTAACACGACCCATCTCAGCTTCTTCTGCTTTTTTTTTTCCTCACTGAAACCCATGTAGTATTTATTAAAATTTTGATCATTGACAAAATTTTGATCATTGAGACGTTACTCATACTCCATTATGGTACCGTCATTCCCTGCATCCATGCAGTTTCCGCATTACACGTTACTCTGACACCTTGACAGTCTGAAATTCAGACTCCAACTCCGAGTTAAGCCAGCATAGATTGTTCAGTCCCTCGAGATGTTCTCCTTCGAAGTAGCTTAAACAATTCCAGATATCCGAAAACAGTGCTAACAAAAGCAAAAAGATGACAGGGACCGACACAGGAAGGCAAACACCTTCCTTTTCCAAGCTCGGTGGAAGAGCTGCTCTATTCATAACTAGGTACATATGCTTGTACCATGCTTTGATTAAGATCCATGGCTCCCAAACATCCGAGTCGGAGAAAATTACCGTGAATATGTAGATTTTGAGAAGACTAATTTGCAGTAGCCGTAGCTTTGTTGAACGATGAATCACATGTATTGGGCCAACCATTGTTTACACATATCAAGTACAGGGAGCGCATTTGCATGTAATGCCTGCATCAAAATCACAAACAATGGGTTAAGCAAAAGAATAATTACAAAAGAATAAAATTAGTTTCCTCCCACTAAAGACTAGAAGTGACATTAACGGACAAATGCTTGAAATATGCTAGCTTTAATGAGGCCCGTATCACTAAAATATGATTTGAAAGCCTCTAGTTGGAAGTTGACCGCTTGTGACTAGGACTTCACTAACTTAGAAGCATGATCCTCTAACAGTAAGGCTACCCTTCCCTTCGAAACTTAACCGAGGAATTCAACCATCTTTCTGACACATCATTTCATAACTCATTTGGTGAAGCTAATTGGTCCTAAGCAAATCAGGCGCTCTGGCCAGCAACTCACCGGTCGCAGCCAAAAGAGCAAAATAAACACACACACACACACACACACACACACACAGACACAGAGACACAGACACAAAAACCAACATGAAAAAATACAATAAGGCTCTTGATATTATCTCTCAAGGATTTTCCCCTTGGCAAGCATATTGACCTCTGTGCTATTCTCCAGATATTCTGGGTTCCCAGTATTATCTTTCCGTTTATTACCCTCTCAAGCTAAAGCACTTTGCCATCGAGCCTTTTTATATAGGACATAATTCCGTCATTAAGCACCCAAAATCACCAGCTACAAAAGGACCCCACTAAATTTATTGTCAATCCTAGTATTGCTGAGTAAGTAGAAAGGTGAACACTCAATTAAGAAGGAAGACCTGATGAGCTACGTATTGAACATCAGCTACACTTCCACTGCGAGAAGCAATTTGGAATGCACTTTTTAGACGGCCACAGACCACACACGCCAGAACTTTCCTGCATACAAAGGAAGACAAAAACCAAATCTAGATTCAGTGTAGTTCAAGTTAACTAGGGAAGGAAGAAGAGAAGCAAGCTCGCTCGTCTTTGTTAGGGTTTTAACTCCAATGCTTCAAAAAAGTGGTTTATTTCCCATTCTTATTAAAGTTTAATTCCAAGCCTGGTTTGAAATTCATAACCCGGGTTCTTAAACACACACATAGTATTAACTATGTCAACCTTTTTGTATGACATAGAAAATCAGCATCTTCACCAACTTTTGAAATTGGTTCCATGCAGCTCTCTTCCTTCAAAGTATGCAAGAGTTGCATGCGAGATAAGAAGGCAGTCTTCTCTCTATTATAACTTAGACGTGCATGCATGATGCATCTGTTGTCTATAAGATATATATATATATATATATATATATAGATATATTTTTTTTTTTTTGAAGATATGTATACATGTATATATAAATAGGAATGCATTATTAAAGTGTGAAAGTTTTTGCACACATATATGATGTACATAAATTTATAGACAAAATTTATCGAGCAGAAACTCTCAAATTACGTATGGAAATCAACAGCATAAGAGACCATTACCTATGGCTACTAGTCAACATGTCTATGAGACGATCAGGCCGTTCTTTGTGTTTGTTAGCATATACGTTTATTGCAGCTCCCAATACCTACATAATTCAAAAGTCAACAATTCCTTCAGCTGAATTGCGCGTTAAAACAAGCAAATATATACAAGTAAATTTTTGACATCCAAGGTTCAAAGAGCGAATATACATCATTCTCATATGCGTACAAGGTCTTGAACCAAAAGCATACAAAATTTGAACAATTAAATTCCAAGCCGAAAAACAAATAGTGTCATATACCTGATCCCAGTCGTCATCATCAATGGTCCCTTTTATGTTTCTAAAGAAGTCTGTCAATTGGCTGCCTCTTTTTCTCTCAGCAAGTGATGCGGCTACGCCAGCATATATATCGACGGCTGCAATAAATGAGACACCAGGATTTAAGAAATAGGAACAGAAACATCGATAAAATCACACATATGACTCTGTACAGCACATGAAATCGTATGTTTGGCTACCAGGAAGGTTGAATTCATAAATGACTTGGAAAGCCAAGTCAAAATTCTTTTCCACGAGAGTTTCTGCAATTTTACACCTTCTCCTGCAAAAGAACAAAGATAGAATATCAATCTCTTGTGTGGCCATACGAAAATCTTTCGGAAGCACTTTATAACAAGGAAGAGTGATAAGTAAGAACTTTAAAGACAAAAGGGAGCCAAAAAAACAAAAAAGAGTATGCTCAGCTTTTCTACTCGAGTAAAAAAGTCATGAAGCTTTGTCATTTTAACAAAAAGTAGCACTATAGGGAAACTTGTTTGCATTTGATGTAAACAAGTTAACTGCCTTGAGCAACAAAAACCTCTCCTTGGTTAATTAATCTTCTGATCAGAAGGAATTAAAATCGGATATTGTGTTATCTTATCCAATAATATCCAATAAGAATGGCATTGAACTATGTGTGTGTGTGTGTGTGTGTGTATTTACAAAGATATGAAGTCTTTTCGTGCTTCATGTAAAAGATATAAAGATGTATAAATGCAAGCTCAAAAAAGTTTCTTTGAGAATTCAATACAAGAGTTCACAAACTTCAAGTACTAGAAAATATGAAATCCTTTTTTAAACTGGCATCAAACCTGAACGTTTCTGGGTCATTTGGATTTCCAAAAAGCGAGTAGTGCCACTGTGGTCCATCAGAATCATTAAAGGATTTCACTACTTCCACCTATATCATAACCACGTGAACAATGTTTTAACAGTTAAAACCACTAGAAGATGTTATAAATTGCGTGGAAAAGAAAGAAAGTCAATTAAATAAGTATGAAACTTGGATCTTTTGATCTCATTTTAAAATAAAATATTTATAGCTGAGCTATAAGTTTCTTCAATAATCAGTATTGTGCCAATATTTATTCAACAACAGAGAGATCAGGAAGTAAACAAAACTTCCACTTCGGAGCCCAGTTTCAGTAAAATAAAACAGAAAATTTCCCACTAGCATGTGGTGAGAGCTTCCACCATATATCATTTAGAAAGTAAATTTAGTATGCATGTTAAGTGTATTTTTGTTTACCATCAATACTAGCATGTGTATTTTTGTTAGGTATATTAGAATGTTAGGCAAGTATCACAAAGGCATATATGCACCTACACTGACTAATGCCATTACCTGAATTGAAACCCGGGCAGAGAACTTCACGAGCCCTTCTTCAGTGAGCTTCTCAGAGGCACTTTTTCCTCTAGCACCCTTTGTAACAAGCTTAGTAGACTCGCCTTTATAACGAGCTGACAATCCTTCATCAAAGTGCATCTACAACCAAAAGACAGATACTTTATGAATAACTCTTTTTAGGGGAAAAAAGAATACACACACATACATATAAACAGAACTTCCAATTGAAATTCAGAACTTAAAACCTTAAAAACTATGGAGACAAAAACAGGCACAAGAAACACAAATGTGCACAACCAAATATTTTAGAAGTATTTTGTTAATTAATATGGTATCAGAGTGGGAGGTTCTTAGTTCAAATGAATCAAATCCCCACATATGTGCTCCAATTTGCCATTGCGTGTTTGGTCTTTAATTTATTTCGAACTTATTATTAAGGGCCCGTTTGTTTCATATACTCAAACTCAAATCATTAATTATGCCAGTGTTTTTCTCTCACAAAAAATTTGAATTTTAAACGTCATAATCAAGAATCATGGTTTGAGTATACATTCCAAACAGGCCCTAATATACTCATGTACGGGTCTGTCCAATCAATGCCTTTTAAGTTGCCCATTATCAAGTTCACACATAAAGGGGGAACTGTTGGTAATATTATATCAAATGGTCAGCTTCCAACAACTTAATATTTAGGAAAATTGGTACCTAACAGTCCCTACACCAAAACTAAACTAAACCGGAAAATTAAAAGTTATTTTACCTCACCAAACAAAGATCACTCTACTTTAGAACGGAAGAGGTCTAAAATGACATACCTTGGCGTGTTCCAAATGCTTAATAGCTTCCTCTTGCAAAGCAGAATTTATAAACAATTGAATGCAACAAAGTCCAGCAGCAACATGGTCTTTCTTGATAACCTGAACTGATCATTTATTTATTTATTTATTTGCTTTTTGAAGAAACAAAGCAACTCTTATTAATGGAAAAAAAAAAAATTATTCACAAGAGGATAGGAGGAAGAAAATTCCTGAAATGATTGGTTAAACAAAACCAGAAAATATAAATGAAAAAAAAATAAAATAAAATTTTAAGCACCAGTAAGGGCAATTATGGTACTTCCTTTCCCTATCAAAAGAATAAAAAAAAAAAAAAAGATAAAAAGGAGAAAAAACTAACGAGCATGAAAATCTAGTAATTTTATCTAGAACACTAATGAGAATTAAGGTACTCACATTGAAAGGATTTTTAGAGGGAGAAAGAGAAAGAAAAGCAGAATGAACGCTAACTGAGGTGCAAGAAAAAATACCAAGAAAGTAAAGGTGCTAAAGTTAAAAAATGACTATCTGCTAAAGCCTACAAGTTAAAATTTCACCTGAAATTTGTATAGAAAATTGAAATGCTTATGTGTTTCACAATAGACGCAAATTCGGGCAAGTGCAGCAGCAGTATACTGGTTCACTGCTTCGTCTTGAGGTTCTATAGAGGACATTCTTGCAGATATCACTTCCTCTAGAACAGGCATCGCACCATAGCTAACACACAGATCACACAAATCATCAATGGTTCCGTAATCAGTTGCTAAAGGATCTGGTCTTTGAGGTGATGAAGATGAGGTTGCCACCCCTACTGTAGATGGTTGAGGAGGTGGAGGAACAGCATTTGGGGGAAAGAACAACAGGCAAGCATCGCTATATTGTCCGTGCCTAAACATAAAGCTGAGCAAATGTTGTCGTGCATACTGCAAATAAAAATAAGTCAGAAGTTCGGATACTAAGAACCTTGACATTAACAGAGCTGTACAAAATAATTAAAGGTTGCATAGGACGTAAGACTGACAATGTTGCTCGCAATTGCTGCAATATGTTAATAAACAAATCTGGTACCCGTAATAACTTTTCACCCATCTAATTATCAGTTGGAAACAAATAACATAAAGTCAAAAAATTTCTACTGTAGAGCAGGTTCTTTCTGACTTTAGTACACATAATTTCCACAACTTGTCTGCCAGTGAATGTCGATGAAAAACAGTGAATACTAGACAAATGACATACACTAGCTAAAACAGAACAGGGGAAAAAGGCATAGCAGTATCAAGATATCAACTTCTTTTCTTTTTGCTTGAAATCAAGACACCTAAAAAAATAAAAAATAAAAAGAAGAAATCAAACTTGAAAAATAAAAAGAATGAATTTATCACTTACTTCTTGCAAATAGTTTACACACTCAACATATCGAATGCTGTCTAAATTGCTACGTGGTCCATCTTCAAACTCTGAACTGTATGTGGAACTACTATTGGCAGATTCTTGAGCCCGCCTTGATTTCTCAGAACGTGGAAAAGTGGATGGCATGTACAACACATTGAGATATGAATCAGCAGAAAGAGAATCATCTAAGATTGTTGGAGCACTTTTAGCCAAGTGCTCGTACCTGTAGAAGTATAGGTTGCATGTTTTAGATTCTATGCAACAAAAAGCATTGTTTTTTTGTGAGTTTCTTTTGCAAGTTTCTTAATGGTCAAATGCAATTAGCAGCATTAATATTAGACGTGTACTAGGTCTAGTGTTATGCACAAACACAATATGCCATGCATAATGCTGTTCATATTCCCCTCAGCAACTACATATCCAGAATTTTAAAAAAAAAAAATTGTTGCACCTAGAGTATGTGGAACAGCCGTAATTCCAGCCATGCATGTAAAACAATACCAAATTGCGACTTAAATGCATGTTCTATACAGCTATGGTGGAGTTTATTGCACAAATTAAAACATCAAAACAATGAGAAACCGCTTACACCTAGCCTGGTCTGCAACCAATATTTACAACTTAAAAAGAATTCCAACACATAACATATGCAAATATACTAAAAGCTACAGATCATACATAGAACGAACAGCTGAAACATCCACTGGAGGACCTCCTTCAATTGTATTTATGATCTCCAGAATGACAGGTCCAGGATCCCCCTTATACAATTGAAGAGCTTGTCTGAAAACCATTGAATGGGAAATAATGAGATATCATTAAGCATCAGTACACGAGAAAAAATAAGGAAAAAAGTAAGGGAGGGAGATTTTTGTGAAACTTAAATTTCAACATCTATGTAGGGTGTTGGAAAATAAGCTTATAAACATCTGAAGCAAATAAAAATTGCATACTTGAACTTTACACGAGCTTGTGTATAGTGCTCCATCTGAATCAAAGCATGGCCCCACGCATTCCATACAGGGAAAACATCAATCTGGAACACACCCATTATTTCATAGCTCAGTACAATGCGAAAAATTCAGCAGCAACAATTACAAGTTACAACTGGTTTCAAGTATAATTCACCTTGCACTTTTTGCAAGTATAGACAGCCATACTGTATCGTTCATCCACGATCAACCTGTCACGGAGACGGGCAGATGACTCTTTATCAGCAATATCATCTAGAGACACAGCAATTCCTGAGCCTAGAAGACTTTGAAGTAGCTCAGCACGTCCTAGCCAGATGTCTGCCTGTGACAAATTTTCTGATAGCTCATCTGTGGACTGACTACCCATGCTAGAACTACCAGCATCCGAAGATGCATCATCAGCATCTCTACTTCTCTCTGAATTACTCGACAAATCACTAACTCCAACAACCTTTCTCAGCAAGGATTTAGCGTAAAGAAGACCCTGAAAATATGTGATGAGGAATAGTAATCCACTGTCATTTACAAAAGAGAAATCCACATTTCATAATTGTACGCCAATTCATGGCTTTCTATTAGAGTTTGTCCTTGGAATAAGCTGGGTTTTCACTTTAACGATACTCCTTCCTCTTTGGTCCTTTGAATTGGAAGGGAACCTTTATAATGTACAAGTGTTTGGTTCTAGTTTTTAGTTTAATCTCTTAAAAAATAAAAAAAAGGATACCTGTACAAATGTTTCAGTGGCATAATATGCACGGCCAATTACTTCCATTGACGCATTCTCAGGCAATTGTCGAGAGTTTAACACATTCTTCATCTGATTAACACACAAGTCCATTGCATTCTTGGCAGATACGTTCTCATCAGAACACAGAGAAAGCAGAGCCTAGAAACAGCAGAATCAAAGCTTTAGCAGACCCAGAGTAACATCAATGATCATAACATACAGAAACCACTGATTGCACTATGTATAAACCTGAGATGCAGTATGCAGTATTGGATTCTCCAGAAAAGATTTCATATTAACAGAACATATTCTTAGAGCTTGTTATTTTAAATTAGAACAGAAAAATATGAAACCCGACATCATGGAGCTATTAACAACAACTATTTATACGAAAAACATGGAAACATAACATAAATAGAATAGAGGCACTACTGTTGAATCAAGAGTGAAAATGAATGCTTAAACAATATATAAATCTGTGTGCTGCATGTCTATTGTGATGACTGAAATTGGCATCGAAATTACAAATTAAAAAACATTAGCTTAGTTCCACTATTTGTACCTTGAAGAGAGTAATGTCAGGAGCACTTTCATATCGGTGAGATGCACGGACCGAATCATCCTTGATTGGATCACCAGTCAGCATCCACTCTTCAGCAATCAACATATTGGGAAGCCGCTCCTGTCCATCAATAGAACTTGTCGAAACATGTTCCTCTTGAATGCCAGCCATTGCTTCCCAAGCAACTCGTTCAGAGGGGGTCAATCCAGAACTCTTTCTTTTCCTATAGACATCTTTTGGGGCCGGCTTGTCTCCAGTATTTCGTGGACCCCAAGAGAATGCTCTACGAGCCTCCTTTTGCAAGTTGCTTAGACTACTAGAAAAGGAAGATCTCACAGGTGCACCTGCTCTTGTTTTCTGCTTTGGTCTTGTTCCTGAAACAGATACTCGGTGTTCTCTTGGGGGAGAGCTAATATTAACAGCAATTGCTTTAGCCGCATAGGAAATAATTACACTATTGTCTCTCAGTGAAGGAAATTCTTTAAGAATCTGCAACATCCAAAGTGAACATAAAATGATATAAACATCTTTGCATGCATTTCAGAGAAAAAATCAAAAGGGCATTGCAATCGACATAAAGCAAAATTAATAAAACAACATCTAAGATGTTTCTCTAACCAGTGGAGCAGATTGCAGTTGTTTCCTCATCAGCAAAACCTCCAATATCAAGTGAGGATATTCATGCAAGGAAGAACATCTTTGCTGCCAAGGCAATGGCAAGGCAGCCAGAACACGAAGACCTAAGGCCCATGAGTTCAGCCTAGAAACCTCAACGTCAGAGAGATTTCCTTCCCTTCGCTTCAGGAAGAAGTGAACCTTCAAAAAACATAGAAAGAAAACATTCGACGAACATGAAATTTGAAACTCTACACCAAGCTCAACTCAGATTTCCAGAAAAAGTGACAGTAAAAAGTTAAGTACAAGAAGTTGCTTTGACCGCAAATTAGGCAACAGCTGCATAGCACCCATGGCAACTGGCAGAGCATCATCTGAATCACGTAATGACGAAAGAAAGCGTGAAGCTTCTGCTGGACCTCCACCACTGAGAGGATCTGCAGTCAAAAGTTTAACAAGTTGCCGGCCCTGCAGTTCTCTCCGCAAATCTATTGATAGTCCTGCACTTTCAGCCACATCTAAGGCAGCTGAAACAGCTCCTTTTTCAGCTAATCTAAGTGCCAAACCCTCAGGATCTTCTTTACACTCAGCTTCAACCTGACATTAATTGACCAAGTAGTGAGCAATGAATTTCTTTCATTGAAATCGCGTAGTACGAGATGAATTTTTATAGGATAATGACAACATATTAAAAGTTATTTTCAAGCAAAAAGGAGAGTGACTTGATATATTTGGGATGAGGGTATGTGTGTAAAATGAATTCTAGACTACAAAAAGAAAAGAACTATGACCTCTTGCCAGCTACTATAATGATTGTCTGCACTCCGTATGTGGTTGTACCTCTGCAAAGCTTGTTTCATGTGCACAACCTAATCATCCAAAAGGATCATACCAACTCATCCCAACAAAATGATAGGAATAAGAGTTTTCAGGGAAAAAAGTTAATGCCAACTAATAGTAAGGAACATCCTCGAGAATAAAACAGAACCTCATTCCTAATTGGATCGTTTTGAGGTAGGTGGCAGCTGCACATTGTAAGAACATCCAACGCAGCATCAAGTTCCCATCTATGCATATACCTAGAACAAAAATTTCTCAGAAGTCAAATCTAATACTAATAGTTAGTGGTACAAGCCCTGTCTTAACAAAGTTTATGATCTGACATTAGTTAGTACACGCACAAAGGGATTCAGAAAAGAATAACTCAAAAGCATCTAAACAATGACAACATATTGGAAGATGCAATAGGAACAAATATAAAGAGATAAAAGGAAGTGTTAATATTGTCAAACTCAACTTCAAAAATCAGGATCTTCCACAAATGTAAGTGACTGCATTGAAGAGACTATTTGTCTTTCAAACTTATCATGTAATTCTAACAACAGTTGCATTCACCATAAAAACGAAAACACCAACCAATTTACTTACTTGAGGGCAAGTCTAGCAGCCAGCCATTTGTCCTTCAAACGCAGGCAGTACTGCCAGCTATTGCTCCAAATGCTATGGCCTCCATAACTTTGAGATTGTCCAGATATTGATTGGTCTTCTTCCCCACGTTCAATAAGTAGCTGCAGCAATTGATCAGAGGCTCCATTGCGTAGAAACCGGTCAGAAAGCGCAAGAGCATCCATTAGTTTCCCTTCATCAATCAATCTGATAGGGAACAAATAGTAGACTGTTAGTAGTAGTTTGTGAATTTCAGTTGTCATTGTACTTAGAAATATTAATATATTCTACCGTACTTGGAAACTAAAGCATGTAACTTAGATAAAAGCATCAATGTATCCACCAACATACTCCAAGAACGAAAACTCAGACCTAAAAAGCACATTAAACTAAATATCATAATTGTGTCATGTACGTTTACGTCGGTGTAAAAAACAATCTTAAATCATGAAATTTTAATAATGCAGATGCAAATAGGGCTTTAAAAAATTGAAACTATAATGAATGGAAGCTAAATGTTGTATTAATCACATATATGCTGTACTGGAAAAAAATAGCATGCAACAAGAGAAGAGTCACCACAGTCTTTACCAACATACTTGTAAATAGAAACAAATACTCAATCAATTCAAAGGTATACAAGTTTCAAACTGTCATTGATGAGTCTTCTACTAGTTTGCTTATGAAATATGAAAATAATTCAGATTGGTATTCATCCCTCTACTAGAACATCTCCAAATATGTAACAATCAAATTTACAGGAAAAACCTGACAACAATTTAACTAAGCAGCAATAAAGCCAACCATCCTTATGAAATAAGAAATGCTGAAGATTTTTTAAATTGTTATACCGTTCTATTGCTTTCTCATAGGGTTCTTCATTCTCCCAATCAAAAGAAAGGAAAACTGAATTATCAAGTTCAGCAACATCTGGTTTTGGGGAATCATTCCAGGACGTCTCAGGAGCTGTGCCATCTTGGCCGTTGACAACTGGCAAATTTGTTGAGATATTGCTGCCACTAACATTTTCATCAACCTCAGACTCGGTATCACTTTCATGCTCACGGAGTCTCTTAATAGCAGCTCTAGCTTCAGCTTTAACCTCGCCCCCATCAGCAGTTTGCTTGGTTGTTACTGCAAACTCTGAAACTCGATGTAGGTTAGTCTGCATTTGTATCCATCGGTTTAAAGTCGGGAACCTGTGCAGCATAAAACGTTAAAACTGTGCAATCATTGAATAGATTATATTAAAAGATGAAGAACTTCTAGGGATTTTTAATTGACCTCTCCGATTGATCCAGAGCAAACTCATAAAACAAATGGTTTGTATCAGGTGCCTGAAACAATTCACCATGCAGAGAGCTCGACACAAAAGAGGTATTCCCACTGTATAAAATGCTACTCCCAAAAACACATGCTAAAACAGCCCTAACTGGGGAAATTTTAACCAAGTGTTTTACGATATCCAACTGTAGAGGGTATAGAGGGATGCCGGGCGACAGTGATCTGCTATAACAATTAGGCTTTGCACCTTTAGAAGAGGGAGACAATACTGTATTTTCTGAACCATTCTTATTGCAGGAGGGAAGAACTGGAATGCATGCCCATCCATGACCGGACCGTGGAGGATAAACTGAAGGTACACATGCTGAAATAACTTCATGGACAAAATCAGCACACATAATATCAGCCACCTTGCTAGCAGCATCAGTACTCCCTCGATCAAAGACAAGACGAGTTAAAAGCTGTAAAGAACAACTTATGGTGATTTAATTTCTTCAAAAGAATTATTAAATTTCATATATGTTGCAACTTGAGCTTACAAACAGCTACTGTTTGAATACAGATATCAAATATGAACAGAATTAGAGTGCATTAAATTTTCTGCAGGGCTCACCTGATCCATAATCCCAAATGGCTTATTTTGCGCGCGTGCGCACACACACACACACACAAAAGACAAAAGTAAAAAAAACAAAGAACAAAAGAAAACACATGCATACACAATACTACGAAGAATATTTTTGCCCAAATATTATGATGAGTACCATCACAGTATGGTCCATTAACACTGAGAAATGAAACCAAGCTTGTTCACATGTTAAACTTTTTTGGGGAGAGAGATTAAAAAAAAAAAAAAATTGACGTATTTGATCCGAATGGCAGAAGTTCCTCGTAAGGGTTCCAAAAGTCTGTACACATAGACCATAATACACCAGTATATTTTGTAAATTCCACCTTAATGCGCTAAAAAGTTTTGAGGTTCATACATTGGCCTCAAAGGATGAGCATTGTAAAAGTACTTTATTCTTCCTTTATGATTTCATGTTTTTACAAATTAGTCAAAAAATTCTTAAAAATAATGTCTCCAAAACACTTTTACTCTTCAAATAGCCAAAACTTAACTCCAGAAGGCAAGTTGGACCAGAACATCCGCAAGAAAAATAATTGTCAATGCACCAAAGTAGATAACTTAATGGATAAGATAGTCTTACATCCTTGGGCCATTCGTACACAAGTGAGAAAAAGTTGAAGTCGTGAGTTGTATCAGTTCCATCAACTATGTCTCCAATTGCAGCAATATGCAGAATGAATTGTGAAAGATAGGTTGTGGGTTTGTTACTTATTGGACCAAACAATCTCTTCCCAGTCTCCTTTACATCATAATCCACAGGTTGCTCACTAATATCTCCAGTAGCTGAAGGTAAAGCTTTCTGTTTGATAACTCTTAATCCTAGCCCAAGAACCCCATCCTTGTCAAACTCAGAAACTGCCTTCTGATCAGCAGATGGACCTTCCCCTTTAAGAAGATTTGGTTCTGTTTCTTCATCAGCTATAGCTCTTGCAAGATTGTGGAGCTTACCTGCAAAGTCATATAATAAAAACGTCTTAAACGGTAATATTATCATCTGGAATACCCTGAAAGAGAAAGGAAGAAAAGCCTACCACTAAGAAACTGTCGTTTTTCATTGTGAGCATCTTCAATCATCTGATGTAGCATCGCAAGAGCACGTTCCCTTTGTCCCTGTCGTTGGGACTCTTTTGGAGAAGAAATGAAAAGTTCTCCAGTCAAAATATCTTGAAGGGCCGGAGGGTTATCCTAGATAGTAGATTAGAGAGTATGGTCAATAATCATGTAATGCTTCTTGCATAAACCTCACTAGAAGCACTAACAGAAACATTAAAAGATGAGAGAATGGGTTAATATAATGTTCACTGATAAAAAAACACATGAAGACAAAACTGTACGATACAATTAACAATAGAGTATTTGCTTCATGGAAAACAAGCACTAGAAGAGAAAGCGAAGAGAAAAAGTAAGATGAGGAATTTAGCCCAGTCAGTCCTATCAGACATGGCATAATTGAACGTGAACAAGCAATCTACCACTTGTATCTCAACCTGAGGATCAATTTCTTGTCTTCTACAGACATATGACATTCCCAGGCTTAACTGTCCATCTTTTTAAATCTCCTTTGCCACTCTAAACTTACTAAAAACAACAACAACAACATAGACCTCAAGATACAAAATTCCAGCAAGCAAACAAACATGCAAACATCTGAAATTAAATTTTTTTTTTTTTTTAAAAAAAAAAAAAACGTCTAAAAAGGCAATGTAAGATACAAAATAGAAACTATCACATATTCTTGTTCACATCAATTAATTTAATAAGTGGATTTGACAAGTCCTACAAATTAAAAGTCAGGACAGCCTTTCTGTACTTGCGAGATTTTTAATTACAAGATCTTATCACCTTATCCAAGAACTCATTTAAACGCTTTAGGACCCTTCGTGAAACAGAAATAACTCCTACTTCAAGGATCTCATCCCAGTATGTGGAGCCGTTCTTTGGGGAGACACCTGGATATATCTCAGATAGCATAACTTGAGCCTGCACAGTACATATACATCAAAATGAACTCATACTTCAGGAGCAAACCACCAAAAAGCACATATCTAAACCAAAAATAGTGAAGCCTACAAAATTTAAACGGTCCATCAAACAAAGAGAAATCTAAAGTTTTTTTCCAGCACTTGAAATAGGGAACATGCATCAAATAACAATATGTTTTAACTCAAGATTTACCAGAAAAAAAAAATAATAATACAGCTCAACTAATCAGAATAATCACCAGTGAATATAAAAAATAATAAGCAAGTTTGCTTTTTGCTAACAAACATAAATAACAAACTTATCTAAAAGGATCGTGGGATGGGCTTTGCAGTAAGACAAGTAATGGTGATAGACTGATAGTAAAGTTAATTTCAGTTTAGCTTCGGGTACACTACGCACTGAGCGGTTAAAGGAACTAATGAAATCAAACAAGTATGATCTTCAAGTGCATGCATAAATATATTAAGCATTGCCTGATTGAGAAGCTTCTGAGATATCTTTGCCGACCGTGCTGAAGTTGCAGCAATATCAATACAAAGAAGAATCTGGTGGGACAAACATACAAGATTAGACTGTAACTAAGTTGGAACCACAATGGACTTAGTGGAAACAAGACTACAAGATGCAAGAACTTACAGCAGCCAAAGGACCTAACTGGGAGCGCAATGAAGAGAAATCTAAATCTTGCAATGTAGAAGTCCCATTAGCAGCACGAGACATCACATCTTCCACCTGGAAAAACCAAAAGGACACAACAATTTCATTGAAAACAAAATAAAGGCAGAAATTCTAGTCCAAAAAACTAGACTAAAAATAGGACACTATTTGATGTAAACAAACACAACAATATTATAAATCAAAATGCAGTAAAAGGCCATGTTCACTACCGATGATGACTCAGAAGTATTATAATTCCACCAGATAAAATCAAATAAACAGCATACTCCTGAGAAAAAAAACGCGTGCGCGCGCACACATTTTTTGGACAGCTTTAGTGCAATATCTGCATCATACTGTTAAGAAGATAAAACCTAGCATTGTTCCACCTATTAAAGCATTAGCATTTGTAAGAATTTGCAATGCGCTCATAGGATGCAAAAATTAAAATCCCTCATCCACAACCATATTTCTTCTAAACTCCACTTATATCCCAGTCCATCCTTAATATGAATTTACAATCCTAAACTGAACGGGTAAAGTCAGCCATGAGCCCTTCATTAGTCAGATATTTTGTATGTTTAGAGTATAACTGGTAGCATGGACAAGCAGAACTAGACTAGTTACACTAAAAAGAAGAAGGGATAGATAATTGGTAGAATGGACAATGTACAAAAATAATTAAACACATAAAAAAAAAAAAAGGTGGTTATAGGTTATTTCGATCTGATTCATACAGATGCTCTTTTGACAGCATTATCCACCCACTCAGCTAACTCCAGGGTGGCTTTGTCCTCTGCAGATAGTGAAAATCGATGGACTGCCTCCTCTCCAATGTCATACTTCGCTCTTTGCATGCAACTGCATAATAGTTAAAATAAAAAACCTAGTAAGATTTGGCCTGTTATAGAATTTTGTCAACATCTAAAATAAATAACTGAGAACAGAACCGCATTTTGAAGGAGAATAAATGAGATCTCTGCTAATACAACCAAAAAAAAAAAATCTAAATTATAATTGGAATCATGCCTATATAATAACAGAAAACTGGGACATTCATAAATATTCTTTAATAATAATAATAATAATAATAATAATAATAATAATAATAATAATATTATTATTATTATTATTATTACTACTACTATTACTATTATTATTATTATTATTATTATTATTATTATTATTATTATTAATTTGATAAAAAACGAAAGAATATATTAATAAAAAGGAAAAGAGTATAACAGTGGACAAGGAGTCCGCCAGAACAAGAAAACCGAAAACCAAAAAACCTAAAAGCACAAAATTACCGAAGGACTAAATCCCATCCTCCTAACAATCCGAAAAAGAAAAGACATTAAGACTTTTAACTTGAGGAAACCATAAGGCCACCCAAAACTTAATTATGTCTTAGACTTAGTCAACATCGCCTTCTATGTCCTCAAAAATTTGTTTGTTCCTCTCTAACCAGAGATCACAAGTGACAATGAGAACTAAATCCAATCCTCGTAACAAATCCAAAACAAAAAAGGCATTAAGGCTTTGAACTTGAGGAACCCACAAGGCCACCCAAAACTTAATTCTATCCCAGACATTGATAACATCGCCCTCTATGTCCTCAAAAATGTGGTTGTTCCTCTCTAACCAGAGAGCCCAAGTGACAGTGAGATTATTATCATTACGGTTATTGTTGTTGTTGTTGTTGTTGGTTATTATACAAGGCAAGATTGAACGCACAACCTCCCCAAAGCCCCACCCCACCCAAAACCCCAATGCCACTAGACCAAACGGTCTTAGGCAAGGGCATAAGGAAATTCATCTCATCAGTAATAGTAAGGTGCAAGAAAAAAATGATCATCATCGGATAAATAACACATAACTGTAAATCAAACTCATAGACAATTTTGATAGAAAGAAATGCTAGAATTTTTTAAGAAAAAAAAACAGGTTTTGAGACGGCAAAATTTCAAGCTTTTTTATGGCCATCACGGATAAGTCTTAAGAATTTTCCATTTTCTGGGATTGTCCTTAATTGGAAGAATGTTACAGGGTTTTAAGTGTCATGCTAACTTTTCAATGCATTTTTTATTTTCTTATGCTCTGTCCTTTTATGTTTACTGAAGATTCTTTATCCCCTTTCCTTTGTATTTGATTAACGATCAATGAAAGGAAGTTTACTTGTCAAAAATAAATAAATCAAACTCACAGGTTAAGTAGTTTAGATGGGGCCGCACGTAGTACGGTCAATGCCTCCTTCCATCTCCACGGACGCTCAGCTAATGGAAGAAGACGCTGCAAAATTGACAATCGCCATCGCCACTCCTCAATGAAATGGTTAGCCAATGATATTCTCCACTCTAACGCTTGTCTTCCACTTGACGTTAAACCATCACTCTGAGCATGCTGTAGCTCACTTATAGTTGAAGGAACATTATTACGATGCAATATATCAAGTAGCAGTCCCATGAAAGATATAACCAATTTGTTTCCCCCTTCAGATGGGAGATCAGTATGTTCCCATACACAAGTATGTGTTGACTCAGTAGAGCTCCGAGAAGAAATACAATGCGCTGAATTAAGAGAAAGACCATCCATATGCAAGAGTGAGATTGCAACATTCACCACCATTATCTGCATTATTGAACAGACCAGATAGCACACAGATAGTTGGTATTTTAGAAAGTAAATAAAACAAGCAGACTAAACTCTAAAATTGGAAACTTCAGTTAAGAGTTTAGATAATCTAGACTAATATAACAATTTAGCACAAGGTGCTTATAGGAAGACCATATCAGTCTTATTAAGTTCCTATTGAACAAATTCGATATCACAGAAACATGTGAATTTAAGAACAGCAAAGTGATAAGAATAAAGTTTAAAGTTAATGGCATTAATTTAAGAGTTTAGATAAGCTTTATTAAGATATAAATCAAGCTCAAATGTGCTTAAAAGAATTCTAACGTAAGCCCCTTTTAGCATTGGTTGTTTCAACAATTTTCATTTAGTATCCTACAGATCGCACAGTGTTTTCAGTTGACCTTGCGTGGAATATTAGTGATAGCCTCCAAGTGGCTCTGCAGATCTTTCAAAAAACAAAAGGGCTCTGGATGACGACTTTCTATTTCACTATCCATGCTCCTTTCCATTGCTCGAAGTGCAAGAACTGCTGATTCCAGAGCATAACGCATGTGCATAAGTTCAATATCCTGCATCCTATCAAGAAAACAAAAAGGAGAAAGGAACTTACATCATTATATCCGTGACAGTAAGACAACCAAGCTTGAATGATAAAATCTAAGCTACACATGCTCAAATTCCAAAAGTGGGTCATGGTCTCATGGAAATGCCCTATTTTCTTATAACCGTGGTGTCCGAGAATTTGCCCCGATTAATCCACGAGACCCATGTGACACGTCCCCTCCACGTGGATAGGGTAAATCTCGGGCCTTTAGCCCGCAGCGTGGCCCCAAGTAATTGATAGAACTCAATGAGAATCGAAGCTTATACCTAATGCTTCCTGAGGCACTAAGTCCAAGTGATTCACCACTGAGCCGTGGATATACCAAATATCAACTCATATCACCCGAAAATGTATAACAGATAAAGCATGCACAACCAGCACTGGAATAAGTACTTTAGTAACAAGAGGATAAATCACTTCCTTTATTGGACACATCTGTTTGCAATAACCAACCATCCTGACTAAAACCATAACAACAAGGTCAAGGTGATTACGACATGGTTAATTATGCAAAAGCCCAACCAGACAACCAGAAAATCCATCCCAGAACACGCTAATTTATGAAATATGGAATCATCAAAAAATTATGAAAAATAGATGTTTATCTGATATAAAGTGAAGAATAAACAAAAAGACAACCAGCAGCAACCAACGAGTAATAGTGGCCACATCTACTATAGATCCAGACATTCACCTCACCATTTTTTCTTAGTTGTCGTGAACTTGTAGCACTTCCCTTCTAGAACATGAGTTCTTTACATATTCAGGATAACATAATGAAATGATAATGAATAATTAAAAAGCAAAGCAGCAACTCATGCCTATGACTAATGATATTATCATACACACCTCTTCCAGGCTGCTATGTCAGAAGCAATTGGCTGCATGCTGATCAATTTAATAGCATCCTGGAATTCGATGCTAGGCACGACATCAAACAAAACCTACAAAATGCATCCTGTCACAATTTAGCATTCTAAAAAAAACCTATGTTCAAATAAGGCACTGCATCAAACATTCTTGTAGTACTGTGGCAACTAATTCTGAGAATACTTCCCAAAATGATTATATAAATTTAAAAACGTTCAAATCTAATAGTCGTCTGATAAAGTTCTAGATTTGTCTTAATAAAAACCAATAAATTTCTAATTACTACCCGTTAGTATTTTCAATGCAAGAGTTGAGCACAACCAGAAGAATTTTCCCGTTAACTTCTTTTCTTAACATGGCTGCTAGCCCTATTAGTCATTGCAAACTTCTTTCCCTGGTAAAATAACAAAGTGGAGATAAAGGATTCTTCTTGGATCAGAAGATCAAAAAACAAAAAAGGGGGTAAATTACAAAATCATCCCCTGGTATTTAACTTCTTGCTGATTTTGACCATCTTGGCATTTGATATCAAAACATATCACCTTTGGATGGTCATCTTAATTTCAATATGCATCCCAATATGCTCCCATTTAATTTAAATAAATAAATAAATAACCCTTGACCCACGTTGGCAAAATGGCAAGCTAACAAAAAGGATGGTCATAGAAAGGCATAAACTGAGATTAATCACGATGTGTATCCTTTTCTAACACAAAAAAAAAAAAACACCACAATCTTACCCGAAGAGGACTTTGAACCGAAAGTCTTTCCAACACAAAGTTTTCAACAAAAGGGTCTAATTGAGCATCTTCACTTCCAAATGATACTTGTTCTTTTCCAGATAATATTAATGAAAACTTTGAATTCCATAATCGACCAGAATTGACACAGGCAACAAAGGAGGCAAGATCAAGCTGATAACACAAAGAATCACAGAGATGTTCCACACAAGATATCTGTCAAAAAAATCAAAAACACATAAACTCGTCTATTTTCTGTCAACAGATAACAATATCAGACCATAAACTACAACACTTCTGTAGTGAAGGAGTACTACCTCATCCGATTGCCTAACATAAAGAGAAGACTCTTCCAGCCGAAGTACTTGTGACTTACTCGTCCAAAGAAGTTGCATTAATTTCCTTCGTGCGGCTGTCTTTCCAGATAACAAATCCCAACCCATGGCAGCTACCAGAGGCTGAAGTCGGGGAAACAATGAAAGAATCTGCCACATAGGATGACGAGAAAGGTTTTTCAATGAAAACTATGAGCAACGTAGTATTGTAAAATGAAACGATCAGCTCACAAGATGGTCAGAACTATCAAAATCATACTCACATATTCAATTAAACATAAAACTTGACACATACATTGCTAGCTTCTTGAAGTTGCTCCCTCCTTACAGCAGACAGGGCAGTATCCATGACACATTCAAGAACATGTTTTCCAGACACACGAGCATAATGGTACATGTCTCTCTTACAAGAACTGACTGCATTGGTTAGGGACGTGGTTCTGTCAAAATCTGAATCAAGTTCCAACTCTACAACATATCTCTGGAAACATTCAAGAGGGGGTGGAATCTGGTTGTTGTCAAGAGATCTATACGACTCTATCTCTTCTCGAAGCAACTCATCCTGAAGAACCTGCAAAAATCAACTACCCATTCATAATAGCCCCCCTTACAATACAAGTATTCACATCCATATCAAGTTTAAAACCTTACAGAATTTATAGTACCTCAGGATGATATAAATTTCTATGTACAATCTTTGTAACATATTTACTAATTCTTAAGAGTCCTTCCATTAAATTTAAGACCTATTCTGGGAAAAATGAAACAAACATTACCTGTAACATCTGACTGAGACGTCTGCAATTTGATGCAAGAGCTGCACCATAAATCATCAGCAACTTTTCTCTCTTGGCATGCCAGGAGTCCCCATATCCCTCCCTTCCCAGAGAAACAACCTTCAGGAGATCCAGTAATATAATGCTGTAAAACATCCAAAGTGAATGCCTAGAGAAAAGGAGGAAACAAAAAACAAACAAAAAAACAAAAAACATAGAAGGACGCAATGTCTATTTCGAATTTCTAACTGATAGAAAGAAAGAGTAAACAGGAAAACTTTATCCAATGCAACAGTGAACCCAAGATACGAATATCTTTATCCTTTCAATAAATTTTCTGTTTCTTATAAATATAAATATATATATATATATACATATATATAATATATATGTAATACCTAACGTGTTTGCAACATACCTAGCTCAGCTAAATCTACGAAGTTCACAAATGGGATATAGCCATCAAATAACAATTTGCACTCCAACCAGGCATAGGCAATTAAAAGCTAAAAAAGCACAAAATAATGTAACAAAAAAACAAAGGATCACTCATCAGGGCATGCCATAGAATATTTTTGACAATCACAGGGGACTTTGTACTGTTATTGCAGTCATTCTCATCTTTTTACTTATAGAAAACAATAATTTATTTAGACTGAAGAAAATGTTAGTACAATGGAAAAGGAGATCCTGAAGAACATCGTCCAACCAAAATAAAAAATAAACACCATCACACCAATAGAACAAATTCACAACATTCTCCAATACATTACTAAAAGTTCATAGAAAAAGGAAATAGCTAAAACCCTTTTAAAGCCAACAACAGTAAAGAGGCCAAGACAAAATTCTATCTCAAAGGAGCATCTAAACTTTGCTCAAAACTCCCTATCAATAATCACGCATTGGCCCATAAGCAAAGCTCATTAAAGCTCATTGCCAATGAATTTGACTTGTTGCATGTCAGTGTTTTCAGTATAAGAGTTTCTTGTAAAGATAAAACAGTTACGAAGAAGATGAAGTTTTGAATGGAACGCTCGTAGTACAAAATTGAACCTCATAGTCTTGGACTTGTACACATCACTATTCAACAGTACAAAAGGGACAGGGAGCTGTCATACAACAGGAAACTTTCTAACGCGGTATCTCACAACGCATATTCAAAACTCATCTGCGGTCAGTAATATTGTTGCCTACATCTCATGCGACATCGAAACACCATGAATGCCACACCTAAGAGGCCACCAATGAATGACTTACCATTTCAAATTTTACATAACAGGAGCTATTATAAGTTATAACTGCCTTCTTATCAATCATACCTAAAGCAAACCAAAACGGCACAGGCCTAGTAGCTGAAAAGAGGGTCTCTATAATCTACACCCATTAGTTTTAAATTTTTCTGTTTCACAAGTTTCTCAAACTTCCTACATATAAACTTGTATAGAGCAACAAAAGAAACACAAATGCTGCAAAAAATCAAAGTCCAACATAGAAGCTAGTTTAACAGGCTTACCGATACTCGGACTCCTCAACTCCGTAATCAAGATTAAGAAAGCTAATGTGCGAAACAGCTTCATTCACATTACCCTCTTTAACACAATCTCTAATGGCATCTAAATGAGCTAATTGGACACTCCTTTGTATCAAACCAAGAATCTTCACATCCTCTTCTTCTTCCCCAGACGTCTCCACAACCGCATTCCCGTCCCTCCGCGACATTATTGCTAAACCAGAAGACTCATAGCCTTCCCAGCCTCTCAATTGCTTCTGTATATTCAAACACAATGCATCAAAAACATCCGAATACTCCCAAATTACCTTCCTCAAGCACACGAATTCGGCTTCCTCGATTGCAATGGCCTGATTCGGAGTATGATCACCATCGTGTACAACTACATCAGCCTTCAACCTCTTCACTCCCAACTCCAAAATTCTGTCCAAAACTCTGACGGCTCCGTCCCATTCGCCGCTCGCAGCTCTCAAATCGTCGCTTTTATCCTCACTCTTATCCAACAACTCTCCTCGCTCCTCGAAGCTCTCGCTTTCTCTCTCTTTACCGATGCTCTCCAAATCGAAATTCTTCCTCATAGTCTCCGAAACCCGGTCGATCAGGTGCTGAACCAGTAACAAAAACTCGGCTCGTAATCGCAGCGTCTCGCGATCGAAGCTCCAAACCGACGAGGCGTTGTCGAATTGTAGAAGCTCGAGAGTCGCCAAGTACGTGAGAAGAGACGGCGACGGACACGAGGAAGACCACAGAACGTTCTCGAACCGGCCGGAGCGAGCGACGATCGTCTGGAGCACGGCGAGGGCAAGCTCGGGGTCCTTGGCTCGTAGAGCGTGGATTATCGCCCTGAGAGGTTCGAATTGGGCGAGGAACAGGTGGTTCGCGGCTAGGCGCGAGAGGATTTCGGTTTCTTTGTCCATTTTTCCCCGACAGAAAGTGATGAAGCTAGGGTTTCGTGAATTCTCAAGGCATGGATACTTCGTGAAATTGAGCGCTCGGAAACTTGCTTCTGTCACCTTGATGATCAGTTGATAGATGTGCGTTTGGTTCTCGGGATAATTGAGCTCGAAACGGTTTTTCTTCGCTTGCGAGTTAGAAATTTTGGATTGAAACTTGGAGAGTTCGAGAAGAAGATTGGCTGAGTGGGAAAATCGAATGTCTGAACAGGACTGTTAGTTTCTCAGGAAAATGGATCGAAAAGGAAAGAATGATGGAACAACGACATCTTTCGACTGAAACTGGGAAGAAAACATAAACGACAACAAACGACAATTATTCTCTCGTCGTTTCTTCAGCCGTGGGGTCGTTATTGTCTCTTCCTCCTAAGGTCCCCTTCTTTCTCTGCTCTTTATACGGGACTTTTTCAGCCAGTAACCTCCGATTGAAACACCTTCTAACTATAATAGTCCCCTTATAAAAATTAATTCCTTTTTCGTTTATTTTCCTTCCGTTATCAAAGCAAAAGACTACATTACCCTTGATAAGAAGGGTCTTACCAGTCGGAACGGTTCTTACCGATAAGAACGATCCACTCGGTAAGAATTTTACTAAATGCATATGATACTTTGAAATAATTACTAATGTAACACTAAAATATCAAACAATTTGACTGAGTACACGATTAGATGGTCAGAAAAAATCGAATAGATCTTTCTAGAATCTTATTCATCCATTGAAGCTTCATTTAGTTGATTATCCATCTATATTTCATCTCTTTTTTTTCCATTGTCCTTTTAATTACGTTGGTGAGACTAACAAAGAGAAAAGTGAATAGGTCTTTGACTTGGATAATATAGTTAGAATTATACTCGTTTTCTGGCTTTTGCATATTGGGAGTAGCCAAAGTGCACATATTGAGATTGGTTTTTTTATAACTTCATTCAAAGATAATCCCCGGTATTCGTTTAAATTTAATTGTGGAACTAACTTTCAAACCATTTATATTTAGGTTTTCTTATTTCTCCAAGTATTCAGAAACACTTTTTTATCATAATTATGGAAATAATTTTGACAAGTAAGAATAGTTAGAACGGTCAGAAAACATAATAAGCATGAAGTTTTTTTTTTTTTTGCAGCACAGATTCATACCGGTCATAACGGTCGGAAAAGGTAGAAAGTTTAGTGTAATTGTTGTTTTTTTTCTGACCGCACAAATCAGTACTGATTAGAACAGTCGGAAAAGTTAACACCGAGTAGAGTGATCCCCGATCAGAAAATAAGAATCTCCGATATGCAAAGTTAGATTGTTCTGACCATATCTAATTGTGCATAATGATAGCCTATCCTTAAAGCAGATCTTCTTACAACGCTGACTGATCCTTGAACTTTAAAGCATACCGATCTTTTAATTGACTATTGCGTCGTGGTCACTCAAATATATATAAAAAAAAAAAAAAAAATAAATAAAGTTAAAATTTTAAATTAATGCGGATTTAATATAATCTTAGTATGAAAATAAAACTCGATGTTATTGAGAATATAATGCTACATTGGTATGTGACAATAATGCATGGTCACGCAAATCTATGAAATTATTGTCTATTAATCTAATTGTATGATGTTGATGTTATAAATATTGTGATATTTAATGTGAATTCATCCAATTTTAATCTAGCCAATCTTTCCAACCGAGCACACCTAAAAGAAACTTCTAAGAAGATTGGTCTTCTAATTGACAATAGTGTCTTGATTCTAAAACGTGTGAAATTATGGTTATAAATGTAAACTAAAGTTAAATTTTAATTGTCTAATTAAAAATTGAATTTTAACTGATCCTTACTAGTGCCTCAATAATTTAGTTTATGATTTATAATTATAAGTCAATGATTTCTTCTTATCGCGCGCAAATTAGTACCGTTTAAAATGGTAAGAAAAGCCAGCAAGATAAAATATGCTTATTGATTGTTTCTAATCACGTAGATTGATACCTGTCATAATGGTAGGAAAAGGTAGTAAGATTAAGAGTATTATTTCTTTTTTCTCACCGTTCTTTCTAGCGTTGCTTAGAACGATCAAAATGTTTAAGACGAACGAATTTTTTATAGTTATATCAACATGCAAAATGGTTTTCTAAGTGGACCGTTCTTGCCGTGCAGACCAATATCTACACTTCTAACGAAACATTTTATTTTAATTGTCAATAGTGTCTCGCTCACAATTATGATTTTTTTAATATAACTCAAAGTTAAATTTTGTTAATTGTTGGTGTTATACAATTAAATTGGTAATAGTTTAACAAATTGTGTTTAAAAATGAAATTCACCAATTTTAAAAAATCATAGTGTTGGTGACTATGCTAGAGTGTTGCAATAGAAATAGTATGACGACCTCATAGAAATCTATTGGGAGAAGATGGTGATCGAGATTTATAACAATGATTGGCTTTCATGATTACACTTAATTTTGATTCACATGAAAAACTAATTAATGCTTTTATATAACATTTGATTCTAATTGTTGATAGTGTCTCACTCACTCACAAGTATGATTTTAAATATAAACTAAAGTTAAATTTGACTAATTTTTGATATTATAGTGTTACATTAGTAATTATTTGACAATAATTCATCGATTATGCAAACTAGTAATGTGATTGTTGTTTTAAAATTAAATATGTCAAATTATGACTTATAAATATAAACCAAAGTTAAATTTGACCAATTGTTGATATTATAGTGTTACATTGGTAAATATTTTGGAAAGTATTATATGCATTTAGTAAAATTCTGACCAAGCGAATCATTCTTATCGGTAAGACCGTTCCGACCAGTTTCAGATTTTCTAACCGGTGTGACAAGTCAGAACGATCTGCTCAACACTGTCCATTCGTCTTTTCTTTTGAATTTTCAAATTTGCAACTCAAAAAAAACTGCGAAATGGTATGAATCTTGATGGTTTTTTAAATAAAACACCTAAACATGGATGCCCAACCTTTAAACAACAATTTAAAGAAAAAAAAGGGGGTTTGAGATTAAAATATCAATTTTAGAGCTTGATTTCTCAAGTTTTTTGGTGATTTTAAAAACTTTCAATTTGTCTCACATAATCATCAAAACAACGCTGGAATGTGAACGGAGATAGACGCCAAAGACAATGGATGTTGACGGGGGTGAAACCGATGATGAATGGGCTGCGCCAATGATGAAAAATGTTAGTGGAGAGAGGTTTTTTTTTTTTTTTTTTTTTTTTTTTTTTTGAAGATGGTGGTTTTTTTGTTTTTTTATTTACTTTTTCAATATACATTTTTTTTTAATGGAAAAGGGCATTTTAGAGAAGTGAAATGTTTCATTAAATGAGGAGGCTATTCGTTTGAAGTTTTCACATTGAGGGCTAATGACTTGATAAAATGGCTTATTTAAGGTTATTTTTTAAAAGGGTCCCTTTATACGTTTCTCAGAATTTGGATAACATCTTCGAGGCAAAGAATTTGAAAAAATTAATTGATAATCTCGTTTAGCAAATTGCCCACCTAACTTTTAATTTTAACAATTAAGCTTTTCAACTTATAAAAGTGTTATAATGTGTCACATTTTAGTAAAATAATTCAAAATTTTTATTAGATTAAGGGATTAAAAGTTGACGAATTAAAATATTTGTGTAACATTTGAATTAAAATGTTCAAACTTTTTGTCGAACGTGTTTTTTGACACTAATTTAACACAATAATTGTCAAAATGAGAGATATTACAATAATTTTACAAATTAAAGGAGTAACTTGTCAAAATTAAAATTTAAAAGGCATGTTGTTAAAACTTTAAAAGTTAAAGAGACAACTGTGTAAAATGGGATTGTCTCCGATAGACTGTCTTACTAATAGGTCCAGTTTTCTAACTGTTAGATATAGTCAAAATCAAATAATATTGAAAAAGTATGCATAATCAGATAATTTTTAATACAGATCTAATGGCTAAAAACAATTGAAAAAAATAAAACTACTGGTAGTTTCTTTTTTCTGATTCTATGGGAGAATCTCCCGTGTAAAATACCTTTTTGGGTAATTTACATGAATGGTCCCTAACTTTTTTAAAATGTGACAGTTTGATCCTTAACATTTTTTTTTTTACAAAACGACCATCAATCTCTTTAAAAGGGTGTAAAATAGTTATTTCCGTCAATTGTCGTCCAAAAATAACAGTGCACCTGAAAACCCACTTGACTCAAGTTTTTGGGGTATATGTGTAAAATCACACATAGTGAGAATTGAGGCTGATTTCATCATCTACAAGTTAGAGATTGTGAAATTTTTTCTTTGATTTGGAACTGCAATGGAAGAAAACTCATTGTGTGATTATAAGATTCCGAAGCCGACGAAGGGGATGCGGTCTGCAGCCAGAGCAAAGGCACAGGAAACAAAAGGGCCTAATTACTTAAGGGCTGATTATATTGCTTAAGGGCTGATATAAATATTTAATATGTATGTTTACTAAGTTCGTTCATCTATTTTTATTTTCACTATCCCATCTCTCTGTGGTTTGTATTGTGAGCTTGGCCATGATGATGAAACCAACCATTCAACGGGCCTAATTACAGTTTCTCTTTTGCTCTTTTAGGTGCTATATGGGGCTGATTTAGAAACTGGGGCTTTTGGCTGTGGCTTTCCAAAGATGTCCAATCAAGACTCTTCTGCTTCAGAAGAACAGTATATTAAGTCGGGCTGGAACTTGAACAACTTTCCTAGGCTTCCTGGATCTGTCCTTCCTTATGAAACCAGTGACATTTTTGGAGTTCCCATGCCTTGGTTGTATGTAGGCATGTGTTTTTCTTCATTCTGTCGGGTAAGCTATATATTTACTATGGATAGTTGCATATACCTGTCATAATTTATCACTTACAAGTCACCGTTACCAATCTTATGGCCGAATGTGCTTGAATATACAGACTTGTTTGTTGATTTTCTGGGCTTTAGTGAATAACATAACTGTAATTAAGAGTATTTTCGTCTTTTTAGTAAAAACACGAGTCACGTGAGTTCTCACGTATAATATACCATTATTTTTTAGACAACAATTGATAAAAATAATGATTTTATACCTTTTTAAAAAGGTTGGGAAACGTTTTGTAAAAGAAATTTATGAACCATTCATGCAAATGACATTTTTTTTCTAACTTTTTTCTTAGGAAATATGCACATGTATTATTCACAAAATAAAAAATTAAAAATCTGAAATGAACACATAAGTAAGAAGCCATTTTTGCTAATGCATATGAGTATATTCTTTTAACTAACTCAAATTATAATTAAAAATTTTTTATTATAATATTTTTTTTATAAAAATTTAAATTTAATTTTTTTATTATAGTATTTTTTTCACGTGCGTGTTAAGAAAGGAACTACCAAAGTACCCCAAAGTAATCACCACTGTCTACTGCCACCCTCTCTCTATCTGAGAAACCAGCTTTCCCACATTTTCCGTCACTTTCCCGAGACAAATTCAACACCACAAAAAAAAAAAAAAAAGGAACACCATGTTAGCAGCTAAAGCACTGGTAAAACCCTCTCCAATCCCCTCAGCCTCATTCCCTTCGTCCAAAACCCAAAAATCCCCCAAAAGCCACTCCACAATCCCTAATCTCGCTTTCTTTCTCCGCCGCAAAAATCCCCAACCTCTCCTCGCCGCCGCCACCAACTCGGTCCAAGAACAACAAAATGAGACCTCCGCCAACTCAATCACGGCCACGCCGGGTCAGCTCCGAGTCGACATCCTCTCGGAGTCTCTGCCGTTCATCCAGAAGTTCCGCGGCAAGACCATCGTGGTCAAATACGGCGGCGCAGCCATGAAATCGGAGTCCCTCCAGGCCTCCGTCGTCAACGACCTCGTCCTCCTCTCCTGCGTCGGCCTCCGCCCAATCCTCGTCCACGGCGGCGGCCCCGAGATCAACCAGTGGCTCAAGCGCCTCAACATCGAGGCCACATTCCTCGACGGCCTCCGCGTCACCGACGCGGCCACCATGGAGATCGTCTCCATGGTCCTCGCCGGAAAAGTCAACAAGAATCTCGTCTCTCTCATTGACCGCGCCGGCGCCAAGGCCGTCGGCCTCTGCGGCGCCGACGGCCGGCTTATAACCGCCCGGCCCGCCGCCAATGCCGCCAAATTGGGGTTCGTTGGTGAGGTGGCGCGTGTTGACCCGACGATTCTCCACTCGATTGTCGACGGCGGGCACATTCCGGTTATCGCCTCGGTGGCGGCGGATGAGAACGGGCAGCAGTATAATATCAATGCCGATACCGTGGCGGGAGAATTGGCCGCGGCATTGGGGGCGGAGAAGCTGATTTTGCTTACGGACGTAGCGGGGATACTGGAGGACCGGGAGGATGCGGGCAGCTTGGTGAAGGAGATTGACATCAAGGGAGTGAAGAAGATGATGAGCGAGGGGAAGATCGCGGGCGGGATGATCCCGAAGGTGAATTGCTGCGTCCGGTCGCTCGCACAGGGGGTTCGGACGGCCAGCATAATCGATGGGAGGGTGCCGCACTCACTGCTGCTCGAGATCATGACCGACGAAGGGGCCGGGACAATGATCACTGGGTAGTGACGATGATGGGAAATGGTGAGAATGGTCAATGGAAAATGAGTGTCGTTAGGATGAGCTTAAAGCATTAATATGCTAACTCTGTTTTGGGGTTGGTTAATTTTGTAGTGGCAAATGTTGTTGGTGTTGTTCTATTGAACTCCATTTGATGGATCAGGTTTTGGGCAAAGTCTTCAATTTGTGGTTTGCTGCATATTTTTGCTCGTTCGAGACAAGGCTTCTTTTGAATGGACTAACAAGGGTTGAGATGAAGTCTTTAAGAGTTAAATTTTGTAGTAACGTGAGAAAAATTTTTCTCATACAAGCAACAATCTACCAAATATTAGAAATTTAGATTTAGATCAGTCAAAGTGAATACATCTGCCAAAACTGTTAATAATAATAACAAAAAAGAAGCCATCTTCCTTCCAAGTAATTTGGAAAATACTAGAGAATATCTAACCAACTTTGAATTTTTCTGGTGCCAAAAGATGCAGTATCGCCAGGAGTACAAACATAAGTGTTTCACTTACAACTTAACCATTTCAAAAAATTTCCTCATTAGTCTTAACTACAAAATGCGAGGAAACTATGCGTGCCTGCCTACGAACTTGCATGTCAAGTTACCTACAGCAGTCTTCCAGCTATCACTTCTGTATCACTTTCATACCCTGATAGTGCCTTCTCTTTTGTTCAGCAAAAAGAAAAAGATAATAGACTCTCCTTTCAGCTATCATCTTCTGAATCCCGTATAACAACAGCATCCAGAGCAGAGTTGTGAACCGGCCTTTGTCTCGATCTATTCTTTGTGCCCAGGTATCTGTTTTCCACAAAAGATTCGTTAGTGAATCCAGCTAGTCTCAGACTCCAGCGGCTCCCAAAATGTTTTGAGGCATCACAGCCCGCGTTCTTGTTCTTAACGTCTAATTCAGGTTTGCCCGAGTCACTAAAATCACTGTCGTCAACATCACCTCTGCTGCTACAATCATAATCATCATCATCAGTATCAACTTCCTGAACCAAGTCGATATCCATGGCGTCGTCCTTTTTACCAGAACTAGCATCGCCTGCACAGTCCCTTTTAGGCAAATCATCATCTGAGTCCGTCTCTCTCTCTGGGGCACTGAAGTAAAATTTGTTATCATGTGGAAAAGTACAAGCAGATAATTCAGTTATACAGGCAAAAACCAATATCGTTGCATCATTTAGACACATTGGAACCATTGCTTTGAATAAGATAAATCTTGTCGAATTATAACTCAAACAGGACAGCGAAGCCTCAAAACTGGTACGAGTCATTTTTCTGAAAGGAACTTGCACCTGATTGAGTAAATCAGCGTGTAAACAGGAAAAAAACAAATGTTTCAGATGGTCACTAATTTTTCTAATTAGTAAATAAGTCGAAGAATGGAACAAGTAACAATTATTTCTCACAAGCCAATAACCTTCAATTAAGAATTTTTAAAAATTTCGCCCAGCTAAACCACAGGATATCCCAATTTCTCGTTGATCACCGTATTATACACACAAATATTGCTTACGTACATGTATGTATGCTTTCCCAATCATATAACATTCTTAAAACTATCAGACAATATCTCAATTTCTCGTTGATCAACGTAATATACACACAAATATAGCTTTACGTACATGTACGTATGCTTTTCCCAATTATATATTATATAACATTCTGAAAACTATCAAACAACATCATACAGAAATAAAGATTCCTGAGACAACGGTACAAGAACATTAAAAGCAAAACAAAGTCAGAAGACAAAATTTCTTACCTCGTTCGCTCTATAGCCTCCCAAATGGCCCTGTCATAGTTATCTGCACATTTTAGAAACAAAAAGAAACTGTAAGATATTAAAAGGAAATATTAGGGAACAAGAGCTAGAATCATAATTGTTCTACAAGATTACATATCTCAACAAAAGTATATACAGAAGTACAATTCGTAAAGATACACACGGACATGTGTGTGTGTGTGTGTGTGTGTGTGTGTGTGTGTGTGTGTGTGTGTGTGTGTAGTAGTGGAGTTCGCGTGCTCGTGTATCATGAGATGTAACAAGGACTGTCACCACGTATATCATCCAAAAGATACCCACTTGTCCAGTGAAATTCTAATTACGTGACAGTGCTCTCCAGTTCATGAGCGAAATTCCAGACAAACGGTGCTACTTCACAAAACGAGAAGAGAATGTTATGATTTGGGCTTTCTAAAACAGTTAGTAACAACTCTTTTCCTCATTTTCAAGCCCAAAAAAAGAGAAGGATATTACCCTTTCCTTCTCTCTCATTCTTCCCAGCGAATTGAGTTAAGCACTTATGATTTAAGTCATTGCAGTCTACAACAACAACAACAAGAACAAGTCTTGATCCCAACTTAATTAGAGACGGCTATTTGGATTTCACTTTTTCGCGCAGATCTATTCGAAATTAGACTTTCTTGAAGGCTTAGATCTAGAATGTCTTTTCTAACTACTTCGGTCCACGTAATTCTTGGCCTACCCCTCCCTCTCCTAGTATTAGGTATAAGAATGTCCTCCCAAGCACGAACTGGTGCTTCTAGCAGTCTATGTTGGACATGCTTGTACCACCTCAAGCGGCATTCGTGCATCTTATCTTCTGTTGGTGTTACACCTACTTTATTACAAATAACTTCATTCTTTATGCGATCCATTCTCATATGGCCACTCACCATCTTAACATACGCATTTCTACCACTCATCTTAGATATATGTTGTCTCTTAATGACCCAACATTCACTACCATATAACATAACTAGACGGATTACAATTCTATAGAACTTTCTTTTCAACTTAATAGGCATCTTGTCATCATATAAAATTCCCGTAGCATTCTTCCACTTAACCCACCCTGCCTTAATCTGATAAGAACAGAATATAAAACTCAACTAGAAAGAATTGAAAGAACGAAAGTGATCTTTATTGACTAACAGAAATGAAATACAAGGACAGTTCTTCGAGATACTGTCCAATCTCCCCTGCTCAGCATTAGCCAAGACTTCCTTTACAAGACTCTAGTAATTTACTAACTCTTATTCTTCCCCCCGATTATCTATTTATACACACTCCCTTATACAACTCTGAGTATTCATCCTTCTAACAACTAACACTAGCACAACCCTTTAACCTATTTTCCCCTCTTGCCTTTCCGAACATACACTTGTTTAAGCAAGGGCTTATTAGGCATATCATAATCATATGTTGAATATCCTCTTCTATATCTCCTTCGTACTATACTATAGACCCAAGGTACCTAAATTTCCTAGAAGCCCCAATCTCCTCACCATCTAAAGAAATTTCATCACTCTGATTACTTGAGTTACTAAACCTACAATGCATGTATTTAAATTTCGTCCTACTTAACTTAAATCCCTTTGTCTCGAGAGTCTGTCTCCACAGTTCTAACTTACAGTTAACTCATTCCTTATGTTCATCAACTAAAACTATATCGTCCGCAAAAAACATACACCAAGAAACTCTATCTTATATTTCTCTTGTCAGATCATCCATCACAATGGTGAAAAGATAAGGACTAAGAACAGATCCTTGATGAAGGCCGATCCGAATGGGCCTTGGTAAATTCCTTACGCTTTGGTAAATCTCTATATAAATCCCTCTTGGCCCTAATAGCCTTTTGAACTTCCTCACTCCACTACCAGGTTTCTTTTCCTGGGGGACCTTTACCTCTAGATTCCCCTAATACCTCCTTTGCCACTTTTCTAATGCAGCTGGCCATGGCATCCCACATAATATTTGCATCACCTATATATGATCAAGTAGCCTCCTCTAACAACTTCTCTTTAAAGACTAATTACTTTATTCCCTTCAAATGCCACCAACGAATTCATAGGAGGTGGTTTATCTTAGTCCTTCTATAGCAAAGTTTAATGCTCACATATGAGATTACTAACTTATGTTGGGTGGCTAGTACTTCTCCAGGAATTACTTTACAATTCTTACATAGAGAACGTTCTCTGTGAGAAAATAATCTATCTGACTCAAGTCCCTCTCATTCTTAAAAGTGGTCAAGTGAGAATCTCTTTTCTTGAAAAATGTGTTTGTTATAATAAAATCATATCCCAACGCAAATTCCAAAATAGATTTTCCTTCTTCGTTTCGAGCTCCAAAACCAAAACTACCGTGGATCCTTTCGAAGTCATTGCAGTCTACACAAGTGAAAAATGATTTTAGACTCTTTCTACGGGACTAAACCTCCAAAGCCAGACAAACAGAAAAGCATAAATGATAAAACTTCTAATAACTTGCAATGTGGACCAGAACAACAAATGCTGCATCTTTAGCAAATGGGGAGGACATAAGAGACCTCAACCTTCTTTCATGTGGAATATATATTATTTAATCATAATTCATAAGTCCATAACAATAGTTAGTCATATGAGAGACTATAAACAGATCAGAAGTTCCACCGAAGCAGTGCCGTATACTATATAGGCAGAACAATAAAATAATAGGAAGTTAGGGAAAAGGGGAAAAATGCCGCTTACCATAAGTGTAGTTGACAGGCCTAAGGTTGCGACAGGATCGAGTAACTCTAGTAGAGGAACTTCTACAATCATTCAGAACCCTCCCTTGCATTTGTTTCCTCTCTTGCATTTGCTTCCTCCTCATTGCACTTTCTTTGTTCTGAGGAATAGAACGACAAATTCAGTAATCAGTATTAAATAACAATAGCTAGAAAAGAAGAGAACTGGTAATCTTTATTTTTACTTTACAGGTTTTCTAATAAAAGAGCCAAAACTTAATAGTTCCAAACGAATTTAGAAGTTTACCTTCTGAATTTTCTCAAGAACAGGTATGGCATCAGTTTTGATGGTCTTACCAACAGCAACTTCTGCTACAACTTTGCTCGAGGAAAACTCATCCTGCCATTTCCATCAAGAAACAAAATGACCAGGTTCTAGTTTTGTAATAAACGAAAATTTTTATCGTGTCATTTCCACCAATAAACAAAATGACCAGGGTTCTAGTTTCATAACAGACAGAAATTCTGACTCACCGCAAGTTTGCGAAATTCCTCAAGATCAGTTGCTAGAGTTTCCCACCGAAAACTGGGTGGATCTAAACATTCTTTCCCCCGAGATTTTGTTTTCGTACCAAATGTAGTCACCCCCCTGTACAATCTATGACCAATAATTGTATTTCCCTCATACCTACCATGAAAATGGTGAGAAGTTATTAAGACTCATCGTGTAACACTCGAATAGATTTCACAAGTGTCCAAACATTACCAAAAGGAAGTTCCATTTCCATCGCCTCCTATCTTCTCTTTACGGAAAGAAGAGATTTGGGTTCCTTGTTTCAGAGAATCCTTGATATAAGCCACTGTATCATCTTGCTGCAAACCAAAAGAATCATTTTTCTCAGCCATTAAACAGAAACCAAAAGATGTAACATTGAGAAGGAAAGTGGAATATATTACATCAGCCCGGATTTCACAAAGCGCTTTCAAGATCAGTAAACGCCTTTTTGGATCGAGCCCTTTGTATTCGGACGTCTCCTCACTGCACAAACAACAACACAAAAAGGAAGCCAGCCCATCATGGCCTCTTCTAAGATGAATTAGACAAAAACAAACATGCCCAAGACAAAAATACGAGAAAGGCATGATTCATACCCTTTAGCTGCCATGAGCGGAATCTCCCCTTCAGCAACCTGCAACACAGGCAAATAAAAGTTTCAAGTTGTTTAACTTAAGGATTCGAAGGCGTAGAATTAGAAGATAATAATCTTTATTAATGGGGTTTTTTTATAACAAATCTTTGTTACAGTGACTTACCCACGGCCACCAATGAGAGAGTTTCCTACGAAGCACAGTTACCCACGCATCAGAACCATCCAGCGTTTTACTTGCAGGAGGTATCCCCTATTCAAAATTCAAGTTATATATATAATATATACGTGTATAATCCCTAAAAAAGTACAAAAAGATACTAATATACAACCCATGAACCTTAAAATGCAAAACAAATATAAAATTCCACAACTGAGCGACAAGGTAAATTCTAGCAATTTCAGTTACCCAGATTTAGGCAACAATTTGCAAAGCAAATACATGATCAACCAAACCACTATTACCAGCAAAGTACTCCAAGTAGTGAAAGAAGATTTTTTTTTTTTTTTTCAAAAAATAAAAAAAAGACATCCGCGAAATAAAACAATCTAAAACCTTGAGGAGCGTAATGTGGAGCTGAGCAAGCGAATTATCGGGATTCACCAAGCCTGTCTCGATCTCTTCCGCCGATATCCTCAAATCTTTCCCGATTACAGGCTTGAAAACCTGAAAACACATCATCGCAAAAGCAACAGCTTTGAGTTTCCATGATCTCTGAACCTTTACACGGACTCCACCAAAACTCATACGACAACAATCCAGAAAATATGACGTAAACAGAGAAATGGACGATCGTACGGTCAGGAAATTGAGAACCGAAGCTAATTCCCATCGTCCGCGCAACTCCTTGACCTCCGCTTTCAGACGATCCTCTTCGCCGCGTTCTCCGTCGTCGGAGACCACGACGGCGTTCGCTTGCTTCTCCGGCGACTGCGATTTGGCTTCTCCTCCGTCGGAGTCGCTCGCCGCCGGTTCATCACGCGTGCGACGACCTACGGCCATGGCTCTCTCTGCCTCGCTGGCCATGATTCTCGGAGAACCGAAAAGAAGGAAAAGGACGAAGAAGAGTGAGAGTGAAAGACGGAGAAGAGAGAGAGGGGAATGGTGGTGCGATAAAACGCGACTTTTGGGGTTTCTTCCCGCGTAAATCAATTTTACCTAAGATTGGGGGGTTTGTCGGTCGTGAGTTAATGGCTGATAATTTTAAATTGAGTTTGAGTTGTTAAAGTTATAATTTTAGTTTGTGTTTAGATGTATATATTTGAGTTATGATTTAAGTTTAGAATTTTTTGATTTAATATTTATATAATTTTAAATTGAGTTTGAGTTAAAGTTGAATTTTAGTTTGTATTTAGAGAATATTTGAGGGAAAATGAAAAATTTTGAGTTAATGGCGATTTGAGTGATAATTTTAAATTGAGTTTGAGTTGTTAAAGTTGTAACTTGAGTTTATATTTAGATATGCACATTTGAGTTATGATTTGAATTGAGAATCTTTTTAGTTTGTATTTGGGTGGGTCAAAATTTAAATTTATATTTAGATAGTATTTTAATAAAAACTCAATAGTGATGAAAAATTTTAATAAGTATATAGGTGGGGTTTTATTCATATTTTCTTTGTAAATACATAAAAAAATCATCTCAATCGAATTAAAACGAAAAAATTATGATATTTTTAATAATAGAAAAAATATTGTTTATTAATTTGAGTTTGAATTTCTGAACTCAAGTTGAAGGAAAAATTGAACTCGAGTTTAGCCTCAAACTCGAGTCTAAATTTGATTTTAAACTCAAATTTTACAAAATAACATAAACTTGAATAAAGTTGTAACTCGAGTTTAAACTTTTTTGAGTTTTGTTCCAAAAGAACAACCCCTTAGAGTTGTGAATTCCACTTAGGGGTGTAATTCGGCCAAGTAGGGTGTTGCGTTGAGTCAAAAAATTGAGCCGACCCGCTCAGTACGGTGGAGAAGATTTTGGGCCACAACACTCTCTTAAGCCCACAAACCTGAAAGGCTGCAACCTGTCGGGTGGCCTTGGGTAGGCTCGGATTACTCAGGTTGTTGAAAACCAATTTTAATCTATGACTTCATACCTCTTTTAACAGTCCAAAAGCATAAAATCCATCAACAGTCTATAAACATTAACATAACATCAAACATATCTCTTAACAGTCAACAAAGTTCAAAATAAAATTAACAATACGTCAAATAAACATTCCATATAGAGATAGTCCAGCAAAATAGATTTTTAGGGATTTATGGTTACACACCTAAATCGGGTTGGGTCGGAAAAAAGTGGGTTTAAAATGCCCGCCCCGCCCCCAACCCACACAGTGCGGGTTGGGACTATTTGAATCCGAATTTTTTTCACCAAAAAAAAAAAAAAACTACGCTTTTGGGCCGGGTCTAGTCAAGCGGGTTATTCGGGTTTAGGCTAATTTCTTACACTCTTAATTCCAGTTTAATATCTTTAGAAATAAAAAATTCTTAAAAAATATTATATCTAAATTTTTTTATTATAATTAAATTTTTTTAAAAAATATCACATCTCAATTTGAATCTGCAAAACGAATGAGACCAAGGGGTTGTTATTTTACATTTTTTAGTTAGGATGATTTGAGTGATGATTTTGAGTTGAGTTTGAGTTATAATTTGAGTTGATGTTGTAACTTAAGTTTGTGTTTAGATTGCATATTTGAGTTATGATTTGAATTGAGAATTTTTTTGAGTTTGTGTTTGGGTGAGTCAAAACTTAAATTTGTATTTAAATAGTATTTTAATAAAAACTTAATGGTGATGAAAAATTTTAATAGGGTATATAGGTGGGGTTTTATTCGTCTTTTCGTTGTGAATGCATAGAAAAAATCATCTCAATTATAATTTAAACAAAAAAGTTGTGACATTTTTAGGAATAGAAAAAATTTTGTTCATTAACTTGAGTTCGAGTTTATGAACTCGAATTAAAGGAAAAACTTGAACTCGAATTTAGCCCCAAACTCAAGTTCAAACTCAAGTTCAAACTTAAGTTTTACAAAAAGAACATAAACTTGAATAAAGTTATAACTCAAGTTCAAATTTTTTCTAAGTTTTGTTACAAAAGAACAACTCCTAAAGTTTGTTAGGGTTAATTTCAAGATGGTACGGTAAAAATGATATTCAAATTCACTCTCTCAATTGAAACATACTATTTAATATTTGTTAGTGGAAAAAAAAAAAAGGGGGAAAGAAAACTGATATTTTATCCTACTAGTTGAACTGTTGTTTTAGCCTTCATTTGGTAAGAGGGAATAATTGAGAGAGTTAGAGAGATGAGAAATGTGAGGGATAGAAAGGATTATAGTAATCCTTTATGTTGTTTAATAGGAGATGGATAATCAAAATAATGAATTAATTAATATATGTCTAATTACTAAATTGTCATTTTTTATCAAATTCAAATAAAGTTTTTGAAGGATAAAATGATATTTTCAAATCTTTAATAAGTGAATTATATGAATCTCTTCATAAGTAGAATGATGCAAAATGATAGGCCTGGGTGGATTGAGTCCCCCTCCACCTCTCCTCTCCCTTCTCCTCTCCTTCCAACCAAACAAGAAATTTGAACTCTCCTTCCACCCACCTCTCTCTCCCTTTAACCAAACACACTCAATTGTTGGAATAGTTTTTCAACGGTATGATTGTGAGTATCATCAATTTTGTATAGCATACTATAAGGTTTTAATGTACATTTACAGATCAAACTATTGAAAAACTAATTCAATGGCTAGTGACAAGATAAAACATCAGTTCCTACCATAAAAATTCCTTGAAGTGTGAGGAATTGAGGTTCTTGGACACTATATTCTTGTAGAAAATTCTTATGGTAGAATAGTGTATATTATATTTAGTCAAAATCACATTAAAATAAAAAGAATATAAAATTGATATAATTTTATAATTTTGAAAGTTTCTTTGGTAGAATTAGAAAAATAAATAGTCGGTAGTTTTTTTTTTTTTTAGTCGTCATATATGTATCAGAAACTGTCTATTTTGCATACTTTTTTTTAATAGGATTTGATTTTAATCAGAATCAACAGTCATACACAGACACTATCGCTTGGGAAACCTACTGAAAAAAGATCATATATTTTTCTTTTTAGGTTATTAACATAAATGGTCCCCAACCTATTTAGTAAGTGACAGTTTGGTCCCAAACGTTTTTTTTTCTAGCAAATCGACCCCCAATCGTTTCAAACTTGTGCAATCTAGTCATTTCTATCAAGATCAGTCCAACAACTAATTGGAGAAGCCCACGTGACCCAGATTATTGGTGGAAATACGAAATTGCCCACTTGAACTCTTCTAGCTACAAAAGACAAAATTGCTGTAAATCTAACACGAGATGGTCGGAACTATTCTAGTGACTAATGACAGTAAACTTCGTATGGATTTGTTCAGCTCGACAAGAGGAGTCACACCACTTGTCGGACGATTAGACATCGGACGAGGCCAGAATCTACGTTGGAATGTGTTGTGACCAGAAATTTCAAACTAAAATTTCGACTGAGCAGCGGCGAATCGAGCGGTGAGGTGAGGGGGTTTTGTAGATCAGCTCATGGGTTCTCTGGGTCCGGTCTTAATTCACGGTGGGTCGTTCGGAGGTAGCCAAAATCGACGGAGACTCTCTTTTCTCTTTCGTCATGACTTTTTTACTTTTTTTTTTCTTGTTTATACTGATTTAGCGTGGGAAAATGGTGGAGACATGTTGGGTAATTTGAGCCTTTTATGTGATTGTCTAAATTTTAATTTAGACTATCAATTACAAAGCAATTACGTCCAATTTTAACTCTAAATTCTCTTCTTCCAATGTATAAACCACCCCTAAATCAACTAAAGACGTGTTTTTACACATATACCCCAAGTTAAGAGGTCGTGTGGGCTTCTCCTGTTAGCTTTTACACGGATCTTGATGGGAATGACCAGATTGCACCTGTTTTAAACGATCGTGGGTCGATTTACTAAAAAAAAATTAGAAACTAAACTATCACTTACTAAATAAGTTAGAGACCATTTATACCAATAACCATTTCTTTTATTAACAATGTCAAAATAAGGAATCAAGTATTATTAATTTTCTTCAACTATATAGAGCGCAAAATTTACTAAATCATGAGCCGCTTGTTACCATCTTCGTAATCATATGCAAAAGAAATGGTCGAATGGTCGATACATAACGAAATTGCATCCAACCACGTCACATAATTAGAACACATAAAAACATTATTTGCTAAATAGTGGGTTGCATGCACGAGACTTATAATTGCCCTAATATCAATTAACGTCTTGTTTACTTTATGAATTTAAATTTTTAATTTGAATTAAAATGTGATATTTTTTAAGAGTTTTTAATTATAGTAAAAAAAAAAGATATTATATTTTCTAAAGTACTTTTAATGTATAAATTTAAAATTTAAAAACTAAAATCAGTAAAATAAATGAGGCCTAATAATATTGAGATCGCTCAAATATTCTTGAACAACATTTACCACATTAATGGCATGGACTCAAATTCAATCAGTTCAGTGCTTGAATTTTTGTTCATGCATCTCACTCCACTAATATTTAGTACATTAGGCACGTTTAGAATTGGTTCTAAAATGATTTTATTTTTTGTATAAAAATGAAAATAAAAAGCACTTTCAATTTCATATAGAAATCATTTTTAAAAACGTGTTTGATAGTTTTATTAAGAGATTATTTTAAGTATAAAAATCCATTAATGTCACTTTCTATGTTCAAGAAAGGAGAAAATGAAAACAAAAATTGAAAAACGACTAAGGCCGTGTTTGGAGTTGGTTTTGTTTTTATTTTTCATGTTTTTCGAGAAAAAAAAATTAAAAATGAGAGATAAACGACGTTTGGCACAATTAAAGACAAAAATGAAAATAAAAATGATTTTTTAGTTTAGTGTAAAATGGGAAAAAAATGAAAAATGACTTTTAGTCGTTTTTCATGTTTTGTTTCTATTTTCTCCTCTCTCGAGCACAGATAGAGGGACATTAATGAATTTTTTTATACTAAAAATTATCTCTAGATAAAACTACCAAACACATTTTTAAAAATAATTAATGTTTGAAATTGAAAACATTTTAATTTCTATTTTCGTACAAAAAATAAAATTATTTTAGAACGAGTTCTAAATGCACCCTAAAAATTATTTTTTATTTCTCTCCCATTTTACACTAAACTAAAAAATTATTTTCATTTCTGTTTTTTTATCTTTATTGCGTCAAACGTTATTTTAAAAATATTTTTATTTTAAAAAAAATATAAAAAATAAAAACAAAATCAATTTCAAACACAACTATCATCTTTCTAGTAAAATTATTTTTACTTTCGCTTCATGCGATCTTAACGTGCCATCAAAAGATGCGGATAAAATTATCATAATACAATTTATATGAACCAGCAACGACAATAAGACTCGATTTCTTCACCTTAAAGCTCCTCCAATGCAATGGCAAATTGATTTACCAATGCAAAATCTTGATATTTGAGTGAAAGTTTCTTTAACGCTAAATTTGACAAATGCTAAAAATATCAAATTTGGCATTTCATGATTATTGCTCGATATTAACTTTTTATTTTTTTATCATTACAACGTTATTCTTTTTAAAAATTATTTAAGTTTAGCCAAGTTTCAAAACAATTATGACAAAAAATATATATAGCATTTGAAATAACATAATACATTAAATAACAAATATAATAGCACATTAAATATGTTATTTAACTTATTTTTACATTTGTTTTAGTGAGAAATATAACATTAATATTGAAATTTATATGATCTTTGGAATAATTTGACTTTTAGTCCTCCGAAAATTGTTAAGCCCACAGCTTGCTCAAGTAATTTGACTCGTACCCCATGAAATCTTTTTGTTACGTTCTAACCAAACGCACCATAGAGGACACAAAATGGCTCTTGTAATTTCTCAAGTCTTGTATGAATTTGCCATCGTATGAATAATATCTCTAAGCAAAATGATATTTATCGGATAAAACTCATTACTCGTAAAATGATGAGTCTTATTAAATTTAATCTTACACTCACTTAACGGGACTTATTTTATGTGAGTAGGCGATTTAATCCTATCAAAATAAATAAGAGTGTTATGTCTCTAAAATGCCACTTGTAAGAATTGAAATTTGGCTAAAAATGAGATGCCTTCCAAATCTGATTGTTCATTTAGATCTCATTTATCTTATTCGGTTAAAAATGAGATGCCTTCCCATGCCGATAAAACATTACGAACAATTTCAAATTTAACCATAAAAAAATAAGTCATCTCGTTTCACTCCCTACAACTCAAGATAACATAGAACTACTCCGAGCCTCTCATAAATTGTAATTTGGGCTCTTTATGTATATAGTAAAATTTAAACAAACTAAAATTCTAAACACTTCGAATAATTCGAAGTTTTCGATTCGAAATGAGATGTGATATTTTTCAGAGTTTTTTACAACTCAAAATAACATAGAACATTTTCCGAGCCTCTTTTAAATTGTGATTTGGGCTCTGTATATAGTAAACTTTAAACAGTTGAAAGTTTGAATGTACCAAATCTTTTAAAATATCACAATAATAATAAAATTTAATATCATTAAAATAATGACTATATAATTATATATTACAAAAAGTGATATTATTACTATGTCATTTTATTATTTTTGTAATATTTTAAAATTTTACTAAAATTTAACTCAAAAGTTTGAAATTATTCCATGTAGCGTGCTTGTGTTAATGAAATGTCAGACTTATTTTGATCCAGTGACTATTTGTTATTTGCTAATAAAGGAGGCAATACTCATGTTTAGTTTGTGATTCGAGTTTTTAATATGAGTTGAGATGTGATTTTATGTGAAAATTTTTTATTGTAATAAAAAAGTTAAATGTGATTGTTTTTAAGAGCTTTTTACTATAATAAAACTTAAATTCTAAACTCGAATCAGTAAAATGAATGAGGCCAGATTAGAGTGAGAGAATTTGTAAATTTTTAATTTTTTAAAATATAAAGTTTATTTTATTTAAATTTACTATATTACTTTTTATCAAGGGATCATGTGACTCTGTTACAATTTAAGGATGACAATTTTATCACAAATATATCACCGAATATCTATTCTTAATAAGTCGAATATAGAGTATGTTATATTGAGGTGAGGACGCGTATGGGGGTAAAAATTAGCCCCTGATTTGGAGGTGGGTTGGGGAAGCTCCCCTATCTGGCTATCTCCACCCCCGCTGCTTCTCCCAACCCACCCACACCTTAATTACATATACACCTTTATATGTTCGAGTTTGGACTTAATTTTAAAATTTTAGTTTGTTAATATTAGAGTTTAGATTTAGTATTAAGATTTCAATTTATTTTTCATGAATAGTTATATTGTTTAATTTTCTAATTAATTTAATTGATTTTTCTTTTTTAAGTTTGATAATGTTACAAACATTTTTTAAATTCTTAACAGGTAAAAGAATAGGTTATGAGAATAATTATCTCAGCAGAGATTCTCTGATAATAACACCACCTTAAATTAAATAAATGGGCATAGACGGGTACGAGAGACAAAATAATAGTAGCGTATAGGGATAGGAAAATATATTTGTCCTCCCTGGCCTGTTCCGTTGCCATATCTATTATAGTTAAATGATAAACTCTAACCGTTTAGGCCTTGTTCTTTTTAGGAGGTGTTTGATATGTAGGAATCAGTAAGAATTATATTCTCAAAAAAATGATAAAAAGTAATATGATTTCTAAGAATAATACATTATTGTGTTTAGTTCCATACAGAAATCTTTTTTAAATTCCTAAGAATATTACATTACTGTGTTTGATTGTGCATGAAAATGTTATGAATTAAAAAATATATTTTTTTAAATAAATAATAATAATTATTACTATTATTATTATTATTATTAGTATTAGTATAATAATAATAATTATTATAATTATTATTATAATAATAATTATTATTTGAGATTCATGAGAATTTGAATAACACCCTATTAGGTGGGTTTAGGATTACCCCAAAAAGTGGTAATGTGAAACCCATGGGCTTCACTTTCTTAGGTTTTAAAAAAGTCTAATAATTATACCAAACATGAGAATCTAAAAGATTCTCATTCCCACTCTTATAATTACCCCATACCAAACGCCCCCTTAAAATTTAAATTTTATTATTACAATATTTTTTTTATAAAAATTTAACTTTAAACCTACTATACTATAATGTTTTTTTTTTTTTTGACATACACGATTAAAGTTAAGAACACAAATCAACCTAACATCTATTTAATGGCTTGTTCTTTTAGAGTTTTTGAGTTAAGGTGACTTGAGTTTAGATCTTAATTTGAGTTAAGGTGTATTTGAGTATAATTTAGGTTGAGACTCTAATTTGAGTTTGTGTTTGGGTGTGCACATTTTGAGTTATGATTTGAATTAATAATCTATTTGAGTTTGTGTTTGGGTGAGTCAAAATTTATATTCATATTTATATAGTATTTTAATAAAAATTCAATAGTGATGGAAAATTTTAATATGGTATATGGTGAGATTTTATTTATCTATTCGTTATGAACGCATAAAAAAAATTATCTCAAAACAAAAAAGTTATGACGTTTTTAAAAATATAAAAAATATTGTTTATTAACTTGAATTTGAGTTTAAAAAATTGAGTTGAAGAGGAACTTGAACTCAAATTTTAATTCTAAAATTAAATTAAAACTCAAATTTTATTAAAAAAATATGAATTTAAATAAAATTATAATTTAAGTTTAAATTTTTTTAAAATTTATGTGCAAATAAACAAGCTAAATAACTCAAGAGTCAATAGTGTAAATTATTTTTTATTTTTAATCTTGTTTATTTTATTAATTTAAATTTTATTATAATAAAAAATTTTAAAAAATAAGCACATTTATTTTTTTATTATAATAAAAAAATTTTATATAAAATTATATCTTAATTTAAATTAAATCAGAGACATTTCTTTCTGTTGTCTAAGGAAAAAGTAAAAAGTAGCGAAAGAGCTCTCCATTTTCTTATTCGTCATCGTCTACTTCCTCACAAGCCTCCTCCTACCAGCACTGCCAACAAACCCTAAATAGCCTACAAAACTTCTTTGAGCTCCGATTCCCCTACAGCAATGTCATCCGAAGCTTCTCAACCAGAGCAGCAAGGGGACGAGTCCAAATCCACGAGCAAGAAGGCCGCGAAGAAGGAAGCCGCCAAACTGGAGAAGGAGCGCCGCCGCCAGGAGGCCGCCGCCTTAGCAGCCGCCGCGTCGAATTTCTCCGTCGAGGAAGATCCGCTCGCCGCCAACTACGGCGACGTGCCGCTCCCGGAGCTCCAGTCGAAGGCTCCGGTCGACACCGGAAACTGGACGGAGGTTGGCGCGCTCAGCGAAGCGCTGAAGGACCAGCGCGTGCTCGTGCGGGGAAGATCGCAGACGATCCGGTCCGTCAGCAAGAACATGGCGTTCTTGGTGGTCAGAGAGAAAGGATTCACCGTGCAGTGCGTGGTGACGGCGATTCCGGACGTTGTCAGCCGTCAGATGGTGAAGTACGTCTCGGGATTGAGCCGCGAGTCGATCGTGGACGTTGAAGGGATCGTCTCTGTTCCCAAAGACGCCATCAAGGGAGCAACACAGCAGGTTATCGAAATATTTTGGAAATATGGAAAAAATTATTAATCCCTTATATCGTTAATTGGAGGATAATTATGTTTGTTCTTGTATAAACGGAAAATATATATCGGATAAGAAGCTCAAAGTTTAATTTTTTACTTTTAACTAATCAGTTTGTATTTAAAAGTATATTGATAGGTAATTGGTTCAGAGGTTATGAAGGTTTTTTGGCCTACAAGAATATCATTGAAAAATAGTATAATTGTGATTTAAATGAGAAAGTGCACGGAAAAGCTTAGTAAAGTTCTTCTGCAGAGATATTTTTGTTTTGCATGATGGCAAATGATTACTTGTTTTCTAGTTTTGTTATTCTAGTTTTTTCTATTTTTTTTTTCAATCATGTTTAGTTTCTTGTAAAGTAAAAGGAAAATCTGTTTGTAAATATTGCTGTTTATTATTGCAGGTGGAAGTACAAGTGAGGAAATTATACTGTGTCAACGCGGCCTTGCCAACTCTACCTATTAATGTCGAGGATGCTGCTAGAAGTGAAATTGAGATTGAAAAGGCATTGCAAGTAATGACCTCTCTCTGTCTCCCTTTTCTCACTTGTGTTTTTGTCTTGTGTGTCTGATATGTTACATGTAATTTGGAAGTTTTTGAACCCCTTTGTAATCATTTATTGTGTAATCTGGTTGGTATAGGCTGGGGAACAACTTGTACGTGTTAATCAAGATACCCGTCTGAACAATAGAGTAATCGACATAAGAACGCCTGCTAATCAGGGGATATTCCGCATTCAGTGCCAAGTTGGAACTGTAAGATTCTACTTCCTGATCTTCTCCTTTCCTTTTTTTGCCTCCTCTTCTTTATATGCATATTTGTTATTTAGGAATGCAGGAAATGAAGATGTTTTGAGACTATTTAAGGGTTTGGTTTGTAGGTTTTGTTTGTTAAGAGAAATTTTGTATAAACATGTGAGACTGTCAGCTCATGTTTGGAAGACTATTTTCCTTCTTTTGGAGTTGTGATGGTTTTAGTAATTAGTTAAATCTTAAATTCTGTTTCATAGGCTTGGTCATTTCTTTTAAGAAAATAGGTAAGTGCTCTATTTGGTAATTTTCATTGCATTTCCAATATTTCATTATGAGAAATTAGGCATTGATAAAGAAGAAAGCTAGAGCTTTGCACTTTCTGCATTCCCCTCTCTCTCATTCTCTCTCATTCTCTCTCATACACACAAAAACATGCACACACTCTTATTTCTGTTCAGAGAAATCGTTTTTCTATATTTACCTGTATGTAATGCACTTCTTATGCCCTGGTTTTTGTTGTGACATCATCGAGCAGATATTCAGGCAATTCTTGCTTTCTGAAGGATTTGTAGAGATCCATACACCTAAATTAATAGCTGGTTCCAGTGAAGGTGGTGCTGCCGTTTTCAAACTGGATTACAAAGGACAGCCAGCTTGCCTTGCTCAGTCCCCCCAACTTCATAAGCAAATGGCAATCTGTGGTGATTTTGGGCGTGTTTTTGAGATTGGTCCTGTGTTTAGAGCTGAGGACTCTTACACGCATAGGCATTTGTGTGAGTTTACTGGCCTTGATGTTGAAATGGAAATCAAGGAGCACTACTTTGAGGTAGAGTTATAATTTCCATTGCTTGTCATATCAAGGACTCCTGTGATAGTCTGTGATTTTGACTCTTTGAGAATGTTATTGTTTTTTCAGGTGATGGATATTGTGGACCGTTTATTTGTTGCGATGTTCGACAGCTTGAACAAAAATTGTGAGAAACAGCTTGAAGCTGTCAGGAAGCAATATCCATTTGAACCTCTGAAGGTCGTGACTCATTTTTAGTTGTAATTATTTTATGCTTTATTCTTGATTTTTATATAGTAAGTGATGTACTAAGTCCTACTAGTTTCATTACCACAGAAAAATTTATATATATGGGTATAACATTGCTTATTCATTATATAATAAAAATTCATAAGTTTTTATAATGTTCGAATCTGATTATTTGTATTTGTTTCCTTATAATGTTTGATTCTGATTATTTGCATTCGTTAAACTTGCAGTATCTGAGGAACACTCTACGTCTTACATTTGAAGAAGGTGTTCAAATGCTGAAAGTATGGAGTTTGGATCTTTTTTCTTTGTCCACTTCAATTTTTTGCTGTTTGCAAGAAAACTTCTATCTTTATCGTTGCATGAACATTGCTAATTGCTATCTATAAAAGACCTTATTTTTGGCTCTGAATAAAAGGCAGATTGATTAGACTGATTACAGCTTTCAATACTCTTGTCTGTAAAAGGATTCCCGTTTGAAAAAAAAGGTGAAAAGATTGCCTGCCAGTGATAATAATTGCATGATTCTTTCTTTGTTCTACCCTTTTAGCCTTCTATCCTTTTTAGCTTTTATGTTAAGTTTAACTTGCATGTACAGGATGCTGGTGTTGAAGTTGATCCTCTAGGGGACTTGAACACTGAGTCAGAGAGAAAGTTGGGCCAGCTAGTTCTAGAGAAGTAATTTACTGATTACACATTTTTGCTTTCTGCTTGCATTGATAAAAAGTTTGTTTATTTAAAATTGTTTAGTCATTGTAAATTTATGAACTACATTTTTCATGTGATTTTAGGTACGGGACTGAGTTCTACATACTTTACCGCTATCCTTTGGCTGTTAGACCATTCTATACAATGCCTTGCTATGATAATCCTGCTTACAGCAATTCATTTGACGTCTTCATTCGAGGTAAACAGGCAGTAATATTGTACTAATAAAAAAGAATCGTCATTAATTATTAAAAATGTTACTACTTATTTTACTTTACAATTTTGGAATCACGTTTTCTTCCTATCAAAATAGAAAATGGCATCACATGTATGGCGAACTATTTTTCTGTTTTGAATTTGGGTTCTTGAGATACATTGCATACTGATAACAAGCGACGAGGATGTTTAGCCTTTCCATACTTCATTTTATGAGTTTGCCCATCTCTTTGTTTATGGTATTAACTTGTTCCCTTAAACAAGTTACGCATCTTTAGGTAGATTAATATATGATTATAGACCATCACGATACGTACAAAACTAGTCTCATAAATGTTTTCTCATCTCATAATATGAGATTGTGAATATATGGTTTTACACTGGTAGTATGATATATATTAAAATATGTTATCTTGATAAGAAACCTATGAGTGTTATGTTATATATTAAAGTGCATTATCTTGATAAGCAACAAATGGGTGTTTTGTTCAAATATCTCAGTAGAAGGAGAAATAGATAGGTGTGAATATGGTACCTCCTGTACAACAAAGGAATCTGTAAAGCATAAGACTAAGTTGAAAAGAGAATAATATGTTCCCAACTCAAAAGAGAAAAAGGAATACCGACATCTATCTGGTGAGCAAAAGTAACTAACATGGATCTCTTTTTTTTTTTCTCAGGTGAGGAGATCATATCCGGAGCCCAGCGTGTTCATGTACCAGAGTTCTTGGCAGAACGTGCACAAGCATGTGGGATTGATGTGAAGACAATATCGTCTTATATTGATTCTTTTAGGTATTTTACTTTCTATAGTATGTCTGCATCGTAGCTTCTTAGATCTCTTTTTTATTTTAGTTGAAAGGAGACTTCATCCCATAAGTTTGACCAGCTTAAGTTGCCTTCTGGTATGGGTTATATATTCTAAGGGTTCGTTTAGTTCGTTTATTCGAGTTTTTAATTCGAGTTAAGATGTGATTTTATGTGAGCTTTTTATTGTTGTAAAAGAATTAAATGTGACTGTTTATGAGTTTTTACTGTAGCAAAACTCAAATTAGTGAAATGAACATGGCCTAATTCTGAAGATGCTTAAGTTTTAAGAGTGAGTCTATCTCGGCCAAAAAAAAAAAAAAAAAAAGAAGATAAAGAATTAGTAGACATTGCTTTTCTTCTTTGATGTTGCTATTTTGGTAAATTTTTTGGCAAAGTGTGGTTTTAAAGTGGCCTCTTTGAGTTCAATTTACTTTATTTTGTCAGGATTTTACTCTCTCTCTCTCTGATATCTTGCATTTTAGTTTGAATTTAGATACCTGTAATGCAATCAACTCAAAACCAAATTGGGAGCCATTTTTTGGCTTAAACTTCAAGCAATTAAAGTTTTTGTGTTCTAGATGTTTGTTGATGAATCTTATGGTTGGCTAATACAGATATGGTGCGCCTCCACATGGTGGTTTTGGAGTAGGGCTGGAGCGAGTGGTGATGCTTTTCTGCGGATTGAACAACATCCGGAAGACATCTTTATTCCCCCGCGATCCCCTAAGGCTTGCACCTTGATATTGGATTCTAGAAGACAATTTGGTTCACTGAGATTTTGTATTACAATAATGGTTAACAGCAAAACATTCAGAATTACTGATCTCATTTCACTTTTGTTCATACTGACGTTTGCTTCAAGGCAAATGAGCTTTGGTTATATAGTCTTTGCCAAATCGATTGGTACTTTTTGTTTACTCTCTCCGTTACTGTCTTTTTAGATAAGAGTTTCTCATTTGAGCATTTTTCTTAATTTATTTGGTAGGGTTATCTTGAGCACTAATAAAATGAGCTTCTACTTAAAAAAGTTGTCTGTGGCTTGCCAGCACCATTGGCTGTTAGGACTCGCTCGTCGAAATGGTGCGTAATTTAATTGACAAGGTAATGTTGAGTCTAGTTTTAGTAGTTGATTGAAAAAGGAATATATTCGTGATAATGAGCACAATTTAACGGTAATTTTACATCTAATTTTACCGCATAATTTAGAGTTTAAATCCCCTTGGCAGGCATTATCCTCAAGAAAACGTTCTCAAGAACTTTACAATTTACATGCCCTTAATTACTCGCAGGCATGAGATTTTCTGTCCCAGTTGGCACGAAAGATGACTACGCATCAACTACTTTTCTGGGCTTTTGCTTCAAGTTCGACCATGAAATGTAAAGTAAACTAAACATTTTCATTCAGAAGAAAAAAAAAGAAACAGTCAGTTGAGCTAGAAAAACTTGAAAAGATTAAAAAATGTTGATGGATATTAAGTCGATTAACGGAAGAAATAAAGAAAAAGAAAAATAAGACAAAACAGGCCATCTCACCAAACTTCATCTCCATAGTCAACCTCTTTACTTGACATGAAACACTTACTCTAAGCAGCAATGATTATTGATTTCCGAGAAATTCCCATCCCACATTTCGTTGATTCTTTAAGGAATTTGAGATAACTGGACCACTCAGATTCAAAAGTTTCAGGAATGATTTTCCCGACTCTTGGAAATTTGTCAAAGTTAACCTTGAGTTTGGTAATCTTTGGGTAGAACACTTGCATTGGAAACCCTAAACTTTCAGGAATAACCAGAGTAAAAAAAAAAAATATATTTATATATATATATATATTATTTATGTCACTACACCCAAAAATAAACAATTACCATTCAATTAATAAAGATAAAACAAAAGACCATAACAAAACATCTATTTATTGGCTACAAGGTGCTGTTAATATGCTTTTCCTTCACTGTTACAACATCACTTAGTTCATCATTGTCAAAGACTGGCTTCGTATATTTCCTCAATCTCTATCATCGTCTCCAAATTTTACTTCACTTTTCATTCATGGTGTCCACAATTCTCATATAGACTCCATTACTCCCATCACAGTTGCTTGGCAAAATGCCTTTCCAATTTGCAGACTTTGGATCTCTCAGAAAAAATTGAACTTTTAATGGGTGAAATGGAAGATTGTATAACTACTGAAAGTGTAAACTCTCTCAAGCAAAATATAATTCACAAAGTGGATGTATCTAATTTTATAGATGAACCACTATAAAATTTCTCTTGTGTTCTTACTTCCACAAAAAAGAAAACACTTTACATATAGAAACACAATAACCGCGGACGTTAGCCTGGTTTATTGTTGGGATAACTCAAGCATCTCTGCCAAGATTCAACTTCTTTTGGTTAGCCTGGTAGTGTGGGAAAATCAAACATCAAACAAATCATCTCTGTCAAGATTCAACTTTTTTGGTTCTAGAGTTTTGTTCAATATAAAGCCACAATTTCACATAACGTCTTGTTCTCAATCAATAGATGAGGCAATTATACAACAGGGAGTAAAATTATTGATGGTACCATTCCTTACAAGCATGTCTTCTCTGACTTTCTTAAGTCATTTGAACTTGTCTCACAACCATTTGTCCATCAGCTCAATTCCATCATCAATTTACGAAGTTCCAGGCAAGTTCATCCTTCAAGATGCATCAATTCAATCCTGTTGTTCTGGTAATCCAGGACTCTGCGGCAAAACTAAGATACTTAATAAGAAAAGAAAACTATCAGGCCACTATACGGGTTCACCGACTCCGGAAAACTAATACATATTTACTCATTTATTTATGTGTTGTTCGTGTGTTTATAAGTAATAAGTCTAAATTTAACCAGGGAAAAGAAATGAGGATGGTTCAACAAAGCCTCGTCAAGATATTTTTTGATTGGTCCCATTATATCGAACAACTGGAAGAAATTCAAATTTCACCAAAGTGAGAGCAACAAAGTTTTGGTTCAAACTTGACTCCCGACCTCAAAAGCGAAATTTTTTTTTTGGAAAGGGAGCCATTCTCGATTTTGGAGGGAAACAAAATTTTCACACAAAACGTCGAATGTAAAAAAAAAAAAAAAACCAATGAACCCGTTTCTTGATTATTTTCCAACTCGATATCAATCCGTGTATAGTAATTCATACGATTTCCAAAGATTTCCCCTTCCTCGATAGACCAAATGGTCGACGTTATGAGATGTTAAGTTCATGGACGCTATTCCGGATATAATCAAATTCCCATTCCAGCCGACGAGGAGCACACATCTTTCATAACCGTTATTTTTTATTATAAAGTCATGCCCTACTAAAGTGTTTAGTAAATAAGATGTTTGCTCAACAGATCAATGTAATGGAGGTCTATGTCAAAAAAGCGCCAACCTCACGTCGAACATCCGGGAGAAATGTTTGGTCTTACCACATGAAGCTCAATAAAATTAGATCGGGTAAATTCCTCGGTTTTATGGTTAGCAAAAATCGAGGCCAACCCAGAAAGATTAAAGCCTTACAGTTTCTTCCAAACCAAAATTTTTGATAGATTTATATCAAGGCTATTAAGCACTTTGAATGGACACCACAAAGGCGAGGAAGCTTTTCAAAGGCTAAAGAACATTTGGGCAAGCCCCCAATCTTGTCCAAACCAAACGCAGACGAGGGTTTGCTTATATCTATTCAAGACGTCTCTGTCTTATAACAACTGTATTGATTCAACTCTTATATTGAGCACATAAAATTACTCTGTTTTGTCTATAAGATGCCAAAAAAAAAAAAAAACACGTAATAAGAAAAGCAATTGTGCAATCTAATTTTATGGATTAGATCAGACGAAAACACTTGAAAGTAGGAGAAAGACACTACATATGTCAATCTAGGTTGAAACCAACAAGTCCAGGAAGAGTTTAAAAATATTAGATCGAACGGATGGTCTGTTTGTAGAGCTATTGAGGAACTTGTGCAGACACTCAAATCCAAGAAGGAGAAAAAATGATTCGACCCTAAATGGGTGGGGGACTAAGAGCTGCCAGCGAGACACTATTCAACACCCTTTTGCAACGATGTTGAAAAGACCCATGATCATACACATTGGGCTGGACATCCGCCAGGGAATGGATAAATGCCTTAGGTGCCACACACACGAGCCATGGGGGATCGTCCATTGACTTTAGACTATTACAAAGATTGAAGAGGACATGGGGGTGTAACAGTTCGATAACTTGTCTTGTGTGTCAACTAAATACTCACAAGACCCGAGGGGAAGAAGGAGGTCTTGTGGGCATATCATGGACTTCTTTAGCCCCTATAGAAATTCCCAAAAACGACCAAAGGGCTCGGTTGGACTTCATTGTTAGAAGAAAAACGACTCGACTAACTACGCCGCTTATCAACAACGAACGGATATACTACAATAAAAAGGTTCGGCAGAGAAGGTTCATCCCGGGAGACCTAGTCTTAAAAAGGGTAACGTAAGAATATGGTCCCCGGGCCCACCTTTTGGTCGCGCGACTTACATCCTAGAAAGCCTCGACGGGAAGAAGGTTCATTCCATGGAATGCCCCAATAGCATGTCATTCACACATTTTATGTTTGTATATTCTTTACGTGAAATAAATTGGTCCGTTAAGATAATGTTTTTTTGAAATGAGATAGATTGATCCCCTAAAAATGTGTTTGTTTAAAAGAAAACCCAAGGGTGTATTTAACCAAAGTGAAGGTGTTTCCAAGGAATTTCCTAAGTGCCTCCCTAAGGGGTTACATCGACGCCGAGATGCCTCCAAAGAGGAGAGACGCAACACTTAGTGAGATTCCAAGGAATTTCCTAAAGCGACTACCCTAAGGGGTGACGTCCGACGCCAAAATCCTCCAAGGAGGTAAGATTCGACACTTAGCCAAATTCCAAAGGAATTTCCTAAGACGACGATCCAACCGAATGAGCTCGACGTCAGGTCCTCCAAAGAGGAAAGAAACAAATTCTTTTTTCTAAGGAAACGGAAGAAAATAGGTCGGTATGATATGAAAAACCATTGCCATTATAAAAATATAAAAATAAATACATAATAAAATTGTCTCTAAGATTAATTACAAAAAACAAAAGGAGGATCAATAAACGACGACAACTTAAGCCTCGTCCACCACCTTCATCGCCACGGGCAATGCTTGTTCAAGATCACCTTCCGCTGGAGGAAGCAAATCTTCATCAACGACCGAGAGTAGGGGTTATAGAGAAAGCTTACGGATCCCACTCAGACGACTTTCTTTCTTGATCAAATCAACAATTTGATCACCCCCGACATAAAGTCCTTGTTGCGGATATCCAGAAACTCCCGAGAGATCTTGAACTCCTCAAGCATCTCCGCCGCACGAAGTTGTTCCGCCTGGGGCAAAGTCAACCTTTTCTCGACAAGTTGACAAGAGCCGGAGGTTTTCAAGAAACCCAGTTGCGGGTGAGTTTTTGTCTTGGTCGAGACATTGAGCATCAACCTTTGAATAGTTTTGCAAAGGTGCAAAAAACAAATGAAGATTTTGTTTTCACAAGAGTTAGGACCGAACGACAAGCATGAAAAAATTGAATTCCAAGGGATCTGCTTCCTCTGATAGTTTGACAAAGGTGCAAAGAAGAAGGTCAGAGACACAGGAAGTTCCAATCTTCCCAATCATTATACGCTGTCTTGGGCCCGGGGTGATGGGGATCATAATAAAAATGGGCAATACAATTCGGTATGATGGACCATTTGTTAAAAGCCAACCCCTTTTTTCCTTTGGAAGGGACGGTGGCCACCTCTATGATAACCATTTCCCTCGGCGCCCGCCGAGGGGCTTGGCGTCGGCCGCCAGGCCCCGGAAGTTGGATCCTCAAAGGTCCAAAGATGAAAATATTCACGAACCTTTCATGTCTGAGGGGTCCATTCGTATTAGCCTCCAAAGATGAGAATGAAGATAAAAAAAAGAAAAGAAGGACAGACTATGAAACTACGTGGCGAAAGAATGAAAAATGATGGTATATCCGACCTTTCATGTGAAATTCCTTAAAACTACCTTGTATGAAGATGAGACTCGGCAACAAGGAAAAAATAAACTCCCGTCGTGGCGGGTTCAACAAAAGATGGTGAAGATAATCAAATCAGGTGAAGCAAAGATTGGACGAAAACCCTCTCCACCATCAAGGAGGGGTCGAGCGGACGACGTGAAGAATCCTCTCGACTGCGCTAGGGTTTTGGGCCATTGTTCGACAAATAAAGGACAAAAAGCTAAGTTAAAACCCTAACGTGGAGGAATAAACGACGATCGCTTAAACGCCGATCATTTATGGCATAAATGGAGACGACGAGTGTTCAAAGGAACCATAGGTTCCCGTAACCCGAAAAAAAAAGGCAAAATCCAACAAATGCATAACCACTTTAAAAAACCAGGTTATCCAAAGGCAAATGTTTAAACTAAACAATATTCCTGTTTTCAACATATTTCCACGTTCGGGTATGCAAAGAAAGACCGAGTAAAAGCCGAACGAACGAAGGTCTCAAAAACTCACCGGAGAATGGAGTGAAAATTGATTCGCAACAAAGTACGCCGAGAAGGACGGGAAGAGCAACGTCGGAAGTCCGGCGAGGTACGCTCTGAGGCAGTACAAGGATTTCAAACGGAAAAACAACGAGATGCTTTGAGTTCGAGGTTTTGAAAGTTCAAAAAATGGTTCCCGGATTTTCAAGGGGATATTTATAGGCAAAATCTGCCCTCCGCCCCCAGCCGTTGGATGGAGATTTCAAAATCCCACGGTTAGGGATTTCTGCATAGATCCAGCGGTCAAAAATTAGGCGGGAAATCGAAAGGACACAGATCCAACGGTCAAGGGTCGACCTCTCGAAGAACGAATGCCATCATTAGAGTCAGAATAATCGGTTGCGTTCCCGAACCCCGCCAAGCACTCATTGCGAAAAGAGGTTCGGGACGGTTTCCCACACCAAGCACAGAAGGAGAACCGAGCCTAGAGGTCGAGGCCACCAAAAGAGGAACCCTCGACCTGGGGGTAGGCGTTGTGTGGGAAAATGTGACAAACACGTGGACCACCAAGATTACGACCGTGGGCGACATAATGTTCCCTACCAAATGCATAACCCTCGACGCTTCGATGTTTGAAACCAGCCGACGAGCCCAAAGCCAATGTCCAAACCGGGCGATGACCTCATGTGGCGTCGACAGAACCGAAAGGCCCGGATTAAGGCGCTAAGGTTCCTCGGATAAAAGAGGATAAAAGAGGCTCGGCGGTCTTGGGCGACGAGAGGATCTTCCCGTCGAGGTATGGTTGGTTGCGTGCAAAAGAAGAAGACTGCAGACAGCATTAATGGCAAGTTTACAAACCGTCCAGGAGACACAAAAGCGTTACGGAGACTCACAGAGCCGTAATCGAAGACTAATCAGAAGAGTGAACAGTGCTGATTAGTGGGCTACTGGGCCTAAAAAGGAGAAGCACTCGAGTGCCTAAAACCTACGGAGGAAAACCCCTTGTGAAGGCAATACTTATTGAGAGTAGAGGATGAATGAGAGAAAAGAGAACTTACTTGTATAACTACTGTAAAGTGTAAACTCTCTCAAGCAAAATATAATTCACAGTGGATGTAGCTCTAATTTTATAGAGTGAACCACTATAAAATTTCTCTTGTGTTCTTACTTCCACAAAAAAGAAAACACTAATTACATATAGAAACACAATAACCGGCCGGTAAACCAAAGGGTGACCAGAGGTATTCTGGCTGGTTTATTGTTGACGAAATTCTACCGTCAACAACTTAGTTCATCATTGTCAAAGACTGGCTTCGTATATTTCCTCAATCTCTATCATCGTCTCCAAATTTTACTTCACTTTTCATTCATGGTGTCCACAATTCTCATATAGACTCCATTACTCCCATCACAGTTGCTTGGCAAAATGCCTTTCCAATTTGCAGACTTTGGATCTCTCAGAAAAATCAACTTTTAAGGGGTGAAATGGAAGAGATCACAAGTGCAGTATCAAGATGTATTAATGTCAATGCTAAGTGACTATTTAGCGGACGTTAGCCTGGTAGTGTGGGATAACTCAAGCATCTCTGCCAAGATTCAACTTCTTTTGGTTAGCCTGGTAGTGTGGGAAATCTCAAACATCTCTGTCAAGATTCAACTTTTTTTGGTTCTAGAGTTTTGTTCAATATAAAGCCACAATTTCACATAACGTCTTGTTCTCAATCAATAGATGAGGCAATTATACAACAGGGAGTAAAATTATTGATGGTACCATTCCTTACAAGCATGTCTTCTCTGACTTTCTTAAGTCATTTGAACTTGTCTCACAACCATTTGTCCGGCTCAATTCCATCAGCAAATCAGTTCGGGACCTTCCAAGATGCATCAATTTACGAAGGTAATCCAGGACTCTGCGGCAAAACTAAGATACTTATATAAGAAAGAAAAGGAATAATACATATTTACTCATTTATTTATGTGTTGTTCGTGTGTTTATAAGTAATAAGAAGTCTAAATTTAACTGGAAAATATTAATCATGCCTTATTTTTTTTTGAAAGGGATTGATTTTTAAATTTTCACACAAAAGAAAAGAAAAGGAAAAAAAAAGAGAAAGAAAACGCGAGTAGTAGCATTAAACAAAGGCACAGTGTACATAATTGATACGTTTCCACTTATTATTTTCCTAACTCCCTTTTCTGATAGTGTTTATTCGGATTTCAAAGGATTCAACTTTTCGTTATTTTCCCATTACTGTAATTAGAGATGTGTGTAAATAATAATGCAAGTGGATCAATGTACTAAAGTGATAATGTGCTGTTCTGGTATGTCATGTGAAAATCCTACGTGTTTCTTCCTCTAAAATTAGAGTACCATTTGATAAGTTTGCTTTGTGTTTTCTCATATATCTATTCACGTCTCTGCATAACAACTGTATTGATTCAACTCTTATATTGAGCACATAAAATTACTCTGTTTTGTCTATAAGATGCCAAAAAAAAAAAAAAAACACGTAATAAGAAAAGCAATTGTGCAATCTAATTTTATGGATTAGATCAGACAGGCAACGGAGAAAGACACTACATATTGCCAGTTGAAACAACAAGTCCAGGAGGGACTAGTTTAAAAATATTAGATCGAGGATGGTCTGTTGTATGCTCGAGGAAGCAAACTGTTCGTCCCTAAGGGTGGGGGACTAAGACGAGACCTGTTGAAAGAGACCCATGATCCACATTGGGCTGGACATCCGAGCGTGGAATGCATGACAGCCTTAGTGTCGAGACACTACTTCTGGCCAAAGATTGAAGAGGACATGGGGCTGTATGTTCGCACTTGTCTTGTGTGTCAACTAGACAAGACCGAGAGGAAGAAGCAAGCTGGACTTCTTTAGCCCCTACCAATTCCCAAAAAGACCATGGGTATCGGTCTCCATGGACTTCATTGTAGAATTACCGGCAGTGAAAGAATTGAGTTCGATCTTGGTAGTGGTCGATCGATTTTCGAAGTATGCGGTGTTCATTGCGGCACCCCATGCATGTCCCGCGAGTGTGGCCGTTAAGTTGTTTTTCAAGCATGTGGTGAAGGTGTTTGGCGTGCCTCGGGACATAGTCAGCAATCGAGATGCTCAGTTTACTGGTAAATTCTGGACTTTTCTTTTCAAACGATGGTCAGACGGAGTAGATAAATGCATTGCTAGAAGAGTACTTGCGACACTATGTGACAGCAAGTCAGCGCAATTAGGCAGATTTACTTGATGCAGCCCAGTTTTGTTACAACCTTCACAAGTCTTCTGCTACTGGTTTGAGCCCTTCGGAGCTAGCATTGGGGCATCAACCTTTGACACCGTTGGAGGTGGCCAAGCAAAAATCTCAAGCAGCATTTTGCTTTGCTCGAGACAAGCATGAGTTGATTGAGCAAGCGCGAGATAGTTTTGCAAAGGTGCAAAGACAAATGAAGAAGTACGTTGATCAGCACAGTGAGCAATACAATTCCAGGAGGGTGACATGGTGCTGTTAAAGCCAACCCCGCAGATTTGGAAGAAAGTGACTGACCGACGCTATCATAATGGCCTGGTCCAAAGGTATGATGGACCATTTCGTGTTTTGCAGTGTATATAGGTAACATGGCATACCGACTACAACTACCAGAAAGAATGAAGATATATCCGACCTTTCATGTGAGCTTCCTTAAGCCGTATTATGAAGATGAGACTCGGCAACAAGCGAAAAGAAACTCCCGTCGTGAAAACTGAGTTCAACAAAAAGATGGTGAAGATTCTTGACCATCAAATCCAAGGTGCAAGCAAAAAAAATTGGCAGACCGACTACCTTGTACAATGGGAAGGCGACGATGAGACAACATAGGAAAATGATATTACTTTGTGGCAGTTTAAAAAATAGGTGAAGGCATACTTGGAAACCCTCTCGACGAGGATGTCAGATTCATCCGGCGGGGGTGGGTTTGTAAGCACTAAGTGAGCCTAGCCCGGGCCTGTGTGCGAGTGTGCAGGCCCCGCATAACCCATGCCCAGGCAAGGCATGGCTGAACTTCTGATGAGCAGCAGAAGTATGGCATGGCATGGGCGAGAGACCAGCATGCACGCAGAAGTGTGGCATAGCACGAGCGAGAGACCAACATCCACGTGGACGAGCCACGTTGGCTCAGAGAAGGGGCGAGAAACAAGGCTTAGGCGCGGATAAGCCTCAGTCAAGGTTGTTGCGAGATTTGTGAGAGACGTTGGTGCTGTGGACTCACCAAGGCAACGATCAGTTTGTGGGAAGGCAACACGTGGCCATAATTAGCTAGCCTCTAGAATGTGTTTAAGTGGACACGTGGCCCATGACTGAGATATGGGGCGCCCAAGTGACTAGGTGGCAGTGTGTTGCAGGTTGTTGACCGAGTATGAAGGAAAGTGGGCAGAATCATGGCTTTACTGGTTGATGCATGCACGAGTAAGTCTCTTTAGTGATCCCTAGTGGTTTAGGGGTGTCAACCACGTAGTCCCTTGTAACATCTATAAATAGCAAAGCCCTCGAGACACCAAACGGATGAGAGAACAACCAGAGTGCTGGTGAGTGTTGTGGTGATCCGAGTGTGAGGCAAAGCTATCGTTGTATTCATTTTCTGAGATTAATAAAAAGGTTGGAAGTGAGTTTTCATACTTCGGTTGTGTGCTATTTAATTAGATCATTTTGGGTAAACACTCAGGTAGGCTGATTAGGTTGATTAACTTAGTGCCGCACAAGGCCTTTGTTTTGGTGTTAACTTTTGGCCCTGTGACATTTGGTATCAGAGTCGTGCGAAGTAATGACAACATCGATGAACGAGCTAAAAGAACAGGTGGCTCGTTTGGAAGACTTTGTTGGGGCCCCTCAGACTGATGGTGCTGTGAACCTTGTTGTTCAAGTTGAACAAGCAGCCACTGAAATTGCGAGATTGAACTCAACACGGGTTGAGATTGTGAAAGATGTGGAGGAAAGGTTCTCGTCCTTGATGCAGGACTTCATCACGTTGGTTGACTTAACGAAGGAGAGTTCCAAGAGATTGGAAGAAGAATTAAGCCTTGTCAAGAGGGCTATTGCGGGCACCTCTAATAGTGGCGATGGTGGCCCTAGTTCATCCAAACTCAAAGTCCCAGAACTGAAGTCATATAATGGCAATCGAAACACAAATGAATTGGAGAATTTCCTTTGGGATATGGAGCAGTACTTTCGGGCTGCTCGAATTACAGAGAACGAGTAGGTTACCATTACCAGCATGTATCTTGCCGGTGATGCTAAGCTCTGGTGGCGCACCCGGTTGGATGATGATGTGAGTGCTGGAAGAGCCCGGATTGAGACATTTGAAACGTTGAAAAAGGAATTGAAGGAGCAATTCCTGCCCTCGAACTCAGCATGGGTGGCAAGGGAAGCTTTGAAGAAGCTGAAACACACGGGCTCTGTAAGGGATTACGTGAAGGAGTTTAGTTCATTGATGTTGTACATCAAGAACATGTATGAGGAAGATAAACTCTTCAATTTCTTCTAAGGACTTCAGTCATGGGCCCAGACTGAAGTACGGAGGCAAAATGCAAAGGACTTACCAATAGCCTTTGCAGCCGCATATGGCTTAATCGACTATAGGATCGGATCGTCTTCATCCAACGCAGACAAGAGAAAGTCCAAGAAAGACGTTAAGCAGACCAAAAAAACGAGTAAAGAAGGGAAGAAAGATAAGAGAAAGAATAAAGTTGGTGAAAGCTCGAGGTCAAAGGGGATGGATCAGCCTCAACGTAAGAAGACCTCGGGATGCTTTCTTTGCAATAATCCTCATCGGGCGAGAGATTGCCCAAGCAAGGAAAAGCTTTCAGCCCTTATTGCTCAAGAAGGGTCTGATGATGAGACTGATGTCAATCCAAGGGTGAACCCGTTGCAGTTGCTAAATGCTATCACGGGAGACAGGTAGAGTCCTTTGTGTACATGAACGTGATGGTGAACGGACACAAAGTGCGAGCAATGTTGGACACTGGTGCGATCAACAACTTCATCTCACAGCGGAAAGTTGGAGAGCTTGGATTGACCGTCTCCAAGAGCTTGAGTAAGATTAAAGCTGTGAACTCCGGTGGACAACCTATCTAAGGTATGACTACTTCGTCCCTTAAAGTTGGTGATTGGGAACATGAGTGTTGCTTTATGGTAGTGCCTTTTGATGATTTCGATATAATCCTTGGCATTGAGTTCTTTGTCAAAGCGAAAGCTGTGGCCATGCTACATTTGTGTGGGCTATCCATACAAGATGAAGCGAAGCCATGCTTCATTCAGATGGAATTTGGTGGACAGGTTAGAGACAAGCCGTTGTTGCAGTTGGCTTCCCAACTAAAGTCAGGACTGAAACGGAGAAAGACAACCATGGTTGCTGCCAAGTTGTAGAAGTGCCTAATGATGTCGCTGTGGTACTGAATGAGTTCCGCAACGTGATGCCATCATAATTGCCTAAGGTATTGCCCCCACGGAGAAATATTGATCACTGGATTGATCTTGAGCCTCGTGCAAGGCCCCCTGCTCGAGCCCCTTATCGAATGGCGCCATGGAGTTGGTTGAGTTGCATAAACAGTTGGACGAGTTACTAGAAGTAGGCAACTTGCAACCATCGAAGGCCTCGTATGGTGCACCTGTTTTGTTCCAGAAAAAAAGGACGGATCTCTTCGAATGCGCGTAGATTATCGGGCACTAAATAAGGTTACTGTGAAAAACAAATACCCCATGCCAAATGTAGCTGACTTGTTTGATTGGTTATCAAAGGCATCATACTTCACCAAACTTGACTTGCGTTTGGGATATTGGCAAGTCCGCATTTCTGAGGGAGATGAGGCAAATATGACAATGGTTACTAGGTATGGCTCGCTTGAATTCCTAGTGATGCCTTTCGGTCATACTAACGCCCCTGCTACATTCTGTAACCTTATGAATGATGTCTTATACAAATTTCTAGATAGTTTTGTTGTTGTGTATTTGGACGACATTGTAGTGTATAGTGAGTCCCTTGTGCAGCATGTAAACCATTTGAAAAAGACATTCTTGAAATTAAGGGAGAACTCATTATACGTCAAAAAGGAGAAATATGAATTTTGTATGCAAGAGATTTTGTTCTTGAGGCACAAAATCAGAAAAGGGCAAATTCAAATGAACAAGCGGAACATCCAAGCCATTGTATAATGGCTTGCCCCGACTAAGGTGACTGAGCTACGATCGTTCTTGGGCTTGGCTAACTACTACAAACGCTAAATTAAAGGATACTCAAAGAAGGTGACTCCTCTCACCGACTTGATGAGAAAAGATATGAAATAGGACTGGACAGTGGATTGCCAAGAAGTGTTCAAAGGAGTCAAGGTTGCAGTGACTTCTGAACCAGTGTTGGGGTTGCCTGATTTTGAGTTGCTTTTTGAAGTACATATAGATGCGTCCAACAGAGCTATTGGTGGGGTGTTGGTACATGAAGGAAACCCTACAGCCTATGAGAGCCGAAAATTGAAAGACGTTGAGAAAGGCAAAAATTGAAAGACGTTGAGCAGAGATATTCTGCCCATGAGAAAGAGATGGTGGCTATGATACATTGCTTGGGGGTGTGAAAACACTGCTTGCTAGGAACCAAGTTCACTATTGTGATGGACAATGTGGCCAACACGTACTTTAAGTCTCAAAAGAAACTCTCACCCAAGCAGGCCCGTTGGCGGGTGTTTCTCGCTGAATTCGACTTCACCTGGTTGCATAGACCAAGCAGTGAGAATCGAGTGACAGATGCACTCAATAGAAAAGAGATACAATCTTTCGTGGCTACTTTAACCATTGTGCAATATGATTTTATAGATAAGATCAGGCAAGCAGCGGAGGCAGACATTACGTATTGCCAATTGAAACAACAAGTCCAGGAGGGGTCAGTTTGGAAATATTGTTTCGAGGATGGTATATTGTATGTTTGAGGAAGCAGACTGTTCGTCCGTAAGGGTGGGGGACTAAGACGAGACATGTTGAAAGAGACCCATGATCCACAATGGGCTGGACATCCAGGCGTGGAACGCACGACAGCCTTAGTGTCGAGACACTATTTCTGGCCAAAGATGGAAGAGGACATTGAGCTGTATGTTCGCACTTGTCTTGTGTGTCAACTAGACAATACCGAAAGGAAGAAGCAAGCTGGATTTCTTTAGCCCCTACCAATTCCCGAAAGACCATGGGTATCGGTCTCCATGAACTTCATTGTAGGATTATCAGCAGTGAAAGAATTGAGTTCGATCTTGGTGGTAATCGATCAATTTTCGAAGTATGCGGTGTTCATTGAGGCACCCCATGCATGTTCCGCGAGTGTGGCTGCTGAGTTGTTTTTCAAGCATGTGGTGAAGGTGTTTGGCGTGCCTCGGCACATAGTCAACGATCGAGATGCTCGGTTTATGGATTTTTCTTTTCAAATTAATGGGTTCGGAATTGAAGTTTTCTACAGCCAACCATCCGCAAACCGATGATCAGACGGAGTAGATAAATGCATTACTAGATGAGTACTTGCGACACTGTGACAAAAAGTCAACGTAATTGGGAAGATTTACTTGATGCGGCTCAGTTTTGTTACAACCTTCACAAGTGTTCTGCTACTGGTTTTAGCCATTCGGAGCTAGCATTGGGGCATCAACCTTTGACGCCGTTGGAGGTGGCCAAGCAAAAATCTCAAGGAGAGTGTCCAGCAGCATATCGCTTTGTTCGAGACAAGCATGAGTTGGTTGAGCAAGCACAAGATAGTTTGGCAAAGGCGCATAGACGAATACAGAAGTATGTTGATCAGCACATGCAAGCATTATAATTCCAGGAAGGTGGCATGGTGCTGTCATAAGGGCCTGGTCCAAAGGTATGATGGACCTTTTCGAGTTTTGCAGCATATAGGTAACGTGGCATACCGACTACAACTACCAGAAAGAATGAAGATACATCCGACCTTTCGTGTGAGCTTCCTTAAGTCGTATTATGAAGATGAGACTCCGCAACAAGCGAAAAGAAACTCCCGTCGTGAGAACTGAGTTCAACAAAAAGATGTTAAAGATTCTTGACCATCGAACCCAAGATGTAAGCAGAAAAAATCGGCAGACCAACTATCTTGTACAATGGGAAGGCGACGATGAGACAACATGGAAAAAGGATGTTACTTTGTGGCAGTTTGAAAAACAGGTGAAGGCATACTCGGAAACCCTCCCGACGAGGACGTTGGCTTCATCCTGCGGGGGTGGGTTTGTAAGCACTAAGTGAGCCTAGCCCGGGCCTTGTGCGGCACTAAGTTAATTAACCTAGTCAGCCTACCCAACCGAAGTACGAAAACTCACTTCCAACCTTTTTATTAATCGTACAAAATGAATACAACGATAGCTCTGCCTCACACTCGGATCACCACAACACTCACCAGCACTCTGGCTGTTCTGTCGTGAGTTTGGAGTCTCGAGGGCTTTGCTATTTATAGATGTTATAAGGGACTACGTGGTTGACACCCCCCAAACCATTAAGGATCACTAAAGACACTTACTCATGCGTGCATTAGCCAGCTAAGCCATGATTCTGCCCACTTTCCTTCAAACTCAGTTAACAGCCTACAACGCGCTGCCACTTAGGTGCCCCATATCTCGGTCATGGACCATGTGTCCACTCAAACACGTTCTGGAGGTTAGCTAATTATAGCCACGTGTTGCCTTCCCACGAATTAACCGTTGCCTTGGTGAGTCCGCAGCACCAACGTCTCCCACAAATCTCGTAACAACTTTCACTGAGGCTTATCCGCGCCTAAGCCTTGTTTTTCGCCCCTTGTCTCAGCCAGCGTGGCTCATCCACATGGATGCTGGTCTATCGCACATGCCATGCCCCACTTCTACGTGAATGTTGGGCTCTTGCCCATGCAATGCCATACTTCTGCCGCTCATTAGAAGTTCAGACATGCCTTGCCTGGGCATGGCTTATGCAGGGCTTGCACACTTGTGCACAGGCCCAGGCTAGGCTCACTAATAGCTTACAAACTCACCCCCGCCGGATGAAGCCGATGTCGTCATTGGGAGGGTTTCCAAGTATGCCTTCACCTATTTTTCAAATTGTCACAAAGTAATATCATTTTCCCATATTGCCTCATCGTCGCCTTCCCATTGTACAAGGTAGTCGGTCTGCCAATTTTTTCTGCTTGCACCTTGGGTTCGATCGTCAAGAATCTTCACCATCTTTTTGTTGAACTCAGTTCTCACGACGGGAGGAGCTCATTTCCCTTGTTGTCGAGTCTCATCTTCATAATACGGCTTAAAGAAGCTCACATGAAAGGTCGGATGTATCTTCATTCTCTCTGGTAGTTGTAGTTGGTATGCCACGTTACCTATAAGTTGCAAAACATGAAAAGGTCCATCATACCTTTGGACCAGGCCCTTATGACAGTGTCGGTCAATCACTTTCTTCCAAATTTGCGGGGTTGGCTTTAACAAACCATGTCACCCTCCTGGAATTCTAATGCTCGCCTATGTTGATCAGCATACTTCTTCATTCGTCTCTGCGCCTTTGCCAAACTATCTCGCGCTTGCTCAATCAACTCATGCTTGTCTCGAGCAAAGCGATATGCTGCTGGACACTCTTCTTGAGATTTTTGCTTGGCCACCTCCAACGGCGTCAAAGGTTGATATCTCATTGCTAGCTCCGAATGGCTCAAACCAGTGGCAGAAGACTTGTGAAGTTTGTAATAAAACTGGGCTGCATCAAGTAAATCTGCCCAATTGCGCTGACTTGCTATCACATAGTGTCACAAGTACTCCTCTAGCAACGCATTTATTCTCTCCGTCTAACCATTGGTTTGCGGATAGTTGACTGTAGAAAACTTCAATTCCGAACCTATTAGTTTGAAAAGAAAAGTCCAGAATTTACCAGTAAACCGAGCATCTCGATCGCTGACTATGTCCCGAGGCACGCCGAACACCTTCACCACATGCTTGAAAAATAACTTAGCGGCTACACTCGTGGGACATGCATGAGGTGCCGCAATGAACACTGCATACTTAGAAAATCGATCGACTACCACCAAGATCGAACTCAATTCTTTCACTGCCGGTAATCCTACAATGAAGTCCATGGAGACCGATACCCATGGTCTTTTGGGAATTGATAGGGGCTGAAGAAGTCCAGCTTACTTCTTCCCCTCAGTCTTGTCTAGTTGACACACAAGACGAGTGCGAACATACAGCTCAATGTCCTCTTCCATCTTTAGCCAAAAATAGTGTCTCGACACTAAGGTTGTCATGCATTCCATGCCCGGATGTCCAGCCCATTGTGGATCATGGGTCTCTTTCAACAGGTCTCGTCTTATTGTTTCAGCTAGCAATACATAGTGTCTGTCTTCGCTGCCTGCTTAATATTATCTATAAAATCAGATTACACAATGATTAGAGAAGCCACGAAAAATTGTACCTTTTTTCGACTGAGTGCATCTGCCACTCGATTCTCACTGCCTGGTCTATGCAACCAAGTGAAGTTGAATTTAGCGAGACACTCCTGCCAACGAGCCTGCTTGGGTGAGAGTTTCTTTTTAGACTTAAAGTACGTGTTAGCCACATTGTCCGTCACAACAATGAACTTGGTTCCCAGCAAGTAGTGTTTCGACACCTCTAAGCAAAGTATCACGACCACCATCTCCTTCTCGTGGGTAGAGTATCTCTGCTCAACGTCTTTCAATTTTCGGCTCTCATAGACAATAGGGTGTCCTTCCTGCACTAACACCCCACCAATAGCTTTGTCGGACGCATCGGCATGCACTTCAAAAGGCAACTCAAAATCAGGCAACCCCAACACTGGTTCAGAAGTCACTGCAACCTTGACTTCTTCGAACTTTTCTTGCCAGTCCACTATCCGGACCCATTTCGTATCTTTTCTAAGCAAGTCGGTGAGAGGAGTCACCCTCTTTGGGTGTCCTTCAATGAAGCGTCTGTAGTAGTTAGCCAAGCCCAAGAACGATCGTAGGTCAGTCACCTTAGTCTGCTTGTCCATTTGAATTTGCCCTTTTTTGATTTTGTGCCTCAAGAACAAAATCTCCTACATACAAAATTCACATTTATCCTTTTTGACGTACAATGAGTTATCCCTTAATTTTGAGAATATCTTTCTCAAATGGTTTACATGTTGCATAAGGGACTTACTATACACTACAATGTCGTCTAAATACACAACAACAAAGCTATCTAAAAATTCGTATAAGACATCATTCATAAGGTTACATAATGTAGCATGAGCGTTAGTAAGACCGAAAGGCATAACTAGGAATTCAAACGAGCCATACCAAGTAACCATTGTCGTTTTTGCCTCATCTCCCTCGGCAATGCGGACTTGCCATTATCCCAAACGCAAGTCAAGTTTTGTGAAGTACAATGCTTTTGACAACCGGTTGAACAAGTCAGCTACATTTGGCACGAGTTATTTGTTTTTCGCAGTAACCTTATTTAGTGCCCGATAATCTACGCACATTCGAATGGATCCGTCCTGTTTTTTCTAGAACAAAACAGGTGCACCGTACGGGGCCTTCGATGGTCGCAAGTAGTCTGCTTCTACTAACTCGTCCAACTGCTTATGCAGCTCCGCCAACTCCATGGGCGCCATTCGGTAAAGGGCTCGAGCAGGGGCCTTGCACCAAGCTCAAGATCAATTCAGTGATTAATATTTCTCCGTGGGGGCAATACCTTAGGCAATTATGGTGGCATCACGTCGCTTAACTCATCCAGTACCGCAGCGACATCATCAAGCACGCACTTCTACAACTTGGTCTGGCTTGATCTCGACTAAGGCAGCAACCATGGTTGTCTCTTCCTGTTTCAGTCCTGACTTTAATTGGGAAGCCGACTGCAACAACGGCTTTTCTCTAACCTGTCCACCAAATTCCATCTGAATGAAGCACGGCTTCGCTTCATCCTGTATGAATAGCCCACACAAATGTGGCATGTCCACAACTTTCACTTTGACAAGAGCTCAATGCCAAGGATTAGATCAAAATCATCAAGAGGCACTGTCATAAAGCAACACTCATGTTCCCAATCACCAACTTTAAGAGGCGAAATAGTCATACCTTGGATAGGTTGTGCACCGGAGTTCACAGCCTTAATCTTACTCGAGCTCTTGAAGTAAGGCCTTAGTAGTGCAAATCATTATTATTTACACACATCTCTATTTCACGTCTCTGATCTGCATAACAACTCTATTGATTCAACTCTTATATTTGAGCACATAAAATTACTCTGTTCTTGTCTATAAGATGCCAAAAAAAAAAAAAAAAAAAAACACTGAATAAGAAAAGCAATTGAAAACCAGTAACTTAAAAGCAAAGCAATTGTAGACAGAATTTCATAAGATCTTTTGGAGAATAAAGGCTTGGCTTACCTTCCTTCTATCCTGTGCTAAGCTGCTTAGCAAAGAGCGCAGTGTCCCAGACTTCGCACCAGATTTGGGAGGCTGTGTTATGCTTCTGAGTTCTTCCATTCCTATTCAGCCAAAAAGAGAAGAAAATGGAGGAATTAGAAAGGGTTTCCCATTTGTCACAAACAAAAATTAGAATAGATACATTTTGGATTTGATTTGACCTATTTTGCAGTTATTTCATAAGTTTCTTTTTATTGATATTAATTAGGGATTTTGATTTGCACTACTACTCAAGCTCATTTTGTTTTTTTTTTTTTTTTTTTTCCTATTTCTTTTCTTTTCTACAACTCTCTCTGAGAATGAGCGACTTGATTTGAGGAGAACTTGACATGAAAAATGCAAAAACGGATGGATGAAAATATGTGGATTTCAGAGTTGATGGATGCTCTTTGGAAAAAGTCGTTAGCCTGTGAGAAAACTCCATGAAGAAACATTTAGGAAAAACAAAAAACAAAAACAAAAAAAAAAACAAAAAAAAAAGAGGAAAGGCAAGCCATATTATGGGCCATACATACGTCGAATTTTGAAGACGAATTTCATTTTTTCTCTTGATTAGTTGAATTCGAATTTCATTCCACTGCTTCTGTGTTTTTTCGTAATGAGTTTTGATTTTTGATTTCGGAATTCCGCTTTTCGTTCGTAATTGTCCTACGTTTGAGACTTGATTTGAGGTTTGAGGTTTTGAAAATCATTGAGGTTTTGACTTTCGTAACTGATCTTCGTTTTAATCGAAGATTTACATAGGAGTTTGTGGTACGAGTCTGTGATTGTGATGTGAGAATAATTTGTTTTGTATTGTCTATGCGTTTGAAATTTGGTAAATATTATTGACAGTTTAGTTCGTTAATTTGAGTTGAGATGTGATTTTATGTGAAAATTTTTTATTGTAGTAAAAAATTAGATGTGATTATTTTTAAATTTTTTATTATAATAAAACTTGAATTTTAAACTTGAATCGGTGAAATGAACGAGACCGTAATAATTAAAAAATTAAATACGATAAACACTGCATATACAAATATTATAATGGTTATAAGTTTAAATATGATAAATAATGTATTATAAATACTTTAGTATTTTAATTTTAAGTATAGTAAATATTGTATTTATTAGTAAATATTTTAATAATTATAAGTTTTTATTTGATAAATATTGTAATATTTTTAAATACTTTAATAATTACACTTTTGAATATAATAAACACTGTATTTATATGTAAATACGTTAGTAGTTATAATTTAAAATATGCTATATTTATTAGTAAATATAATATTTATCAGTAAATACAGTATTAAACGGTTGTCATTATCGGTGGTCAAATTTTCAAAAAAATATGATATTTACTCATAAATAAAGCATTTACTGGTAAATACGATATTTACTAATAAATATAGTGTTAATCGGTCACCAAAATCGGTACCTGAATTTTTAAATAAATATGATATTTACTAATAAATATAGTGTTAAATGGTCGCAAAAGTCAATGGCTGAATTTTCAGGTAAATATAATATTTACTAGTAAATACGATATTAACCTGTAAAGACAGAGTTAAACAGTCGCTAGAGTCGGTGGTTGAATTTTCAAGTAAATATGGTATTTACTAATAAATATAGTATTAAATGATAAATACGGTATTTATCATAAATACAGTGTTAAACGGTCGTAAAAAATAATTATTGTAAAACGGTCACAGATTACCGAAAAATAGTCTTCGATCACCAGAACCAACCATGATAGACTTAACTATAATCTACCTATTTTAAAAAATATGTTATAATTTACTATTTTAAAAAAAAAAATGTTTTAAAAAAGGACTGAAATGGAAAAAAAAAAAAAATTTGAGCAATTTTAAATTTTTAATAATGTTTAAAACTTAAAATATCAAATTATGTTATAATTTAATATTTTTAACAAATATGTTAAAATTTACTAATCACTTTACTAATGCTATTTCCCACCTTATCCCAAAAAACAATAACTCTAAACAAGTTCAACTGTACCAACAACCACCCATTGGGTTGAAAGAGAACAAAAGATGTGTATTAAAATGAAATTGATCGTCTTTTTCGATGGTAAACAAAACAACCATGGGCAAACCCCAACCCCCCCCTTCCCAACCAATAATTACATTTATCTGGCCAACTAGTAAAATCCTCAACTATTTATGACCTCTCGTATTCAATAACCAAAACCGTTGCCTGCAAAATCCTCATCATCACTACTAAAGGGCTCCATCAATTCACTATCATCTCCATCATCATCACCCTCTGTCAAAATGTCCAGTATTCCACCTCCACCATCAAAATCCATCTCATCCATGATAAAATCCCCGTCATCGTCATCGTCATCAAGATCAGTTATACTGTCATCATCGTCATCATTACTCATATCATCAGCATCACTATCACCATCCACATCAAGACCCGGACCAAGTATAGGGTCAATGTCATCATCGTCATCGTCGTCGTCGTCGTCTTCGTCCTCACTTTCGGCATCATCTGGATCAGAGTCGTCATCGGTTGGCCTTCGGCGACCGATCTCATAGACCCTAGCGGAAGCATACATCTCTTCTTGGTCATCCATTGTTATCAACCCAACAAAGGAATCAGTAGGCTCCGTTGTAAAGTCGAGGACACAACGATCAACAGGGATTGTGGCAATGTCAGAGTAGTTAACTGCATCCACTGTTCGGAAAGCAGAAAAGAGGGGATGTTTCATCCGGCGGGTGTGAAATGCTGACATCACATCCTCATGATTTCTCCTAAGAATTGCATAGATTACATCACCGCGTGCGTTAAAAGTTATTGTTGTCTGGTCTAGTGAAGGCACACTTCGAAGGAGTCTATACTTCCGGAGATCCCAAACCTCAGAATTTATAATGACCTGTCAAAAAGATAGTTATTAGTAAAAGGTCCAAGAAGAAAACTTGTACAAGAGTGCAAGACTATATAATATCAAGGAGATTTAAGACAAGTAAAATAGAAATGGTCAGCCACCTAAAAAACAATGAAATAATCATGATGTCGGACTTTTTCAGGTCTATAATCGTCCTTCTATGCTTTGGGCTATGCAAAGAGGAGTAATTTTTTTAAATCACTTTAAATGCACTCTAGGAATAGAAATTGAAGTATTGAACAGGAAATCAGCAGTCAACAAAATCATTCACTTATAAATTAAGTGGCAGCGCATTAAGCAATTTCACACCTCATTTCCAGCAGGATGGAAGCCACCACCACCATAATCCGTAAACTGATCAAAGCGATGAACAGGATTGGGCTCTCGTCTGTCCCATAAGACCCCATTCCACAACACCATTGTATCTGAAGGATTAAAGTGTACGAGGGAATAAGAATTCCCTCGGCCTGTTGAGATGGCAGATGTATCTGACAGTTTTGACACCAATTGGCAACTCTGAATATCATAAAGGAGAATTTCTCGTCGCTCTGTAGATAGGGCTGCAAAAACATCACCAGAGTTGCTAAACCTTGCAGCCTTGCACCCTTCAAATGGATGCATGGGCCCACCTGAGATGGCAGATGCATCCCACAACCTCACATCCTGGGAGCTTGAAGAAAGTAGCAGCTGGGTCTCACTAGATTGATAGGACTGCACAATTGTTACAGGAGACTGATGGCCCGTGCAACTCTCCAATATGCTGTTATTAAATGAGTCAAAAATTTTGATGTCTCCAGAGTGGCTTCCTACTGCAATATGAGAGGAGTCGCTGAGAAAAGTAATGCATGTTAAAGGGGCGCCAGAATCATCCCGACAAGGTCGCCATGGCCGGAATCTGCTGTATACAAGCTGACGATCTCTGCGATTACAATGGACCCCACCGTAACTACTTTTGAACTCGCGCGTACCAAGCCGGGCTGTTACATTTACTGGGGCTTCCACGCTGCGTCTTGGTTCAGGGCAAACGTGTGGGTGTAAGAGAGAGAGTGGTGGAAGTGTGGTTATAGGAGCAGGGCACTGGCGATGCTGATGCTTTAGATACTGAACAACAAGAGAGTCTAGAGTCAACCGCTCCGTGTTGGTGTTCTGAGGATCACTTTGAAGCGCAATTTGGGAGGAGGATGGTGTCACCATGCCAATATGTGAACTTTCGTCCAAATAGTCTGATGGACAATAACCTGCTGTCAAACGCCCATGATCTCGCAGCAAGCTAGAAGTTAGAGTGGAGAAACCCAAGGCTTCTGTTGATAGATTGCTTTTACGGACAGTGTTTGGTGTTGGACAACTAGGTGATTTAAGTCCTTGCTCACCAGTATGGAGACGTTTGCCAGAGGAAGACATAAACCCAATGTCCTTTAATTCTGAGACCTTTCGTTTTGTTGGCAACATGATTGGTGTTTTACACTGAGAGTCTGTATCTGTACCGCATTTCAATGAGGACTCTAATGGAGGCTCTAATACACTTGTAGATACAGAGGATTGTTTTGAGGCACTGAAGACCTTCCTGACTGATGATAGGTGAGAATCATGAAAGTGAGCCTGATTTCTCGACTGTGAACCAAAACTTGGTGAGAAAAGCAAATGCTTCTTCTTTGAAAAAGGCAAGTTGGTATTACACTTCAAACTTGTATCCTCATCCACTGCAGTAAGCTTTGATTTATTGGTGAGAAATCCACTAGGAGTACGACCAGAGGGCCACTGAAATTGTGTGGAGGAGCTCTCTTGTGTGGAAGCCTGTTGCACTAAAGATGAAGGACCTGCCAATGATGGCAAAGGTGCCAATTGTGCCTCTTTCAGCAATAACGAGGCTGTTGCACTCAAACCAGATGCCTGCAAGTGTTCGTGAATTAGGAGCAAAAGTTCCCTGAAATTTCCAGCAGAGCACAGAGAAGAAAATAAGGTTAACTCAATAGCGGAACAACAAAGGAAGAAGAATAAATCAGAGAATTTATTCCATAGCTAGGGCAAGAAAGCACCAAGTACCTGGAATGGTAAGTGATTGGAGTGGCAGCAGCTATAGCTGCTCTTTCTATGCGCCTTAGTGTAGGGGTAGCAGCATCAGTGGCTGCCAATGTACTGGCACGTCCTGTGTTTGTCACAATCTACAAGTAGACAAAAAATATAGAATAACTGATCATAAATTGATTGACTGGATGTTTGAGAGGAAAAAAATAATAATTTGATTGGTAAAAAATGATACCGCAAGCAAACCCAGATATTCGGGGACACAAAAGAAATGCTTACCCCAATTAGCTCAATTGCTGCCTGAGAGAGTTCCGCCTGCCACCTCCCTTGCTCAGTTCCATGTGTTTGGCTGCCTGAATCTCGAATTAGTTCTGATAGCTTTTTTCCAACCTAAAAGACAAACTTGTGATTAGTCATGACATTAATTACATACATGAAGTAAGCTAATAATTCTTTCTTTTTTTAAAAAAAAAAAAAAAAAAAGACAACAAATATGACTAGAAATCTTAAAAAAAAAATGAACTGAGGACGGTAATAATTCCATCATCTTTTTTTTTTTTTTTATGAAATATTTCATATACGTCTATATTACTCTATTGTCTTTTCTCTTCATGTGCCAACCATTTAAGACGAGAAATGATCCCTCAAACTGAGAAGGACGGCCATATCATGTTTAACTTGTTTGAACAATATTAATGCATCACCAAACCAATATTAAGTGAACAGCTTCTCGCCTCATAAAGTCAAATTGGTTTCAGATATTTGTTTTTTTAACAAATTATTATTTGTGCTTCGCACCAACTCTCTCTCTCTCTCTCTCTCTCTCTCTCTTTTTTTTTTTTTTTTAGGATGTGATTCTTTGAGCTGGCTCAAAAAAACAAAAAAAACAAAAAAATCAACCAAAAAACTGAAATCAGTAATTTACCTGAAGCTTTGTCAATATGTGGGCAATAGTATGATCTCTAGCTAAACCAAGTAGGACACGGCAAGCAAGTGCACGAAGACAATCCAGAGCAGCAGGAGGTGAATATATGCGTGGTTGGAGGAGATGGAGCAGAACCTTTATACCATTATTGGCACGGACAGCTTCTCGTGCCTGGCGATATCCCTGTTCTAGTTGCGTAGCAAGACCAGCACAACCTGCCCCAGCACCTAGAGATATTCTACGATCTCCAACCAACCCTGAAGTTGGTGTGGGAGGAGGAGCTTGTACATTGGTGCTGTTGGATTGTGTACCATGTGCTGCTGCACTGCCTCTATCAGTAGTAGCAGAGTCTCCACCACGATCATTCTGGCCGGACACATTCATAGCTCGATCCGACATATTACGTTCTATGTTTCTATCTCTATTCTCAACATTAGGACCATTTGAGGTTTGCGGAGCAACAGACTGCTGGCCTTGAGCTAGTAAAGGAGGTTTATTACTGATTGAAGGTGGAGGACAAACAAGATTGACCAATACGTTTAGTGCTGGTTGAATGATCTGCAAAGATACAAACCAACAGTTACAATATGTGTTAATGATAAGACAGCACTACAAAGCGCAAAAGCCGACACTAACTGATGCATAAAAGATCTTTACCTCTGGGTCCACATAACTACTAGCAACGCTAGCTGCATCCAAAATAACGGCTATTCCCACACGATTATTGCTCAACGTGGCATTTACAATCATCTTGCGGCTGCTAGGTACAAGTGTAACAATATGAAGCACACCTAATGCATATTGAAGTAAATCATGCAAATAGCGCTCAACAGGTGGGGCCTGCAGAAATTAAACTTCAATGTCACAAGAAAAGACTGGAAAATTAAACGAAATGCCTCAAAATGGGGCCAGGTTGGAAACTAAAAAATTTATACCTGACATAGTTCCAGCATAGTGATATGGCCATTAAAGCCCAAGAACTTTTCGACTGTCGGCCATCGAGTTCTTACAAATGCAGGACCCAACTTGCGGTCCTTCTGAAGTTGCAGAAATACTGCATCCACAGCCTCATTACTGATGTCAAGTGGCTTATAAGCTGCCCTTGCACTTGAAATATTCCGAGCAGCACTTCGATTGCTCTTATTTGGACGAAGAGAATCTACAATTAAAAGAAGATGAGCCCTAAAATATTGCCGCAGAGCTACACAAGTATGATAAGCTATCTGCTTTTCTGATGATGTCAGAACTTCTGCAGGTGACCGCTCATTACGAAATGATCCTGCACTAGACAGCCCTAATGCACCAGAATTTACTCCTGATCTTACAGATGCAGCGTCATTTAAAAGACCCAGTAGTTGCTGTAAGCCATCTTGAGAATCAAAAGCATCAAGGACAGCTCTGAAAACAAAAGCAGCAGAAAAAAATAACGCAGCATTTTTTCTGGCCTGATCCTGTGGACACTCAAGAAGCTGAAGAGCTAACTCAACCAACTGGTGTACAACATCTGAGGGAAGAGCGCAAACACGTTCCATAATCCCCTGAAAAGAAAAAAAAAAAAAATGAATGAGTGGTACTGAGAGGCAAATGAGCAGAATGAAAGTTACAGCAGGGAGAACACTATGTATTTACACTTTGTTGAAGTTAATTACTATGTGTCATTACCTGGAGAGAACCAATGGTAAATAAGCAAGAAGAAAGACCAAAGAAGGTTTGAGCAACTCTGGGGACAGCAAGAAGTTTCTGCATCCCACCTCTATCCACAAATAATGCTGCAAATTTCCGGTGGGCAGCCAGGGCACATATGAGCTTCATTATGTCAGGCAGGAGCATTGCAACCTCCGATGGCTTTGAATTTTTTGAATTCCTTTGTAATAATGCAAGACAAACATCTACACCCTTTTCATGCAATACAGGTCCAAGTACTTCAACATATTCTCCAAGACTTTCAAGGCATTGAATACAGTATTTTTCTCTCAACTTTGCAAGGGATTCAGCATCAGGAATGGAATATTCTTCAACATCCACATTGGTTTCTGTTTCCGTTTCTGTTTCTGTGGCGATTGGTTTCACAGCATCAACTTCAACACTTTTAGCACTCCTGAATCAACCAATGGGAGGTTACAAAGTGGTCCATCAACTACGCGTATCATAAGTAAAATCTGAAATCACCTACCTTGAAACTTCAGTTGCATTGGCAGCATCAACAACTGTAGCAGCTGTTTTGGAGGCAGCCAAAACTGCAGCTTCTTCATTGTCTGTAGTCTTAAATTCCTGCAAGAATTGATAGCAAACAACACAAAATTATTGAACTAGATGAGTTTAAAATCATGAGAGAGAGAGAGAGAGAGAGAGAGAGAGAGAGAGAGAGAGAGAGTTTACAAACCTCCAAAGCTGCACTTTTGACAGCCTCAGCAGCAGCATCACCAGCTGCTTTAACGGCTTCTTCAGGTGCATTGGCTGCTCTCGCTTCAGCTTCAGCAGCTCTAACAGCCTTTTTTACCAAGTCAGCGATGTCTTTAGTTCCAACTCTGCATCCTTGGAAGCAGTCATCATTATCCGCTCTTTCCAATGAATAAACATCAGAAGTATTTCTGCCCAAGTACTTTTTCGCATCTGATACTTTTTTCACATCCGAACTTTTTGATGCACCTTTGTCTCTATTACTCCGCCCTTGTCCCAATCGGCTACCTGATCCTGGTGAGGTCAGCACTTGTTCATTTTCAATAGGCCCTTCATTAAACCTGCCTCCCTTTCCTCTAGATCTTACACGACTAAGTTTACGCCTTGCGGGGTCTTCTCTCCCATTTTCATCAAAATCCACGAACTTTGACCTCCCTTCTGGTATATCATGCGTATGCCATCTCTCCTCATCATCACCACCATCAGGTGGTTCTCCACCATCAACCCAACAGTCTTCTCCAAATGTTTGACAACACATGCTTCCTTCCTTATCCCTCTCTACACTTTGATCATCTAAAGATTTTTCATCTGTAATTCTTGAGTCATCAAAGTGAGTAGCTTCCAAAACCTGCCGAGCCTTGCTCCGACTTTCATCTCTACTTCTTATGCAGATAGCACTAGAAGCATTCTTACTTTCGGTTAAGTGGCCGGAATCTTTCTGAATGGTACTTGCCTCTCCCAAGACTCGGACACGAAGATAACGCATAAGCTTGGCAGATAATCTAGATGTTAAAACATCTTCCACAATTTGACCTCCACTGATTTAAATAAAAACATTTAGAAATGTGAAATAAAATAGCGACTAAATATATAACAAGAAAGGAAAAATAAACTATCCACAATATAAGCATACCCAGCCAGAAAATAAGCAAGGAGTCCTGTTGAATAGGTCTTCAACATTTCAGAATCTAGGGCCTCCTTTCTCCCAAAATCACGCCTTGAGTTGTGGTCATCACTTGAAAAGCTGGCGGTCTCATCCATCACTTTATGTTTGATATTGTCGATTACTGTTTCGTCAAACATGTGAGGAGACTGCCACATTTCATAAGCAATCAGCTTTAAAAAAAAAAAAAAAAAAAAAAAAAGATAACAACCCAATTGAGTCAAGGGGGAAAAGAAAAGAAGGAAAAAAATCTTACAATCCATGTTACTGAACAGCTAAGAAGAAGCCTTGCAACGGCTGCCTGGACAGAGACAGAGTATCTTGTTTCTGATAGATACGTTGAAGAAATCAATTCATAAAAATCATCGTTGTCCTGAACAAAAAAGAGCAGTTTAGGAAACAAATTCAATACAATAAATAATCCAGTAAATTCATATACTCGTTACTGAACCCTATTGCCAAATAACAAGTTACCCTAACTAAGGTTCCTAGCCGTCCAATATTATGAGAAGCACGGTTATTGCTGGAGGCATGACCATTCTCTTCCATGAATCTGCAATTAAAATTTTATATATTTGGGACAAAAGTTAAGATCAAAGACTTGATGACTTAAAGTAACAAAAGTCCAAACATAACGTTGATAAATGAGACACAGCTTGTGTAATGAAGATGAAAATCACAATATACATATAGAAACTAGCCAAATCATCCAAGGCATAGAGACAATAACTATCAGGCTCTAAACGCAGGCTGATTTAAGATCAAAAGCAAAGCGTGATAGGTCTAAACTCAAGGTATACAGACCCCAAAAAAAAAAAAAATTACATTAGTCCCTTAATTGGCTCATATTGATACGTGCCAAAAGGCGAGAGTGCTAAATGCCAAACTATTCTCTACAACCTAAACCTTATGGCTGCTGCCAAAGAAAGAACATATGGAAAACGGCCAAGGAACAGAAGTCCCTCCCCTAGTTAAAAGCATCAAAAGGCAACCATTTCGCCCAAATATGACTAGTAAATACTTCTACTTGCTTTCTATTTTACTAGAAATGAGAGAATCTAAACTTTTTTCGCAACAAGAGCCAAGGCATGTACGTAGCACAAGACTGTATAAGGGTCTCAGCTGAGTACAACTTGGCATTAAATTAATTAACAAGTGAAACCCAATCTTGGGTTGATCGAATTAGGCTTGGAAATGTGACGTCTGTAGCTTTCGAAATACTGTCTTTGAACACAAAATAATAGTAATAATAATAACAATAATAATAGAGAAAATGAAGAAAAATACACGCACGCACACATATATAGTTGTCTTCACAATATAAGTGATAGAAATTATCAAAAAGAAAAAAGAACCTAACACGAGCTATCATACGATAACACAGACGTCCCATGATTAAAATCTGCAACCTCAATTGTCTCAATGATATTCTCGACATAGTTTTCAGTCTTCACTGACAAGAACAAGAAAGTCATACAACACTGAAAATGATACCGAACGGGATAGATGATCGAATATCAGCCAAATGCAAAACCCACAAACATCTTAACACGAACAAATTCGTTCGATTGAAACACCAAGAAAATCAAAAATCAAAAATCAAAAAAATTACCGAGACTCTTGAGTTTCGAAAAGTGAGGCGAGGGCGTGGAGGACGGTAGGGTTAGGGTTATCAGGCGACGAAGTAATTTTCTCCATGAGCTTCTGAGCCTTGGCAATCAATTCGTCGTCTTCATTCTTCGCTTCCTCTTCCTCCTCTTCCCCATCGTCTCCGCCCTGAGACTGAGATTCCGGCACCGGCGGCGGGGGCGGTGGCGGTGGCGGCGGAGGAGTAACGCCTTGCCCTTGGGCATGGATTGGTGCTTGCTCATCCATGGCCGCCTCCATATATGTCGACTGAAACCGAGAAGAAAATCACAATTGGAAAATTAACGAATTTCTAGGGTTAACTTGATTATATATACACTCGATATACAAATACATACATATATGGATATAGTTGTTGTTGTGTATATTTTCTTGAATTTTATGGGTGTAATAATGTGTAAATTTGGGAGTTTGCAGAGAATATCGTGCGAAAACGAAAGAGGTTCACTCTCTAGTCCCAATCGGGGTTTTTTGTATTTATAGTGAACGGATCGGAATGTTCCCGGGAAATCCGACCCGGTTCTTTGCCTAACCCTACCCTGCCGGTGATGGAAATGGATCGGGTTACCAATTGACCCGTTTATGAATAATTGGTGGGAAAAATAACGTTCAAATTTTTTTTTAGAATTTTCTTTTTCTTTCTTTTTTTTTAAAAAATAATTTTCTGGGATAGTTTCTTGATTATATTTATAGGTAAGGAAGAAAATATCGGTACTCGGTACACCAGTTTTACATAAATTTTAGAAAAAATATTGATATCGTTAGAAGTATTAGAAAAATTTACAAAAATTATGGCAATGTACATTAGAACATATTTTTAATACTTTTTGATTGAATAAATATTAAAAATATATATAAATAAATAAGTTTTACATAAAAAGCTTCTAACATATTATATTTTTTAATATAAAAAGGAAGCTTTATGAGGTTTAAACGTGGTCAAGATTTCAGCTTGATTTAAACAATATTAGTATCATGACATATTATTTGAATAATATCAAATATAATTATGAACATGTCATATGTAGATTTGTTGATCTCTTCCTATTGTATTTCCATTACTTGAAAACTACTATTCTCCTAATTGTTTACCTGAGATAGTGGTAGTATGTTCAAAAGAGGATAATTGAAATTTCATATCCATCATAGATTCTAAAATTATGAATTATGATTACATGAATAATTATCATAATGAACGTTAGGAGTCTCGTTAAAAGAGCTGTTATAATTAGAATCTAAATTCATCGATTATAAACTCATAAAAAAAATTATCTTCATTAGATGTTTATATTATTGATATTCCTCACTATCTTCTTACTAGACAACAAAAGAAATAATACAAAAATAATTTTAAAAACCAAAAAAAAATCTTTAAAATCTCTATTTTTGAAATCACTGAAATTTTTCCAAAATTTATCTGAATTTCCCAAAAATTTTCATAATTTTTACCCTAATTATACTATATGCAAACTAATATCGACATTTAGATTGATATTTATTAAAATTTTCTTAATATTTTGTTGAAATCAATTTATAGTAGAAAAAAAAATTAGGGACCCTCAAAAATCTAATTTCTTCCGAATTTTAATTCCCCAAATTTCGGTGAAATTTCAAACCTTTGATTATAGGTGATTTGAATAACGTCAAACATTCTTTCCCTTTATTGTACACATTGTAACGACTAACGAGTATATATTGTTAATATTCACAAAGTTTTTATTTGTTAACTTGGAGTAGAGACGTCCGAATTTAATTTTGACAAAGTTATTTATAATTTTGGGTCTCATGGTCTTCTTACCAAATTCCTGATTCCTCCTTTGAATCAATTTATTTTGTTGTACTGCTGAGGAGGCATGTCCTATGTGAACAATTCGGCCGTCACTTTAATAAATTATTCATTATCTATTTTCCTTGCTAATATTAATCGTGTATGGTCTAAAACAATTGAGGGTGTTTGTTGACAATTCAAATTAAGAATTTGAGTTATATTTATAAGAGAAAAATAATGTAATAAAAACGTAAAATCTAAATTTGTATAAGAAAAAATACTATAACAATAAAATTTGAGTTGTAAAAAAAATAAAATCTCGTGTCTCGCATGACACCTTTTTATATCTTAAAATTCACGATATTCCAATGCTCTTTTTTTAAACATTTATCTATTTATATATATATGAGTTTTCAATAGTTTTGCTTTCTATTTGATAGTTACTTGTTAAATATATAAATTTATTAATGCAATGTGATAAGAATCTAATCTCATTAATCATTATTTTTTTTCTTCAACTATCTAATTTATTACAATTATTTTATCAATATTACACTGTTAAAATAATAGTACTTACTTATAGATAAATATTAGTGTAACAATTAAAACCACACCTTATATTTTGAGGCATGAGTGAGTTTATTGACAAACCTTGATTACCCACAGTGGTCTAGTTTGATTCATGAGTTCAAACCCATAATTATAATTATACTACAATATTTTCATTTTTATTTTTCATATTTTTTGAGAAAAAAAAAAAAATGTTTTTAAAAACAGTTTTTGACGCAATAAAGACAAAAAATAAAAATAAAAACGATTTTTAAGTTTAGTATAAAATGATAGAGAAATGAAAAATGAATTTTAGTCGTTTTTCATTTTTTGTTTTCGTTTTCTCCTTTCTCGAGCAACGATAAAGAGATAGAGACATTAGTGAATTTTTATACTAAAAATAATCTATTGATAAAACTATTAAACATATTTTTAAAAATAATTTTTATCTAAAATTAAAAATATTTTCATTTTCATTTTATTTTCATACAAAAAAATAAATTTACTTTGAAATGAATATCAAACGCGCTATTCTATTACATCTCTACCAGGTACAATGCATTTCTTGTGCGGCTCACATTCGGTGAATCTTTTTTTTAATTTTTGTTTTTTTTTAATTTTCCCATTTTCTTGTATTTTTGAATTTTTTTTATTTCCTTTCTCGTTTTTGTTATTTTTCATTTTTGACTAATTTTTTTTCCTCTACACTTGTTTTTAATTATTTAAAATTTTTCTTTTTCTTTTTATCCTTTTTAAGATTTTTTCTTTTTTCTTCTTTTCCTTTTTAAATTTTTTCCTCTATTGTCTCTTCATCTGTTTGTTTTATAAATTTAAAATTTAAAATTACTGTTTATATTATTTTATTATAATATTTTTCTATCATAAAATTTATTTTTTTTTTCAAGGTTTTATTTCATTACTATGAATCAAACGTAGTTTTTATTTATCTTTTCTTTTTTTTTTTTTTTCAAATTTTATTTTTGTTTTCTTAAAAATAATCACCACATCAGCATATTACAAAAAAATAATCACCACATCAGCATATTGTTTCAATAGTAATAAATAGAGAAAATATATAGTTTGTTGTTCTTGTATCTTATTTACTATTTGATTTAAAATCAAACGACTCTCATTAATCACCTTACTAGTAAGATGAAAGTACACCTCCTACGTAGATTTTTTCATGAATTCAACAAGAATGATATAGGAGGGTTTTAAAATTTTATAAACGCATATGCCAAGTTTTTCAAAAATAATACTTACTAATAAATGGTATATTTTTAAAACTTTTTTAAAAATAATAACATATTTATCTGTAAATATTTAATTATTAAGTTGTAAAAGAATATATTTATTGATCACTGCTTGACGTGAACAAATTATTTCTCAGTAATATGTTATATATTTAGGCATCGTTTAATTATTTGATTTGAATTTTTAATTTGAGTTAAGATATAACTTTTTATTAGAATTTTTTTATTATAATAGAAAAAATAAAATGTAATTTTTCATGATAATTTTTTATTGTACCAAATTGAAATTCGAAACTCAAATTAAAAAATTGAAGGCCTTAAATTGTTTCAAAAACATCTTATATTCGTCTTTCTTTTTTTTTTTTAAATAATAATATTTTTTTATCCAACTTAAAAATGTCTCGCTCAATTCATAAATTTGAGTTAAAATTTAATTTTATATGAAATTTTTTTATTATAATAAAATAAATAACGTGACTTTTTGTCAAAATTTTTAATTGTAACAAATTAGAATTAAAAACTCAAATAGTGGAACAAATTATTTTTTTTATATTTTTGAGTGAAGATCTTGAGTTGAATTTGAGTTATAATTTGAGTTGAAATTATAATTTGAGTTTGTGTTTAGTTGTGTACATTTGAGTTATGATTTGAGATAAGAATTTTTTGAGTTTGTTTTTGAGTGAGTCAAAATTTAAATTTGTATTTATATAGTATTTTAATAAAAACTCAATAGTGATGAAAAATTTTAATAGGATATATAAGTGGAGTTTTATTTATCTTTTCATTGTCAACGCATAAAAAAAATCATCTTAATTAAAATTAAAATAAAAAAATTATAACATTTTTAAAAATAAAAATATATTATTCATTAATTTAAGTTTAAATTTTTAAACTCAAATTAAAAAAAATTAAACTCGAATTTAAATTTAAATTTTATAAAAAAATATAAACTTAAATAAAATCTAACTTAATTTCATACTTTTTATGAATATCGCAAAAGAACAACCCTTCCTAGCTTCTTGTCGTCTCATCTCCCAACTCCCCGTCGCTGGTTCTTCCCCTGGCAACCGCACAGGCGTATCCTCTCTGTTTGGTCGCATGGCTAGCTCTAACCCGGACACGGACAACGAATCCCAGTGCGGAACAGAACCTGCTCCTCCTCTATCAAACTGGGAAGAGTAAGCTAAGCAAGAATAAACTCATAAATCCCACAAAAACAAAAACATGGATTGAATTTGATTTCCTTTTTCTTTTTTCTTTTTTTGTTTTGTTTTTCAGAGCCCAAGATTCCATGAAGAAGAAGCTGGTCGCGGAAGACGAATTCGTATCAACGGAGGCTTTGAGGTACGTGGGTGGAGTCGACATAAGCTTTTCGAAAGAAGACCCGTCAGTGGCTTGTGGGACTCTCGTAGTTTTGGAGCTCCATAGCCTCCGAGTTGTCTATGAAGACTTCTCTGTCGTCACTCTTCACGTGCCTTACGTTCCTGGCTTCCTTGCCTTCAGAGAGGTCCGTCGTCTAGTTTTGATTTTCTGTTTGGTTACTGGGAAAATGTAAAAGAGACCGGCATAGGCAAAAAGAAAATGTTTTGTATTTCTTGTACCCTTTTGATTCTATAAAGGATATTGGGTCTTTTATTTTAATTTGGGTTTTTTTTTTTTTGGGTTGGATTACAAAGTTTTAATTTGGTGCTGCAAATTGGTTTAACTTAGTTTAATTTGGTGCTGCAAATTGGTTGAACTTACTTTCAATGATAGTTTTCATCTGGGATTATATAAATATTCATGTTTAAGCGTATTTTTAATCATGCGTTTGATCTTTCATTTATTTGAAGATTTTTGTTGATGCTATTTCTTATAGGCCCCAGTGCTTCTAGAGCTTTTGGAGAAAATGAAAAACAATGCCAATCCTTTCTACCCGCAGGTGAATCTTATACTTAACAATATCAATCTTCATCCAAGGCAAATATTTTACACTTTCCATGATTACAGGTGCTACTGGTTGATGGAAATGGAGTACTTCATCCTCGAGGCAAGTGTTTTACCACAAATATGAATTGGAATACGTAGTCTTTGTGAATTGTAGATGGAGAACAAAAGAGCCTTTTGTTTCGATAATGATTTGGGCGTGAACATTTTGTTTGATTTAACTCTTCTGAGCTGGTGAGTAGTTTGACATTATTGTGAACATGGATTTTATAAATTATGTCCTCCCTATTAACATCCTGTTGAACTACAAAATGAATGCAAGGTATATTTGCATATTGATGGGGCATTGTATAAATAACTATATAAAATATGATGTCTGTTGAACCAGAGCATGGAGGCAATCTGTTGCTAATCCCACTGCTTAGTCCTTCGGTAATCATAATGAATTTCCAAGAAATTCAGGAAATTTTTTTTTTCTTGCTTGCTTAGATGTTTGGTTAGTACTAATTTTGCAAAGAGAAAACTTCATGATTATATTTTACTGAGATGATTAATCCTTGTTAAGATTGCAAGTTGTAATTGATGTGAAGCAATCATAGCACCATGGTCCAATAATGAATTGTAGAATGGTTCTAAACTTTACCCCCTTTTCTTTTCCTTAGGTTTTGGCTTAGCTTGTCATTTAGGCGTGCTGGCTAATCTCCCTACTATTGGGGTCGGAAAGAATGTGGGTCCTTGACTCTATTTACACTCTAAAATATGTGCGTGTACATTTAGTATGCCTCTCTCTTTACTATATAGATAAAAGTTTTGTATGTATTGGAATGTTTATCAATTATCATAATGGTCTTTGTATTGCTAGAATACAGAGAATAGGATTACACGTAATAATCATCCAGATCCAGGAACAATCATGATGTGGGCACTATCAGTTCTCAGTTCTCTGGCAATTCAGAGTTCAATTACGTTACCTGCTTTAGTTGTGACACAATGAATTGATTCTTTATGTTGATGCCATCTGTGTAGTCGTTGTAAATTTTATCGTTTGTATCTATCAGCTGCATCATGTGGATGGTATTACACTGTCTAGAGTGAAGGAACTTCTTAAAGCGAGAGAACATCTTGCTGAAGATTTCATTACTTTGACAGGAGATTCGGGACGCATATGGGGAGTGGTAAGAATTGAGACTTTTTTTTTCCCCCTAATGAAACTAGTGAAATCTACAATATAAAGGGTTGCTGAGATTGCTACCCTCTGATACTTTTTAAAGGAGGTTTCATTAAGTTTCAACTATAATTAGCACATTCAGTTAGCAAAAAGAAAATCATTATCATTCTAATTTCTAGGCCTTTCTTATTTTTGATCCCCGGTAGCTTGGTTCCAGTTGATCGATATAGATCCTTAAATCCTTTTCGATGCCATATATTCCATACATGTGAGTAGTTTACTTACTTAGAAGTGAGCTAAATAGCGCTTTTATCAACTCTGAGCTAAGAATTGTTAATGTTCTTAACTTTCTATTTTGTCCATTTTTGCTTCTTTTGCTCTTTCCATTTCCAATTCGAAATGTGCTTATGATCCTTATCATAGTTATTATTGCCTCAAGTTTAAATTTTGATAGATTAGTGCTTTGATGATTAATTCTTCCCTCCCCCCACCCCTCTCTTTCAAGGCAATGAGATCTTCAGGAGGCTCATTGAAGCCAATATTTGTTTCGATTGGTCACCGAATGTCGCTTGATACTGCTGTCGCAATTGTTAAAATGACTTGCAAGTATCGTGTGCCCGAGCCTATCCGCCAGGTGAAATAACTAGATACTCCCTGAAAACTTTGAATGTCTGCTATAGCAATATTAGCCTTTCTACTTCAGGACAAAGTTATTGTCTATTAGCTACTTTAGATTGGAATCCTTTCATGGTTTGATGAGGGAAAATTGGCAAGAATAATTCCACTCCTTTTCTTATTGATCTTTGACCATTACGAACTCAGTCGTTCTACTTTGATTCTTTCTTCTTTGTTAGACACAATGTAGAGGGGTATGATATTCATGAGTTCTAGTTTTCACTCTTATATGAAATGCAGGCTGATATAAGATCAAGAGAGCACCTTCGGAAGCATCGGGTTTGACTAAGTTGTTGCTGGATGATCCAAGCCCGGTAGATTCGCTCTCTTCATTTCACTTGCTAAATGAATAAAATAAATAAATAATAATATCAAGGGATTTATGGTGTGCTTATCCTCCCTACTTACTCTGTCTTTGTAGTTTCATTAGTTATTTTGGATATCCTGTTCTTAATTTTTTGAGTCAGGCTTAAATCTGGTGCCAGTTCAGTTGCTTCCAAAAGCTGTAGATGTAATGTGATGTCCATAGAAAGTCCACCAAATCGAGCCACTTTGGCTAGTAAGAGAAGTTTCTAGCATCCCGAAAACGACACTATATTGGTGCTGGGGACTGGGGACAGGAGATGCAAAAGAAAACGACAAGCAACTTTGCAGCTAGCATTGCTTATGCAAGGATGATTTTGTCGAGGCTTCCCTGATTGAAGCAGTGTAAGTAGTAGTAATAATAATAATAATAATAATAATAATAATAATAATAATAATGAAAATCAGATACTTGTTCATACAACTTTTTGATATGGATGACGTGGAGCTTCAATATATGTTTGTTTATTTATTATGATTTAGATTGAGATAAAAATGGAAGATGTTAAGCAATAGGGAAAAAAAAAAAAATCCTTCTATACTCGTAAGGTATTCTTACAAGCAGTGCGTGTTTATGACTGATCCAAATCATATTAAAATAAAACAATTAGATTTTTTTTTTCCCTTTCTACCAAAGAATTCTCAAAATAATAATATTAATAAATAAATAAATAAATAAATAACGTTTTGTTTCTAGAATTGCTTGACCATAACCTGGATTTTAATCAAATTGAATTGCATAAAAATTAGCAGGGTGATTTAGTCTCCATGAATACATGTATACTATCTACAATCTTTCACTGAAATTCCAAGCCCCAACCCCAAATTAATAATCACAGCATGTGACATTTAACATATCCACTATAAATACCAAATGGAAAATAATAATAATAATAATAATAATAATAATACAAGAAAATCACAAAAGCCTATAATCACAAAATCACAAAGAGAATCACCAACACAAACAGAATCAAACCAACAGGCTTTTCAAGATGTCCAACTCCTGCCACATTTCCTCCTTCATTACTTGAGGAAGAAGGCACTTGGATCATGGTCCTAAATTTGCAGTCTCCAGTTGAGGGGTCTTGGTTGGTGACAACTGAAAGGCCATCTGGGAATTTACAGGCACTCTCAAGCTGGTCATTAATCTGGTAGTAGCTGTTGAATGCATACGAAATGTTCCCGCGAGAATCCAGGTTTCCACAAGAAGTACCATATCCAAGACGTGTGCAATCTCCATTTGCACAAGCATAGCTCACGCTCAGCGCTACTTGTGGATCATCCAGGTTAGCTGATGAAGACAAAACACACCATTGTTGAGCCAGATAACTTACACCGGTCGCGGGTGCTAATGCATTTGAGCTTGTGGTTCCGAGATTCAGCTGGTACTTGGCTGTCCCGTCGAAGTAAAACAGACCCCAATGGCGTTCGAAGTTACCTGGCTGAATGCTTTTGTGATCTTCATCAATAAGGCTAAACAGGTAGACTTCCATGGTGCCTGGTCTCATTGGGGTTCCTGTCCCGGCAGTGAACCGGGTCATGAACCCTTGGTTGAACCGCTGTGCATACTGCAGATTTGCGCTGCGGTCTCCGTCAGTAGGCCAGCCAATCTCACCGACAATAATTGACATGTTTCCATATCCATGTTTCTGTAGAGCCCATACAAGGGTGTCGTGGTTTGCGTCGAACACATTCTGATAGATCCTTCCATTGTCATTTATGGAATTGGAGTTGCCATCAAAGAAGGCAAAATCAACAGGGAAATTGGGATCATTGTGGAGGCTGATGAAGGGGTAGATGTTTACAGTAAAGGGAGCGCCATTGTCGCTCAAGAACTTAATTATTTCGAGCATAAGATCACGGATGTCTGATCGAAAGTCGCCATCTGAAGGTTTGTCGCTCGAGCTGCCATACACATCAGCATTTAGAGGGATAGTGACTTTAACTTGGTTGCCCAAACCAGCTTTCGCTATGGCTGACTGAACGTTTTGAAGAGCGGGAAAAGTTGTCCCAAGGAAGCTGCCATTGTAGGTTGCCAAGAAAGGTTCATTCCCAACTGCAACATACCTTTCAAAAGACATGTAGATATGAATAATTCCTTGCAAAGGACACATGAATAAGAAGTGAACAAGTTCTGAGAGAGAACATCAAGTTCATGCTGAACCTTGTAACTGTCAAAATCACTTATTTACTACTTTCACAATATCTTTATTCAAACTAGATAGTTTCAACTAAGAACTCTTTATGAAACTTTGCAGTTGTTTTGTGCGGTGTAATAAGATCTAATATATGAGTTGCTAAGAGGTTCAAGTACATTTTCAAGCAAAAAAAGAGGTTCAAGTATATTCTGTGAGTCTACGGCAGAAGAAATATGTTCTCTTTTCTCTAGTTTACAATGAAATAGGTCTATGAAGTCCATCAAATATGTTATTAAACTTTAAACGACATACAAAAGTGATTTGTTCCTTAAAAAACAGGTTCTAAGTTCTTAATTTCTCTCTCAAGTATATGGTTTAGGTTCATTTTGTGTGTGATTCTTCTCTGTTTACAAAATCAAATACCATGTCAATCTCAGCAGATGCTCCACTTGTTAAATTTCTTTTATTTCGACAAGAAAGGGAGGGGAAAAAAAAAAAAAAAAAAAAAAAAAAAAGAAAGATAATTCCTTTTCTTTTATGTTCTGAATTCCATGTACTTTTGCCAAAGGAAAAAGAATTTGTATAGAAAAGAAAAATGTTGAGATATGTTACTTTTTCCCCCTAAAAATATGTAGTTTAGGTGGTGATTATTTTAAAGGCGCAACAATCATATCTATCATCCCAACATAAAGAAATATGGAAAGAAATACAAGTACTTGTAAGGTACATCATATCAGAACCACCAAACCAAATGAATACCATATCTTTTCACATTAATTTAATTAAAAGAAAAAAACAAAAACAAAAAAAAAATTCCCTAACCAATCCCAATTCATCGCCACAAAACCAATCAGAGCTGGTCAATTGTCACAGTTTTTTCTAAGGAACAAAGGAAATATCTCATGTAAAATAACGTTAAAGGTAGCTTAACGGAAAATCACACCCGACTCTATCACAAGGTTTAGGAGTTCAAATCCCGACTTCAAATTCAAAAATTCAAAAAAAAAAAAAAATATCAATCATTTTCTTGCAGAATTGCCCATCAGTCTAAAAGAGGATTTTTAGCAGTTCTAGTATTACCTTACACTTACACCACTGGAGACGTGTGAGGACAAGTTTTTGGACACCCAATCCTCAGCTACTTTTTCACTATTAGCCAAACTATTGAGCATGTCGTTTGGGATTCCCACCATGACCTGAATCCCAGAATTCCCAAGAGCTTTCAATATAGTGGAATCAGCATCAAAAAGCTTGACCTTTTGGATCCCATTGTCCTTTAACATCTTCACGACCGTGGCAGCAGGCAAAGGGTGCGTTGACTGTGTCCCCCAGTTGACTCCAATTCCCTCTACTGATTTAACCATAGCTATAAAGAACAGCAAGAAGACAAAAACAAGAAACCCACCATGAAAATTGATGCCTTTCAACAACCCCATGAGCAGAAAACTGTTTGGTTGAGGATAAATCAGTGAAAGAGAAGTGGGTTTTGCGAGTTTTTCTCTGAATTGGGAAGTGAATATACTTAACACCCAAGAAAGATCCAAGCCCAAAAACTTGAAGATCAATTGAGAAAATTACAACACAAACACAAAATATGAAAAAGAACAACAGATATGAAAAAAAGAGACAGAAATTCTTGCCGAGGAAAGAAAAGTTGGGAGGGACAAGTTGTGTTCAAAGATGAGAAACATTTGCCCAAAAAAGGAAAAGTAGATGAGTTGATGAGAACTAAAAAGAAACCACAAATGAGCTAATTGAGCACTATTAGTAAGTAGGATTTGCCACAAAAAAAAAAAAAAAAAAAAGAAGTCAGTAAGTAGATAGATAGATAGAGAGAGAGAGAGAGAGAGATCAACATGCACGGAAAATCATGTCGTTGAATTCTGTGCTGATGATTTAATGACCTTTGGGACATGAAAAGAGACTTGTCATAATTGTTTTTCTTTAGAACCGTTTGACATCGAGTATCCTATGGTTGGGTTTGTCTGACAAGTTAAGAGATAAAATCAAACAGTAAACAAACAATTGTTCTGACTTCTGACACAATTTATGAACAGGAATAACAAAAGATGGAATGTGTCTTTTGTTGGGGCTTTTTGTCCCATGCGTTGTGGGATATTGGATTAGACTCTTCGGCAAGAAACCAGGATAATCTAAACTAAACAAATAATTAAGTTCAGTTAAATTAATGAAATAACACGTATTGAACACCTGTCACGTAAGTTCTAATAATTTAAGCAGATTATCTTTTAAATTTTTAATTTTAATAAATTATTCCTGAATTTAATAAAGTGTTGTTGTGTAGCGTTCCAAATTGCTGACAATTATCAATATTCCGACAAAAATATCCTTATATACGTTAAATAAAACTTGTTTGAAGTGAGAGATTAAAAAAAAATTAAAAAAATAGAGAATTTTCTTTTAGGAGTGTTGAATCTAAATTTTTATTTCTTATTTTTAATAAATATTCTTTTATTAATATAATTATTTAATTAAAAAGATTATAAATTAAAAATAAATAGTAAAATCCTGACTTATAGTCAAGATTACTCTGGAAATTTTGAATGAACAATTAAAATAAGTCATACTATATGCACGTTGTGCTTAAAAAAAAAATCAACATCCTTATTAGTACACTCCGCAAGATGATATAAAGTTGAAGACTCAATTATCACAAATAAGAGTCCATTTAGTTTATTAATTTGAGTTTTTAATTCGAGTTGAGATGTGATTTTATGTGAAAATTTTTTACTATAGTAAAAAAATTAGATGTGATTATTTCAGAGAGTTTTTTACTGTAATAAAACTCAAATTTTAAACTCGAATCAGTGAAATGAACGAGTCATAAATGTTTAAAGTCAACTTACTTAAATTTAAGAGGCAAAAACCTCAAAAACCTAAAATATGTTGAGACGAGCCAATCCTGTGGATATTTCTTATCATGACTTTTGACTTCACAACATGCTTTGCCGGAAAGAAATTGTTCCCCGTTTTTTTTTTTTTTTTTTTTTTAAAAAAAAGAAAGAAAAAAAAAAAGAGAAAGAGCTAGTTATTATTAGCAAGTTATTGCATTTGCCTTCATATATCCATTTGCCCAAAATACCTCTCACAGAATGGATACTGGCTAGTTTGGGTCCTCCTGTCCAGCTCATGACAACTGGGGTGGGCCTGATTGGTGTGGGAATTTCTTCATAATAAAGTTTACCAAAAAGTATTAAACTCCAAAAAAACGATTCCTATTTAACTTAACAACGTAACTAAATCATTGCTTTATGAATTTAAAAAAAGAAAAAAAAAATCATTACTCCGTGAAAATCACGATTACTTATCGAGTGAAATATCAGTATTAATTGAGAGAGTAAACCAACATTCTTGCTTTATTCGTTTCATGACTAAAATATTTGAACCGCTACGGTGAGTAGCTTTTTCTATATAAAAAAATTGGAGAGATTTAGGCCTTCGTTCTGTTTGTTTATTCGAATTTTCAATTCAAACTGAGATGTGATTTTATAAAAAAAATTAAATGTAACTTTTTTATGAGAATTTTTAACTGTAACAAAATTATAATTAAAAACTTAAATTGATAAAATAAATAAGACCTTAAACTCTCAATCTTAATAATCACATAGATAAGTATTACGATGTACACGACCTTTTTTTTTTTCGGGTGGTAAGAATAAATGAACTTGCTATTATACTTACTAAACACAATAAATTAGAAATGCTTCAAAAAAAAATTATATAAATTATAATGCGTAGATATGGATTAACGTCGTTCTCATTGTTTTAATGAAATTGAAGACCATGTGCTTTCTATGGACGTTGTTTGGAGTTGCAACTTGGAACAAAAGCCACCGCCGCTAAATTGGACAACAAAAGCTTTTTCTTTGTTTTTAATGTGACAAAAAAGATAAAATACAAAAGTGATAAGAGTAATGTTATAGATCATTACTACATGTTTTAAACTCATTATAATACATACATACATACATATGAGACTTATAATGTAGTTCTTCACCGCATGCATAGGACGATAAACGCGAGGAAAATAACCGACGGCATTATAAAGGTTTTTTTTTTAATAGCCAGTCTCATATTTCAAAAGCAGAAAGGAGTGCCTATCGAAACAGAAAGGAAAGAAAATAAACCAAATTTTTACACTTATTCAACTCCTTATCTATTATATAGTAGCTTATGCAGTCACTTTTGCAGTCCCATTCCCCTCAAGTTCATTAATTGTGATCTGACCATATTCACCCTTAGGATCCTTTTCCGCCTCATCAAAGTAGTCCTCTCGGGCATTGTCCGCCAACATCAGGGCAACCAACCAGAAGAGCGAGGCATCAAGGGACACGAACGCGCCGCCGCCGAGGAGCCCAGTCTTGGCAGTAGGGCACTCCGTGTTAAGATTGCGGTGGACATTGTGTAAGATGTGGAGTTGCTCTGTGAGTGTAGGCCATAGCAGGAGCGCGGCAGCTAGTCCCGCTGTGAACCTTCGTAGTTCCACCATAACAGACAAAACAACATTAGAAGAGAGGAAAACGGCTAATGTAATACCATCTTAATCAAAATTTAATCTCGTCAACATGAAAAATGTAGCAATTTCAAGTAAGATTACTTGATCAAATCCACCAAATTTAGAAATGCTTATCCTTTTAAGTGGCTTGATGATTGATTTTCATTTGCAAGTATTCCAATTTTCTTGACAAGGAATATATGGCCGCCCGCTTAATGTTGTCAAGTTTAGAATTTCGTTGGTTATGAAGGGAAGTTAACATTATTAAGAAAGAGAATGTGCTTAATTTAAGATGCATAAACTAACTGAACCCTATTAGTGCCTCATCTTAGCACGGAAAAGAACCTCTATAAGACCTATTGAAACTCAAAAATATCAAAAGATACGCTTGAGTTGCTTGCAGATTAAAAATAAAAAATAAAAAATCACATACTTATGAAAAAGAGGAAAGCATACTTACAAAGCGATGTTGAAGAAAACAACAAAACTACCGCTCCTGAACAAAGCAGATTGTGGAACGGACTTTCCTTTGTAGGGATAAAACAATGAAAACAGCCCAGCCACTGTCGATACTAGTAGAAATGCAAAAGACAGATACCCCAAAGCAACTGTTGGATCAGAATGATATTTGCAGATTACTACATCTTTTCCTGTGACTGGGGTTCCAGCTGCTGGCTGTAAGATGTTGAAGCAAAGAATTTTTAGACAGTAGACAAGAATATGAAAATATTAAAATAGAATCGATGTGGTTTTCAAAACTGAACAAACTATAAACAAGTTCTCGACTAGAATTAAGAGCTATTCTGGCTTTATTGCTTGTGTTGTTCAAGGTATATTTCAACAAAATTATTTATACATTATCCAACTGTCCATAAAATCAAAATAGGATATGATTAGCATGATATATAGTTTTTTTAATTTTCTGAAGGAATGTGTTTACACAAACAACTGGACTTTCCGATAAACATCTCAAGAGGTTGTCAGGTCTGAAAATTTTCCCCCAAAAAAAAAAAAAGAAAGCGAACTATTGGATGACAATTCAATTAGTGGATGTTTGGTTGGGGGATTCGTCTCCCGATTCGAATCATGATTCGTGATTCGCTACAGTGATTTCTCTCATAAAAAATACACGTAAATCGAAAATAATTCAAATCATATGATTCGAATTCCTGAACCAAACGGACCCTAATTTCTCCACCAACAAGGAATCGATGAGTTCCATAAATTTTCAATTAGCAGAACAGGACACCAAATTTCGGCCAAATTCTATGGCAAAAATTATCCAAATACGAATCAGATTTATGAGGAAGGGGAAGCAAAATAACAAAGTTCAGATAGTGAAAACTAGAATTACCTTTTTATTTTCCGCAATAACTCCCAGTATGAAGGATAAGATACCAAAAAGGGCAACTATTAATGCCATCTTCTTCACCGTAACAGCCATTTTCCCTGCTCAAAATTGAAGCAAAATATCATACAAAGAGTCCCAGAAAAATATATATCGTAGAAAGAGGAGAAATTCATATTAAACTACTGTACATATTCTTAGCAAATAATAATAAAAAAATGAAAGTACTGTGCAGACTGCAGAGATCAAGGATTACTGTTAAAGAAAAACAAAGCGGTTTTGCACGGAATTCCAGAATCGAACATAGAAACATAAAGGTTCGTTTGGTTCTTAAATTTGAATTCCTGATACAAATCATGATTCATGATCGTTACAATATTTTTTCTTATAAAAATACACGTAAATCAAAAATAATTCAAATCAGAATCTATGAACTAAACGGACCAAAAAATAACAAATTCAACTTTATCAGAATCAAAACCTAATTAGTTACAACTTTTTTTTATAAAAAAAATTGTGGATCTACTCAGTTAATTCCCACAGAATTGGGGGAAAAAAAAAGAATCAGGTTCTCTAAGCCAACAAACAATATAACATCATTACATGACGATCATACACCTTCCGAGAAGAAAAACTGCATGGATTTCACGAAAACATGTTTGATTATACAAATTGAAGAACAAAACCAAACAAGAACGAATATTCGCGAAAAAATTTACACTTTCCTCAAATATGGTTTCATTTTCCATTGAATCAACAGAAAAAAAAAAAAAAAAAAAAAAAAAGAAAGAAAGCAAAGAGAAGAGCATGATTCGAACCTCTCTCTTCGATTCACAAAGCTCCGTCCGGCAGAGAGAGAGAGAGAGAGAGAGCTGAAAGGTGTGTGAGAGAGAAAACGGAAAGGAGTCTGCGCAGAGAAAGTAGAAAAATGGCGAGGCTTTCAAGATTCAAGATTAAATAGTTAGTCAACCTTGTGAATCTCTCCTGAAATTCCGAATGGAATCTTTTTCATTGTTCCTTTTTTTTTTTTTAATTTACTCCTATATACATTTAATTTTTTGATTTTTTTTTTTTTTTTTTTTTTTGCATGGGTACCCTAAGTTTTTTGCTGATGGAAAATCAATCCCTAAACTAAAAATCTTGACAAGTGACCCTTTAATTAGTTCTATTGGTGATTGGCGGTCCAATTGAAAAAGATATCAAGTTTTTTTTACCGTTCTTATGTTCTAAGGAGAGCATTTTGGTCATTTTCCTTCAACTGTGGACTAAAAATAACAAAAAAGTGATTAGGTGATGTTTGGTGGAGGGATTCGTCCCTGATTCGAATCATGGTTCGTGGTTCGCTACAGTATTTTTTCTCACAAAAAATACACGTAAATCAAAAATAATTCTAATCATATGGTTCTAATCCCCCACCCACTGTCGTTCACTCTTTGTCCCCTTCAACTACACCATATGATATGTAGTGACGACAACTTCACCACACCTGGCAAAAGTGAAGTACAAGCTTCTGCACACAATAACCTCATAACGTCGTCGACCCTCCTCCATGCACTAATGAGCACGCACTCTTTGGCGAACTTCACTTATTGATCCCAAACAACAGTGAGATCAGGGTCGTGCAGGGGCCTACAAACACGGCACCACCACGAGTGCGTGGTGCATGTCAAAAGGTCTTTTCAAATTTTGATACAGATTGTAAGTCTCTTATGTGATATTTGATTTATGAGTTTAGAACCATGATTCATTATTATAATTTTTGAAATTTAAATTTTTTGTAAGAGAAAAACACTATAACAAACCAATAACCATAATCTAAAATCAGGCCAGAACCCTCAAAACAAACGAAGTATTAATTGCAAAGCTACACCATCAACTTTTGTAGCAACCCCCTCCCCGGCCAGATATCCACGATGCAATGCCTCTCTACTTCACTAGATCTCGATGTCATGGTTATCGCCAGATTTCAACGTTGTAGCCCCTTCCCTCTTTAGGCTAATTTTGACATCATTGTGCTGTTAAAAATTTATGTTGTTGTTGAATTTGTGTTATTAATTAAAATTTGTTGTCACCAAAACTTTGTAGGTGTTTACTAAATTTATTTCCAAAACTGCTATGAATATTAGAAGTAAAATTTTAAGTGTTTGGTAAATTATTTACAAAATTATTGTGGAGATGTATAATGAATTAAAAAGAAATACTAACAAAATTTAATTTATTATCTAAAATATTTCTAAAAAGTAAAATATTAAGGTATATTCATTTCACCGATTTGAGTTTAAAATTTGAGTTTTGCTATAATAAAAAACTCTCAGAAATAGTCACATTTAACTTTTTTATTACAGTAAAAATTTATCACATAAAGTCACATCTCAACTCGAATTAAAAACTTGAATCAGTAAACTAAACAGATTCTAAATTTCTATTTGATGTTGTTATTTTAAAACATTTTGATAATTGTCAAAAACATTTGAGCAAAACTTAGCAATGTATCTTTATTAGATATTTTCTATTTTTACATAAATATTTAAAAACTATATATTTTTAATTTTGTATAAAAATAAAATGGGTAAGATCAAGAATAAAGTTGTATTATTATGGTTATTTCATAAATTTAGACAATGACAATAACAGTAATTGTGAAAAAAAATTCCAGACAAGTTTTTAAAATCTTTTTTTTGACAATAATTTTTAAAAACTGCTAAACAAAAACATAATTTTCTAAACACCTTGATCTGATAGCTTTTTTAAAAGAAATAAGTTTAAAACAGTATTTGAAAATAATCCCGGGCCCTCCAAATCCAATATAGTTGTTGACGGGCCCTCTCCAAACCCCACTTCACAAAGACATTATTACATCATAGGGAATTAAGAAGGATGAACAAGACCAAAAAACAATCCAAATTCATGCATTTAATTATTGTTTGTCCTTTTGTTATTTTGGTCAAAATGACGACTAGTATTACATTTTAATTTTACAAAAACACAAAATACTTGGTTTTGTATAATCTGATATTTACAAGTACACGTATTCCTAGTATTTTTTGTGAAGTGTGTAGTTTTTAGGAAAATAATTATAGAAAAAAGGTTTATTGGTAGCTTGATATGAGGATTTGTGTCATAATTCGAATCATAGTTCGTGACTCGTTACAGTATTTTATTTCACAAAAAATGGTTATGAATCATAATTCTGAATATATAAATCAAACATCCACTTTGTCGAATCTATGAACTAAAAAGGGGAATTTCGGCGTCGGGTTTTGACACCATCTATACCATCAGATTGCTCTCAACGAGCTAAGTTCGTTGATGTGCCATGCAACCACCACTTTGATCGGAAATTGCGGCAATCGATGACGAAAGTTCTAGAGAGTAATAAAACTTTCAATCATAATATCTCTGCCGTTTGACTTTTGATCGACGTGATTTCTGTTCTTATAGACCCAAAGCAATGAGACAAAGAAAATCTGTCCATTTTTCTCGTACACTTTCCACTAGAGCACCACCATTTGAGGTGGCCGAAGTTGCCACCACCGTCGTCCTTGGAGTTCACATTTCCGGTGGCAGTGAGGGTCATCATTGGTCCACTTCGACTCAAAAAGTGACAAGGAACCTACCCCGACCAGTAATTTTACTGGCAAGAGCGACATCTTAAATTCTCAAGTAAAATATGTGGTGGGCAAAGTTTCTTTCGAATAACACCAATTATCAAAGTTAAAACCTATGCAAATCTAATTATTTGATTAATCAAGTTTACTCATTATCTATAACACCCTCTTATAGACGTCACAAAATTCGTTACTTACATCATTAACTTAAATAGAATTTATGGAAATATAAAGATAAATTCAAACACATATCCCAGTAAAACTGTGATTTGTTTTTCCTTATCACCTATATATAACGCCCCCTTGACGGGATGTCACATAATCAAAAAAGAATATAGGATATTCAGTCATTACTCATTATCGAAAAAGAACACAAAATCTTCGCAGTCATTCTTCTCAAAATATTATATCTTCATCGCCATTTAACCAAAAGAAGTGAACATACGTTCAATGATTGGCTCGTTTAGTTCGTTGATTCGAGTTTTTAATTTGAGTTGAGATGTGATTTTATGTGAGAGCTTTTTACTGTAGTAAAAAAGTTAGATGTGACTGATTGTGAGAGTTTTTTTACTGTAGCAAAACTCGAATTCTAAACTCGAATCAGTGAAATAAACAGGGCCTTAGTTTGTTTGTTTTTTTTTTTTTTTTTTGGTTTCAATCATCATTTGGGTTACTTTTGATATTGTTTGATGGTGTGGTGTTTATTAGGGATGATTCTCCGGCAGTGAAGTGTTTTAGTGCTAGTTTGTTTTATGTGTTTAACTAATGATATTAATTTTACTATAATATTTTTTTCTCATAAAAAATTTAAAATTTAAATATTAAAATTAAGAATCACTAATTTAAACGTATAAATCAAACGGGTTCTTAGTCCGCTGGCGGAGAAAGGAAAAAAGAATCATAATTCTTTTAATAGATTATAATTTAGTGCGAGAGCAAGAACATGTAGACCCACATTGGAATTTAATAATAACCTTTGAATTGATCCCACTAACATGATGATTTAGTTCATCTATGACTTTATTTATTTTATGATTCAAATCATATTATTATAGTATTTTTTTAATAAAAATTTAAATTTATTTTTTATAATAATTTGCTCTCACATACACAACTAAAATCATGACTTGAATCATACAAATCAACATAACTTAAAAAATTTTCTAAATTTTTTTTACGAATACTAATATAATCTTGGACCTGTTCAGTTCGTTGATTTGAGTTTTTAATTTGAGTTGAGATGTGATTTTATGTGAAAATTTTTTATTATAGTAAAAAGTTAGATGTAACTGTTTCTGAGAGCTTTTTACTATAATAAAACTCGAATTTTAAACTCAAATTAATAAAATAAATGAGACCTCAATATTTATATTTTTATTAGTGTCAACAATTTCTGTACGATACTTTTCTATGGGTTTTGCTTTGGCAGTGAAACTATTAGACCATGGGATCCAACCAGTTAGTACTGCATATCCAGTTTTTTTGCTTGAAAGTCTTCCCTATACCAAAAGTCGTATCCTATTACTGCCCTTTTTCCACGAATCATGCCAAAGTTGAATTCAACCATTCACACATATACTTTCATTAATTCTATTTAAATTGTATCCACACAAAAAAAAATATATTTAAATTGAAAAAAAATATTTATTTTTGATTTTACATTGAAAAAAATACTTTCATTATATTTACTAATTGGAAAAAAAGAAATCACAACTCAAACCTCGAAAAAGAACTTTTGGAGGGCCTTTTCACACAAAAGCATTTATCGTAATTTTTAGCCAGAAAAAAAAAAAACCAACCTTAATTGTAATAAAACAAATTTGTAATCAAAAGACAAACAAACAAATTCAAGCAAAAAAACAAACGAACGAACAAAAATTAAACCGTGCCGTGTAAGACGAATGCGAAAATGACGAGCTTGTAATAATATATAGTGATACTTTGATAGTTTTAATGCTTGGTGAAGTGGGGGCTAAATAACGATCTTTTTTTTATTTTTGAATAATAACGATGTTGCTGTTGTTCGATAGAATCGAGGCCTTGAGTTTGACCTTATTCATTTAGGCGCATTTAGGATCTTCATGGACTAGTTTTTTTTTTTTTTTTTTTAATTCAACATTTTAAATAGGGTAAAAAGAAAAACCAATAAGAAGAGTGAGAAGAGTAGGGATAGAATGAGATAAAGATTTCAAATTCATCACAATGTCTGGATTTTAATCTCTTAAATATGAAAAGAAAATCAACGAATAAAATGTATATAAAAGACAATTAAAAAAAGAGATAATTACGTGGCATGTCAAAATTTTATACCCTGAGTTGAAATTTAGTAAAATTTTTTAGTGTAAATTTTGCACTATTGCCCCTCAAATTATTCATTTTTTTTTTACGTAATATATTCTAAACTTTTAATTTTGACAAACCTCAAATTATTCATTTTTTTTTTTTTCGTAATATATTCTAAAAATTTAAAATTTGACAAATTACATTTTAAATATTAAAACTCAAATTGCAATTGAAACATTAGAACAGTTGCAATTGAGGTCCATTAATTAAAGACTGTTATCAAATTAACGATTTAAGACATGAGATTCACATGTGAAAGTCAAAGATCCTCATTTTTCTAATTATATTATGTGTAAATATTGTGTTTTAGACTGTCAATTTGATAATGCAATTTGCTATTGGACTTAAATTGCATCTAACTCTAGATTGTACGGTGCAATTTGTCCAAATTGATACTTTGGAGTGCATTATAAAATCCAAATAGTTTGAGGACTACAGTGCAATTTACTCTTTTTTTTTTTTTTATTTTAAAACAAACATTTTTAACTGCTTTCCGGGATTAGCCAATTAGGCAAGAAAATCAGGGCTGGGGTTTGGGAATTATCGCTTTCCTTCTTCCCGCTGATTCTGCGATCAAAAGAGGGCTAGGGTTTATAATTATTAATTATCCATCAATTTGTTTTCCGATCTTCCTCTTCTGCGGTCAAAAGATTACAAAGAAGACGACGAAGAAGCAGTTCTCGAGAGATTCGGAGTAGCAGAGAAGAGTTTGATTTGGGAGAAAAATGGGGGAGAGAAAGGTGTTGAACAAGTACTACCCGCCGGACTTCGACCCTTCGAAGCTTCCGAGGGTTCGGAGGCCGAAGAACCAGCAGATTAAGGTCCGAATGATGCTTCCCATGAGCATCCGCTGCAACACCTGTGGCAATTACATCTACAAGGGCACCAAGTTCAATTCTCGCAAGGAAGACGTCATTGGCGAGGTTATGATTTTTTTTTTTCTTTCTTTCTTTTGTGTGAAAACTTGCGCTTTTTGTTTGGATTCTTGTTTTCTCTCGTTGAGACATTGACGCGTAATGTGAATTGATGGGAAAAGGGAATTAAAGAGTTTGATTTGATGGGATAGTTTGAATTTTGAATTAAATCGGAATATTAGTTGTTATGGAAGAGGAGTTGGAGGAAGTGTTAGCTCTGATATTTTGCCTGGATTTCTGTTTCATTTGTTTTTATATTTGTAGATGTTTATTGTTTTTGACATCTTTATTTGGGCATGGTGATACCTGAAAGTATTTCCTTTTGGAATGGAATAATGAGCTGTAAATAGTTCCTTTCTTTCTGCGATGAAAATTTTAGATGATGCTGGCTTTGAATCTGGTTTATTGTTCTTTATTATTATTATTATTATTATTATTTTCTAGATGTTTATATTTTTTGGCATATATCTTTGGGCATATACCTGAAAGCATTTCCTTTTTGCGTGGAATAGTGGGCTGTAAATAGTTATTTTCTTTCTGAAAGTGAAACTTTGGAGAATGCCAGGCTCAACATTTTTCCTGAATTTTTATGATTTTGTAGGCGTTTATTTTTGGTGTATTTCTTTGTAAGTGATGGTGCCCAGTGAGAAGTTACTAACTTCTGTAATTTTGCAGACTTATTTGGGTATCCAAATATTTAGGTTCTACTTTAAGTGCACAAAATGCTCAGCGGAGCTCGCAATGAAGACAGACCCGCAAAATTCTGATTACGTTGTTGAGTCGGGTGCAACACGGAATTTTGAACCTTGGCGTAATGAGGATGAGGTATAATTCTTTCCATTCTGTAGAGGCGACTATATTTTTAAAGCTTTTTTCGTTTTTTTAGAAGCTGCTAATGGAGACGGTTTTGTTTATTTGAGTTTGGTAATGAATAAATTTCCCTTTTTCAGGAAGTAGAGAAGGAGAAACGGAAAAGGGAAGAAGAAGAGATGGGGGACGCAATGAGATCTTTGGAGAACAGAACCTTGGATTCTAAAAGAGAGATGGACATCTTGGCGGCTTTAGATGAGATGAAATCCATGAAGGTACGTGCAATCCGTATGTCTTATGTACTGAGGCTTTTGGATTTGATGGTTTCAGTTATAAAGGCTTTCAAAAGTTTAGAATGTGTTGTAAAATTGCATTATAAACATGGTGCATATGATCATGACATTGATTCCTTTTTCACGAACCTAAGTCATGGTCCATTCTTTGTTCATCTACACCGATGTTTGTTTCGTAGGTATATCCTTGACCTTTTTTTTTTTTTTTTTTTTTTTCAGTCGAGACATGCAGCTGTTAGTGTGGATGCAATGCTAGAGGCCTTGGAGCACACTACTGCTCAAAAGGTACGATGGATTTTCTTGTGATACAGTAGTGGTAATTTTGTTACGTGCATTGACTTTTGTATTCAATTTGCTTTGGTATGTATTAACTCTGAGGTGCTGGTTAATATGATGGCAGGAGAAGAAATTGGAGGAGGAGGACGAAGCCCTAATAAGATCAATCGTTTTCCATGTCAGTATTTATCTCGGTTTTATGTTTTTTTGTCCAAGTTCTTCTTTCTTTTTTTTTTTTTTTTTTTTCTCCCTTGTGTGGTGAGCTTGTTTTACAATGTGTATATATATATAGATATATATAGATATATATATATATATATATTGAAGCCCTAATAAGATCAATCGTTTTCCATGTTAGTATTTATCTTGGTTGTGTTTTTTTGTCCAAGTTCTTTCTTCTTTCTTTTTTTTTTTTTTTTTCTCTCCCTTGTGTGGTGAGCTTGTTTTATAATGTGTGTGTGTGTGTATTTTTTTTGGGTTCTTATGCAGAGTTCAAAAGATTATGTCCGTCGGATTGATGATGAAGATCTCAATGATGATGGTGATCTGATACATCTTCCAAGTAGCAATGGTGAAACTTCCAGTAGCAGTCTGAAGGTATTACAGTGCTTTTTACTGGTTACAGATTTCCTTTCTGACCAAACACTGTATAGCAATGTTCCAAATCTTCTTTTCCCTGATGAAATCGGGGAGATATGGGGATACAAACATGTCAACACATTTCGAAGGGGCAACCCAACTCAACGGAAACACTTGTTTAACCCTCATCCGTACTTGAAGCAAAACAAGATGAACCAAGCTAAAGGGGTTAAAACTTCTATATTTGAAATATTCAACCTGTATAGCAGGGAGAGTTGTAGTTATCTATGTTTTATTCGGAAAAGACTGAATTTACTTATGTTTGTCCACACATTTGAAATGCAGAAGCAAAAGGTTTCCCCAGAGCCTCCTAGTAACCCAACCGATTTCTTGACAAGCACCAGTACTTCTGATAGCTCCATCAATAAAGGTAGGATTTATGTTTCCCCCTTATTTGTTGATGTATTGCAAGGGCATCCTTTTACAAGTTTAGGAAGTAAAATTTCTTCTTTTAGTAATGAAAATTGTTCTCGTGGAAGCATAAAATCCGCTATTTTTTTTTTTAAACTAGAAAAGCTGCTACAATCTGAAATTATAGTTGTCTTTCTTCTCCCTTGATAAGCTATTGTAGTTGCCTCTTGTGTGTTGGTCTCTGCAAATAGACCGTGTTCTTTCCCCTTTCATAAACCTAGAACATTTTGTAGGATTGCTGACTTGTTTTTTGTTTTGGTTGTTTTCAGGAAAGCCAAGCGATTCTGGAGCTCAAAATAAATCCGTTTTGAAGACTTCAACAGGCATGGTTTCTGTTATTATGAAACCAATTGCAGCTTCCAATTCTAACAAAACAGGAAAACTGGACGATAATAATATTCAAAACGGCCACAGCGATAAAAGTCTTGCAAAAGCGGAGGAGAAAAGGGAGGATAATATCAATAGTAGTAGCAACGTACTCCAGTCGTTGTGCCAAAACTATGACGACAGTGATGACGACGAAGAATAAGGGTCATCTCGGATTATTTTCCCCTTTTTCCTGCAAGATGTTTTCCATTTCCATGCAAATGGAGATAATTTCCTGAGTTTTCGTTCTTGGTTATCTTGGTTTGTCATCAGATTTTTGTAAGAATCTGGTCTTCAACTACCATATCAGGCGGTTAATTTGTTTGGCCAAAACTTGCACTTCATGAATTGTGTATCTGTACAGATAACATGTGTACAAAGTTGGCGTTTCTGTTTGGCAGACCAATGCTTCATGACGCATGAACTTTGATGATCTGCATAATTTCATGGATTCTTAATTCCTAACTAGTTATTTTTTCTAATTACCAAAAAGAAATTTGGGAAAAAAAAACTGTTCTTTTTCTCATTCTTTGAAGCAGCTAAATCATGAAAATTCCTACAAAGTCTTCGTACAGCAGTGTTTTGGTTCCGTATTAAGCTTATGTGATTTTTTTTTTCTTGTCTTAGTTAATCACGTGATTGACTTTGTGAGCTTTCTGCAATGAACGCTATAAAGAAATTAGGGGTTATTTTTTTGCAACGAAATTTAAAACAAATTTGAATTTAAATTATAATTTTATTTAAGTTCATGTTCTTTTATAAAATTTGAGTTTGAACTCGAGTTTGAACTCAAGTTTGAATTAGACTTTAGAGCTAAACTCGAGTTTAAGTTTTTCTCTTTAACTCGAGTTCACACATCCGAACTCAAGTTAATAAACAATATTTTTTCTATTTTTAAAAATGTTATAATTTTTTTATTTTAATTCTGATTGAGATGATTTTTTTCTATGCATTTATAACGAAAAAATGAATAAAATCTCATTCATATGTTCTATTAAAATTTTTTATCACTATTGAATTTTTATTAAAATATTATTTAAATAAAAATTTAAATTTTCACCCACCTAAATACAAACTCAAAAAAATTTTTTTTAATTTAAATTATAATTTAAATGTACATATTTAAACATAAACTTAAATTATAATTATAATTTAAATTATAATTCAAATTTAATTCAAGATCACCTCTTAAATTATCCTAACTTAAATGTAAAAGAACAACGCCGGTCTTTTCCTACAAAAGAGAAAAAGTAACCCGTGGGGGAATTGAACCCGACGTGAATCGAACACGCAACCTTCTGATCTGGAGTCAGACGCGCTACCATTGCGCCACGGATCCGGTTGTAAAGTTTCCTAGCAGAAAAAAATAAATGAACTTTAACTTGTTTGATCTGCTCATTTCCTAATTTGTTCTTTTTTCCCCACCAATTCCTAAAGCCAATTTACGTTTTTAAAAAAAACTTATTTACGTTAGTTTTTTCTTAGCAGTTTTTCTTTTTCAGTTAAAACAAGAAATTTTGGGAGGATTTCAAGCAAAGAAAAAATAAATAAATTTTGGGAGGAAAAAAAAACGGTTGACTCTCTCTCCTCATTTTTGTGCAACTCAAGTGTGCATCAACTTATGCAATTAAAGTAAATGGTGGAAATTGAAGGGAAAAAAAGATTCCACTTATCAATAATTATATTATATGACTATTTGTGACTACAGCCTTAGATTCCCAGATTCCACTTATCATGTATGTATTTATTCCTCCCATATTTTAAGCGGGGTTTTTTTTTTTATAATCTTAATAAATATCTCTTAAAAAATATGAGTTAAAATTTTTATTTTTTATTATTGATTGATAATATTTTTAGTTAAATAACTACACTAATAAAAAAATATTTATAAAAAATAAAAGATAAAAGTTAGACTCGTATATTCTTAAGAATAAACTCTTGCAATTTTTTTTTTTTAACTTTTTAATCAAACATTAAAGCTTTTGGGCATGCCATTATATGATGTACGTATGGACCATCATCCTCTATTCAAAGCTCTTATGTTCTGTTTTGGTGCTTCTGCCGTTTGTGGTTATGTCGCTAGGTTTTGGAATGCTTTTTTATTGGGTAATCTTAATAAAAACTATTTTAAAAGTGTATGAGTTAAAATTTTTATCTTTTATTTTTTATTTATAACTTTTTTAGTTAAATATTTACATTAATAATTTTTTTTTATCAAAACTAAAGAATAAATATCTAAATTCATGTACTTTTAAGAATAAATTTTTTATTTTTTCCTTTTTCTTCATTTAACAAAAACAAAAATGTCATTGTGCTTGTGTGACTGTGTCACGGGCCACGGCTTTCACACTAGCCTGTTTATTTCGCATATTTGAACCATAGTTCAATTTTTTTTTTTTTTTTTTTTTTTTTTCCTTTAACAAAAGTCCGAGTTTAGAACCAAATGAAAATAGGCCACGTTGGTGGGCTAAAATGAAAAGGAACAAAAGATAGATGAGGGCCAAAGCAAAATATACCAAAACTAGCAAAAACGAAAAAGCAAAAAATACCAAGCAACAACGAGCCACCTAGAATGTAGTATTAATTTTTCTTCATAACGATTGGTTAAGAATATTTTTAACCGAACCTAATTTCACATATTCTATTCTGAAAAAAAAAAAAAAAAAAAAGTTTGACTTCTATTTGCCAAGGAGAAGAAAGAAAGTTATTAAAGTTTTATTTATTTTACCAATTTAAGTTTTTAATTTTAAATTTTTAAAGTTAAAAGTTTTCAGAAAATGTTACATCTAATTTTTTTAATACAATTACAAACTCTAAAAAAATATTACATCTTAACTCGAATTAAAACTCGAATTCGTGAAATGAACGAGACCCAAATAACCTAGCGGCTAGAGCAATTGGCAAAATACAATTTAAAGAGTAGTGTTATTAAACAATTACAGAAGTTAAATTAAGACTAAAATCATAGCTGTTAAGGAAAAAAAAAAAAAAAAAAAAAAAAGGTCAGTTTTTTTAGGACAAAAATAAATCACAGTTGTTATTAGGTCATATGGAATATTTTACTTATCACACCTACAAATGACTGAGATTTGACGAAATGGGTTGTCTCCACGTGTGCAGAAAAAAAAAAAATCAATGCTTGGAAATACAGTCATAAGAAAAGATTTAAAAATAGTAAATATTTACCCTTAAATAAAACAATAGTAAATTTTTATAAACAACAACTTAAAAAAAGGGACTGACAGCCAATCCCCAGCGTCATATATCCATTTTAGGAAAATTGTAATAGCAGTTTGAATCTGTCCAAGCAACATGTCCAAATTCTTTTAGCCATTAAAACCTATAAATTATTACCACTTTTTTTGTTGTTGTTAATACTGTAAATTATTACTAATTACCACTTCTTTCTCTATTCTATTTATAATCACCGGCTCTTTGTAATTTTGCAGTGTCATCTGCAGAGTTACAAGGTATCAATTATTTTTCAAATTTCCTGTCCTCTCTCAATTTGTTTTAATTCCGTTGTATTTTTTTTTTTTTTCTTGTTATGTTATGTTATGTTACGGGCATTGTTCTTTCTGAATCCTTTTTTTACCATCCCAAATTACATTGCTTTTTAACCTGAATTTTTGTTTCATTATCCTTTTTTGACCATCTCAAATTACATTGCTTTTCAACCTGAATTTTTGTTTCATTTCTTTCTCTTTTATTATCTATAATAATTTATGTTTTTTTTTCCCTATCATAATATATACGTCAATTGAATTGCAGGGGTTGAGATTGATAGCTTTTTATTTCAAGCACCATGGCCTTCACCGCGATACAGATGGCTCTCTTTGTTACCATCCTCGGTTTTATATCATTCATTTTTGGAATTCTCGCTGAAAATAAAAAGGTATATAAAAGGATATTTTATGATAAACCATGATGATAAAACGCCTAATCACATTAGAATTATCAATCATATCATATCATGATCTGATTGTTCATAATTGTGTCCTAATAATTCTCTAAGAAAATTTGAGTCTGCAAGCGAAAATGTACCAATTGTCACATTCTTTTTTTTTTCCTTCTTCTAAATGGTTTATTATAGAATGATTTTTAATCACTAATAATGGTTATTTCTTTGTCTATTTGTTCCTTTTTTTTTGGGGATTTTTACAGCTTCAATCAGGAACCCCAATTGAAGGAAAAGATGTAGTTATATGTAGTTATCCTTCAAATCCTTTTGTGGCTTTGGGATATCTCTCCTTTGCCTTTCTTATTGCCTCCACCGTGGTCGGTTATCTTTCATTGTTTTACCCTTACAAAGGAAAGTCAATTCCTCAATCAATCCTCTTCAAGAACACATCATTTCTTGTATTCTTCAACATTGCTCTGTAAGTACATTTCCTGCTATTCCTACTTTTATTCCCTTTTATTAAGAAATTGTTTTTGAAAGCAATTTTTCTAAAAAAAAAAAAATGGGAGAAGTCAATTAGCCGATAATAATAGTAATTGTTGGAGTTATTAGAGCCACTGTATTACAATCAACTAATCAAGGGATTAAGAATTTGCTCTTGGTTAGATTATCTCACAAATATGTTGTACTAGAAAGTATCTTTTAAAATCATTTTTTTAAAATAAAATACTGTAAAAGTGATAGGTATGGAATCCAACCACTTTTTACAATGCTTTAAGAAGCTCATTAGATGTTCTCAAATAACAAAATAAAAATTCTATAAGAAGCACAGCAATATAAAACGGGTCCTACATCGATTTCAGGGTTTGTTTGATAACCCATGACCTCTAGGCTTTAATGTCCAGGCCATAGTTAGCCAATCTATTCTCTTAAAGATCAAAAACTATATATTTATTTTTATTTAGGTACATTTTACAAAGACAGACCTTGGAATTGCATTATTGCTTCTATAGCTAAGCTTGTGACTACAGCATTAGGAGCCAAAAATTGGCTTATTACTAATTAAAACTTGTGCTGGTGAAGATCATTGCTTTTTTACCCTTAATCGTAAAAGCCGGAATAGCAATTTTTGTGAGAGAGCATTGGCACACACAGCAAATGTCACAGTTCATACGACCCATCCACTCTCACATTCGTACGACGAGTCGTAATACAAATCTTTATTTGATTGAGAATTGTATAATAATTTTTGTTTTTGTCACTCTAGGTTCACAGCTGGGTTAGGGGCAGCACTAACACTGTGGCCAACATTTGATGAGCAACATCACCAGAAGAACAAAGTTTATCCCAGTTCCACCTCAGAGTGCCCTACTGCAAAGACAGGTCTTTTGGGTGGTGCTGCTTTTGTGTCCCTTGATTCCTCACTCTTCTGGCTTGTTGCCCTTATGCTTGCAAGCAATGTGAGAGATGACTATTTTGGTGACACAGAAAATGAGTATGACCCACATGTGAGCCAAGGCAGCCAGGTCACAACAGGTCCCTAGCACATAAGGGTCCATGGTTGTGATGTGGTCTTGATTTGTCCTTAAGATAAGATGACTCTTTGTTAAGATGGTCACCACATTTTACTTGGCTTAGATTTTAATATGGTTGGTAAATAGTTTTGAATTAGAAAGCTTTTAATGGGATTTGATGTGAATTAGTTTTTAATGTTTATTATTAGTAGTAAATTTATATACACCTCTCTCTCTCTCTCTTATATATTTTTTATATAAGAGCTTTTTATGATATGTCATCCCTTTTGATAATGTATGTTTATGAATGTATCGATTAAAATCACGTTAAAACAAAAAAAATATGCAAAACTGAGAGAGCATGATGTAAATTTTCAAATGGAACCTTATTAATGCCTCACATTGTTTGGTCTATTGGCACCGAGGGTTTGAGTGAGATAAGGTTTGGGAGAGATTGTGCATTCAATTCCGTTTAGTATCAAAAAAAAAAAAAAAAAAAATTACAACCTCGTAGCTGGGATATTGTTTCTAAATTTGTAATTGTTTCTTTACCTATGGTCAAAACTTAAGAAGTGAAAGTGCTCCCAATAAAATCATATGTAACAAAAGTTTTGGTTAAAAATGGTTTGTGCTGGTTTAGGAGTTCTTAGCTGGGATATTATTTCTAAATTTGTAATTGAAGGAAATAAATAGAATGAGAGAAAAGAGAAATTGCCTAGGCCACCTTATTTATCACCTATATTTGTGATGATTTGTGCGGCAAGGCAACCTCAAAGTCAAAGGTTTGCCATATATAATTGGGTTTTGGATTTCAAAAAAAAAAAAAAAAAAAAAAAAAAGCCAGCCTAGCCACGATAACTTGAGCAGAACATCTTATACCTGATTTAGAAGGCAATAAATCTTTTCAGCATTGAAGGAAAGTGTCGCCCAGGGCTGGTTGTGTTGGAAGATGCTGCAAGTTATTGTGGCTAGGCTGGCATTGAAGGAAAGTGTCGCCCAGGGCTGGTTGTGTTGGAAGATGCTGCAAGTTGGCTTGAGAAATTTCAGGCTTCTAAGCGTCTTCGGAGCTCGGATGTGCCTCGCCCTTTGCCGGTAAGGCACAAATTTCAGGCTTTGTGCTCGGGGCCTTTGCGAAGAAAATTCCTGGGAAATTTGGAGTCTTGGCTGCGGAATGTTTAGCACTACGAGAAGGGCTTCTTTTTGCAATGGACTGCGGCCTCCGCATTTCTTTGGTTGAAAGTGACTCCTCTTCAGTTCTTAAACATGTTGACGATCCAGCTTTTCTAACGGCAGAAAAGAGCCTATTTTGGCAGATTTTAGAATTAATTTTAAAATAATTTTATTTTTAATAAAAAATAAAAATGATATTACTTTAAACTTAATTTTAAAATTATGTTTGGTTAATTTTTTAAAAGATTATTTATTAAATAAGCGTAGTTTTATTTTTTATTTTTTATTTTTTTAAAATACATAAAAATCATTCTAAAAAACGATTCCTAGACTTCTGCTCTCGGAAGTTGGCAGTGGTTCTTGCAAAACTATGGGGTTGTTCTTTTTTTGAAACTGTTTTTGAGTTGAATTTGAGTTATAACTTGAGTTGAAGTTAAAACTTTTTAAAATAAATGTAAAATTGAATAAAGTTGAAACTTAAAAAACGTGAACTCCGTTAAAACTTGATTGTTTTTTTTTTTTTTTTGGACAAAAGAACATACTCTATGTTCCACGAATGTGTAATATGCCTGCCCACGCACTCATACGCTTCGCTCTTTACTTAGATGATTGTTATTGGCTTGAGGAATATCCTCCTTGTATTACAAACATTGTAATAAGTGCCAAAATAGATTTCAAGTAATTTTAGACGCGTTAAGAATTTATTTTAAAATAATTTTATTTATTATATAAAAATAAAAATAAAAATAAAAATGTTTTTAATTTTAAACATAAATTATTTTTAAAAATGCGTTTGATAATTTTATTAAGAGATTATTTTCAGTGTAAAAAAATTTATTAATGTATCTCTTTGTTTATGCTTGAGAGATGAGAAAATGAAAATAAAAAATAAAAAACGACTAAAAGTTATTTTTCTTTCCCATTTCACACTAAACTAAAAAATCGTTTTCATTTCCATTTTTTATCTTTATTGAGCCAAACACTGTTTTAAAAATGTTTTTATTTTTATTTTTCTCAAAAAACGTGAAAAATAAAAATGAGATTAATTCTAAACACAACATCACGCCAATTTTTAAAAAAAGAAAAACTGGAACTAGCAATTGGGTAGCTTGAAAACAGAAAGGTATTCATTATATATGATAATATATGGTGTAACGCAAATTCTTGATATTCTATTCTATCAGAAAAAAAAAAAAAAAAAGGTAAGTTGTTTATATTTTGAAGTTTGAACTTTCTTAGGAAATAATCGGAAATCATCATCATCATCTTCTTCCTCTTCTTCTTCTTCTTTTTTTTCTTTTTTTTTAATAACAAAAAGATGTGTAAATATCTCGAAAGGGAATTGCAAATTCTTTCACAAACTCTTAGCATTGGAGTATAATAAAAAATTCTTATCAGTTACAATGCGTTTTTAATTTGATATCACATGGGAATTAAACACACAGGAATTTTCCTTATAAAAATACGAAATTTTGGTAGTACAAAGTTAGAGATGGCATACCATTTTGTGCTAACAAAATAATTTTGATATATTTGCTTAATTTAAGTTAAAAAAAGATGAAGAAAAATGAAAAATAAAAGCAAGTATGAGATTTAGGACTTTTTTTTTTTTTTTTGAGATTCAACAGATTTGAGACTTCGGGGGAGACGTTTTATAAAAAATCTCGGGGTCCGTTTAGTTATGCGTTTAAACCAGCGATTTTTAATTTTAATATTTAAAATTTAAATTTTTTATAAGAAAAAAATATTATAATAAAATTAAAAAATTATGAATTTAAACACAGCAAACAAATGAGCCATGAATAGCTCATGTGGATCCACCCACCCCATGCTCTGCGTCGTCTAATATTCAAAATTACGATATCATTACACCGTATTCACTTTAAAATTTCAACAAATTATTGAGCTGTTATTTTAATTTTGTAAAACACAAATATTGCATGGATAAACTCAAACACTTGATTTTTTTTTTTTTAAGATAATGCTATACTATCACCTGAAATTTATTCAAGAAATCACTCGTCTTTGAAATAAAAGAAAAAAAATCACCACTCACCACTCATCCATTCCTATCTAATATACTAAGGCCTCGTTCACTTCGGCTTAAATAAAATAAAAAAAAAGCTCACCACTCACCAACTCATCCATTCCTATCTAATATACTAAATTAAATTACTAATATCAAAATTGAAATAATTCGTGGCTTTATATATATATATGCACAAACACATACATTATCAATTAGTATGATACAAACAAATTCGGCTAATTATATATATATATATAATTAATTACGGTTAGTCCCTTAATAAACTGCTGATAAATTTTTTATTTTTAATTGTTAAATATGTATTAAATTTTTTTTTTTTTTTTTTTTTTGCATATCTTTTTATTTAAAGTTATTTAACGCTCAAAAACGTGTAGAAGGACCCACAAACTTATTCACGTGTAATTCTTATATTAAAAAGATAAAAAAAAAAAAAAATCATATTCACGTGCATTAGGTGGAAATAATTATATATTAGTAACTAAAAACATGAAGTAGGTATAACAATCTGAGTTTGATTCGGAATCTTGAAAGTCTTTATTAAAGAGTCTTTTATTATTAACTCCTTCTGGGCTCCGAAGCTTAAAAAAAAAAAAAAAAAAACACACACTTTTTTTTTGTCTTCAGAATCTCTCTCTTTCTCAAGTCTCACCATCCAGTTCTTCGTCAAAGAGAAAGGTTCTGATATAATTCTTTGACAATAATATTTTGCGCAGAAAAAGGATTTTCCGGATCACTTTTTTCTTATTATTTTTATTTTGTTGGTATAGAGTTGAATTCTGTTTTCCGTGCGTCCTTTTTTTTTTTTTTTACCATGAAATCATAAACCTTTCGTCTTAAAACAAGAATTGAGATGACATTGATTTTGTTACCACATTCTTCTGGAATTCATGCCAAACTTTTTTTTTTCCTTTTCTGTTTTAACAAAGATTTAAAATGTATGGATTTTCTTTTTATGAGAAATTTATTTTTTATGTGTATATATATAATATTATTACTTGATGTTTCGATTGCAGAGACAATGGCTGTTACTGTGAAGAAAATGGCTTTGATAGTGACCTTTTTGGGTGTTTTGTCCTTTGTATTTGGAGTGATTGCTGAAAATAAGAAGGTAATTAATTATACTTTATACGCTCTATTATTTTTTTATTTTTTATTTATTTATTTTTTATTTTTTAACTCGGGTACTGGGGAGTTCGAACTTTTTGTATTTTGTGGATTTACAGTTACGTTATGCCCGTAACCGCCTCACTTTTTCTTTTTCTATTCATATTTGATGGTTATTATTATTATTATTATTTTTTTTCCAAAAGTTGTTAAGCTATAGAAATATTCACTAATTAATGTGATTAGTTTTGCTTTAATCTGAGTTATTAGAATCGGATTAGTAATCTAGTCCTTTCAGAACAAATACCAAAAATTGTGTGATGTATGAAACTGCTTGTGATTATCCTAATTTGCGTGAATAAATAATATGGTTATATGCTTCATCCAAATTTGTCATCCAAGGGTTCACATTCTTTTTTCTTTTTTTTTAAAAAAAATTTTGCATCTATAATTTTTCCAACACAAAAAAAAAAAAAAAAAAAAAACACACACACACACACACTGTTTCATTCTTTCTGTTTGTTGCACATTTAAAGTTTTTTGTTCTATCCTCTTGGCAGCCTGCATCCGCGACCTCTGTCGTCGGAAAAAATGTCGTTATCTGCAAATACCAATCCGATATGACGGTCATTTTAGGTTATTTGTCCGTCGGATTTCTTGCTGCGTCTTCATTTATTGGGTTGCTCTCATTGTTTTATCCCTACAAAGGAAAGTGTGTCCCTGGAGGGGCTTTCTTCCGGAGCTCTAACTTTGTTGTGTTCTTCAACATTGCTTTGTAAGTATTATTTCCTCTTTATCATATAAATATTTCCTTTCTTTCAACTTTCGATTAGTTAACCAGAGGTTCCGTTGAGGTTATTTTCCTTGTAAAAATGAGGCAACAAAAGTGTTGAATTGGTTAATGGACAAGTCATTTAAAATTAGAAGAATTTTCTTCTTATAAAAAATGTCATATTTTTCATAGCCAGTAACTTTTAAGACCCTGCATGAGAAATCCTCTTTGGTAATAGAAGAGACCATTGAAATTTGATATCAAAAGTGAATGATGCTAACGGGACTCTTAATAATTCAATTGCCAATCTTTTATTGGTAAGCGTTATAAAAAAAAATCTTGTCAATTAGTATTAAAAAGTTGTGTATACGTATTGAAAGATGACAATTCACCTGTTAGTGAATCTGTATAAAAACTTAAACAAATTCAACACACTACACTATATTACATTTGATTTGCGCAATTTCATCTCTTACATTGTTATTATTATTATGGTGGATTTACATAGGTTCACATCGGGACTGGCCACTGCACTCTTGCTGTGGCCTACACTCACGGAGCAATTCCACATCTTACGCAACGTCCACCTCAATCTCAAAACGGAATGCCCTACTGCCAAGACCGGTCTCCTCGGTGGCGGTGCTTTCGTGTCCCTTGATGCGTCGCTCTTCTGGTTGGTCGCCCTCATGTTGGCAGACAATGCCCGAGAGGACTACTTTGAGGAGTTAGAGAATTCTTCCAGGGGTGAATATGATCAGATCAACAATGGTGAACCTCATGCCAATGCTAGTAGCTCAAAGGAGACTGTCTAGAATTTGGCATGACACACAACTTGGATGCCTCTTTTGCTCTTTCTTTGCTTTTCATTTATTAAGCTGCTCAGTTATGATTGCACAATTGTAAATAATTTTCTTAGATTTGGTTTAGAGTTGATTTCCTCTTTAACACATCGCTTTAGGTTTGTTATTTCTTTATAGTTCTGACATACCAGTAGGCATAAGGAACTTTAAATTTAATATAAATTTGAGAAGCTTAGAAGATTGCTAAATGTGATGATTATTGCTTATAATGGATTGGTGGTTCATTTAAATGCACAAGCCATCTTTCAAACTCTGTTTTAAATAACAGTAAAGATCTCTTTTCCTTAAAGTTCTCCAAGTAGTGTATGTTAAGGATGAATTAGAGGAATACTTGAATTTCAAACATACTAATTTATGAAAAATTTAAGCCTAACTTTTGTAATTTAAAATGATAAATATGAATAACTGGATTAAACTGGTGTACAATCTAATTTCATAGCTTTGTTTTAAAATATATGCATTGTTGCGTCCTTTTTTGTTTTTTGTTTTTTTTTTTTTTTTTTTTTTTTTTTTTCCGTGATTTGCATCCTACTTTTCAAACTTTTAATTTAACAAATTGCTTATTGAATTTTAAAATCAATAACAATTGAGGTCCATAGTTAATAAATATATCTTAAATTTAAGAATTTAAGACACAAAATTCACACATGAAAGGTTAAGGTCATATTTAGAATTAATTCCGTTTTTATTTTTTACATTTTTTGAGAAAGAAAAAATGAAAAATATTCTCAAAACGACGTTTGACACAATAAAAATAAAAAATGAAAATGAAAATAATTTTTTAATTTAGTATAAAATGAGAGAAAACTAAAAAATAACTTTTAATCATTTTTCATTTTTTGTTTTCATTTTCTCTCTGGAGTAGAAAAAGTAGAAAGAGAGACATTAATGAGTTTTTTTATACTGAAAATAATATCTTAATAAAACTATCAAATACATTTTTAAAAATAATTTCCGTATGAAATGAAAAACATTTTCATTTTTATTTTCATACAAAAAAATAAAATTATTTTAAAATGAGTTTTAAATGAGTCTTAAATTTTTCATTTTTTAAATTAGGTCACGTGCGAATCTCGTGTCTTAAAGACTCGAATTGTCACTTTGACACCACCAATCAGCTATTAGATTTCAATTCCTACTAATTTAAAAGTTCAGATTGTAATTTGTTAAAATTTAAAATTTAAAGAGTGTTACGTAAAAAATGAAAAGTTTAAGGTGCAATATTGCAATTTATTCGTTTTTAATGTTTGTTACTGCAAGACCCAAATCGGACTTTGGGCAAACACGTAGGCCCGAAAACTTGTCCGACAGCAAACCCATCTATTATTTAAAGCCAGCCATCATTTCCGTTCCCACCATCAATCAAACTAAACCCTACCAAAACCCTAGTCCCCCTCTCGCACTCTCTGACCGAAAGCAGTAGCTAAGACCGAAGAACAACTCCTCCGAAGAAAATGCCGCTAGGGGAAAGGCCAGGGGACAAGAGCGAGTCCCGCTACTGTGGAATTGAGACAGATTTCAACGATGACATGCCTCAACTTTTGTCCTCCAATCTCTCCCATGGCGGATTCGATTTCGTTGTCGCTCCTTTGGTTCGTCTTCTCGATTACTTCATCTGTAATTTCTCATTTGATCGATATTCTTTTCGTTCAGTTCCAATTGAATGCTAGTTATATATACATATATATATATATATTATTTATGTGATTATGTTTTTTATGGTGGCTAATTAGCCAGTCACATATCAGCTTACGAGCTGTGGTTTCTATGTGAATGGTCAGTAAGCTCACCTACAACAATGCCGTGTGAGTGGTCTTCGGTAGTGAAGTTGCTCCGCTATGTGGCTTCACTCAGAGGCTACTAACTACATTCCTGGGAATTTCTACTTGAAACATTGTTTGTTTTTCGTTTGTTTATAATGAGTGGATTTTCATCTGATTATATCATTGGAGTGGGATGAATGAGAATAGATCTGAAACTTTTGACCGCAGAAGGTTAATGCTTTCAAGTTCGAACGAAGAAACGTTTGATTTGAGCTGTAATATAATGAAATACTCAGAATTTGGAATAGACAGTGTTGTTTGTGCTGTGGTGTATGTTTTTTTTACCACCGAAGCTCCTCAAAGTTTTCCTTCCTGCAAAACATGCTTTTGACAGATAGTTACCATGTGATCTCTAGGTGTTTTTGTTATGCTTGCTTTCGAGATTCGCTGCTATGTGCTTTTGTGGTTTTGTATGTACGCACGTGTGTGGTGAGTTGTGTGTGTGTGTGTGTGTGTGTGTGTGTTGGTGGCCAATTAGCCAGTCACATATCAGTTAAACAGCTGTTGTTTTTATGTGAATGGTCAGTAAGCTCACCCATAGCAATTCTTGTCGGTGGTCTTTGGCAGTGAAGCTACTTAATTCTGTGGCTTTATTAAAGCGCTACTAACTACATTCATTATCATTTTTGTTGGTTTGAGTTGTATGTATTAGAATGTTGGGTATCACAGTGTTATCATTAGTGGTTACAGAAATGACATCACATTTACATAGACTTTTAATTTGCAGAAGTGGAGGATGCTGCTGTTTTCAAAGCAAAAAAATAGATTTTAGAGTTCATTTTCTATTCCAATTTTATTATCCATTCTTTGATATGCTTCCTGGTGAAATGGTTGCTTAATGAATTATGTAACTAATGAAATATGTTAAACTACTACTAATTTTGTCCTTTTTTTTGTTTATAAGTTTAATATTCCTTGTGTCACCTATATGCACACAAATAGGTATGTGCATAATCATATGCATGTATTCGTTATCTGGTTATCAGGGTGGATGCATCTAATTTATTGCTTTGCTTTCTTAGAAACTTTGCTGGATCTGTTTGATGCTATTGTCTAAATCAGCATAAAAAACTAGTGCAGTTATGTCCAACTTTTCTACATGATGCAGATGGATCCTTCTTATCGGCCAAGCTTGATGCAAAAAGAAAGTGGTGAATACAGTGTTCTTCCATTTGCTGGATCAGACTTAGTTTTGAGCCCTTCTCAATGGAGCAGTCATGTTGTAGGTATGACCTTTGAGAGTTGAGTGAATTTCTTGGGTACTCAGACTATGTTCTTTGTCCTGTATTGATGGGTCACATGGAGAATCCTTTGTCTAGTTGCAATTTTTGGTTCTTTTGAGTTTTGTTTTTAGGAAGAATCAAACTTCTGGGTTCTCTTTTGTACTTTCCTTTTGCAGATAAACTTCTTTTCTATGTAAACAGAATCTCTTGTTATTTTTTTTTCATGTATATGAATTATATTTGTACTGTATTTTGGAGATCAATAACTATCAAGAGAATATCTCAAAATGTTTGTTTTGATATTCTCTTAGCTGAGATTAGGTGTTGAAAAGGAACTTGAACTGTTCATTGATATACTAATGAGGATATCAATTTAATCGCCATATGATATATGCTTTGTCGGATAAATCCTTTAAGGGTTTTCCATTCTCTTTGATTGTGCTAAATTGGAGGGATGTCATTTGGAGTTACTTTTTGTTTTTTTTTTTTCTTCTTACTTTCCTGGCTGTTTTGCTTTTCTAGTTTCTATTTTTAGTGTCTTTTCTTTGAGGATTTCTCGTCCTCTTTCCTTTCTAATTGATTTTTCATCAATGAAAGGATTTTTATTGAAAAAAAAAAATGGAATTGTTTTGATGTATGAGAAGTGATAGCTTTCAACTGGAAGAAAGCCTTATTGGTTGCTGTAAATTTTCCAATTCCATTGAAAGGAAAATCTAGTTTTGGGCCCACAAAGAATCCTTAAGTTGATTGGGCCAGTGCAATCCGAGTCTTATGTGAGTTTGGATTTTCCAATGAAAAATCATTTAGTATGGAGGCCATTTCAACAATTTTAAAAGGACCGTAAACAAATACCTCGACCAAAAAGTAGTCACAAATCTTACAATTGGCCATTTCAAGTCAGATATTAGGATGCTTAATGGTATTCCTTTCTCTAGAAATTCGGTTGAGGTCTGCATATTTTGTGGCTCAAAGTCTGAAATGCTATATTTTTCAAGCTGAATTAATCACCTCAAGAAGCTGAATTGCATTGATCAAGTTGGATTGAATTGGTTGGAGTTGACGGATTTTTTTCGTTAACATTTTTCTTTTGAATTTCATGCTGAATATATTTGTATTTATGTACAGGGCCCTGCCCCATAAATATTTGTTTGCCCATGTATTTGGCATCAGAAAGCTTCTCTTATGTTCACTTTTTAGATGATCTTTATCTTGACTCTTGGTTTTTGTGCAGGAAAAATTAGCTCGTGGATTGACCTTGATTCGGAAGATGAGGCTCTTCGGTTGGATTCTGAGACCGCTCTGAAGCAAGAGATTGCATGGGCTTCTCATCTCTCCTTGCAGGTGTGCATTGTGGATTATTTTATTGCCTTATCACTCAGCAGCAATGTTTTCGTCAAGTAATCTAGTTTTGTTTTTGGTACTACTACTACTACCACTACCACCACCACCTTTATGTGAAATATGTTTCAGTATCTTTTGTGTAAGATGCTGCAGACTGCAGTCAAATACTAGAATTTCTTATTCCTTTGTATGTTGAAGTCTTTATATGATGTCTAAGCATCTGATTTACTTGAGATATCATGGTTTAATATGCACTCATACTGCAGGCTTGCCTACTTCCTGCTCCTAGGGGGAAGTCCTGTGCTAATTATGCTAGGTGCGTCAATCAGATTTTACAGAACCTAAACAGTATGCAGGTACCATTCTTGTTATTTCGTTGTTAATGTTATGGTTGATAACGCCTGTTGTAGGTGTTCTCATTATTTCATTCTTCCAGTTGTGGCTTAGGATTCCATTGGTGAAAACTGATGACGACACCATGGACACAAACTCGGATCATTTGGTAAGTTACGTTCCTTCCAATTTACTTTTTCATCTTGATTTTCTGTCTTTGAAGTTTGAACTTGTATGTAACTCTTACCTTCGTTTTTTTGCAACTACAACATTTGCTGTGCTGTGTACGGACTTTATTATCCTGCAGATTGTTACTCATCTGCTCTATTATTCAATGCCTAGATACTAATTACTTGGGATATAATGCTTTGTGGGTCCTTTGGTGTTCTGTCCTTGTAGGGAGTCTATGCTTTTTTAAAAACTATTTCTTTGCATGGAAGGTTTGAAGCAAAGAGAGGTGCCCTTTTGCAACATGTGTTATCCGATCAGAATTGTCAAACTTAAAAGTGGTGGAATGTTGTCTGCACGAACTTGAGTCTTAATGGGCTCATCTTAATGTGTTTGAAAGTGCACCCACTTTTTGGATAGTTAATCCCTCCTTTTACTTTGGGAAGTTCATACAGTTAACAGAAAATAAACTCTGTCCTGTCTGTTATTATGCAGAATGATTCTTGGGAGATTTGGAATTCATTTCGGTTACTTTGTGAACATCACAGTCGCTTATCGATTGCCCTTGACGTTCTGTGAGTTTAACAGACCTGGGATACTTTGTTATTTAGAATTTGACTGAAGTTTAGAGTTACCATTTAAAGGATTCTAAGCCTAGAATTCCTTTCGATGATCCTAATTTCGTACTTTCTAATTGCTAGGAGTTCATTACCTTCACCAAACTCTCTTGGACGTTGGTTTGGAGAGTCTGTTCGAGCAGCCCTTGTTCATACTGATGTAAATATATGCTGAGGAGTATTCTATATTATAAAAGGTTTACTGCATGTTGCTTGTGTCATTGCCTAGATTTGTAACAGTACAATTACCAATTTGCCAGTCCTTTCTCACAAACGCAAGGGGTTATCCATGCCTATCAAAGCGTCACCAGAAGCTAATAACTGAATTTTTCAACCATTCAATACAGGTATGTATGGAGAACCATTTACTGCGTTCTTATGTTCCTAGTGGAACCATGTTCCCTTACTAAATTTGATATGTAAGCAACCCTTTGTATCTGCTCAATGGAAGGATTAATTCTACTTTTCTTCTTGATTTTATCAGTTGAATTTTTAGTAATGGTCGTGGTCGAGGCTTTATTGGATTATTCTGGATTTTTCCGTCTCTCTTTGATTCCAATGTTTTACTTCTAATAGTTTATAATTTGACTTGATTGGTAATTTGGTATTACGTTTGGTACTATTCAATCTCGTAATGAACATCCTACTAGCTTTACTGATTTGTATTGCCTTTTTTTTTTTTTTTTTTGCTAGTCACTGATTTGTATTGCTTGAATCTCTTTAGATCGTTATATCCGGAAAAGCAGTTCACAATCTCCAAAGGGCAATTGTAGATACGGCTCAAAATCATAGTAAGAATAACATTGATCGTACATTCTGATATGTGATTTTGAGAATACCCATAATATGTTTGCTGAACTGTTGAGGCTATGCCTTTTTTTTTTTTTTTTCCTTTAAAAGAAATTAAATTATTTTATCAGTGAAGCTTGGAAATCCAAAATTCCTGTGGTTTCTTTTATTATAGATTTATGTCTCAATTCTGGTACAGGTTGACAGTTTTCTTTCTTTTTCTTTTTTTTTTTCCACAAAAAAAAAAGAACATTTTAACTGCCTTGTTTTTATTTTTATTTTGCTCTCAACTTCCTCTCCATCATTCAGGTGTGGAGAGACATCCCTTGAGGCCATATTTGGATTATGTTGCTTATCTCTACCAAAAGATGGATCCCCTGCCTGAGCAAGAACGTTTTGAGGTTGGTTTGGGTTATACTTATTTTTTCACTCATCAATGAGTATACACGAACTTGCACGTGGTGTCGCACCAATTAGAGATATTCTGCTTGTAGCTCTTACCATTTAATTGTGCCAGCTTGGATACAGGGATTTCTTGCAATCGCCCTTACAGGTGCACTTTTACAGCTAATTCTTTCTTTTGTTATTCTTTTAGTCTTTTGCTAGTATTTTTTTTTTTTTTTTTTATAAACAATCATTAATCTTTATTTTAGTATCAGATCTTACGAGTTTCTGTCGTTTGTACAGATTTTCTATCCACTCTTGTTCTGATCACAGTTTGCAAGTTTGTTTACTTCTGCTATTCTGATGCAGCCTCTCATGGATAATCTAGAGGCTCAAACCTATGAGACATTCGAGAAGGATACAATGAAGTACATTCAGGTATGATTGTGCATCTGGTATATTGTGGGTTCTTTTTTGATATGATAATCTTCCATTATACGTAAATGTAGAGATTTTATGCTTCTTACTTGTTCTGTGTGAAATTCTTAGTTCCCGCCTCGCTTAACATTTACGAAATTGTTGTCATTTATCTTGAATTTTCTAGTACCAAAGAGCAGTCGGTAAAGCTTTACTGGCCAGGGTTCCTGATGAAGAGGCATCAGCTATTACAACAGTAAGCTACCTTATGTGCTTGTGCTGATGTTATATTTCACCCTTAATTTTTCACGGGTGTCACACAAACATACACAACATTTTTTGGTTAGGGCCATTATTCTTCACATATGCTTTTCATTTGTGCAAGGTATTGATGGTTGTAGGAGCAGGGCGTGGACCTCTTGTGAGGGCATCCTTACAGGTTACTCCCTCTTTTTCTGTGTGATAGATTGTGAAACATATGTTTGAGTTTGAGCATGGAGTGCTTTCTTCACGTTCCAGTGTTAGATTCTTCTTATTTGATTTCTATCCTCCCATTCTTTATAGGCAGCAGAAGAAACTGGGCGTAAGCTCAGAGTTTATGCTGTTGAGAAAAATCCAAATGCAGTTGTTACCCTTCACGTGAGTTGCATATCAGAATATGTGATTTCTTTGTAAAGCATTTGTTGGGAACTAATGTTTTACTCAAATTCTGTGTCTTGTATTTCATGTTTGGTATAACAATATGTTTTCCTAGCAGAGCTTGGTTAAACTAGAGGGGTGGGAAAGCATTGTTACTATTGTTTCCTGTGATATGCGTCACTGGAATGCTCCTGAGAAAGCTGACATTTTGGTATGGTATTCTTATTTTGATTAATCTTTACTATTTTTGTTTTGGGTACGCTTGATCCCCATACTGATTATTTTCTCCTCACATTTGTTTTTAGGTTAGTGAATTGTTGGGTTCCTTTGGTGACAATGAGCTATCTCCAGAATGTCTTGATGGAGCCGAAAGGTTTATGAAGGAAGATGGAATTTCAATACCATCATCGTAAGTACAATTTTCTTGACTCTCATAGTTCATATTTTCTAGTTTTAGTTGTTTGGCTCGGTTTTATATTCCGTCTCCTGGAGATTGGGTCCTTGTATATTGCCATACTAAATGCTAATCTTTATTGACCTAATCATGGAGATCTCTAGTAAACTGGGTGGCTGTCAGTTATCCGTTTTATCTCTGAAATAACACGTTTGATCTATGTTTTGGTGCAATCCTTGTAATACACGTTTTTGAGGTCTTCTTATACGGAGCATGGAGGAATCTGCTGGAATATTTAATTTTATAGGAGACTAATTCTTGGGAGGTCAATATTGATTGTCTAAAATCTTATTTTTGAGGGTTCAATCTTGATAATCTGAACCTCTGGTATTCTGATTTCTTCTGGGTGTTATTTACATACAACCAAATGATGATATATTGTTTTGGAGAATGAAACTCTTGAATTCCTAAGTCCAGGGTTGGTGTAACTTTAAACATGTAACTTTAATTCAAACGCTTCTTTCATTCAGGTACACAAGTTTCATCCAACCAGTGACAGCCTCAAAGCTGTATAATGATGTATGCCTCTGGTCTTTGTGCTGAAATCTGTTACCACAACGTATTTCCAGCACTTAATAGCGTTGCTTTGATTATGTTACAGGTGAAGTCCCATAAAGATCTTGTGCATTTCGAAACTGCTTATGTTGTTAAATTGCATAGTGTTGCAAGACTGACTCCTACTCAACCTGTGAGTTTTTCCTCCCTCCCCCGTAGCGTATTCTAATATTGATAATTATTAGGATTTTGCATATCTACTTGTTATTGGTTGGATAGTTTACGTAGGCAATGAACTTAGAGCCATGTTCATGGAACTGTTCTCTAGCTTATTCAGAGAATCGTGTATTCTTTTTTCACTTTCACAGGTATTTACATTCACACATCCAAATCACTCATCTGACAAAAGCAACCATCGATACAAAAAGCTGCACTTCAAAATACCCAGTGATACTGGATCAGCTATGGTTCATGGTATGTGGTGGCATTACTATATTTCTGAATAGTAACTTTCTGAAGAAACTGCATTTTACATAATCTTGTTTTTACTAAATTCTATTACTTAACCATTACTTTTCTTGGGTTTCACTTAATCCTATTTATACTCCTGTATTGTGATGCCATCTTGCATTAGAATTTCAGAAGTGTATCGTATTTTTGTATTTGACTAGTCTGTTCTTGTTTTATGAATTCTGCTTCAAGATGTTATTGAGAATATTTACATTAATCTAGAGAGAAGAAACTAAACTGAAGTAATCGATGAAGACACTTTTTATCTGCAATAATGAGAATGGTGAGAAGCATACTTGGTGAAAGTTGCTTGTGTGATAGAGTGTTGTAGGGATATGATTGGTATAGAATATAGGTGGAGAGGCGCGTCAGGATGTGATATATTTTTGCTATTTTTACAATGTTGAAGATCCATATAAAATTCAAGAGGTTGTGGTCTGTCGGTTTACCAGTAGAGCTAGGAGATTGGAATTATGTTTCCAAGTGTTTTGTCTTTGAAATGGCAAGTTGAAGAAAACTTGACTTTTCAATTTGTTACATCTCAATCCCATCTCTTACAGCCACTTTGTATGTGTAGGATATAATGGGTAGTTACTAGGCAAGATTAATTAATAGTACAATGATCTATATAAGTTATATAATAAATTCTGTCAAGAAGCTAAAATGCAAAACATGTATGAAACCGTTTGTGTTCGAAAAAGCAGAAGCCATCTTCTCAAATGTTCATTTCAGATATGTCTTACTGATGTATCTCCTGCTTTTGTAGGCTTTGCCGGCTATTTTAATGCAGTATTATACGAAGATGTCCATCTTGGTATTGAACCATCAACAGCAACGCCAAACATGTTCAGTTGGTAAGGCATTGAACTTCTTTTAGAAACTGATTCAAGCTCAAGTTTGTATGGTCCTTGTTACCTAATTTCGACCCTCTTTTTATTAACCTTTCTTCCTTCTAAATACCTTAATTCGTAATTTTGTATAATCCTTCTTGTGTTATATACTACCCTTTCTTCCTATTGTTTACACACAGGTAGGTGCTAAATACTTAATTAACCAATGCATCTAAAACCTACTGGTCATTGCTACGGAGTTTAGGCTTGTCTTTTTCTACGTTCAACTGCAGCTTTATTCTTAACTATTCATATTATTCAGGTTTGCAATATTCTTCCCACTAAGGACGCCAGTCTGTGTAAATCCCGGTTCTCATCTCGACGTGCATTTTTGGCGCTGTTGCGGTACCGCCAAGGTAAAGCTTTGATCGAGTCTTAGATAACCAGGGAAAAGTGGAGTTGTTCACTACTTTTTAACGTAGTAGGGGTTGGTTTCCCTTATAAGAAGAGTGCATATATGTAGGCGTGTCTGTTTTTCTATGCGTATACGCACTCTATCTTCATTATTTATTGACATATTTTGTTCTCCCGGGTTTACGTCCTTACGGTGCAGGTTTGGTATGAGTGGTGTGTATCATCACCCAGTGCATCACCAATTCACAACTCCAACGGACGCTCATACTGGGTTGGCCTCTAGTTCTCAAATTCCACACTTTTTTTTTTTTTCTCTTTTTGAATTTGAATGAATGGAGAGGAGAAAAAGAGCTAGTTGCAGCAGAAAGCCATATCATTTTGTCTGATCAGACGAAGAGAAACTAATATACACAAATCTTTAGCCAGAAATCTTATGGTGCTTAAGCACTAATAATTACTCACTGATCTCCCTGAGCGGAAAGAAAAAAAAAAAAAGTGCCCGCTGATCTGGCTAAAACAATGCAGGTTCTTGTGACTATGGTTTTGCATTCATGTCAATCAATGGGAATGTATATTGTAATGTTGAGATTTTTTTTCTCTCTATATGGCACAAAGTGATATTTTTGAACCATCATTTTCAATATACTATGTGAGAGAAGAAAAAGCAAGGATTCGTGTTGTAATCTAGTTTAGGTCTGGAGTTACTTGAAAAGAAGTGTACCTTTTCCCCTCTTCATTTAATCGGTTGCCATTGGAAAACGTCAAATGAGTAGGAAACAATGAGTTGCTTCTTTAGAAAGGGCCCGTTCCGTATTACTTTTAGAGACTGTTTTTAGCTTTTTTTAAGAAGCTATAGGAGGTCAGAGTGTTTGGCAAAATTTGTTTTTGTTTAGTAGCTTTTAAAAATTGTTGGCCCGCTACAGAATTTGAGAACTCAGGAGTTGCTAACTTCTTTACCGTAATTTTTGTTGTCATTGTTTAAGTTTATTAAAATGACTCTAATAATAGAACTTAATTCTTAATCAATTTATTTTATTTTTTTCATATCAAATTAAAGAGTATTTTATTTTGAATGTTTATTTAAAAATTAAAAATCTTTAATAAATGCTAAATTTTAATAATTATTTTTATTATAATGTTGTAAATTTAAAAAATAATTTACCTTCAATTTTTTACGTTATTTAATTTTTTTATAAATACATAATTTATCTCCTTAAATAAAATTAATTTATTTTTTAGAGATATTTTAATTAATAAAATGAAAATTAATTTTTTTTAGTATTGTAGTGTATAAATATTATGAATATTGACTATAAAAATAACTTTTAAAAAAATATATTGATTATAAAAATAGAGATAAAACTAATTATAAGTATGTGTATTAAATGATGTCTATTTTAATCATTATACATTTTTACAATAATTTTGTACAAAGTTTACCAACTACTTAAATTTTTACTTTTGATACTTGCAACAATTTTGAAATTTTTTTTATCAAACACCTATAAATTTCTAGTCACAATAACTTCTGATTAACAACACAATAATAATAAAAATTTTGAGCACAACAGCAATGCCAAAGTAACCCAAAGTCGTTTGATTATATGCCAAATTGACCCAAAGTCATTTTGCTAATCAAACGACATTTTCTGAACCATTAAAAACCCATTTTTTTTTTTGTTTTTTCTTTAAATCAATTGCGTGAAAATTAAATTGTGCCATGGTATATCTAAACCTTAACAAGAATCATTGTTTTATGCCACCAAACTAATATGATTTTTTGCTTTGAATGTGGTTTTTCTGTTAGTAATTAGGGAAAAATGAATTCGTTTGTGCGACTCCAAATACCTGTCGTTTTCAACATTGATCATCAAATAGCAAAGCCTTTATTTTTCGATTTAATTATTATTACTTTTTAAATAATTCCCTTTTTCGTGTAGTATACTGATTGGAATGGAAAAAGTTTCGTACTGTTTTATCCTTGTTAAGGATTTATCACCGCACGGCATGGGGTTGGACGGTAGAAGCGTTTATCAATTTTAACAACTTTTAGCAATTTTTTTTTTCTCTTTTTTTTTTTTTTTTTTTTTTTTTTGACGAAAAACAATTGAGAATCAATGCAAAGCATTTTTGCACATATCCCCTCGTTATTTGAAATTTACGGGGTTCTTCTTTTCCATATTTGAGTTAGACATTCTTAAATAAAGGTCTTAAAAGTTTAAGTTATAATTTAAGTTGAAATTTTAATTTGAGTTTGTATTTAGTTATGTACATTTAAATTATAGTTTGAGATAAAAATTTTTTAAATTTATATTTAAGTGAGTCAAAACTTAAATTTATATTTAGATAGTATTTTAATAAAAACTTAATAGTAATAAAATTTTTAATAAAGTATATGAGTAGAATTTTATTCATCTTTTCGTTGTCAATATATATAAAAAAAAAAATCATCTCAATCAGAATTAAAACGAAAAAGTTATAACATTTGTAAGAATAGAAAAAATATTATTCATTAATAAGTTTGAGTTTCTAAACTTGAGTTGAAGGAAAAACTTAAACTTGAATTTTAATCTCAAATTCAAGCTTAAAATTAAGTTCAAACTTAAACTTAAATTTAAATTTTATAAAAGAATATAAACTTAAATAAAATTATAATTTAAATTTTAACTTTTTATAAATTTCGTTACAAAACAACAATCTTATCATTTTTTATGGATTTCTTTTAATTAATTCGTAGCAGTGGAGTGTTTTTCTGTCGGTGTAACTTGTAAAGTAATATCAAGTTAGGGTTGTTATTGTGAAAAAATCAGAAGCAAGGGATGCAAGTGTAATTTTATTTTAAAAACATATCAAATCAAAGGGGACAAGCGCACAAACAAATATCAGAAATCAGAAGGAAATAGGTTAGGGTTCTTCTTCTTCTTCTTCTTCTCTCTGAAAACCTAGAATTTGACAAGCACGGAACGGAACTAATAGTGAACACAACGCATCTTGATCTCACAAGAAGGTAAAACAATTTCGATTTTCCGAGAAAATTTCTGAGCTTTCTTTTCTCAATCAATCTTCGGGAAATTCCATGGTATTCGGAGTTTTGAAATTGTGAATTTGGTTCAATTTTGCAGAGCGAGATGTACAACGGAATAGGGTTACAGACCCCGAGAGGGTCTGGGACCAATGGTTACATCCAGACGAACAAGTTCTTCGTGAAGCCGAAGGTCGGGAAAGTTGCGGAGAACACCAAGGGTTTCGAGGCCGATCAGGGCACGGCCGGCGTAACGAGGAAGGCAAACAAGGAGATTCTGGAGCATGATCGTAAGCGCCAGATCGAGCTCAAGCTCGTCGTGCTCGAAGACAAGCTCATCGATCAGGGTTACACCGACGCCGAGATCGCCGAGAAGCTCGCCGAGGCTCGCGGGACTCTGGAGGCCGCCGCTTCGGACGATAGCGGTGTGCTTGCCGTCGACAAGAAGTAAGATTCTCTTGCTCTTTCAAGTATTTTGATAGGTTTTGGAATCTCGCGCCTTTGGATTCCGTCAATTTTTGAACAGTTTCTCGAAGAAATTCCACAAATTTCGTGAAAATCGTCCATGAAACTGATATCTTTTTATGTTTAGGGATTGTCAAATTGAATTTCAGGGGAAAAGTATTTTACTGTTTGGATCTAGTTGGGTTAATTGGTTTTTCTTTTTCTCAATATTTGTGCATGCCTTTTTGTAACTAAAGGGATTTGTTTTAATTTTCTTTTATATTCGTTACATTTACATGAAAAGAGATATATAGGAGGCACGGATACTTGTACAAAACAAGTTGTTTGGTTCTTTTCTCACAATAGGAATGTGATCTTTTACACTTTATTATTGCTTCTGTATAGTCTGAATGCTAGGTATAGGCAGTTAGTGTTTCGGAATTCCGGTTCAATATTGCAATTTTTCTTTTTTGGTTATGAATGTCCTCAAATGAATGATAATCTGAAAAGAAAATGGTTAATAATAAATTTGCCTTTATCCCTGTAATAGTGTAATTAGTTTGTGGTGTTGATGTGTAATTCGAAGATGAGGGAAACCCAACTGCTTTAGTCCTTTTATTTAGTACTTTGTGCTTGTTAGCAAATTGTTAATGTGGTTCTGAAATATTAGTTGACTTATCTTTTTGGCTTGAACAGAGTTTCAGATACTCAGACCCACCAAATAGCTGCCAGAAAGGAGAAGCAGATGGAAACTTTAAAAGCAGCTCTTGGCATACGTTCATCTGAACCTGATGAACAAAATACTGACGAGATTGATGATGGACTAAGAAATGGTCAGAAAAGTGGTGTGAATGATGATCGCAAGCATCAGAAAAGTGAGCACGCTTTTTTGGATAGAGATTATGGGAGGAAGAAACATACCGAGGAGAATCAGAAAACTGAAAAGGATGATAAGGTGAAGAATACTAAAGAATCTAAGCGGAACAAGAAGAAAGAAAGTAGAAAGAGGAGGCATGGGGACGAGTCTTCCGATTCCGATGGCAGTGCTGGGAATTCAAGAGCTCTTAAAAAGAAGCATCGCAAAAATAGTAGGGGAAGGGACTCTGAGGATTCTGATACTGATGTTGACCAGAAGCATAAGGTTGTAATGAAACACAAGAAAAGCAAAAGAAATTATAGTGATGATTCAGATTCTGGCTCTGATTTTGCTACCAGTGGTGAATCTGATTCCTCTTCTGGTTATGAGTCTGATTCTGCTTCTAGTTACAATTCTTCTGACACAGATGACAGTGGCAGAAATTTGAAAGGGGTTAAAAAGAAGCGTCAGAGTACTCGTGGGGGAAGTGATAATAAAGATGAAAAGTATAAGGCTGTACAGAAACACAAGAAAAGCAGGAGAAATGATAGTGATGATAATGATTCTGCTTCTAGTGATGATGCAAGGAAGAAGCATTTCCGAAAGCAAGACGGGAAATACACAAGATCTCATAGGAGGCATGACTCAGATGATGATTCTGGTTTTGATGAAGGCTCGTTGAAGAGTAGAACTGCAAAGGGGAAGCAACCTTTAAGAGCTGGAAACCGACATGATTCTAAGGATGATGCCGATAGCGAGTCTGATTATGAAAAGTCTAGAAAACCTAGTAGAACAGTTGAGAGAAGTCGAAAAAGTGGCAAGGAGGACAATAATGATTCTGATAATTCTGGTTATAGCAGTGGTAAGGTGGAAAAACACAAAAGGAGACATGATTCAGATGATGACGAAGTTGGTCACAAACATGATAGGAAAGGTGGACAGATTGAAAAGCAGAAGGCAGTTGAGAAGGGGTCAATTTCTAATGACAGTGATACCGGTAACAGTGATGATTCTCGTGGAAAAAATAATGAGACACATTTGCGTACTGCTGCTCGTGTCTATGAACATAAGAGGTCAGAGCAGAATAAGTCTGGTGAAAACAAGAGTCGGCACCAGGATGATATGAAGAGAAGAGTTGGACGAACAAGTCCAGAAGAGGACTTAAAATCAAGTGGAATTGCTGCTAATGATAGATGGAAGGCAAGAAGTTATTTTAGTGATGATGAAAACTGGAACAAGAATGATAAAAAATACTCGGGCTCTGCTAGAAGTGGAGGACATGATGAGGTGGCTGATGAACGTGGGGGAAGAACTTACAGAAAGGAGGATGAACCGCATCATAGTAGTAGGAGGACAGATCGGGATTATGAACAGCGTGGGCAAGATAGAAGGCACTCAAGGAGTGAAGAGGAGCATAAAGGGAGAAAGCATGGAAGAGATGAAGAAGATGATTATAAATATAGAAGATATGGAAAAGGTGATGAAGATGAATACCATAGAAGTCACAGAAGGGATGAAGAACGGGGAAATAGGGATATTGATAGGGATAGAGAAAAGGATTATTCCAAGAGAGCAAGATATGATGATTCTAGGTCAAGCGAAAGAAAAAGGTATGACAATGAAAGAGGCCATGACGACCGTCCCAGGCGCTGAGATTGATGCTATAATCTTGTAGTCACGCTACAAGGGTAAGTAACTTTTTATTGAAAGAAAAAAAAGAAGTTTTGCTAAATGTCCTTCATTTATTAGATACAACTGAGATTCTGTTAGTTAATGTCATTTGAAGTTTGGATGTGTAGAATCAAATATTTTTATAGTTTAGGAAATTCATCAGTAGGTTACTTGATAATTTACTTGGTAATAAGCATAAGGGTCCAAGTAACTTGTAAATGAATTAAGATTCCTTGTCTTGACTAGTTTCTCTTTATTATTCAGCTTACGATCGGTTTTTAATGTGGCGAGTTTTCTGGTATGGATATTCTTGTTTCAGCGTGCCGCCTCATTTCAAAGCCGGCCTGATAGTTGTGTTGAGCGTTCCAGGCTGAACCATATTGACCAGTGCTCATGAAGAGTGAAGACAGAAGGTTATCTGCTGAATTTAAGATGATGTAAAGATATGGATCATGCATTGTAGTTTTTTATTATGAGATCATGCAACTCTCTTGTAACGTAGTGTTGTCATATTTTGGGAATTGAGTTTTAATTTGTTTGTCAGCTTTGGATTTAGCTGTGGAAGAATACTTATTTTTTGTTCTTTTTTTTTCTGCCATTAATTCATATGAACGTATTAGGGAAAGCAATTAGCCGTTTCACCAGATTAAAAAATAATAATAATAAAGAGATGAATGAAAAAGGGAGAGTTCAAGAAACACTAGTTACATAGAATTCATGTTTGTGGATGTGATATATTCTTTAACTTGGTGAGATTGCTGAATTCCTTTCCAAAAAAAAAGCTTGAAGATTTGAGAGATCTGTGGGATATAGGGGAAATATTTTGGGGAGGCGACCCCTTCGTCGCTGCCGCTGTGTCAAGGAGTAGAAGAGTGTTAAAATTATAAATTTGTAAAAATGTATAAAAATCTTTATCTTTATCAGAAGCGTAATAGAAAAGAGACTTTTGGGTACCATTATAAAAATGTGTAAAATTTTTTATCATTGTAAAATCACTAAAAGTTAAAAATGAAAGATCATAGGAAAAGAAGAAAAAAAAGGGAAGAAAAATAACCAAACAAATCAAATTATAATAGGAAGAGTTGAATTATGAAGCGAGTTTAACTTCGTTGCAACCATTTCGTTTTCCACCCATATAGTTTTGAAATCCACATAAGGGTACGTTCATAGTTCTGTTCATACTAGAATTCAAGTACAACTCAAAAAATATATATATGTACATATATGTTGCCATAAAGTTCCTTTTACAAATGTAAGTGCTACCTATATCACGAGCGGGGTGTGTGTAGGCTGCCCACATTTGGTCTGCCAAGTGATCCCTGAACCGATTCATGTCTACGCGGCCAGCACTGTTGCGACACACTGCGGGACCATGAGGAAAAACATTATTTGCACCGACATCATAATTGATAGGATATGCATTCTCAAGGTCCATATCTGAAACCGGCGCTCCATCTTGAAAGTAACACTGCAAAAGCTCGTCCCCTTCGTTAACCGTAAGGATGAAATTGTGCAAGATTGCGCATGCCATCGGAATCCTCACTCGCTTCTCTATTGGATAACTATTTGCTCGTTTTAGTATAGGAACCTTGCCTTCCATATTTCAAAAGTCTTCTCAATACAATTCCTCGATAAGAAGTGTGTGTAGTTAAACAACTCCCGTTGTGAAGTAAGACCATAACATCGAACCTTGTAATCTTACAAATGGTAAGTGGTTTTTCGATATGGAGTCTGGAAACAGTCATTGTTTGCATATGCAAAATTGCCTAGGTAGAATTTACCTAAACAAAATAAATAAGATGGATAAGTTTTGAACTTGTAAATTATTTGTTATTATTATTATTATTAGCTTGCGAGAAAAACCTTCAGGTAGACGTGAAAAATCTTATGTCGGGTCCCAAACAACACTTTGAAGCACTCGTGCATCATACACAGATCCCTCCCAACCAGATAAGATATATGTGAACTTCATATCAAAAGAGCATGCTGCCATGATATTCATGGAGTAAAATCCCATTTTGTTACGCCAAATTCCAGCTCTTTCGCTTGGTGGGACACATGGTATGTGAGTGCTATCAATTGCCTCTACACAATTCTGCAGGATAAATAATAAACAAACGTTACGAATAACTATAAAAGAGTCGGAGCATAAATTGAGAAAATCAAACCATACAAGCAAAGGAGTACTTATGTCAAACCAAGGACGATATTTATGAGCATTGTCCAGTATAAATGGCTGAACTTTATCGTAGTTGGGGGCCTCTATAAAGTCATGCCACAAACGGCATATAGCTTGTAACACCTTTGAGAATCGCTGCTATACAGGGTGCGTTTGAAACTTATTCAAAAATGATTTTGTTTTCTGTATGAAAATGGAAATAAAAATATTTTCATTTTCATTTTAGAATTATTTCTGAAAATGTGTTTGGTAGTTTTATTTAGAGATTGATTTCAGTTTAAAAAAAAAAACTAAACTGTGTTTGGTGGTTTAATTTTTGAAAACATGTAATAGTATTTAAAATAATAATATATTAAATAAATAATAATTGAATCCCAACTAAAACACTAATAATTAATAAAATAATTTAAATTACATTATAAATAAATAGTAAATAATTTAAAATAAGATAACTTAGTGATTGATTAGTAAAAAAAAAAAAATTACTTAGTGAATAATCTTAGCTTATATTATTGTCGTATATACAAATCCACATTTGATCAGCTAGATGATCCCTAAAATTAACCATGTGATTACGTTGTCGCTGACTATCCATTTTGGATGTTTCTGCTTCTTGTATGTCCATACCCTGTTGTTGTCCATGTTGCCCTTCTTGTTTTCCCTCAATATCTTCTAAGAGCAAATCGACATCGTATTGTCTAAATAAAGGATCATCTCACGCGTGCATCTTAATTAAATTGTGGTCACACAACAAGCAATTGGTATAAGCAATTGTCTTGCCATCCAATAATTAGTCATAAGCTTAAGAATTCTAAACTTTGCTTTCAAGACCCCAAAACACCTCTCTATGCAATTATGCAGTGAAGAGTGATAATAATTGAATAACTCTTGTGGTCCCGTTAGTTGGTTACTGTTTCTAAATTGTTGAATATGGTACCTCTGATCACGAAATGGTGCCAAAAAGCCTTGCGTATTGCTGTAACCGGAATTCACAACATAATATTTTGGGTTGGGTGGCACCAAGAATCAGTTTTTTTGGATCTCTAATAGTCTCAGTTAACACTCTGGAATCAACAGCTGATCATTCCCATCTAGTATTGACGTAAGTAAATAGCATATCGAAACTACACGTTGTTATTACATTTTGAGTACACGAATGTCTTCTTCTTATATAGACTGTTTGTTAATGTCCAAGTGGGACAACCATTATGTGTGTACGGTCTATTGTACCAATACAATCCTATTAAAATACATAAGGCATGAGTTCAAATTAATTTAAAATTATTTGTCATATTATTAGTTTATGAGCAGAGTCAGATTGTACCTTAAACCATGACCAGTACTTAAGGTTGTGTCGAATCTTTGGGGGGACGATGTCATATTTAGTAGTTTTATAACTTCAGGTGCTAATGCAGTCAATGCGATAAGCACATTAGCAAAATACCGGTGTAGCGTCTTTCCAGAATGAGAAAATCTATCTTGTATCTCTCTATTGCGGTCTGAGTGAGCAATTGTTCTTAAGAACATCATTAGTGATTCTTCTATTTATATACTTGAAGAAGATAATAGGTTGTGGTCTTGAATTAACTGAACGATTGCTTCGAACGTGTCTCAGTGCATACGACACATTTTGAACAAATTTTCAAGATGTCCATACAATTGTTCTAAAACATATTCTCATCCAGTTAATGCAGAATTACAACAAGGTTGCCTAATTAGTCTGTTTGTAAGCGACATCAACAATTAGACACAAATTTGTGACATCATCCTCACTATTTATAGAATCAGAATCCATATTAACATAAAAAAAGAAACATGACTAGAACTAATCAAACATCCATATAGCATTAACTAATCAAACATCCATATAACATTAATTAATCAAATAAAGAACTCCAATTTAACTCAATCCACCTAGAAACAAATAACAAAGTCTAACAAACATAAGTCCGAGAGGTAATTCGGGCAGTATATTCAACAATACTTAAAGAAAAAACACAAGTTTGGGAGGAAAAAAAATAAAGAAAACAACATAAATAAAGAACCCAATAAATTACAAGCTTCGAATCCATGAAAGACGACGATGAGTAGGCATTTTTACAAACATCCTCCTTAAGGAAATGTCAACAGCCAAATTCATTGCTGCCTTATTATACGCATCGTCGTCTAAGTACTCATCATACTCATTCAGTAAATCCATACAGGTTTCAATACTTGTAGTAGGATCCTCTTTCTGAGCCTCAACTGCCGCCATAATATGGGGTTGCCTATCAGCTAAATATTGCTGAAACAAATCAACTTTTTGAACAGATGTCTCACTACGTAGATCAGCACTCTTTGCCAAAGCCTCTATAGCATCATCAACTGTAGCCTTCTTCTTGCCATTCTTCTTGGATCGAGTAATAGGACCTTGAGACCGTCTGCTTCTATTGGCTTCTGCATCCCGGACTTCATCCAAGTCCCCTGTACCCTCCTCTTCCTCTTCTAGTTGTGTGGCAGCCCTTTTCACCGCATTCAAAACATTGACAGCTGTATGTGCATTTATTGATCCCTATCCAATAACAATAGTCCCAATAAAAATCTATGAAAGTTGAGCAAAGTTGTGTAAACTCCTTTTTTTATTTATTTAAATTTCTTAGCATCGGGATGTTTATGACATTATAAAGACCACATTCATACTATTTCAAAATCCAAAAACTAATTCAATTTTTCTTCTTTTTTTTATTAGTGGCAATTGAATTGAATTCAATTTCAGTTAGTGTCTTTGTGCAGTTAATTTCCATGATGCTCACTTAAGTGTCATCAAGCAACCAACATACAACAGAACACATACCAACGAAGCCAAAACTGGAAACACCAAAGAATGTCAGCAATAGCGGGGAAAAAAAAAGCTGAGACTCAAATCCAATCAAAAAAACAAAGAACAATAGAACATACATGTATTGGACAAACCAAAAAAACAGAGAAAAGTTTGAAAAATCCACAAACAGAAAGCAATAGAACACACAAAATATCGTACAGATTACCGGTGGAGAGTTGGAGCCTGTCGATGAGCAAGACGACATAGCCGGCACAAATCCCAACCTGGAGAAAGAAGTGGCGTCCTTCTGTTCGGATCGTCCAAGTTTTCAGCGCAAAAGATGAGTAGAGGGCTTGCTTTGGTAATACCGGCAAAAGACGTAACTAATAAACCTTTTTACACCTCTGTTTTTCTCAAAGGACCGCCATTACCGCAAGCAATTCGCATCACCATGCTTAGAAGTTCTAGGACACAAAAATGGTGAAGCTCAAAGGGCTAGGGTTTTCGCTTAAGAGAAATGGCAAGTGGGAAAGCGAGGGAGAACTCGGTTCCCAATATAAAAGACCCGCCAATTTTTTTAGATGATGAAGATGAAATTGATCTTCTACTATTTATATTGTGATGTGTCGTATGGAGCTTGCTATCTACAGTAAGGTTGCGTTTGTGGTTTCTGTGGCTGCTGATGAAAGCAATTTTAATTATGGCAAAAACTTGGAAATGTGTATTGGTAATAGAACAACTTCTAAGATTGTTTGAAAATTTAATGCATTAGGGAGGGCAGCAATTTGTTTTAGAATTAAAAAGCGTTTAAATTATTATTAATTGGAAATCAATTTAAAATTTAAATTGTTTTAAAAGATTAATTTGATATTTAAAAAGTGGATTTAAATTATTATTAATTGGAATTGTAATTTAAAATTTAAATTGAGTGTTTAAAAGGAAATTGATTTGATATTTAAAACTTTAGAGTTTTGCATTCACTTTCACTAAATTCAAACTCTAATTATACTACGATATTGGCATGGAATTACATTAAAAAAAAATTGAATATTCAGCACCTGCAATCAATTTCCTCCAAAAATCTGTTGAAATATAAAATGTCAGAATGTATGAATTCACACAACATGGCATATATGTTGGTTTTGAGTTTCCTATTAAAAATATATATGTACATATATATATATATATATATTATTCAAGTGAACTGTCCTTCATTACAAAGCCATATTTAATGTGTACAAATTGGAAGTTGTATAGATAACAAATCAATATTAATACCAGTCCAAATTGCGGTACAAATAGCTAAAAACCCATTTTAATAATTTGGTCCAAATTACGTAACAACTATGTAACTACCGATGGCAATTAGTTTCCAATGCACCCCACATTCTACTAGCCATCTCATCCCTTAAAAGATTCATCTCTCTACGGTTTGGACAATTATGATTTTGTTGGGTTTCTCGATCCGGATTGTAATTCTGATTGACATCTTGATCCACATTCTGTGGATCAATTTCTATAACCGGTACGCCATCTCTCATGTACTGACTGAGTAGATCATCATTATAGTTTTACATATGTATAAAATTGTGAAGCACAGCACAAGCAATCAAAATTTTTACCTGTTTCTCTGTTGGATAATGATTTATACACTTAAGTATTCGAAATCTTGCTTTCGAAACGCTTAGGGACGAATGCGTGTAGTTAAACAACTCACGCTCACTTTGAGGATGACCACGCCTTGCTCTATACTCTTGAAGGTGATAAGTGCTCCCCCGGTAGGGGGCCAAGAAACGATCATTATTAGCGTAACCAGAGTCTACCAAGTAATATTTACCTGTAGTGTTAATTAAAAGTCAATAAGTAACTGCATTACTTGGAAATTTAATATCAAAAATTCAATTTGGAAGCTTTCCATTGTATAGGAATGTCATTACAAAACATAAGAATATACCGTTGGGTGGATATGGGAATTTTTTGGCCAATGTCGCCGTTGCAGATGCAAGCACCTGAGCATCATGGGCACATCTCTCCCATCCAGCTAACATGTACGTGAACTTCATGTCAAAGGAGTAGACCCCTAACACATTTTGAGAGTAGAAACCCTTCCTATTTCTCCATACTTCAGGGTCCGCACGTGGTGGAACGCAAGGGACATGAGTCCCGTCAAGAGCTCCAATACAATTCTGTAAAGTTTACAACATACATAAATAATTACGATGAAGTCCTACAAATGGGATTTATATTTTCACACCCCTCCTCAAATAGATTAGTTACTTGTAACCATATACCTGAAACCATGGCAAATACTTGCTTCCATGTGCTGCAAGCACTGGATCGATAATGTTGAAGTTCGGTGGTTTTATGAAATCAAAGCGGAGCTTATACAACGCCTTTAACACGAGCTTAAAGTACTTAGAGATGGTAGCACCCGAATGCTGCCATTGATCCTGTGATTCCCTGTTGTTTGAATTTTGGCACACAATGTATAGGAAAATAAAAAGCTGCTCGTCCACATTCATATTCCTAGTGGGTCTTAGATATGCTTGAAGCTCAAGCAATGAACTAAGACGCTTAAAACATTCACTGTCCATCCTAATCTTGGCCCTAATTACGTCTTCATGTCCATCAAGCAAGTACTCGACACACATTATACCTGTGAAGGCGGACGTGTGCTTCGGTCGAGGTAGTGGTCTACTTATTTACATGTAGTAATACCACAACACAACAACGACGGCTGCGAGCTCATATTCGTCATCAGAGTCATCGCTAAATTCATTATGGTTGGGCTGATTTGATGGCCCTGCATTCCACATAATGTCCTACGAAAAAGCCATAAAATTCATTCTGTTTAAGAACACGTGTAAGCAATAAAAAAGCCCCTGCATGGAATGAACATTCATGAATGCATAATGGTGAGTTCACCATTCAAACATTTTAAAGGTCCATAGACGTCGTCCACAAAGCAGCAACAACGAGTGATATTTAAATGGATAAAAAATAATGCATTGAATAACATGAAATAATGGAGTTCAAGTACAACTCAATAGCCATGGTCCACATAAAATTACGAACATGGGACCAAGGCAGCAATGGAAAAATAAGACAACAAATGTTTCGAACATAGTTCCAACATAAGAATAGAAATTGTCAATAACAAGAATACATAAATGGGATTACCATTGGAAGAAATATAAATGATGATTAGCAACATTTAAAGAAGGAAAAACAAGTCAGAGCTGGTAGAGAATTCCATCTCCCACCAAAAGGGCCAGTTGTAGGTGGAAAATGGGGCATGTAGTAAGGTGTTTGGGGGCCAAAGTTGGGAGTTTGGGTTTGTAGTTTTGGGACATGTTCTGATATGTTTGCGGATGTGGGTGAATGTTTGGCGGCTGAGAAGGAAAATTTGGGACTTGTTGGCCAAAGTTTGGAGGTCTTTAGGTAAAATTCTTCTTATGTGGGCAATGCTGGTCTTTGGGTAAAATTCTTCTTATGTGGGCAATGCTGCTTTAAATGCAAAAATTTACTTCCTCAACTAAACAAGTCAAAGATCTATTATTGTCCTTTGTGGTAACTTAGAAGGACTAATGATTGGGAACGCAAGGTTTTTTTCCACCTAACGAAATGCTGTATATTGGTAATGCCTACTAACTGAGAAAAGTATACATTATCTTTTAAAAATAAAATTAAAACAAGGCTATGTGATCAACATGAGAGTGAGGAAGGTGGAAGTCCAAAATAGTTGAGAAAATGCGAAATTGACACGAACCAAATCCTATTTCCACCGTTCACTTATCCTACATGCTACTGTGGTTGCTGTTATTCGCAACCAAGTTATAATTTTTATCGTTTATTATACTAATAAACTATGTTGATATCAGTTGGTGCATTTGTATAAGTACGCGTTCTCCTAATTCTTTTCTTCTCCAAATAAGATTACATATTCCACCACATCCATACTATTTCAAAATCCAAAGACCAATTTTATTTTTCTTTATTTTTTTTAAAGCGGATATTGATTTGATTTCAATTTCAGTTAGTGCCTTCGTGTAGCAATTTCCATGATGCTCACTCAAGTGTCACCAACATGAAAATAACACAAACCAACGATGCTGAAACTGAGAACGCCTAAAGAATGTCAGCAACAGGATTAAGAAAAGAAGAAGAAAAAAAAGCTGAAACTCAAATCCAATCAAACAAACAAAGAACAGTAGAACATGCATGTATTAGACAAACAAAACAAACAGAGAAAAGTTTGAAAAACTCAAAACAAACAGAGAGCAATAGAACACACAAAATATCGTACATAAGCGTAGAAATTACCCGCGGAGAGTTGGAGCCCGTCGATGAGCAAGACGACATCGCCGGCACAAATCCCAACCTCGAGGTAGAGATGGCCTTCTGGACGGATCTTCCAAGTATTCGGCGCAAAAGATGAGTAGATGGCTTGCTTCGGCGGCACCGGCGAAAGACGTACCGAACATGAACCTTTCTACTCCGCTGTCCTCTCAAAGGACCACCATTACTGGAAGCATTTCTCATCGCCAAGCTTAGATAGATCGAAGGAGCTAGGGTTTTTGCAAGATGGAAATGGGAAATGGGAAAGAGAGGAAGGTAATACCGGCGAAAGACGTACCGAGTATGAACCTTTCTACTCCTCTGTCCTCTCAAAGGACCGCCATTACTGAGTGCATTTCTCATCACCATGCTTAGACAGATCGAAGGGACTGGGGTTTTCTTTCGCTCGAGAGAAATGGGAAATGGGAAAGAGAGGAAGAACTGTGGTCTCAATATAAAGACCCGCCATTTTTTGTTTCAGATGATGACAAAATTGATCTACTGACTACTATTTATGTGACGTGTCGTATGGAGCTTACTATGTACTCTAAGGCCCCGTTTGCGGATGCTGTGGCTCCGCCTCCCAAGAAAAGCAAATTATGGCACACAGTTTTACTTTGAATTTTTAAATGAAAATGTGTTTCGGCAGTGGCACTACTTCCAAGATTGTTTGAAAATTTGATGCATCAGGGAAGACAACAGTTTTGTGGAGGAGTTTAAGAGGGAAGCTTTTGGTTTTCACTTCCGGAAGAGGCCGTACTATGCTTGTACTTGAAGATATTTATTTCTAAAAATGCCACTGCAATAAAATTTTAATGCCAAGAAAGCCTTGAAGATATTTATTTTTAATAAAAATTTTATGCCACTGCAATAAAAAAAAAGTTAATGTGATTGTTTGTGAGAGCTTTTTACTCAGAAAGCCCTTCTCAATCTCAATATCTCAATATCTGCTTTAACTTTTTCTCATAAGGAATTAAAAAAGGGATAATTTATTTTTGAGAGTATATGTATCTGAGTTTTTATTATTTATTATTAATAAATATTTTTTATTAGTGTAATTATTTGATTAAAAATATTATGAATAAAGAATAAATGGTAAATATTTTAACTCGTATATTTTTAATGAATATTTATCAAAATTATCTTAAAAATTATAAATTTAGATTAAGCTAAATAAGTTGGTCCTAAACCTATCACTGTTGGCCTGGTCACGAACCGATCCGGTCCACTTAAGTGTTCAAATAGGGCCTAGTTGGCCCAGGCATTCTTGTTATTTTTTTTTTTAAAAGACCTTATAAAAAGAAAAAAAGTTGAAAAAATTATTGAATTTATCATTAAAATACTTGAGTCTAAATTTTTATCATTTACTTTTTATTTTTGCCATTTACTCTTTATTACTATCATTTAGTTAATATAATCATTTAATGAAAGAGTATTAATTAAAAATAAATAGTAAAAATTAAGATTTAAATACTTTTAAAGAATATTTATCAAGATTTTTTATAGAATTTTTGGCCATGTCTAGGTCTATCAGGATGGGCAGATCCTACCCTTTTAGGGTCGGTCCAAGCAATAAAAATAATGCGTTGGATCGATTTGGCGGCTCGACTTTTGCGTCTACAACTAATCAGTGCCTCTTTTACTTTTCTTCGATTTTTCTCAATATATTTTTTTGCACGTTTATGAAACATTTTATAACATTTCATGTTCATTTGCATAATTATCGGAATGGGTGTTAAGAAAAAATAATAACATAAAATAATTTTTTAGGGGTGAAATATTTTTTTTCTTTCATGTGAAAATATAATATATTTCTTTATAATAATTATAAAAAAGAAAAACAATTTGTCTTCATGTATATTTTGGTTATTTATAAGTCCATATTAATTTAGAAGCCATGACTTTTAAAGGTCTAAGTATCTTTCAAAATATAGAACCCGTTTAGTTTGCTGATTCGAATTTTTAATTCGAGTTGAGATGTAATTTTATGTGAGAGCTTTTTACTGTAACAAAACTCGAATTCTAAATTCGAATCAACGAAATGAACGGGGCCATAATCTACAAAACAATCAACTTCATATTACTAAAAACAATTCAAGCAGTTTCTTTTTTACTTTTTTAAGGCTAAATTATGTCTTTTGAGCTTACTACGTTAGACTAAGGGTCCGTTTAGTTCGTTGATTCGAGTTTTTAATTTGAGTTAAGATGTGATGTTATGTGAGAGCTTTTTACTGTAGTAAAAAATTTAGATGTGATTGTTTATGAGAGCTTTTTACTGTAGCAAAACTCGAATTCTAAACTCGAATCAGCAAAGTGAATGAGACCTAAATGAACATAAAAAAAAAATACCTCAAAAATAACAGATACTAAACACCATCATTAATAAAATTTGGGTCTCATTTATGAGTTTCACGCCACAAGACCTACATTATATTAGTATATGATTTTCCACATCAGTGTTCGATAACATTGTTCGTATATATGGTTGATAAAGGTGTGGTTAGTGCTGATAAAAATTATGGCATTTTTGGTTTGGCAACGGGCAGCCAAACCCGATGCCACTCTAAGGAGAATTCGGGTTGGGTCAGACAGTCTGAAAATTCGAGCAGTTTGTGCTCGATAATTGGGTAAAAATTTAAACTTTTTAGTGATCGCGAGCGGCTTGTCCAAAGTTTCAGCACTAGGGCCTCATTCACTTCACCGATTCGAGTTTAGAATTTGAGTTTTGTTACAGTAAAAAGTTCTTAGAAACAGTCACATCCTTCTTCTTTTTTTTTTTTTTTTTTTTTTTTTTTTTTTACTTAAAATCACATCTCAAAATCACATACAAACTCAAATTATAAACTCAAATGTGGTAAGTGCACAAAAAATACACTAAGGCCTTGTTCAGTTCACAAAAATACACTTTAAATATTGTTAATTTTTGAATAAACAATCACATCTAATTTATAGGCCTCGCTTCACATAAAATCAAATCTCAATTCGAATTAAAAAAATCGAATCGAAGTGAACGGGCCCTTAAAATATTGATATTTTTGAATAAACACTAATTTAAGGCCTTTCACTTTTCAAAATTTGAAAAAAAAAAAGTTTTCACCGATGTGAAATTTTCTAAGAACATTTTACTGTAAAAACTTAAAATTAAAAACTCAAATAAGTGAAATGAACTATTTATTAAACTTTAATTAATAATTCAATAATTTTTATTTGAAATATTTTACTCGTAATTGTCTGGTTTTTGCTTATTTAATAACAGATTTAAAAGTAGTGGAAGATAAAAAAAACAGCCACTAGCTAAGCCTTCTAGTCGAGCTACATAAGCAAATCAGACTGAGAGGGAGCCGAGCCGAGCTGAGCTATATAAGCCGCATCAGCACCGTCGGTCCCATTAAGTCAGCTCTTCCAACACGCGCACGCGAGCGTCTCTAACACGGGCCCAGAAAAGCAGGCGCGTTCTCGGCACTCTGCAGCCGCGAGCTATCGAAGCCACTTCTGTGTGTCAGTGTGCCAGCCTGTTCCGCAAGTACGCTTGCGTCAACTATCTGCATTAGTACCAAGATGAAGCCAGCGCGCCAGCCTCCATCCAGTAGAAGAAAGAAACGTGGTACTTTTAGAATATCTCCAATCTGCACAAGCCACGTGTCCTGTACGTGTGCAGTGATTTTATCTCTCCAGATCCAACACAACATTTTCTTCTCTAATTAGATCAAATCAGAGCAAATTATTTCAATCAAATATTTCATTTCTCCAATTTATTTATAATTTTATTTTGTTTTCATTTCTTTTATAATTTTTTATTTTTATTATTTATTTTCTTATTTGACAGATAATTTCTGAACACTATAAATAAAGAGGTTAGTTTAAGATTTGAGAGTTTAGTTTTTCATTCAATTTTTTACCGACTTGCTGTTATTTTCATATTTTATCTCTAGAACTTATGAGAATAATGTGCAAGCTAGGCTAGAGTTCTTTTGATGAGGTTAAAAATGAAGTTATGTTGAATGACCCAATTTGGATTTTGATTTCTTATAATGTAATGTTTAATATTCGAGTGAATTAAATCTCATCTATCTTTTATTATTTTTCAAAATATAGTGTGTCAATTTTTATATAACTTTATGCATGTTTTTCTTATATAATTCTATCACGCACCATTTTCTTATTTAAATTATTTTACAAATTATCTTTTACTGTAATATTGTCAAAATGATATATTGTCAATTTTAGATAATTTATAATAATAATATTGTGAAATTAACAAAAGGATTTAATTTACTCGATATTTTCATTTTATGAATCAAAATTTAAATTGATAAACATTGTATAAAGGATTATTGATGCCTTGCCGCTTTTTTTATTGAATTTTATTTACATAAATTTCCTCTATTTTCTTAATTTTATTGGCAACAAAATCACAAAAATGCTCTCTCTTTACTTTATTTTATTAATTTATTTTTCTCTAACGTTTTATTCGTGTTTATTTTATTATATTTCTGTGGACATTGCTGCTATTTTGTGTTACGATAGATCGCTGTGTCTAACATTTTGGGACGTTAATCAGGGTGTACCTGCAATGAAACATATAAAAAGCAAGAACCATGGTGGTATTAGGGTGTGTGTGTGTGTGTGTATATAAGATCACAATACAATCTTAATTAAAAAAAATTGGGGTATCCATTTGGTTTATAGATTCAGAATCATAATTCAGAAGTATTCTCAGGCCTCGTTCACTTTGCGAATTCGAGTTTTTAATTCAAGTTGAAATGTGACATTTTCTGAGAGCTTTTCACTGTAGCAAAAAAATTAATGTGATATTTTCTGAGAGCTTTTTACTGTGAAAACTAAAACTAAAAACTCGAATCGGTGAAATGAACGAGGTCTCAGTTTACATATGTTTTTTATGAGAAAAAATATTGTAGCGAACCATGAACCATGATTTGAATCATGACATGAATCTAAAACCAAACAACCCTTTCCCACTCTTTTAGGCTGCAAACTCCAATTCAAATGTTGTCCGGATTGTGTCCAAAGTCCAAACTCATGAGGCAATTAGATTAAAATTAAAGAGAAAGAGGGAAATAGACCAAGACTTAAGATGGATTAAAATTAATATGTAATAATTTACATAAGTTAATAAATAGGTCAAATTACTGTTTTTGTCCATAACTTGTCTGGTTATAAATCATAACTTAATAAGTTATTGTCCATAATTTATGGTTTTTATCCATAACTTGTCTAACTATGAATCATAACTTGACAAATTTATCCATAACTTATCTGGTTATGAACCATAACTTGACAAATTATGACCTATTAATTTTTATAATTAAAAATTGACCTGTATATTTTCTTAAGCTTTTCATATTGACTTATTTTTTAATATTTTTGTTAAAATTAGTACTCCTAAATTTCCTATTTCAATTCTAATTCTCAGGCCCTTTTCTTTTTTTCTTTCTTTCTTTTTTTTTTTTTTTTTTTTTTTTTTTTTTTTTCGGGTAGTTTCTCGGGCCATTATTTATTTATTTATTTTAATAGAATTTATAGTAATCTTTACGCACGTATCCAAACAGCAAACACTATTATATAGCCAAACACTATCTTTGCGCACTATATATATATATATAGCCAAACACTCCTAGAGCACGAAGAAACAGAGTAAACAAGGGAGCAAAGAGCCAGAACTGGCACGATTGCGATTGCGTGCGATGTATAACGGCGTGGGTTTGTCGCCTGCGAGAGGCTCCGGAAGCAATGGCTACACGCAGTCCAACAAGTTCCTCGTGAAGCGCAAGAAGATCGCCGCCAATGGCGCCGCCATGACTGAGGAGGAGGAGGAGGAGTCTCCGAGAAGCTGAAAAGGGAGATTGTGGAGCACGATCGCAAGCGCCAGATCGAGCTCAAGCTCGTCGTGCTCAAGGACAAGCTCATCGATCATGGCTGCACTGAAGCCGAGATCGCCGAGAGGCTCGCGGAGGCAAGGAGGAAGTTCGAAGCCGATTCCTTGGCTGTTTAAGAGGAAATCTGATGCTGGTTTCTGAGTTTTTGAATTTGGTTCTTGATTGATTGATTGATGTTAGGGGTTTAGCACAGTCAATGGTGCAAATAAATAAGGGGTTAATTTTTTGTAATAAAACTTAAAAAAACTTAAAATTTAAGTTGTAATTTTATTTAAATTTACGTTTTTTTAAATTTTAATTTTATTTAATTTTATTTAATCTTTATTCAAGTTATAATTTTAATTCAAATTATAATTTAAATTTAATTTAAAAATTATACTCAAATCACACTTTAAAAGAACATATCTTAAATCTTTAGAAACTGTAAATTCTTACTATAATTTTTTCGTTCTTTTCTTCTTTTCTCAATATCGGATTCGTATTATGGTTAATAAAGTATTCTTTTATCTCAAATATATTTTTATTTTCACGGAATCGATTTGGGAAATAAAAAAAAGAAGAGCAAAAAAAAAAAAAAAAAAACTCTATCATAGAACCAGGGAACGTTATTATTCTTCCAAGAGATGAACCTTCCTTCATAAATTTGTTAATGAGTGGAAAACAATCGATTCTTGACTATTGAGCAACAAATTCAATTCAAAGCATGACAGAGAAAAAAGCATAACACTGAAAAAAAGGGTCAGTTGTCAGTTACAATCTCGTTTGAATGTCAACCTTTGGTTGTATGTGGGCCCTACAGTTATAAATACACGTGGCCAACTAGAAATGACACTCTAGATTGAATGTAACAAAGGACCAGCAAATCAGCTAAGAATTCATTCGCTCTAGTTGAGAATTTGGGTGAAAAGTTGTCAAAACTCAAAAAGGCTCAAATTGTCTTATATGGCGCAGAAAGAGGAAAATGGAGTTTTATGTAACAGGATCTAACTGTTGTTGATGAACCCATTTGCCGTAATCTTGTAATAGTTGTTTCAGGAGCAATGGCACCAGCCTATCCAATAGAGCTTGTAGCATTCTGTTGTATCCCATCATAATTCCATTTCATTAACGATAGTTCATACTTGCTTGCGATTGCATATTGATAGTTTTAGCGGTTATTTATGTTTAGAAGTTATATCTATTGTGCAGAAGTGTGATTCAACCCGCAGGGTTGAGTCCCAGGTCTCTCACTTGGGTTGGGCCCCTAAGTGAGAGACCCAAGTCCAACTTTGTCCGGTTGAATATGAGTGCTCTATTTTGTGCTAATTAAATGAACATCAACACATGTCAATAGACTGTACTTAATAAACAATTTAGAATAATAAGTTCCTAGGAGAGTAGATGCAAATTTGTAAGTTTATCTTGTTTTTTTCGTGTGTTATTATCATATAGCTTAAAAACTTTTCTCATTCAAAAAAAAAAAAAAAAAAAAAAAAGATGACTTACAAATTTCCAGGACGCTCGACGGCTGATACTGGCATCATGGTAAAAGGGCGTGTGTAGATCTGCAAATGACAATAATGGCGATTGAGACAACATGTTCTCACTCAATGTGCAAATTGCACAATCTTGAGGAAAAAGGTAATAGCAAAAATGCCTTCATTGGAGTGAAAAAAAAATGAGTCTAATGTCAAAATATCTTGCAGAACTCTTAACATATAAAGAACAGTGGTTTTGTCCCCCTTTGATATATGGACAATATGTTCAAATTGAAACGTAAATAGGAGATGGCAATTAACAGCCCTTTCTTTTTTAGTACAGAGAATATATTTGAATTTTCGCTCTCTGAACAAAAATTATGGGTATGTTACATTGAGAGAGCTAAATTACGTTCTAGAAAATAGCCATATTGTATATTGTCTAGGTGATAACAAAGGTGACAATGTCTGAAAATATTTCTATTAACTTCTTAATGCAATATGACAAGACAGGATACGTATACTAACCTCGAGAGTGAGATTCAATGTGACGTCAACCTCCAAAAATGATTCTGAATCATTTGTGTCCCATGTCATATGATTTCTCATGAATGCTGCAAGTATAATTGACTATTACAACCTGGTCATGAATACGTACAAATATTTGACAATATATGAGGAGTTTGAGAAAGCCATGCTAAAGATCTTATGAATCAATTAATGATAACAAGAAGGATTTAAAAAGCTAAAAGAAATTGAATACAAAACACAATATCTCCACTTCCACAAAAAAAAAAACTCACTTTTGATTCTGACGGTTCATTTTCTATAAGAAAAAACCAGTTTTTACAACGAACTTTGTCCAAAAGTCCCAAGTGGTTGATTTAAGAGTTATAACTTTTATGTCATATCCATATACGTACCTGAGAAATGGCTGTTTTGCCGTTCCATGATTTCCGAACCCTCAAACTGCAAATCATAACGATAAAATTTTCGACAAATGAATGTGAAAGTAACCAATTTTAGAAGCTTTGCTGAAAATAGTTCTATGCAATACGTAGATTAACACTTCCTAAATTGTTGACACATATTTTTGAGTTTTCAGTTATAACCTTTGGAAGAAAGAACAGCTAAATACAGAAAAGCTGAAGAAACAACAGACAAGACCTAAACAAAATTATACCATTAAGTCAAAACTTGTGGATTATGAAGAGCTCCACCTTCAAAACACGCAGCAAACTCCAAGTTCAACATTTTTGCCAAATGGGTTAAATCAATTCGAGTTTGCTATAGTAAAAAACTCTAAAAAAATAGTCACATCTAACTTTTTTATTACAGTAAAAAAACTTTTCATATAAAATCACATCTCAATTCAAATTAAAAATTCGAATTAGCGAACTAAACGGTCAAGCTTACTCCACAAAATGTCTACACTTTTGTGGTACCTTGTTTGTCCTAGAAATTTTTCGTTCCTCCTAGCGGTACCACGATCCTAAATAAGGCAGAAATTTACCTTACAAGAGAGCATTTCGACGGTACAATCATCGTTTGTTGGAGTTAATCGCAAGTCAAGCACTGGAGCTGCTTCCAAGCTCAGAAGTCGAACTCTTTGCAGAGTGCACCTGCAAAAACGTGTTGTTCTTTTCACTGGAGACACAAAAGGTAGCTCAATGATAAGGCAGGTTCATTCCTCTTGACCAAGTCTACAAGGATAAAACCACCACAAAATAACTTCTATTTACATACAAAAACAGCCCTACTCCTCGACCGCATCGAAAATGCTTGTCGACCGCATCGAAAATGAGATGTGATATTTTTTTAAAAGCTTTTCACTGTAGTTAGATGTGATATTTTCTGAGAATTTTTTTTGTATCGCAATGATTATTATCCGATTTGACTTATGCGCCACAAAAGCAGAATGCTTATATAAATATTGTCTATGGCCCAATATGTTTAAAGGAAGAACAACATTCATGCACTTTGAGGAATCACTGTTAAAGGGTAATTTTAAAAATGTCCTTTGAAAATGGAGTCCAATTTTATTTTTACCTATTAATATTAACGATATATTTTTACTTTTAAACTAAAACTAATTAAATAATAAAGTTTTTTTTTTTAAAATATATATTTTAATAAAATCAGATATTTAATGAGGTATAATTTATAATTTTCTCAAAATTTAAAATCTAGTACCTACTCGTTTGAGCAATCCGACCAACATTCTCTTTTTATGATAGGAAAATTCTGACAAAACAATTTCATGACACATTATGAAATTAAATGACTTTTTTCAGTGGTTTCTCATTTTTTAGAATACTGATATTTTTTAATTTTTAATCATTAAATCTGTATATTTTGTATATATTTTTAATTTAATGTAATTTTAACAAGATTTAACAATTAAAAAAATAAAAAATACCGATATTTTAAAAATTAAAAGGAGAGAACACCGGATAAACTCTTAAACCTAAAATATAACTTCTTAGAAGTGAGACTTTTTTTAGTGTTCTTTTTTTTTAGAACACTAATATTCTCTACTTATTAGCCATCAAATCATATATTAAATCTGATAAAAAATTAAATTAGATTAAAAAAATAATACAAATTTAATTACTGATATTTTTAAAAATAAAAAATAAAACACCAAAGAAATTTCCCTTCGAAGTTAAAAAAAAAAAAAAAACCTGGGACAGAACATTAATTTTAAGTTTTACGGATTTTACGAAACTTTGAAAAGAATACATGAATATATATTTTTCATGATGTGTATTACCCTTTTTGATAACTTAAACAAGAGATAGAAAAAACAAACTAATAGATTCTTGGAGGGAAGGAAGGACCTGTAAGTGTTAGTACCAAGACATTGGAAACTTTTCAAGGCATTTGTATTGAGCAAGGCTTCAATTGCAGATGGATGGCTCAAGAATTCACCAATATGGAATTTCTCACTCCCATTTCCATACTCGTTACCATAATTTGGCAGCTGAATTCTTTCCTTTTTGGCTGCTGACAAATTTGCTTTCTTTGTGTTCGACTCTGACTGAGTCACATTAGCTGCTTTTATCACTCCAAATTTAGTCCTGAAAGAAACCAAAAATAAAAAATAAAAAATAAATCCTAGTTATTTCCATAAGTGTGATTATTGCCAGCTTAGTGTTTTTTTTTTTTTTTTTTTTTTTTTTTTTTTTTTTTTCTAGTTCAAAACCCAAAAACTATTTTTGGTTTACTGTGGGAGCAAAAAAAAAAAAAAGAACAGAAAGAAAAAGAACCTGGGCTTAAGCACTGGAATAGCGGAGGATGCAAATGAGGCACGGCCATGCCACTTGGAAGTCAAAATCATTACTTTGATAAAGAACAAATTATTTTAAAGTAAAAGGAGATGCAAATAAGAAAGAAATGGAACCCAAATGAGTAGCAGCAAAATATGTTCTGGGCAACCGAAGGAAATTAGTCTTTTTTTTTAAAAAAAAAAAAGAAAAGAAAATTGAGAATCCTTTTCCTTGAGAAAAAGTGAGAAGGAAACAGGAAAAGTGGTATATTAATTCCAATAAGTTCAAAGAGGAAGTGGAGATTAGTGGCTGCTGAGGAAGAAGAAGAAAGAAGGTGGAGAGAGACTGGTGGTGTAGTTAGGCAGATGTTTGTGTTCAATTATTACGGAAATGCCATTGCACTTAAGTCGGATGGTCCCACCCAACAAAACAACTCTCCAATCATCTTCAATCTTGTCAGCTCAGATGTTATCCATATTCCACACACAAACATATTTTTACCTTTTTTTTTTTTGCCTCTCCTGTTTCACATGGGATCCTACTACGTAAAGAGGTATGGTCAAGTACGACTACAGAAGTACCACCGGATTTGGCAATAATTTTAGGCACCACTTTAAAAGAAAAGGCAAAAGGAATTCAACGGTTATAGGCTCTCCATTTTACAAATCGACACCTGTATCACTTTATTCGTATTTTATGACAAGTAAATTAAAATGTCATAATAATAAAAAAAATTATATATGATCTCATATAAGAAATAAAAATTATCTATTAATGAGACCCTCAATCTCTCCACTCGAGCCATCTAGAAAGGACCGGGACTAATGGTTTCTAGAAAAAATGGATACATAACCGCTTGTAAATTGCACAACAAAACTAAGACACAAAAAATAAGATAGCATTTGATTTAATGAATTCGTATTATGATTCGAATTATAATTCGTGATTCGTTATAATATTTTTTTTCATAAAAAATACACTTAAATGAAAAATAATTTTAAATTATAATTCTGAATTCATGAACAAAACATCCACTAAATAATTTCAATAAAAAAATCACCCACTACTAAATTGTTATTGTACAATTACAATATGATATTGTTATCCCATTAAAAAAACATGAAATAAAACAATCTCAATGAAATGAAATAAGCCCTCCTGGCAAAAGAAAATTGAAATTAAGCCTTGTATAAGAGGCATAAGGGATGAATACTTTAGAGACGGACATTATATAGAACTGTCATTTTCAAAATTTAGTGATACGGGTATACAGAAAATAATCGTTCCGAATTTTGGAGGCCTGAAAATTTAAATCGTCTAAAATATACTCAATTCTTCTGAATAACTCTAAGCTTAGCACTTCGACTCCGGCAGTTTAGTTTCTCCTCTTCTCCAGACGGTGTTATTGGTCTCTTTGTAAGAATTGTTCCTTTACAGCCATGTATCATTTGCTTAATCCAAGCTTCTTTTTCATCAGTGTCATTTCTGATCTTTCTCGGATCTTTCTTATAAGCATTTTCACTCTCTGTGTCAACATCTCCATCTCCAACGCTTATGCCGATGATGTGAAGAAATGTTTGTTTCACAATTCTGTCCTCCAAACTGTGAAAAGAGATGACAGCAAGCCTTCCCCCTGGAGCAAGACAATCGAAACACGCATGGAGAGAATCCTCCAGCGTCTTCAGTTCGTCGTTTACGGCTATTCTCAAAGCCTGGAATACTCTGGTTGCTGTCTTAATCCAACCTTGCCTCCCTCCTGTCAATTAATTTTATGCGGCACATCATAGAAGTATATCTAGGAAGACATCTTTTAATTCCTACGTGAATATATTTCAAGTCCTATTATGGAAACAGATGATCGCGATGAGCGTATTACTTCTACCTACTAGAACTCCAGCCAATTCACTATAATTTCATAACATTTCCCCTTTTTACAAACGACACTGGGGTGAAGAAAAATGAGGCAGTTTTACCTCTACTCCAAGAAGTTGAGTTTCGGATAAGTTCTGCAAGCTCCCTAGTGGAGTGCAAACCACCACGTGATCGAGCTCTGACAATTTTATTCTGAAGTGAGTACCAGTTGCTTTCTTGCCCATAATCCCGTAAGATTTTTCCAACTTCAGCATCTGGCCAAGTATTTAATATGTCTTCTGCTTTCAGAGTTGCCTGTCATAGACCTGCTCCAATCAGTGAAATGAAAAAGAAATTTAAAATGACTCCGCAGCATATTAAGATACACATTGCAACCGCATTTGTAAGATTACCCTGATTACTTTGCCAGCAGGAACTCAAAAGCAAATAATGTGAAAAATCAAGAATCGTCTTGGATGGTCACGAATATATGACTGGAGAAGTAATGGTCCTGTCAGCAGAGATTTCTATGAACTATGAACTGGTCTTTATTTTATTTTCACTTATTTAGTTTTTGTTAATCAATCCAGTTAGCTGGTCCTTTCATTTATTTTCCAATTCCAGTAAGTTTTCAGTCTTCCCAGTTGTTCTCCAGTTCTATGAACTGATCCTCATTTTATTTTCAGCTATTTAGCTCCTCTTAATCATTCCAGTTATGCTTATCATTTTTTTTCAAACTGGTCCAGTACTTCTTTTTATATACTTTTACGTTTATTTATCTAACATCCCCTAGTATTTTATGGTTATCATTTTATTACACTATCTAACAAAACATAGTTCAAAATTTACCACAAACGGACAGAAAACAAGGGTAGACATTGCTTTCACATTTGAGGGTATTTGGTCAATCAAAGCATGAAGAATTAGTTAGTTCTTTATTCACCGGAACTATGAAACTCCAAATCACTAAAAACCATACCTGAGGATCCATCCGCATATCAAGAGGTCCATTACGAAGAATGCTAAACCCTCTTTCAGGATTGTCAACCTGTTCAGATCAAAAAATGAGGCTCTTGAAAAGGATGGGGGAAAATGGAAAGAACCAAAATGGCGGATCCTCCATCTTAATAAGTTACCACGTTGACTCCACAGCTGACAGTACATGCCACTTAGTATAACCACCATAGTCCATCCCACAGAAAGACACAAAAATATTCACACTTAACTATCATATAGTATCAGACAAATTTGTGCTCTACATACCAGAAATTTCATTGAAAAAAGAAAAAAAAAGAAAACAATAAGTAAAGGTAAGATCAGTAGAGTTTTTGCAGAAGCAAACCTGCATAGATGACATTCCCAAGTCCATTAATATGCCATCAACTCCAGAATCTGGGAGATTCTCATCAACCTCACTCAGTACAGTCTTGATGTGTCTAAAATTCTTCAAAAAGGTATATGTTTTCAGCTCAGTTGGGCCACGAGAATCATTGCACGTGAGGGAATCGATCCGGGCTGCAGCCTTCTCACATGCCAGGGGATCAACATCCATCCCAATGTAATATTTCAACTCTGGATGGGCTTGAATTATCTGTCAGTACATTACCAAATGCGAAAATGACCATTCTTTAGATGCTAAAGCAAGGAGAAAACATTACGAGGAAATAACCACAACAGAACGTTTCCAAATCCAATACAAGCCAAAAATTCTACCCAAATTTGCTCCAAAAAGTGAGGGATGTCTAATTACAGACCATCTCAAAAAATAAATTCAAGTTAATCTTTGTCCAAGTCCAATACAAACCAAAAGTTTTTCCAAAATTTGGCCACCAAGGGTTTTCTCTTTGCCATCTCGTAAGAACATATTCAAGCTAATCTTAGGCCAGTACCCATATCAATTTTTCTTCTGAAAAGTTGGCTTCTCTGGATGCTTTAAACGTAAACAAAATGTGGTATCCAAAATTCTACATATTTTCATGACATTGGTTATATGCCCCTCATTTTTGCTTTTCTTTGACAATATAGAAAATCTTATAAAACTAATCCTTAAACATTTATTTCTTAACCTACAGAATCAGCGAAAATACCAGCTAAAAACTAAAGAAAACTAAAAGGAATGAAATTACTGACAGCAGAGGAGTGACCAGCGGCTCCAACAGTGCAGTCGACAAAGGACCGAAGCGAAGCCGTTTTGGAGGTAGAGAAAACGTCGAGGATCTCGCCGAGCATCACCGGAATATGGCTGGTCGTGTCTCCGAACCTCTGAACCTCGTCGAGCTCGAACTCTCTGTCGGACCTCGTCCTCCGCTTCTCCTTCACGAGCGACGTTTTCTTCGTCTGGTTCCTCTCCGCCGCCCTGGTGGTGACGCCACGCACGGCCACGGTTTGCGGCGCTGCGAAAGCTCTGAAGCGGGGCGACAGTAACGAGGCGATGGAGAACAGTTTCGTCGCCGCCATTGATGAAGAAACTATTCTCATTTCCTAGTTTCTGCTCTGAAAGCTCGAGCTTTGGTTGTTTGAGTATTTGTGCCGCTGAAATGAAGGAGTTATGGGTTGGAAAGAGCGCCGGCCGGCCGACGGCGGCGGTGGAGGTGAGGGCTAAGGGCTACGCCAGACTTCCGAGTGAAAACAGAAGAATGGGAACTGATAGTGTACGGACTGGCTCGGCTCTTTGTGGAGTCAGATATGAAATTGGGCCAACGATTTAGGCTTGTGGGCTTACTGGGCTCGCTACTATGAAGTGGGCTATCATTGTCCATTTCTTACGGATAATTTTCACAAATATCCCCATTAAAGATTTTTAAATCTCAATATTAATTTATTAAATTTTATCTTTTTAGAGTAAGTAATTTAATAGATATTACTGATAGTGGGTTTCCGATAATCAGATTTTTGTTAAGAGGTAACTTATCACAACAAAAAGAGTAGAAACTCATAAAGATGTGTTGAAAGGATCAATTTTTGTAATTTTTTCTTTCTCGGGTGAATTTCATTTGTTTTTGGGGAGAGAGAGCTAGATGGCATTTTCTTTCTCGGGTTTAATCATAAATCATCGTCTCTTGAATTGATTATTTACCATTTGAATTTACTATTTACTACAAATATTATTTCAAAATGGCATATTAGCCTTATTCATTTAACTGATTCGAGTTTTACTACAGTAAAAAACTCTCAAAAATAATCACATCGAACTTTTTTTACTAAAAAACTTACATAAAATTACATCTCAACTCGAATTAAAAACTCAAATTAACGAACTAAACGAGTCATATAATTTTATTTTCCAATAACAATTTGGTAGTATACAATATCAATAGTGTAATTTATAAAACTAAATTAAATACTAAATAATAAATTTTAAAATATTTGAAGTAAATACCAGTGAAAAGGTTTTTTTTTACGTCATAAATGCGTAAATTTTCTATTTACAATTAATAAAAAGATTTGATACCATGTACATTCTTAATTTACTGTTATTTACTTTAAATAATTTTAAAATCTGTAAGACCATCTCCAGTGTAAATGCTAATGGCAATTATATATTTGCCATTAAAAAGTGTGATATGGTATGTTATTTTCATTTTTGCTCTAATACATAATGCTATTTGAAATGCTAAATCTACTTTCCTATAATTATTAAGCTTTAGAAGTTGTAAAAGAAAATTTTTATGTTTAAAATAATTAGAAAATACAAAAGTTGCAACGATTATATGAAAAATTCAATTATATATTTACCATTGAAAAGTGTGATATGGTATGTTATTTTTATTTTTGCTCTAATACATAATGCTATTTGAAATGTTAAATCTACTATTTCCCATGATTATTAAGCTTTAGAAGTTGTAAAATAAAATTTTTATGTTTAAAATAATTAGAAAATGTAAAAGTTGCAACGATTATATGAAAAGTTAAACATTTCAACCAATAAAAATCAAATGCTAAATTTCTCATATGCTATACTTAGTGAGAAATTTGTCACAAAGTAATATATATGAAAAATTTAGCACAACAAATAGTATTGCATGAAGAGTATTTTTTGACACATTAATTATAGTTGTATTGAAGATACTCTTATATACATCAATTAGTTATTGTAAATTTATTATTTTCTTCGTTTTAGAAGAATTATTTTCTCTAATAAACTACATAAAATTTAAGTTCTTCATAATATTCATGGTTTCATGTTAAATACTTAAATTAGTTGGTAAGTATATTATTATTCTAAAACCACTTTACCGCATTAATTGTCAGAGTATACTCTAACACTAGTTCCCCACATTATGAAACCTTGTGAAGCTACAGATGGTAACATGGCTAAATCATTATTTTTTAGGGTACTCAAAGAAGATTCTCAGATACACAATTTAATTTATTTTGGGGTTTTTTTTTTTTTAAAAAAAAAAAAAAGAAATCTCAACTCCATTTTTATGATGTCACTTTATGATGGTTGAAAGTTATAACGAGCATGTGACGTCATGGAGCATGTGTCAATTTAATTTTTGTACTCCATTTTTGCAATGTCATTTTATTGCAAAAATTTTGTACTCACTTTTTTTTTTCTTCTTTATACTTCTTTATATATTAAGTTGAAACATATATAGAAATTTAAGAGAGTGACATAAACCTAAAATGGTCATGGGGTACATTCCCTAATTTTTGTTTTCTTTTTCAATTTTAGAATAATGAGATTACCAATCATAATATGAAAATGAATGTTTAGGCATGAAATGGAAAGTAAGATGGGGATAAAAACAAAGAACAAAAATCTTGCGGGAATTAGGTTAGATTCAACAATCTCAAACAGTTTGTATGAGAAATTGGCCTCTTTGTAGGCAAGAAAACGAAAGGGCACTAGGGTGGCGTCAAAAGCACCCATTTGCACTCTAAAAAAGCACGTAATCGAATTCGTGGCGGCGTTAGTGAGTGGGGTTTGACTTAAATGGCCCAATATTTATCTCTATTCCAATCTCACCCACAATAACACCTTAAAAGGTGAAAAATAATAATTAAAAAAATAGTCAGTGAGACAATTTGAATTGTGTTTGTGTTGGTCCATTTAATCATATTATTTTTGAGTCAATAGGTTACATGTAATTTGTTCAAAAAAAGGTCATTAAAATCAGTAAGACACAACTAATATAAAAATTTAATAATTAATTTATTTAATTTAACAAGTAAAAATTCAGACAGATAAAAATTCAGACTCATATACCATGACTTTTTATTTATTAAAATTATAAATTAATAAAAATATTTGTCCATAGTTTTATATTTTGATTCAAAACTAAAACTCTTATGAATTAGATCAACTCGAGTCAAATTTTATTTTAAACTTGTCAATTATATCGGTCATATTGTGTAATTATGTCACAACTTGAAACGTCCTAAAAATACATACTCATTATTAGAAACTCTTGGCTTCTTTTTATTGTTTTTTTTTTTTTTTTTTTTTTTATGTTAGGATATGTGTCAAAATTCCAAATTCCAAATTCCAAATTCCAAATTCCAAATACCAAAATGGGAACGGAGAAAATGTTCTTCTCCAGCAGTTGGCTTGTCAACTGTCTGCCACCTCTTATAAATTCCATTTCAGTTTATTTTTGCTTTCTCATTGATATGCCGCGTTTTTCTAATTGTACTTGAGCAACTGCGACTAGCTTTCTTCCCTTACCTCCAATTATTTTAATACTTTGGTCCACTCCTTGCAGCTTTTTAATCATGTCGGGCAAGCTAGGTCCACTCACCCATCTTTTTCCTCTCCTCTTTTTGAAACGAATACTGTAATTGCTTCATACTTTTACCACCCCTGTTCACACATATATATTTAGCATTGGTCATTTGACTCATTTCTTAAAAAAGAAGTTGATGAGCTCGTGAATTAACATGGTTGTGGCTATGGATGAACAACATCAACACCAACACCAACAATCAAAGCCATCGTCATCATCGTTATCGTTGTCGTCGCCGTCGATCGAAATAAGAGGAGATGAAGATCTAGGAGAAAGAGCAAAGAGAGAGGAAGATGAAGACCAAGTGATTCTTGATTCACAAGAGAGAGCAAAAGAAAAGGCAAAAGCACATCTCACTTTCTTGGGGAGGCATAGATTGTCTGCATCCATATCTTATCTCAATAACCAAATCAACATCATTCAGGTCATCACTCGCCACCTTCTCCATACTTGTTTTGATCATATATCAAATGGGGTTCTCTTAATTTTCTGTTTTTTTTTTTGTTTTCTTTCTTACAATTTTATTTTTTGTTTTGGATTTCTTTGGTGTTTATTTGGATGTGGAAATGTTGAGATACAAGGAGGGGAGTTTTTTGATTTGTGATGCAGGAAGAGCTGAATGAACTAGAGACAGTAGGTCAATCCTCCATTTTGTGCAAAGAGTAAGCATTCAATCCGCCATTGATTTTGGTTTGGTTTTATGATCAAGTAGATCTTAAAGATTTACAAATTTCATAATTGTTGTTTTCACTTGAGCTTTCCAACCTCTTCTGTCTTTCTGCAGACTTCTTTCAAGCCTCGAAAACATTCCAGATCCACTGCTTCCCATGTAAGAGATTATAAAATTCTCTCACTATTGAATTCATTTTTGTTTAGTGTTTTCGGTAGTAGGCACTAGCTAAAACTATGCTTTTTTGAACCGTTAGATCAAATATAAAACCGAATTTATATCGATTAACTATAGAGATAGGTACAAAAAAAAAAAAAAAAAAAAAAAAAAATCTATAGAGAGAAGTAATCACATCACTAAGCTATAACTTCTTATTGCAGATAAATAAACATCATTTGTAACTATTCTTGAACTCTTAGGCCTTGATCGATTTATAGATTCGAGTTTTCAATTCGAACTAAGATATATTTTTTCTGAGAGTTTTTAATTGTATAAAAAAAAATTAAATGTGATATTTTTTGAGAACTTTTAAATGTAAAAATCTAGAATTAAAATTTTAAATCGGTAAAATAAACGAAGTCTTAATTTAAATTTTGCCTTTTGAGATGAAATTTATATTAATAAACTGTATTTTGCTCTTTAAGATGAAATTCATAAAGATAAACTGTAGATAAAATTATAATCATATCACTCGGGACGGTCCATATCTAGCGCTTTTATTTACCTCATTATATATGAAAGATTTTTGTATGGTTTTGGTGAACATAGGACCAAAGGGCCGGCAGATGTCAACTGGGATCGCTGGTTCCGAGGAGTCCACAACTCCCGAGGCCATAAACGCTGGATCTGAGGATACACATTGGTGTCGTTTAGTTGTATTTGGACAGCCCAAAGAGTGATTCAATCAATGTTCGCTTTATTTTCAACAACCATTTTGGTTTCATATACGATTACAGATAAAGAAAGAACAATCAAAAGCTATTCTCCCGTTTTAGTGTAATTGATTTCACATCCACTGATGATTGATGGGTTTAGCTTGACGTTGGCTAACGTTCATGAAACAAATTGTAATAAATAATAGCTCGGGTAATAAACTGTGTTTTTTTTTTTTTTTTTTTTTATTACTTTTCATTGGGGGTGAGCAGATCCAAACTCTAGACCTCAACAACAGAGATAGGGGCATAAATTTACTTACCGCTAGGCTATGCCTGTCTCTGCAACCGTAACTCTGGTAGTTATGACCAACAGATTCCACATTCAAGATGTTCAAGTTAAATTCATGAAAAGGGATCAGCTACAATAGATTTAGGGCTCCGATAGTACACAATGGAGCGGCAAAAGTGGGTATAAACAATCTCACCTCTTTCTGGTGTTTGATTGGTACAAAGAGAGAGAACTCTCAACAAAATCACCAATTCCTCTTTCCAGAGAGAGAGAATTAATATGTACACGTAAAACGGACTTTTAAAATTGGGTGAGGCAGAATAAGAGAAGCTGCAACACCCTTAATCAACAACAACAAATGACATCTTGATCAATAAGAGCCCGAATAAGTTTTTGACACACATCTCATATTTCTCTTTTTTTCCTGCTACAGCCAGCAATGCAGAAACGCCCCAAATTCACATTTCTGTATCCCAGATGAGAGCCAAGTTCGCTTATGTTTTACTTTACAACAGACCAGCCTTGTGAAACTTTGAGGAAGCAAAACAAAAAAAATACTCGCCACAGCAACCAGTCGCTTCTGCCCAAGACAAGAAAAGTAGCCAATAGTTCAAATATACTGCCGGATTTCATGAATAAATAGAAAGATGACATGGCCAGTGATTTATATGCTTGCACAAATACACACGAATACATATGTAGATCCTTGTATTTACAGATATAAAACAGCCATCTATGACAAGACGCAAAACAACCTTCAAAGATCCAGCAACATTGTTTAGCAACCAAAAGAAAAGATCTACGAAGATTTTATCACTAGAAAAATATATAAAAAGTAAAAACATCAAATGTGGTGTCAACCTAACGGAACAAGCTCCCAAATATCATCACTCAAAATAACTAAACTAGAGCACCAAAGAAACTGATCTTGCAGAACATAATGGATTTTACTAACCTTCCTCAACTTCAAAGCGAAGTGAGAATAAACAAACTTCGCAACACATGCATCTATTGCTTAGGACAGAACATATAACATAGAAAGTTGGAAAATTAAAGAACATACCTTATGATACAGGTTGTCCAAATGCATCTTGACTATCAATAATCCAAAAGACTATCTACAAAAACGCTGGATATTACACACAGATATTATATAGTGAAAGTGTGCTGCTTAAACAACTTGGGATGAAGTATTAGCAGTCAAAAGTGTCCCATGAAATCCCCCCTCAGCATGTTGCACGTCCATTTTCTCGTTTGAAAGCTCATCTGTTATCATAGAAAAGAAAAAAAAAAAAAAAAAAAAAAAATCAGAATGCTGATGATAATATAACAGCAGCAGCCAAATATTTAAAATAGTCAGCCATGATTGTAAGGACTAGTTTTCCTAGTAATATATTGACATATATACTCATTAATCTGGCATCTTCATGTCATTTTAGCATAATTCTGTAAAGACTATTTTCCAAAGCAAGAATAATACTTTTTTATCTTATTTTATTTTTCAAATCATTTATTTCCTTAACCCTTACTTAATAGGCCCTCATTCCCTTCAAAAAAAAAAAAAAAAAAAAAAAAAAAAAAAAAAAAAAAAAAAAAAGAGCCCTCATGAGTTTGATAATTTGATTAAGAATGGAATATGAAATAAAAGTTGACGAGCACTGTAACTAGAGAAATTTATTCAGTAGTTAAATAAACACGTTTAGTTTCCAAAAATACCTAGTGTAAAAAACATTATATACGCCACCTTAAGTGTTTCTTTTATTAGCAAAATAGTTATCTCTATAAAACCCAAAGAGCTAATTACTAGTGTCTGTAATTAAGCCTTTATTCAGCTTCTAAACTAGAAGCTTGAAAATCCAACCTCTTTTGGAGGAACTTTGACCCAAATCCCAGCACATACAAGAAAAATCCGGTTCTTTTCTTTTATATTGAAAGCATCAGATGAATAAATCATAATTACCAGCAATATCACGGTTCTCATGGATTTCTGAATCGATTACCCAAAGCTTGTCTCCAGGGAATATGTTCATGTCGGCAAGAGTATCAGATTCATTATCAATTACCCGTGTACCTTTGTGAAGTATCTGATTTTCTTTAACCACCTGCAACAGATTGAAGTGGATCTAAAATCAATGCGGGAGCAAAACATGTAAAACACAAGAAGAACATATATGTATTCTCTCTTTCTTTCATCTTTCTTCTTATTTTATTTTATTTTATTTCATTCTTGTTCTTGTCATTGCTTGAGAGCATGTACACGGTTGATTGTATGCATATGCCCCTTTAGACACGCATACATGGAAGCACGAACTTCAAGTAGCATACCCCAAAAGATTCCCATATCATCATTTTTAACTGGTACACTGATGTGGAGCCGGAAACTTTTAGACTTATTTGATTTCCAGAACTTGTCTTCCTTGAGCGCTTAGAAACTCGTCGATCTGGATCAAAATTGGTCTCAGATGCTTGTAAAATTGATTTCGGAGCTTCCTTCCCACGAATGAAATGCACGTATACATCCTCGTTGCAATAATTAAGTTTCTGCATTAGTTCCAAGCTTTCTCGTTCCCCAATGCAACTCTCACATATCTGGCATAATTAAAGCACAACATTTGCGAAGACATCAACATAGACAGCTTTATAATGATTTGCAAACTTATAACAAAACCACAATGAAAAAATTCCCATTTTCAATGAAGAAAGCAAGGTTACCAATAAAATTTTCCAGTATGCATCCTAATTTGCACATGATAAGCATAGATTTCTGCCTCTATTAAGACACAGACTAACTAGTTCACCAAACGTTTCTGGCATATCAAGTCAGGTAACAACGATGATGAATGTACATTATGGAGGCTAAAAAAAACTAGTTCCATGATAGAACTGAATAAAAGTTCACACCCACAAGTTTATACGACAAAGTCTACTTGAGAAGCTTTTCATTGTCAAATTCAGCAAAGAAAGCGAAAACAAATCAACGTCTCAGAATACCTCAGGAGAAGTCTTCATCAGGGGTATTCTAGTCTCGTTTTCGTCATTAACTTCGTCAAGATGGCCCTGATCCTCCTCACCCTTTGGCATCTCTTCACATGAACTATCCAAATTACTTCCTGCAGCACTACTTAACTCAATCCAGGCAGATATGCCTTTCCCTTCAATACCGCCCCATTCTTCACAGAAGCATTTCCAATCATTTTCAGTAATAACAGTTAACCCATCTGTCTGGAGTTCATAAGAAGAAACAACATAAATAAAGTAAAATAATGGAAGTTGAACAAGTAATTTGAAGCGGATAGTAGCTTGCCAACAAACAAAATTAATTTGCATTCCACAAGAAAAAGAATGAGAATGGAAGATTTATATTTATACATATAGATTTCAAATTAATTAAAACTAGCTGCAACATTACTGTTCAAGACAAAAAGGAAATTTCAAAAGCATATACATATATTTGTTTCATGTGCTTACTGCGGAAGACTTTTGGAATATTGAACCCCGTCTCCACACAAGATCTGGAGGTCTTTCTATGAGTAGTAAATGCTGCAAGAAAATGTAAAGACATAAAAACTACAGTCAGAAGTATGGAGCGATGAAAAAAAGAGTTGAAACTGATTTAAGTGACTGAGATAGGTCTGAACAGTCAACATGTATCCATTCATCTCGGTGTCAATTTATCAGCAGTCAAAATTTGAATAAGAGCTGCTCACAGCCTATGATTGGAAAAAGAGTGGAAGAAGGTCGGGGGAATAGTGTATTGTTTCATGACTTTTCATTAATTCCCACTAGATTTGAATGGAATCCACATTACTTTGAGATAGCAAGAGATACTAACAATTATCCAAGTAACAGTGAAACGAATTACAAAGGGAATTGCAAGGTATAGTATGCAGGCTACCTTTTCACACTTAAGCAAATCAATAGCGCCATCCAATATTTCAGGTTTCACCGACGATGCAACATTCTTGCCACTGGCATTAATGTAGTTTCTCCATTTCAAAAGCCAAGAAGATGGTAACAAGTAATACTTGCAATCAGGAGTAAGCGCAAGGCTTTTCCCCATAGCTAACCTTTCATGATTCTGGCGCTGTTTGAGCCTCACTATTCTGCAGCAAGAAATACAAAGGTCAGAGATCATATGTGTGTCATTATTCGTCTTTCTATCATTGTTCTCTCTAAACTTTTGTCTTTTAGTTTTTTATTTGGGTGGGCATCCAGTCCTCCTCACCTTATACATCATTATTCAGTTTGTTTTGATTAAGTTCTGTTTCTTTTCACAAAAACTGGGGGGAAAAAACAAAAGCAAACACACACACAAAAAAAAAAAAAAAAAAAGGTGTCATTCTGCATTAACCAAAAAAAAGTCAAAATAACCTTAAATAATCTTCCATGCATGCTACTTCAGATAGTTCATCGCAACACTGGGAACATTGTCTTGAATCTAAAGGAAAAGTCGAACAATCCAAAGGATCATCAGGTTTTACTGTAGTAGCATCTCCATAAAGGAAGAGCCACAGATTCTCAGGAACAAGCAATCTCTTAGCTCCCACAGCCTCCTCGGGCATAAGCTCGCCATGAGGGCACCTTATGGAAACTGTTGGCCCAGCATCAGCTTCAGTTGGAGCATCAAGTATTTTTCTTTTTAACCATTGTTGCAACCTGAAGTTGAGGACCTCATTAGCATCAGCATAAAAGCTATCGGAAACAAAATATGCATATCCGGAGCAGTGGGAACATAAAAGCTTTGAAGCCATACCACGCCTTGGAAACATAATATGTTCCATCTTCGCACCTCCCTGCAAGTACATTTTCCGCAATTTGTTTCATTAATGTTCTACGATCCCTGTAGCTATCAGCAGAGACAAGAGTGTGCGCCCCATCCATAAGACAATCCTTGCAGTGGTCATGATTGGACAATTCTGGACCCCCATTGTACTGGAATTACAATAATGTCATTTAAAATACAATGTCATCAGTAGTTACTGTAAAAGAATTTATCATTAAAATAAAATGTCATAGGTAATGACTGCAAAAGTGTGGATAAGTTAAAAAGGAAGACCATATAGCTAAAAATTGATAGAACTAAGCAGGACAAGCACAGAGGGAAGAAAAACAAGTTTATAGCCACCTACAGAAAGAATAAACCTTTTTCCACTTTAGTTTATTTGTAAAAAAAAAAAAAAAAAAAAAAAAAAAAAAGAAGGAAAAAAAAAAAAAAAAGAGATAGGGGAAAACTCAGAGTCAACAATTATCAAGTTTCTCCTTGCTAATCAAGAAATGTAACCTTCATTGCATCAAGTTGCTTCACATTGATGAAGCATCATTTTCATGCACATCCACTAAAAGATAAGTAATTGCATCATCTTTTCCCTCATTCCGTTTTCAGTCCACCATCCCTAAGATAAGAACAAACTTCATGCTAATTCTCAACTGAATTTCAAAATCTTTCCGTTTGAATAGTATCTTAAAGGTTCATACTATCTTCTTCAAGTGAAAGTATTGAAGACCTTATATCACAACCAGAAAATAATTACAAAAAACAAAAAACAATTCTAGTAAGATGCTTTTATAGTAAAAGTCAAGAGGAAAAACGAACAGAAATTCACTTTTAACGCTTCAGAGTAACCAAAATCTGAATATCAAGGGAACGAAACTAAGGCCACGTTCAATAAGACTAAAAACTACAAAACCAAATACCTTGGAACGCAACGCAGCCCAAGCTTTAGCTGATAATCGCTTCATGGAGCCGACCTTTGACATTGGGACTTTTCCATGTGAGCATTGGATAGAAGTATTGTCAAGAACACTGCAAAGATCATAACAGTTTAAGCCAATTAAAAACATGTTCAACATAATACACAGCAATGATCAAGAAGCCATAATTGTTGAGAAAACCTAGCAGATTAACATAAAAACTTAAACACATAAAACGACAAAAAGGAATACAAAAATAGCATTGCAGAAATGGTAAGTGAGCTCTATGGGCTCGTTTACTAACCAGGAATTCAATTTTAGTAAAGGAACTTAAATTCCTGATTTTAGTTTCATGTGTTTACTTTTGTATTTGGTAGTTGATTACGTGGACCCCATCTACAAATGAGGAATTAAGTTCCTTGATAGGGGAGAACTTATATCCACCTCCTACCTGCGGAATTTAATTCCTTCCCCTAAGAAATAGGAACTAACCTATTTACCAAATTAACCCTTATTTAAGTTAGCTATTCACTTAAAATCCATATATAGCCGACCCCAATTAATTTGGGATTAAGACTTGTATTTGTTGTTGTTGTTGTTGTAAGTTAGTTATTCACTTAAAGGGTACTTTTGTAAGCACATTTATTATATATATACCTTTTAGGGTCCGTTTAGTTCATGGATTCAAATCATGTGATTAGAACCATTTTCAATTTACGTGTATTTTTTGTGAGAGAAAATACTGTAGCGAACCGTGAATTATGATTCGAATCAGAGAGCGAATCTAGGTACCAAACGGATCCTTAATTTTTATGTAAGTAAACAACATAATAGGAATTTATTTGCCCTTGTAACTTAATTCCCAAATAGATTAGTAAACACTTTAATGGAGTTCTGGAACTTAATTTCGTGGAACTTAATTTATTTTTTCTCGGAATTTATTTCCTATTCTTTCAATTCCTGATTAGTATACACACCCTATGTTGTGTAACAACGAACTACCTAATCTCGACATGCTACGCTTTTCTGATATATATAGTGTAGAAAATCAATCTAGGCTTGATTGTATCCCGGATATTTAGGAAGATTTGTTTCCTGATTTTGTGTTGTAGATATACCCGATTGTGGAGATTTCATATAGATCCCGATTTATAGGAAACTAGGTCTAATACTTGTATATATAAGTGTAACCCTTCTACGTGAATAAAAATCAAGTTGTCCTTTTCTCAATTCAAAAAACTTCATGGTATCAGAGCCCTAGGTTTAGAGAAAAACCCTACTCAAAATCTTTCCGCCCCTCTTTTCTTCTCTTCATCTCTCCTCGGCTTTTCCGGTTTTTCCTTCCTCGGATCATGGCGGAAACCGAGCGATATCCCGGGATTCTTGAAATTCCAATCCCTCTCACAATCCCTCTCACAATGTTCCAACTACCACCCACAAAACTCAATGGCCATAATTATCTTCAATGGTCTCAATCAATGATGATGTTCATTGGAAAAAAGGATGAATATCTCACTGCATACTGAATTCCGATATCATAAATCTGGAGAGCGAAAAAATAACCTAGTAATGTCTTGGTTAATTAGCTCTATGACAACCGTTTGAGAGAACTTCTTCTGTACACCACCGCAGATTTACTACCTTCATTCAAGTGAAAACTACTATTTACTTTACCCTCGTTAAGACCTGTGAAGCACATGATTGGAAGTGCTTTGTGGATCGAACATACTTCAAAAAGATAGTGGAGACTAAGCGAAAAACAATGAAGTACCAATCCTTTTTCCAGGCTTTTTCCCCTTGTCATGATGGGATATTTTGTATAAAAACCTAGGGCAAATCAAAAGCCCGGTCATCTCAAGGAAACTTGTTGGCAAATACATGGGAAACCATCTGATTGGAAGCCCAACAGAGACCGTGAAGCAAAAGGGAATGCAGCCTTCAATGACACAACACATCTCAACAATTCGGTTCCTTTCTCAAAGGAACAACTCGACATGCTACAACAACTCATACAAAAGGCAAAAATCAACGACTCCAACTCCAGCACTTCAGCTATGCACGCCACAACATTTCCTAATTCCTTGTGGATTGTGGATTCGGGTGCATCGGAGCACATGACAGGTGACAAAACATTATTCTCCACCTTTTCACCCTGTAACAGCCCTCAAACCGTGTGTATAGCCAATGGTACACGCACCAAAGTGGTCGGAACAGGAACTATTCATCTCTCAAACACTCTTACTCTCAAATCCAGGTTATTTGTGCCCCCTTGATCAATCTTGTCTCGGTCAAGAAAATAAATCGAGACTATAACCGTGAAACTAAATTTCCGGTGATTCTTGTGTTTTTCGGGACTTGAGCACCGGAAGATGATTGGCGATCTTGATTACAAATGGACCCTCTATATTCGGATGTCAACCCTCCTTCAAGCCGTTATTAGTCATAAGTGTCAATTAATTCATAGTCATAAGTCTAGCAGTCAGTCCAATAAGGAAAGTGAGATCATGATGTGGCACTTTCGTCTAGGTCATCCCAATTTCTTGTACTTGAAACATTTGTTTCCATCTTTATTTATCAATAAAAATCCAAGTACCTTTCATTGTGAAGTATGTCAATTGGCAAAACACACTCGAACCACTTTTGCACCTCGGCAATATCAACCTAGTCACCCTTTTACTCTCATTCATGGGGATATCTGGGGACCATTCCGAATCCCCCTCACTTCGTGCCAGATGGTTCTTATTGTTGGTTGACGATCATACTAGGTTGTGTTGGACATTCCTAATGAAAGACAAATCAAACCAAACACATATTCCAATCATTTCATGTCATGATCCAAAACCAATTAAAACCAACATTCAAGTCATAAAAAAGATAACGCCAAAGACTTTTTCAATACATGTCTCGGCTCCTACTTCACCTCTCATGGCATTGTTCAACAAAGCTCCCCGAACATTCTTGAAGTGGCTCGATCCCTACTCTTCCAAGCCAATGCACCTAAAAAATTTTGGGGTGAGGCAGTCCTCACTACCACCTATCTGATCAACCGCCTACCTTCCAGGGTCCTCCAATTTCGTACACCGCTGCAAATAATACAAAAACTATTTCCTGCCTCACGGCTTGTATCCAAAGTCCCATTCAAAGTATTCGGCTGCACTGCCTTTGTCCATATTCATTCCCAATATCGGGGAAAATTTGATGCTCGTGCACTTAAGTGTATTCTCCTGGGTTACTCAGCCAACAAAAAGGGGTACAAATGCTATTTCACTTTATACAATACTATGGATGTCACATTCTTGAACACCCCATTCTACTCCAATCCTGCGATTCGGGGGAGAATAGCAGTGGTGAATCGCAATTGGGAGTGGACATCACTTCTCGAGTCAAACACGAGTCAAACACATCACATGCTCCAAATCCGCCATCCTCGGTGATCCCTAACCGTCTCCTATCTCGGGTCCAACTCAAAATCCCGGTGACCAGCCACCCTCACCTAATTCCGAGGATGATCAACCCTCTCCTCATGTCTATCCAAAACACCTCCTTCTTCCGGATGATACTATAAAAGTCTATGAACGAAGGAAAAATAGTGTGCCGGCACCACCTCAGCACTGTCAAGAAACTTCCTCATGCCAAGTTGACCCTGAAAAACAGCAAGGTACAGCAGAATTAAGTCCGCAGTCAGATCCTACAATGAATCAGCCTATCGCACACAGAAAGGGTGTGAGATCATGTACACAACACCCTCTTCGGAGTTATATCTCCTACTCAAGGTTGTCACCTAACTACCGGGCATGTGTGACCTCTCTAGACAAAATCTGGATTCCTAACTCTGTCGGTGAAGCCCTGAAAGTTCCCGAATGGTACAAGGCAATTCTAGAAGAATATTTCGCTCTTGAAAAGAATGGCACGTGGGATATATCGGAGCTGCCACCAGGGAAGAAAACAGTGGGCTGTAAGTGGATTTTTTCTTGATTGGAAGTATAGACAGTTGCTCGCCTAGTGGCTAAAGGGTACACTCAATCATACGGATTGACTATCGTTAGTTCAATCAATTCGTGGTCTTATTGTCCATTGTTGTGAACCTAGATTGGCCACTATTTCAAATATGTCAAGAATGCATTCTTGAATGGAGACTTGATCGAAGAAGTCTATATGGATATACCAACTGGGTTCGAGACTAAGGATATGCAGGGAAAGGTGTGTAAACTGAGGAAGGCATTGTATGGACTCAAACAGTCACCTAGAGCATGGTTTGACAGATTCACTAAAGTCCTTAAGAAAGATGGATATACTCAGGCACAGGCCGACCACACTCTATTTGTAAAACACTTCACTGATGGGAAACTTACAATCTTAATTGTATATGTTGATGACATTGTCCTTACAGGAAATCATGAAGGAGAAATCAAAAGGCTCAAGTCCCTCTTGGCCAAGGAATTCGAATCAAGGACTTAGGACATTTGAAGTACTTCTTGGGAATGGAGGTGGCACGGAGCATGAAGGGAATTTCAGGCAAGTATGTTCTCGATCTCTTATGAAAAACCGAATGAGCGAATGCAAACCGTTGAAACTCCTATGGATCCCAATGTCAAGTTGATGCCCCGGACTGATGAATTGGCGGGTGACATAGGGCTTATCAACGTTTGGTAGGTAAACTAATCTATCTTACTCACACTCGCCCGGACATAAACTTTGCGGTCGGTCGGGTTAGCTATTCCCTCCGTGGACCACATGGAGGCGAAATTGTATATTGAAGTACCTAAAGAAGGATCCCGGAAGGGACTCATGTTCGAAAAAGACAATCAATCGAACCCTAGAAGTCTATACAGATGCGATCGGGCCGGTTCTCCCAAAGGATGTAAAAATCTACATCCGGATATTGCTCGCTCATATGGGGCAATTTGGTGACCTGGCGCAGAAAAAAAAAAATGATGGTTGCCCAAACAATTCCGTGCAAGCCTTGGGTATCTGTGAAGGAATTTGGCTAAAGAGAGTGCTAAACGAACTTTGAGATGCAGAGTCTATCGTGGTTCTATGACAACCAATCACCCATTGCAATTGCCAAGAACCCCGTCATGATCGAACTGTGGAGATTGATAGGCATTTTATCGTACACTCAGCTATGTTCCATCCAGCAACAAGCGGTTCCTAACCAAGGCATTGTTCTAACCTAATCGAGCTAAACTCGATCCTGGATTAGAGAATATCTAGCCTAGCTTGAGGGGGGAGGTAGAAAATCAATCTAGGCTTGATTGTATCCCGGATATTTAGGAAGATTTGTTTCCTGATTTTGTGTTGTAGATATACCCGATTGTGGAGATCTGAAGAGATCATATAGATCCTGATTTATAGGGAAACTAGGTCTAATACTTGTATATATAAGTGTAACCCTTCTACGTGAATAAAAATCAGAAGTTGTCCTTTTCTCAATTCAGAAAACTTCATATAGACATAAATCATAAAATATAAACCAAAGAGGAATACTGGAGTCATCATATATATATATATATAATTTACACGCCTAATATAATACTAAACTCAAAAACAAAAAGAGAGCAACTGTAACAAATGCAAATTTAAACTCTTACGGAGCAGTAATGTTGTCAGCCCACTGACGGAGCCAGTCTGCAGAAATCCAGTAAAATGGTTCCTCAGGTGATCTAACAGGGGCTTCAGACAAAATTGATCGTACTTCTTGTCTTCGTTCTGAGATTTGGTTCAACTCCATTTCCTTCTTCAATTTGTACTGTTCACAAGCATCAACGTAAGATGCATTCAAAGACTTTAACTCTTCATAAAGATGAGATGGCAGAGAAACACCATCATGTAAGGAAAGCATATCAATGTCCTCAAAATTAACATCACAAATCATTGGACTTGCGCCGCCATCTTTCCTGGAACGCCTGAGATTATACATCAACACATATGCATCACTAGAAGAGAATATCTCTGTATGACTATCAGAAGCAGGTTTACAAGATTCTTGCTGAACAACATCCATTCGATCTCCATTAGCTACAGTGCTAGTTTGTTCCATGCTTGAATGATTAACATCAGGCTCAGTTTTAACGGGCTTTGAAGTAGAAGTTGAAGAGCCTTCTCCAAAAGGGTGACGGCCTAAGTTTGAGACCTGCTCATCATCAAATTCCCACCATTGCCCTGTATTTTCATCCTTAATGTGAGCTATATAATGCCCACTGTTAACTGCAGTTCCCTTGTGAATCAGCACTGCTGATAAGTCATAGGTTGATTCAACTTGAGTAGGCTCGGATAACCTCTTTCCCATATTTAGTTCTCCAGGGAAAGAAAATGCGGTAGTAATCTTCTTCTTCGTAGTGGTCTACTAACACAAATTAATGCAAAAAAGAAACATAAAAAATCTGATGTCTAGATACTGATTTAGCAATATAGTAGATGATGATGCCAAAGAAAGACAATATCTAGATACTAGAAATTGATAGTACCTTCGGAACAAAAACACAACGCTTGAGCTGAAAATTAAGTACAGGTGGCAAAGACCGCAGCTTGATGCTGCGAGTAGCATTAACTCTTGTCTTACAAGACTCACAGAAATATTGATTATCCCCATTAAGCTCTTCCATGCTAAGATAATCATCTAGACTCTCAGCTAAACTTTTCAAACCCTTTACATTCAGTTCTAGTTCATAAAAGTCTTCCATATTTGAAGACGCTTCTGAATCTTGTCCACATTGAGAGCACCTACATAAGGAAATAAATTAGAACTGAAGAAAAATAAAGCAAGTAGAAATGTTTGATCATATGAAGGCATATTCACAATGATACTTTTTGAAGAAATTGCAAATCGTTTCAACTATCAACCATCTGAGCAAGAAGCGACGTAAGTAACAGGAAAATTAGAGTCCAATGAAGAGTAAAAAGAGAGAGCATCAAATAAAATTCATAATAGCTAGAAGGAGAATAGCTTTAGAATTATGTAGATAACGAAATCATTCTTACTTTGTCACGTGAGACACACTTCCACGGAAGAGATCTTGGACAATAGTTCTTGCCTTGGAAACTTTAGAGTGGCTAAGACAACGTTCAAGCAAAGAAAGAAGCAATGTCAAAAACTCATGGCTATCTTGTTGAACTCCATTATCTAATTCAAGTGTCTTAACAAATGGAGAGGAGTCTATAAATGCCCTTTTACTGGCATGCAGTTGCACAAAAAGCCGTGCAAGCTGATCCAAAACCGGCTGTTGCTTCAAAAGATCCGGTTCAACAGAAAAGATGCCTCCACGGAAGGATTTATTCATGTACAAGCATTGGAGTATGCTGTTGGCATAGCATGTTGCACCAAGGTTCGTAAGTCCTGCAGGAGAGTCGGCAGAAGAACGAAGGTCGATGGTTGGGTCCGGGCCAAGAGCTTGAAGAATTTCCGATGTCTTTGCCATAAGCCAAGTTTCCGGTTTCCATTCGGAGGTGGGATTAGCCCACAAAAGCAGTTCGGATTATCCTTAGTATTCACACGGCACCCCTGACAAACCGGTTTCATAATCTTATAAAGCACATTAATCTCATCATCAGATACATCACCTGTTATGTGAATTTTCCTATAGAATGAAAGAAAAGGGATCGATCAACGTATAAAGAACAAATAATCAAGCAACAACAATAACCAAACAGCATAAAAGCAGAAAATCCCCGTACCTTAACAATTCAGAACTTATGTCAACGTTATCCCCTTGCTTGTGTCTTTTATTTTTACTGCGTGTGGTTGGTCTGCTCATTTTAACAATCGGCCAATCCCTGCAGTTTGCATGAATATAAAGATTTTGATGTCACCAAAGATAAAAAGAAAAGCACATACATATAACGATGTTCATTTGATTTGGTTTTGGTTTTGGATAGAGTGAAATCCTGATCTTTTTTTGGTTGTTCACTTCTGAAAAACACAAAGATATCCCTTCTATGATTCTTCTTGTTTTGCACTTTCATTTATTCTGGTATTACTTAAATATATATAAAAAATATATATATATATATATGTGTGTGTGTGTGTGTGTGTGTATCTTCAATTTCTTATGGAAAAGAATACATGTAAAAATCATTTCCCCAAGAATAAAATGATAAACTTTGTTTGAACTAGCCCATTACCTAATTTTCCTATCCACTTATTTAGTTGGATTTTTTTTTCATTGTTTCTAAAATATGTCCAAAAATTAAACTTTCTTGGAGAAACTCAAAGAAAGAAAACCATTAAGGATCTCCAATGGAACAATAAGCTATGAATGAAAGTTTCACTTTTCAAATTTTAGGTGTAGAATTACCACAAGCTTTTAAACAATACAAAACAAAAAGAACCAATACATTATACATATAGTGCTAAAGAATATAACATATGTATATATATATATATATATATATATATATATATATATATGACAAGAATAAGTTAACCAAGAATCACCAATATCGATTACTACTTTCAAATACTCAATATAAATGAGCTAAAATGCGAAAATCCGTAACAACCCTGGAAAATGAAAATTTTCCGGGAAAATAAAAAAAAGGAGTAGCTGCTATTTTCCGCTGCGAAGCAAAAGAAGAAAAAAGAAAAAGAATTTTCTTTTCCGTTTGTTTGAGTTTCGCCAATCAAAACAGAGCAAGAAACTCATAATAGAAATTATGAAAATATATGAACAAAGAAAACGAGGAAAAAAAACCCTAGAATTATTAAAGTGGAGCAAAAAATGAACGAAACAGAAGCAAAATAAATCATCAAAACATGAAATTGAAAGGAAAATTAATGTTTAAAGGGAATAGGATTAATTCGAAAACCAAAAGAATACCTCGGAGAAGAGAAAAGGAAGCTGAGTTTCAACTGAGAAGAAGGAGAAGATCAGAGTCAGAAAAAGAAGTGAGAAAACCAAAAACAATAATAATAACAAACAGTAATAATAAAACCTTTACTTTTGAGAAATAATTAAAATATTGGCATTTTTTTGAGGAATTTTTAGTTAACATTAATTTCAGTTTTTTCTTTTGTTTTTAAGAAATAAGAAAGTGTTAAATACCACTTAAATTGTTATTAGCAAGGAAAAAAAGGGGACCCACAAAGTTATTTTTCTTAAAGAAGAACCCACATATATAGTTATTAAAAAAATATGATTCCTAAAGAAAAAGATAAATATGAATTAAGATTAAATGTTATTGGTTGCAAAGTGTAAGCATGTGATTTAACTTTATATTCTAGCAAAAAGTAAGTAGTTTTTTTTTCCCCTTTTGTTCATAACTCTTTGTAACCAACAAAAAAAAAAAAAAAAAAAAAAGCTCTCCAAATCATTTATTTCCATATAAATCCACGATTATTAGCCAAAAGAAAATTGTACAAATAAATAGCAGTGTTGGATGATATTAAAAGGTCATTTTCAGGGCCATAAAAATAAAAACATAATATGGGTGATTGATTTAAGTGAAAAGGATTAGGAAATAATATTAAAGTTTTTTTTTTTTTTTTTTTTTTTTTTTTTTTTAGCTATTCTATAAGCAACCTAAAATATAAAAATCTCTTTCAGAGTTTCAGATAAATTGTTAATTTTATCTTTTTTATCTCATTGAATTTATTATAAATGCAACATAAATAAAGGTGACGATGGGTCACAGGGTCTGAGACAGTGAAAATGCGGTCATAGTCTCAGGAGAGTCTGACAGTACTTTCTCTTCTACACCATTCTGACAACTGCCACGTTTTTTTCTTTGTATTGACGTAATAAAAAATAAAATATTAATAAGCTGAAAGTTATTTTTTTTAAATAATTTAAAATTTTATTTAATTCGTTAATTTAAATTAAAATGTGATTTTATATGATAATTTTTATTATAATAAAAAAATTAAAAATGATTATTTTTTAAAATTTTTTTTACTGTAATAAAACTTAAATTTTAAACTCAAATTAATAAAATAAACGGGACTTAATATTACTCTTTTATGAGAACAAAAGTAAATAAAAGTAATTTGCAACGGAGGAGTTGTAATTTCATAAGGTGACTTTATATATATGCTTTATAAGATATATAGAAATTATGCGCTCTTAACTTCCCAACAAAAAAAAAAAAAGATAAAGAAATTTTGCTCTCCTTTTCCTTCAAATGATTTTTTTTTTTTTTTTAAATGTTGTAGAAGTTGAACGGGATGAACAAAGAGATGATTCATCTCAGACAATTTTTATGCTAAGACACAATAATGATTACAAAATGTATACCTACCTAGCTCATTCAAAAACCCATGCAAGTAAACACTGAAGAACAAGACAGAACATTCTAAATTGGGCAGAGAAAGGGGCGAGGGGGCACCGCCGCACTTTTGTTTTTGGCGGGAGACTGCAGCAGAGAGCTGGGGACTCGCGGATCCCCTAAATATTTGTGTTCTAAATTGAAGTTCAAGTCCCGCGGAAAAATGACTCAAAAACTTTTTCGACAAATGACGTGAAAAAATTAAAATTCTGTTTATTTCATTAATTTAAATTTAAATTTTAAATTTTATTATAATAAAAAATTATCACAAACAGTCACATTATTAATTATATTTAATTTTTTTATTAAAATAAAAAACTCTTATATAAAATTACTACTCAATTTAAATTAAAAATTTAAATTAATAAACTAACGAATTGAATAATAATTCGAGCATTTCACTTGCAACAAGAGCTATCGTCATTACAAATGCAGCTGGACACTAACAGAAAAAAGGATAGATATGTACGTGTGCACACAGTATAATCATTCAATCGTTGAAACCCGCAATTTTGCTTCTCATTATTTAAATCAAGAACTCAGAGACTTGGGAATTTTTTAGTAATAAAAAAAAAATCAAAGGGGCTCATACACATGAAAGGACCAATAAAATATACCAAAATTTTGTGACATTTGAGAAGTTCAGATTTTAGGCAACCTAAACTTTAGTCCTCACTACAACAGCCCAAAATATTGTCCCAAAAGCACAGATAAAAATAAAAATTAAAAACTTAACTAATGTACAGGAATGTATCAAGCCATGTTACCCATGTCCAAAGGACATAAAGCGCACACATAAAGTTTTCTCAGCCCGGAATCCCACATTTGCTTGTACGCCAACCAAGCAAAACATATGAAGCAAACCCATAAAAATTCATTTTCCAGCAAACTATAAGCACCATACCTACAAGCCAAGGTATAGAGAACACTAGGTGAAGAGAACATCTCAACCCAACCTATGAAGTCCCGCGCGCTTTTCACTCTGCTCCTTGACCAGATAAATCCGCAGCCACCTCGGCCACTTCATCGTTTTTCTGAGGAACAGCTCTAGTGGTGGCGTTATTTGTTACCACACTCTCACTTGCAGCAGGACTAGTGTTTTTCAACACATCAGTACTTGCCCCACCTCTTACGGAGCCTGAATTAGGGGTACTAGAACTAGAAGTGCGCTCTTCGGACTGTTTTGGCCTGTTTAGGGCTTGACAATGTGGGCAGTAATAAGTTATGTATGGGAAATCTTCCTTCCTAGCAAGTCCTGCACCGAAGATTAAAACATAGTTATGTCTCCAGATACGTGCATATTTATAAGATTTCAAGACTCCTAAAGGCAAAACGAGAGGTGCAGTTATATTGAGTATGTAACAGACTCACCATTGTGCATGTGGCAATTGCCGCAAATGAGTGCATACGACTGTGTCGGATCCTCGCCCACAAGTAAAGCTGCAATGCGAGCAATCCATCCTCCATCATTAGTGGAGGATTCTTGAGGATATTGATGGTTAACAACTAACTGATTATGCTCTGAAGCATGCGCATCATCATTTAGCGGAGAATGAGGTGTCCCTTCTCCAGAATGATGCATAGGACTGCTCCCAGCACTGGCGGAACCAGTGTGCGGTTGTTTCCTGTTCCTAAGTCCACCAGATTGAACAACTTCAACATCATTGCTCCTCCCCGTTGGGGTATGAAGATTAGATTCATCTCCCACATACACTTTCAGACCTGAATCTGCACCTAACTTAGATGCTAAGACAGTTGCAGCAGCTGCTTTTGCAGCTGGGTCAGGGTCGTATCTCTGCAAAAAGAAACGTAAAAAAAAAAAAAAAAAAAAAAAAAAAAAAAAAAGGAGCTTAGTGTAAGTACCACATGCAAATGATAAGCTTAGTCTCAGTACCATATAAGCTTCAGTATTGACATCATGCAATTACATATATGCTCAATGAGAGATGCAAATAGCAGGAAAGGACATAAAAGAGCTACAAAAGGGATCAAGAATGAGCTATAGCTCAATGTCCTCTCAGAATAACAAAAAATAATTGATCTTGCAGGATAAAATCTCTAGACAGGAATTTCCCTTTTTGTTTGCTTTGATTTTTCACAAATTATTTGCTACCATTGTGTTAGACCGCTGATTAGAAGCCAATTAGAAAGTTGTCACTGATTACTAGTTTTCTGTCAGGAGTTGGTTAGAATTGGTTTGAAAGAATTGGGGAGTATAAATAAGAAATACTAGTAGCTATTGGCTAATGAGAGGTTATCAGAAAAGTAGGGAATTATTTACTTGGCAAACCAAGTTGAGAGGCATAGCAGTTTCTCGAACTACTGCTAGGTTGTATTAGATTTATCTTCTAGGGTTTCTACCTACAAATTCTTCAATAAAACTACAATTTCTCTAGCTATTCTGAGTTTGTGTGATTAGGATCCTATCACATCGCAACACTCAACTGCACAGCTGATAAAGTAATTTTTCTTTGCTTTTGCTATAGGTAGCTCAATCTCAGTTATGGCATTTAAAACTCTTTTCGTTAGAATACTGTTCACATTCAAAAATAATACAATAGAAGGCTGAAATGACACCTTTTACAAGTAAACTCATAACTTCTCATTGCTATATACAATATCCATAGGGATATTATGCCCCTGCACTGGGTGTCACATCACAAAAGTTCTTGCAATTTAAGTAATAACTCAACTGCAATTAAAGTAAATGAAATAGGTAAAAGAGAAAGAGATGCATAACGACCTAAACACTTCAAAATTTTGCATGAAACATTGATAGGTCAACAAATAGGTAATTAAAATGAATGTATTGAAACAACCATAAACGTGTTTTTAATCACACCTGAATAAGTTGTTGAGTGCTGTAGTAATTTGTTTTTTCTTTAAGCTCATCGATTTTTGCTTGCCTTTCCGCCCTAAGTCTTTCCAAAGTCTTTTGGTCCTTGCGGTCACCTAAAACATCATGAAGTACCTCATTTATACCATATAAATAATACAAGAAAAAGGCAATTTTATTGGAAACTAAGAATTTTATGACATTTAGCAAAATAGAAATCAATACAGATTGGCACATACAGGAGCCCCCTACTAGACTAGAGTTGTTGATTTGAAAAGATACAGTCCAACTTTTGCTAAGAAACGCCAAATCCCAAAATCTTAAGCTGCTAAGAGATGGACAAACATGGGTTTCTACATCCCAACACTCTCACTTCACATGTGGGCATACGTGCACAAGTAGACCTAGATAATATAAACTGAACAAAATGAAACACATGGAAACAAAGGAGAAATTGGGAAGTATAGTCCTAGATATTTGAATCAAGGTTGCTTTCATTCTGTGCTATGAGACCACTGATCACAAAAGCTTAGCAACTAGAAGATAGGACAACATCAAATCTCATATTTTAATAGGAGATAAACGAAAACTGTGAAACAGGTATTAAATAATACTAGATATCAACCTTTCTTTCCGAGGCCTAGAGTACACAATATAAACATGAATGAAAGTTGCACATCAGCATAAACTATTCCACCAAGAAAAAGGAAAGGAAGAAGAAACAGGACACGAAATGACCAATAGACACAGGTAAGCAGTAAAATGTGAATGGCCCAGAAAAAAAATCATAAAAAAGAAACTATCAGTGACTTTAGCTAATGCGTAAGTATCATATATCAGCCATTAAATCTTAACATGGTCAATAGCAATGTCAAAAAGTTAGCACAACCACTAAAGTTCAGACCATTGTACAGAACATTCTAAACACGAGATTGCTATTACCCACACAGCCATGTCATATTTCAAGAAGTTATACATCCCAAAAGATGAGAAAGGAAATTTATTATAAGATCATATTCCTGGTGTAGGTTGGCCCAATTTTTCGTTCTATTAATTTCTAAATCTTTTGAAAAGCATGCTGACTGTGATACCATATAATATGTTTCTAACTTCTGAAAGTGTCCATTGAAATTGTGCCTTTCTTCCAAGATGCTTTTTAAACATATCAGTTTCCTAAGAGCAGGCAAAAAAATAAGAATATTATGAAATCCGAAAACTCAACAAAGAAACAAGCTTGAAACAAACTATAAAAGGGGCTAAAACAACATGAATCTTGTCAAAACACAAGCACCCACCGATGAAACAAAAAACAAAAAGACATAAGGAGGAAAAAAAATACGGTTACAAGGAGATACTAGATAAATTGGAGCTCTCAGATTAACATGGACACGGTGCGGAAAAAAAAGGCTAGTATTTGGACACTTACACATCCTAGTGAAGCTTATGAACGTTGTATAGGCAAGAGAAGAGACAGCAGGCAATAGAAACATTGGCAAAACTCGAAATGCTCTCATCTTCCAATTCAAATCCGTTGATCTTGTAGTTATAATAGCATAACCCACTGCAATAACCTGAAAAACAAAAGAAATTTAAGTTCATTTTGAAGAAAAGGAACAAAATACAAAACACATAGACAAGAATAACAAACATAAGGTCAGTTGAACTGCAGTCACATTCCTTACAATCTTAGAAAAATACCAATAAACCTGCCAGTGTCACATTTGAAACCCATAAGGATTTGGTAATCCTTCCTGCTTGGTACAATGCACGGAAATCAAATTATACGGATTTGGTAAAGAAGTCACCACGCTATGTAGCGTGGCAGAAGTAAGATATTTAATGCACCTCCGCAGTTAATCCTTAAATTTCCAGTAAGCAGAGCAAAGACAAGAAACAATCAAACTTTTCTATCTCTATCGCAAACTTTAAGGCCATAAGTCTAAGCAAAATACTATTGGGAAGTGAGCTACAAGGCGCTGAACTTTCTGTGAATTTGAAAAACCATGGTAATTCAATATTATAAGCCAACTCTAACAAATTTCAGCAAAAGCATATGTAAAGACAAAATGGTACCTCAAAAATGACAGAAAATATGATAAGGTGCCTAATCATGCGTCTCCAAGATTGCGACCTCTTCTTCATTCTGGCAAGGACAGTGGCTTCTTCCTTAGAAATGTACTGAAGCCGCTTCTCAAAGTCGTCCCCGTGTATTCTAAAGATTCCATTCCAAATTCTGGAAAGAATGCCCTTCTTCTTCTTCTTTGTCGTCGCCTTGCTTGCAGGAGTACCTTCATCTTTCTTCTCAACTTCCAGAACACCTTTATCTTCTGCCATTTACTCTTCTCTCCCTTTTTAATTTTAGCCCAACAAAATACACACAAAAATCAGCAACAGAAAAGTCGGGTTGTTTCTACATATGTTACGGCTCAAGTAAGTTCCCAGTTGGGTTGAACAATTTGTATTGTGTGATATCTCTTAGTAATTCAATCAACAATCTTTGTCCTTCCAAAACAACTACAACAACAAAGGAATACAGTCTCTTCCTTTTTAGACCAACACAATAAACAGAAGAATCCCAACTAAAAATGAGCAACAGAAAAAGTTTTTTTTTATTATAATCACGTTTTAATAAAGTAAGTTCCTAGTTAAATTGAACAATTTGTATTGTCTACTATTTATCAGTAATTAAATCAACAATCCTTTTCCTTCCACCAAAAAAAAAAAAAAAAAACCCAACAACAACAACAACAACAAAAGACAGCAGTTTGAGAAGCACCATCCACCTTACATTTTCAGTCACATAATCCCTCACTATTTTTTTTTTTTTTTTTTTTTTTTTTTTTTTGAGAGTAAAGTATCAATGTTAAAAAAACATTGAAAGGATTGTTGATTAAAATAGTAATAAGATTTAGTATAAGAGAGGGAATACGTGACTGAAAATGTAAGGTGGAATTAAAATATTAAAAAGAAATTAAAATATATCTTCTAAAGAATAATGAAGATGAGAAAGAGTAACTTATGAGGATTTTTTTTTTTTTTTGAAGGACTTATGAGGAAAGTTAAGTAATCTAGCATTTAGAAAATCATTCACTTTTCTATTATTTAATGATAAGAACTAAACATAATAATAAGAAATTGTCATCATAATAACTAGATAATATGAGTAAAACTTTAAGAAAAGAACTATTGAAACACCCATAAGGGAGACTATTTAACCTCTGACATGAAGAGACCAGTGAAACTCAAGAGGAAAGAAAATTACACTGACGAAAGAAAATTGTGATGTACGAGAATAATATCACTTGTAACAAAAGAGAGAGAGAAAATCTAAGAGTAAAGTATAATTATGATACACGACAATGGCATAGGTTATTACATACAGATAGACAACAACATGTGTAGCAGAATGTGAGTCAATTGGAAAAATCAATTAGGTAAATGAACAAACATAAAACCTTGGCATAATGCAACAAGTGCAGAAACTAACTGAGGAAAAACCCATATAAACAAGGATAAACTCAAGGGTATTCCAAGAAAAAATGCCATTCAGTGGGAATACATATGGATTACAAAAGAAGCTCCAACCAAATCTAGTTACCAAACAAAGAAAGAGGAAAATAATCCTAATCTATACAAGTCATCAAATGCTTAATACAAACACTTGATAGGTCAATGTCGATACTACTATACTATTATAGTATAGACATAAATTAGTCAGGAAAACATAAAAGAAATTGTAGAACTTCACTAACTTCTAAAGTAACGGGAAGATAATCAATACATCATACTAACACAATCAAATTATGCAAAGTAGTGCCATACTCTAATTGAATTACCCAAAGAAAAAATAATTTTACATAAACAAATTTACTTCTGAATGTCAAAACATATTCTTAAAATAAAAGCAAAATATGAACAAAGCGACGATAAAATATACACACACACACACTCACATACATATATACATATACATACACTTGTAAATCCATGAGATGAGACTCAAACCGAGAAAATCCAATTAGTGAATAAAGGCAAATGGTGCGTTAGAACTTAGAACCATATAAAATCAACTTGCAATCAAGGGAGATCGGAGATATCAAACAAGAGTTGAACACAACTTTCAAGATGGGAGGTTCGTTGAACTCGCCAATTGAAAGGTAAGAGTAGCATATATATTTTCCATAGGCAGGCAGAAGAGAAGACAAAATTAATTCGATAGACAGAACAACCACCACAAAGGTTATAAGAAAACAGTTACAAATGATTCAAATATGGAAGAATTAAGGTTACATAATACACTTAAAAAGAGAGAATTTGTTAGATTTCCCAACCAAACATATCGAAAGTTTCAACAAAAACGGAGAGAGACCTTTTCGGAATAGACGCAATCGAAGGAACGCAGGGACCAGAATGAGAGCAATCGAAGATGGCGTTACTTCCTCGGGGTTTTTTTTTGAAACTCAGCAGAAATCTACCCCCAATTCTTCTGATTTGGGCATGAGCGAAAAGTATTATTCCGAGATCAAAGACGACAACTTAACCAGATTATTAGACGAGAGCAGCGAAATCGAAGAAGAAGATTTGCTGGTGCTGTATGGGAACCTTTGTTGTTGTGTTTCTGAATTTGACTGTAAATGTAATGGGAACCCTAGTCCCCCATCGAAAAGGAAAACGCCAAACGGGAGTTAATGCTGATATATATCAAATATCAAATAATCTTATCGAATTCATGTGCGAGAGAAATGAAAATCAACTTAAGAAAACCCTCATCTGTCTTACAACGTACATAAAAAAATTAAAAAAAAAAAAAAAAACACTAATCCGAGATCGTTCAAGTTAAAGAGCAATAGGGAATCCTATCCAATTCTTTCCAAAAATTAATACAAATGAAGAAAACTACCTCAAGAAGAAAGTGAGATTCGATCCGGTTCAATTGAATGAATATTTCTTTTCTTCTTGTTGCTGGCGTCGGATCTCAAAACAGCAACGATGATGGAGAATGGGAAATGGAGTCCGTAAAGGCAACGCAAAGCGAAAACAAGGATTTTGGCGATCGAGAAAGTGAAGAAAATGAGAATGAAGATTGATTGATTGATGGGAAAATTTTCAATTTTCAAGGATATAAATTAAAAAGACGCGGTTCTGGAAACGAAACTGCGCACGAGGGAGGCGACAGAGAGAAAAGACGACCAACTCTTCCTCAACCGCTTTTCTGACTTTCTCCTTTCGGTTTTAAAATCCCTTTCTTTCTACAATGATTTTTGTTATAAATTTTTAAAGCTATCCAACCAGAAAAAAGGGGGAAATTTATAATAAGTTTAAGACGTAAGATTAAATCGTAATCACCGTCCACGTCTAGTGGATGGTAGGCTTGATTGTTGTAACTAAAGATTTTATATTTGAGTTAATCCTACCATGATATTTGTGGTATATTTTTACGACTTTTTTTTTTTTTAAAAGCTTGAGCTTAATGGATCGTAGTTTAACCGTGGCGTCTATAAATATTTTTCTATTTGTTACGCGTATTTTAGGTGTTGCCGTGTCGGTTAAAAAAATAAAACAAAATTCTATTAAAAAAAAGAGAGAGACTGTTGAATCGTTATTATAGATTCCGTTTACTTTACTGATTTGAGTTTAAAATTTCAATTTCACTACAGTAAAAAATTCTAAAAAATAATCACATTTAACTGTTTTATTACAATAAAAAACTTTCACATAAAATCACATCTCAACTCGAATCACAAACTCAAATCAGCGAAATAAATAGGCCCTGACATTTTCTTCAGTCCATAATTTTTTTTCCAAAAAAAATAAAAAGAAAACATTACATATATTTATCTCGCGTGTTCGTTAATTTGTTTGGGTTGTAAAATTATGAAGAAAAGAAATTACTTTCTGTCCTTTGCCTAGAGGAGGAGGAAAAGAAAAGAATATTCACCTTTCCTGAGAAGCAAACACTCAAATTAAAAAAATAAAAAATAAAAAAGATCTCTAGTTTTCTTTCCAACTGCCAGATTCCAGTTTAGATCTAGGTAGAAAAGTTTTCCTTGCTTTATCCAACCCTCTTTTCCTACCAAAAGCATTGTGATTTCGGCTTACCTAGTTTAATTGAACAGCCAGCTTAGGTTGTCAAATTAAGTAGAATTCATGCATATACTAAACATTTACCCGATTATGTTTCAGCATCTTTAATGCAATATCTGTTCTTAATAGTTATGATTAAAAGTAGATATAGCATTTAAGTGACATTATACATTGGAGCGCAACATAATGTCGAACTATTTTCACAATTTTGGGATGGTCTTGCAATTTTGCAAGAATGGCATAAAAAAGCCTGCCAAGCAATCTTCCTTAGTATTAGGAAAGTCAGTTTGGAAAAGCAACATAATAATAATCCAAGGATTCTCTCTCATCGTCCCTCTTTTGCTACTTCCATGTTAAAGGGACAAATGTGTAACCAATTCTTTGGCCTGCACAGTAGTCAGTATTGAATACCGAATAAGCTCCAAAATTGTAGGAATTCTCGTGATGATGAACAGGAGATGAAAAACTGCAAGTGCTTGTAACTTGCAAGTGGCCAAATGATCCTCTATTAGCTTTTGCTGTGCATGGTTGGTGCCAGTTTCTTGTCTCTTGGAATAAACTTCTGCAAACAATAATTACCAAATCTAAAATAAAGTTTTTGATGTTTACTTCTATCTCTGGTGTCACAGAAGTCCTATAAATATAAAACTTGGCCACAAGAGATACACCGAGGTGCACTATCAATCAGTCTTTCAATGCAAGAAACACGGAATGATATGCAGCTCGCTAGCAAAATTAAGTTGCGCAAGGCCAGAAACGCAGGACGTGCAGGAACTAATCAAGGATATTTAGGAACTAATAAGTAGCAAAAAGCGAATAAAACAATTGTAGACACATACCTCATGGAAAGTCCTTGAAGATTTCCTTGTGGCACAAAATCCCACCAGCAGAAGGATTTACTTCAAACTCGGCGACAATAAATATGACCTGCAACCCAGAATGCCATAAGAACATATCCTGATATGCTTATGTGCGAGTTAATGTTTACTGTTGAAGGGAAACTCATTTTTCTCTTTCCGACCACACTTTGTACAGGTAAAATGCCATGTCAAGCTTCTTCATTTTGCAACAGTACTTGATAAGTATCTTGTACGGAACATCACCAATTGGCGGACCAGAATCTAGTGCCTTTGCAAATAGTTTTTCTGCCTCATTCAAGTTGCCTTTCAGACAGTGACCCCTGATAAATTCAGTACAAGTTATTTTATCGGGTTCATATCCCATTCTTTGCATTTCATCGCGTAACTCAGCCGCAAAATGAAGGTAGCCTGACCTGCAAGCAGCACCTATCAATATATTATAAGTGACCGTGTCAGGGACAACACCAAGACGAGGCATATCCTGTTTGAGTGAGCATGCGTCAGCAACATTTCCTCCCTTTACCAGTGCATGAATCAATCCATTATAGGTGTATACATTTGGTCGAACACCACAAGACAACATCTGATCTATGATCGAAAATGCTTCACTAAAATCTCCGCATCTTCCATAACAACCAATAATAAGATTCCATATCTGAGTGTCAGGCACCATTGACTTCTCCAGCATAGAACGAAACAGTTCATTAGCTCTAACAATAGCGCCATCAATACATAAGCCTTGAATAATCAGTTTGTATGAAATTTGATCAGGAACAACTCCAGTTCTGGACATAACATCATGGATATGGTAAGCCTCCTCGAATTTTCCTTCTTTACAAAGGCAACTTATAAGTGCATTATAAGTAAAAACGTCAGGAGTAAAGCCTCTTTTAATCATTTCAGCAAAGTATCCATAAGCAGCGTTCATCTCTTGATTCAAACAAAGCCCATTGATGAGAACAGTATAGGGAATAACATCTACTTCGGCATCTGTTTTAACCACATCATGCCAAAGACTAAGAGCCTGCAACATATTTCCGTTCTTAAAATAACCATCCATAAGTGTAGTGAAGGTATGTAAATCTGGTTTGCTCTTGGCATTCTCATCGTTCAATATATTTTGAAGAAGCTTCACAGAATCCACCAAGAGGCCTTTCTTGCACAGTGCCTGAACAAGTATGTTATAGGTAATTCTATTTGGGCTAATACCACTATTAGCCATAGTCGAGAACAGATACAGAGCTTTATCCAAATCATTAATGAGGCAATAACCCTTAATAAAAGTGTTGAAAGTCGCACAGCTGGGAGAAGGACCAAATTGTAGCATCTCCTTAATTAGCCCATCTGCCCTCTCCAAATCACCAATTTTGCAGAGCCCATTTACAAGATAATTGTGTGTAAATACATCAAGGATGACACCTTTACGCATCATTTTTCTCCGAAGCCATAGTGCAGTTCCCAACTTACCATCAACACACAAATCCCTAATTACCGTGCCATATTCTTGGTAGTTAGCTTCCCTGGTCCACCCCAAAGAAGCCATCTTAGGCCACGTTATGCTCTCCCTGCAAAATTTAACATATACGGAAGCATGAAAAAAATTTTCAAACGCTGAAGCTACTATGTAGTCTGAAAGGTAATAGCACTAATTTGCCTCTCCCTCCAACCACTTACATACAAGCAAAAAATTGGAGGTAAAAAAGAGAGCCACTGAAACATGAAATGCAGCACGAAGTTTTAGATCTACAAAGGTGAGAATCACGATGATTAAAACTCACAGAAACTGCATGCAGTCACAGTTGAGAAGGATCAGCTGTATATTACTATTCAAATGAGCAGGTGTTTTTTTTTTTTTTTTCGTTTTCATAAATAATGAGCAAAATACAATATTGTCCATATGAAACTGAATAAGAGGGGAAAAAAAACACGTTTTAAAGGTCTCAAAGCAAACTATATTAACATTCTAACAAGTCTCGATCTCTCAGATAAGTGAAAAAATGTGAGTCTAACAGAACGTTTTACAACACCTCAAACAGGTAAATAAATCACCACAATGTCGTAGTCATCCTGTTTAATAAGGAAGCAGCTGATATCCCCATATTATCACAATAACACATATGCAACGCCATCAAAATAGAGCACAACTAATATTCTAATCTCAAAGAGTGAGGAAAAGAAAAATGAAAGTTACAGCTTACCTCATTGTTTTTAAACGGTCCAAACTTTCCTTTAGCATTGAATCCAACACATTAAAAACTGCCTGTGGATCTTGTTCACCATTGACATCATTCTTTTTCGGGAACAACTCTTCGGCACCCAACTGGCAATTCTCCCCCAATTTCCCAAGAAGCTCTTCAAAACTAGAAGAAAAGAGATCCACGTTCCCACAAGTTGTTCACATATATATCATCAAACATGGAAAAATCATAAAAGATACTAAAAAAACCCACTTGGGAGAGACTAAGACCATCTCCGATGCATATGTAAATGTCAACGTTATAATTACCACCAAAAAGCGTGGAAATGGCATATTTGATGTGTAATTGTATTTTATGCTCCAATGCATAATGCTATTTCAAATACTATATTGGCTTTCGTCATAATTATTAAGCAATTCAATTTATAAAAGTAAACTCTTAATGTTAAAATATTTTGGAAATGACATTGTTGTAACTTTTAAAAGAAAATTTTAAATGCACCAACCAATCCCAAAATTTGACATTGCATTGGAGAATGATTTTTCCGCTCTAATACCGAAATATGGCATGCCACATCAATTTAGCATTGCATTAGAGATGCAAGCATAAGTAAAAGAGGGAACACAATGAGCAACACTATTGTGAGTGACTGTATTAAAATAAGCTCATTTTGTTCAGGAAGATGCATTAAAGGGTTTTCTACTAATAAATTATCCAAAATTATGACTGCAATTAAATCCATCACCCACATTCGTTTTTTTTTTTTAAGTGAAAGATGGGATTTTCCCCCATTTCTTTTTCTTTTCTATTCTTCTGAGGTTTCTCGGCAACCAAACAGCCATAGAAAGAATGAAACATGAGTTAAATACCTAGCGTCCGCGTCTTTATTACGCTGGCTACAGAAAATGCTAGCGAAGATCTGAGCGATATTGTCCTTGATGGAGTCCACGGTCCGATTCAGAGTTCGTAGGAAAGAGAAATATGACGGCGAAGATTCTCCGCAGACAATTGCGAACTGGTAATTCGACACGATATACAATCGCCGGAAATCATCAAACATACAAATAAGACACCCAAAAAAAAAAAACAGAGAGAAGCTTAGTAGAGAGATTAGGGATTTGACTGACCGCCATTGGAATTCTAGCTTTGTTTCTTCGATTTGGGAGTAAATGAAAGCTTTCGGATTCGGAAGAAGAAGAGGAAGACTCTCCTCCACTTTTGTGTTACAGGCCTGGCTGCGCAACAGCGGCCTCCGGGCGTTTCAAATCCGAAGATAGCACATTTTCCAAAAACTTTTCCCGTGTATACGACACGTCGTTTTATATTCAATGTACGTAATGATAGTTGTTTTCCTATTATTTATAATTTTTACAAGTTAATTCGTCCCGTTTCTTCTTTTTTTTTCCCCTCTATTACGGAGAGGGCAAATGAAACAAACCAGCAAAGTACTAACACACGCCTAACAGAATCATGATTCGCTCTTTAATTTAAATCATGATTCGTAATTCACTATAATATTTTCTCTCATAAAAAATACACATAAATTAAAAATAATTCTAATTACATGATTTGAATTCATGAACCAAACGGACCTAAAATTATCCAAAAAAAGAAAATGTAATGAAATACTAATAATTTGCACCTTGAAACTCTTTCCACTTCGAATTTGAAGAATATACCACTTAGTTTTTTCTCTTGAATATATGTTCATGCCTCATGGTTTTGCAATTAATCCATCTTTTCACTTCATCTAATCTTTCGTTTTGGATCATTGAGAGGCGACGAGATCTTTATTTTTAATACTTTTATTATTGCTTTGTTTTCACCTTTGTAATTGCACATGTAACTAGTTGGAAGTGTCGATCTTTGCAATGTCGTTACACTTGTTTTGTTTTTTATTATTATTTTTCAAATGACACGTATTTGTTTGACGCACCATAAAAAATTAAAAATAAACTGCATCGTATAAATTCTCAATACAACAGCAAGCGAGATTAAGGATAGTGGTAAAGCGAGAGGGAAAAAATAAATAAAAAAGAAAGAAAAATCCTTATCAGATTAAAGACGGTGCTAACCACTTGACTATTTGTTAAGAAATAGACAAATTTCATTCTATTTTCAAATCAATAATGGAATAGATTACGCTTTCACGAATATTTATTTTTCTCAATACGTTATTTTCTACTAGACCAAGATGTCCTGTGCAGAGGCCCCTCTGATTTTCCAATCCCAAGTTGTTTGAGCCTTCAGTGTCGTACCATAAACGTCGGAAAGTCACTTCATGCAAATAAGATTACGCAAAAACGACACTATGGAAGCTTCTTCTTCTTCCCCCTAGTTTTATCTCCTCTGTCCTTTTGTTTGTCTATGTCCACCATTGGGTTGTTTTCTCGACGCGGAAGCTGCGTCTCGGTTTTGATACCTGGTAGGGCTGCCGAACTTGAGAGGTACGACTTGCTCAATGTATGATTTTCCAGGGGAGTTCCTTTTTTCTTTTGGGAGTGATTGCAATTGCGGCAACCAATATGCTACATACTTGCCTTCAGGATCATACGTCTGCGCCTGAAAAGGTATCAACAGTCTCTAAGTATGTATAGAAGTGCTTCTAAACCGGTCTTCTTGTACTCTTCAAGCCCCCACACTTGTCTTTTCATCATGTTGTTTGATATAAACTTCCCCTACAATCCCAAGTTCTAAGGAACTATCTTGGTGTTCTTCTCTTTTGAACACAAAACACTTGGGAAGTGCAAACTTCGGAATTTAGGTCGGAACAATGCATAACGCAATATTGAAATTCAAGGATTGCACTCTTCTTATTGCAGTGGAAGAGAAATTTTCGTAATCCAGGACAATGAAAAAACATACCGGCCAATTTATATACCATATCTAGACTTTTTGGCTACCAATAATTTTTATCTGATCTAGAACCAAAAAGAGGACAACACATTTCTCAAAATTTACATTATGATAAATAAATATTAGTGAGACTCAATCCTAGAAACCATTCAGGCTTTCCCAAGAAGTTGGTTAAAGTTGGGGTCTTATAAGTCAAATCTTTATACTTGGAATAATCTTTCACTGAAAAAAGATGTTCTTCTCACAACTCGAGTTGAGAACTTGAGTTGTAAAGTGAATTTCACGTGAGAGAAAATACCGTAATAAAAAAGTTGAATTTAAAATTTTTGTAAGAGAAAGTACTGTAACAAAAAAATTCGAGTTGTGAAAAGAAATGCCCAATAGCTAAGAGTATTGAGTTTACGTACTTGCTTGGGGATGCTGAAGTACCGATCTTCTCTAGGATCATTTCCGACTCCTAAATAGGAAGAATACATAATTGTTATTGAAATACTCAGTGCAACATCTGACGAGGCAGTATAAGTTATACAAATGCATATCGAGGCAGTATAAGTTATGCACCACAACATATCGAATGCATATCAAATGAGCAAGATGCACCACAACATAGTAGAGTCCTAGTACTCCTAGAGCTTAATATTGGAGATTCTTGACGTTCTAGCTTAGGCTCATTTCAACAAAAAATAGGCAAGGCACAAAATAGATCTTCTTCTCCGGAAAACAAATGCAGACCATCTACAATCACAGTCATCCTGCCGCCTCAACTTAAGACAGACAAGCTGTTTGACGAACAGAATGACAGCATATTGGAGAACAGAAAATAAAAAGGATCAGATAAATGCACCCGCACCCACGCAAACACTTTTATTAAGATATATGCGTTAACAAAAACAAGTATACGCAGAAGCCATTTAAAACTCCATTCCCCAGTTTTAATGAAAATTACCTGCTCCATAGGTCCAATTTCCATAATTGGAGCATGGATCATAATCCAACAGGCATGTCTCAAACCATTCAGCTCCCATACGCCAGTCAATTCCCATATCTCGAACAAGAAAGGAACATACAATCTGCAGCAACATAGACAATGCCTGTCATGTTAAAAACCTAGTGGTGATAAACAAGATTCCTAGGAGAAGATGCGTAGGGATATAGGTCCGTTAACCTGACAAGTAGAGTTATCTGATAACAATAAGCTAAGTAATAATTTGTAATTAGTCTTGAAACTTAGAAATTCAATCAGGGTTACCTGTCGTCCTCGATTTGACATGAATCCAGTTGTTGATAGTTCTTTCATGTTGGCATCAATGAGTGGGTACCTAGAGTTCAGTAAGCGTAAGAATTTATCAAAAAGAAGCACCAGCTAGAGAAAATGACTGAAAAAAGAACAAAAAATATCTAAGGGTTGTCATTTCTTAATGGGCTTAAAAACTTGTTTTCTCTAAGCTTAACCAGAAAGAAAGTAGGATTTATCTATGCTTATTCAATTCAACGTTCTATGCCTTCAGTAGAACCAAAGAGAACAAAGCGAGAAATATAGTATTCGAGAGTGAGAGCTAACACCTACCCTGTCTGACCATCTCTCCAGGATTCAAACAATGTGTTATCTTGGCTCCACCTCTTCTCCACTTTTCTTGGGCCACCTGGGGGGGAAAAGTACATCAACATATGCAAAGGGAAGTAAGGTGAAGCAAAATCTTTATTTTGTCATGTCAAAGACTTTGGAGGCTTGAATATCTTGTCCAACAATAAGCTGTTCACTCAACTCTAATTTAATTTCCTCACAATTTTAACGTATTTAAGTTATAGAAAATCAAACAATATAACTTTATCTACCTAAATGGAAAAGGGAATTGCCGTATTTGACTGACAGAAACCTGAAGTAGTCCCTCCATATTAGTTCAAACAAGACCCTGCTACATGGAAACTCTATTAACTTACTTCAAAACTAGGAAAATAAGAAATCAGTCAAGCTTTCAATGTGAACAGAGATATCATTACCAGTATGTGGAATCATTTGCTAGCCTTTCGTTTTCATATCTTTTAACCTGAAGGGATTAGTTACAGCCCAGTGAAAATTGGTTTATTTTTCAAGTTGTATCAAGTTATCATGTAATAGAAGAAGAAAGAAATAAATTGACAAAACATGTGACCTCTTCGTATATTAGACGTGGAGAGAGACTTCCTGAGGCAAGCCACGGAGAAAATTTTGTTGAATAATCAGGTCCTAACATCCCGTTTCTGGTCTCCTTGTATTTCCTGAGCAAATCCTAAAAGAATATAGAAAAGATGAATTATTTATACATTAGTATTTAATGAAACTCATAACCTAAAATTCTAAAGCTGTAAATGACACCTAAATTCAAATTAGCAACCAGACGAATGTTTTATGTCGAAAGTCAAAATCCCATCTTCTTCTGCTGAAACTGTCCGCTACCTTTAAATATTATTACTGATGCATTAATTTCTCTTGGGAGTGGGGTTACCAAAAATAAAGAAAGAAATGAAAAGGTAGATTAGAAAAAGATCAGCTGATGGGATGATCACATGAACCGTCCTTATCTCAGATTTACAATATGATACACGCTCACTCCAACATGCCATACCGGTGAAATCTTTCAGCAATTATAAGTCTAATACTAGCATGTGATAACATCCTTTTGTTTATTTTATATCTTATACAAAACGTCTCCCTCTCTATATGAATATCAAATGAAAGAAGCAAATTTAGTTTTATGCAAATATAATGTACTTGTTTCTCGTACCTTCTTCCAGAAATAGTCATATACCCGGCTCAATGCTGCACTCTCACCTCCAATAAACTTCATTCCTTTGCTGACCTGAATCAGGAGGGAGAAACAATGCAAATTGTGCATTTTAGTTCTTACTCAAGTTAGTACTGCTTCTCAAGTTTCTAAACAGCATAGGAAGTTCATTGAATGCTTGTGCAGTAAACGAAATCTACATACATACATACATTTTTTGAGCTAAGTCCAAACTGTTCAATTGAAGGAACACATCCCCAGTCATCAATGCTGGGTGGTGGCCCAAGAGATGTTGGAATTTTGATGCAGCTACGGACTGTGCATTTGGCTTCGACTGCCTGCAATTTCTTTTTTCTTATTAATAAACAAAACTGAGACATGAAAATACTAATCCTGGTTGAAGTAAAAAAGAAACAGAAACAACTTGAAAAACAAGAGGGACAGCAATCGTGCCTTACGAAATTGAGTATACACATCTGGTAAACTATTGGCGTAAAATGGAAGGTCATCAATGTGGTACATAGTGGTACCCCAAACAAGATGCAGCTTGGGATTTTTAGTAGAAGAAGGCCTGTTGGTTTGCCCTGAAGATGATTGCAACACCACTTTTTGCAAACCTTTGCTCACCAATGTTTCCACATTCAGCTCCTCACTGCAAGTTTCTTTTTGTGCATATACCTGACTCGATTTCCATTGCTTCAAAAACTCATCTTTTGATCACATAAATCATTGTACTAAATCAAATAAGTCTGGAAACCACTTAACAGTATGTGCCCCAAGAGTTTTCGCAAGAGCGGGCAGAATCTCCTCAGGCTTCCCATGTTGAATCAGCAAGTTAAGCCCCCGCTTCATTAAATTCTTTTGCAAGTCAGCCAAGCATTCCATAAGAAATTGTGCTCTCAAGGCTGCAAAAACAATGTAGAATCTTACCGAATTTCCTCACGTTCACATTTTCTCTAATCCAGAAAGTTTCAGAAACTAAACGGTTTGTCAAGAATTGCTATACGTGTTAACATTAATTTCACCTTTTGGCGAGTTCTTCTCAAAATTTTACTTAAGAAAATCTCCAGTATTCCTTTCATTGACTCAAATAGGATTAAAGCAAAGCTACTCTATCATTCTTTTCACTTATAAATTTTCATACTCTGTTTTTGTCTATAAATGTGGTAAAGTTCTAAATTGACCGATAATTCCACAGAAAAGTATCGCCATGTTTTCTGGTTTTTTCCCAAAAGAAAAAAACAGAAATATAGATCAAAATTTTCCAAACAAAGCCACAATCTCGCCTAAACAAACACCGTAAATACAGAAAACGGAACTAATACCTCCAGTTTTCGGGAACCCAAAGTAATAGGTAGAACCAAAAAGCCGAGGATCAACACAGTAAACAGGCAAAACCTCCCGAGAGGAAATCCACGCCTTGTACAAAGCCTCGTTGTCCAAAACTCTCAGATCGTTCCTGAACCAAACGATCGCGACGCCATTGCCGTTCCTCTTCGCTGGCGACGACGAAGATGACGAGTACCTCCGAAACGTCAGGTCGAAAATTCGGTCCATTTGATCGGCCCCGGTCTCCGGCACCTCATCGATCGCCGCCGAGCTCGGTCCGACGGAATTGGAACCGGAGATTGAAGCCATTGTCGAGAAGCAAGAGAAGATCGAAATGTAGGGTTTCAGTTTGGGATCGCAAGGACCTGGGAGGCTTTTTCTCAGGGGAAGAAGAGAAAGAGACGGGGCTGAATTGGAGAAGTAGAGAATGGCCATTTTCTTCTGGTTTGGTTTGGATTTTGTAGAGAGCAGAAAGAGAGGGAAGTTTTTTGAAGCTGTTCAGAGGTCGACACGTGTATATACGAATTTGGAGTGATACGTGGCACTCCGTGAGCCAATCGCGAGACTTGCGATTTGTAAGGATTTAGACCACAAGATTTGTCATTAAATGGGTTGACCCCTTCGGTTATCCGTGTGACATAATTATTAGAACGAAAATAATAAAAAATAGACTAATACAAAAAGTTTAAGAAAATATATAGATTAATTTTTAGTTATATAAATTAATAAGTTATAATTTATTAAATTATAGTTTATAATCAGATAAATTATAGATAAATTTATTAAGTTATGAATAAAAACTTATCAAGTTATAATTCATAATCAGATAAGTTATGGATAAAAATTGTAAATTATAGACAATAACTTGTGAAATTATAGTTCATAGTCGAACAAGTTATAGATAAAAATAATAATTTGACCTATTTATTAACTTATGTAAACTATTAACCTATTAATTTTAATTCATTTCAAATCTTGACATATTTTTCTCTTTCTCTCTTATTAGAAAGCTTGGCGTATTTTTCACAACTCAAATTTCAATTCAATATAAAGTGAAAAAAATACTATAATAAAATGATAAATTTAAATTTTATAAAAAAATATTATAACAAAAGAATTTGAATTGTTTAAAAAATAAAATCTTAAGACCTATTTATTTTATATACTCAAACTCAAATCATTAATTATGTTGCAGTGTTTTCTTTTAAAAAAATTGAATTTTAGATGTCAAAATCAAGAATTATAATTTAAGTATACCTTCTAAACGAGCTTTTAGTGTCACTATTATACTTTTAAGCGAGTATTTCATAAAAACACCACAAGTTTTAAGCTTAAATTGACATATATCCCAAGACATATATTATTGCAGGACATGCTACTGCTAAAAAATACTTAAGAACCTTAAAATTCATAAAAAAATCACAAATCACAATCATAGTTGCGAGGTACTTTTGCAGAAAATTCACAATCACAATTGTAAAATTCACAAATCACAAATTTTTACGGAGTCTTTATAGGTGCAAGGTACTTTTGCTCCACCCCAACAACACCACCCTCATCGCGGCCGCAACCGAGCTCACGGCAGGTCCAACACGCCATTCCTACCTAAAATATACTTCCTAATATAATTATTTGTAAAGCTAAGTTGATTAGTGATGATTCTCAATCGAAAAAAAAGCCGGTTTGGTGATCGCAGACTTCCAACAAAAAGGCCTTTTCTATTGCATAACAATGGATTTACCTTGCACCCAATCATAAATAAAACTCCTTACAAGTTTTGAACAAAAAGATTTTTCGTTCAATAGAGTGTGTGCTTGGCTTTTGTAGTTTAGGTGTTGCATTACAATTGAGATTAATGACAAAGCTCAAAATACTTAAGTATGCAACCATTTTAAGTTTACATGGAAATGAAGGAACTTTGTGGATAACCTGTTACCATGCCATTCTTTCCATATGCGTACAAATCACAATCCAAAGATAACCTACATCCATTTCATTCATCAGAAAGTCAAAAGGATCCGTTTAGTTCATTGATTCGAGTTAAGATGTGATTTTATGTGAGAGCTTTTTACTGTAGTAAAAAAATTAGATGTGATTATTTATAAGAGCTTTTTACTGTAACAAAACTCGAATTCTAAACTCGAATAAATGAAATAAACAGGATGTTATTTACTCTTTACATCAAAAACCACTTTTCATCCCCATTCATCAATCTCAATTCTCACCAAATGCACTTTATGCAACTTGGGTAAAAAAAACAAAAAACAAAAAAACAAAAAAAATCAATCAAAATAACTAAATCAGATCGACCAATAAGAATCGCAGCTGTATGCAAGAATTACCAAAAAAAAAAAATAATAATAATAATAATAATAAATAAATAAATAAATAAATAATGAATACTGATCTAGGATAGTTTGCAACACAGATACCAACATCGAAAAGCAACGTGTCCGGTGTAGTCCTCATTTAATCTGCCTCTCGGCTTGTCCTTAAATCCGGAAAATGCTACGTAACCTAATGCCTATACAAAATCTGCTCCCTTTAAGTTGATATGTGACTGTTGATCCGAGTTTTATTGAAATATAAGAGTTGAAAAGGAAGCGTTTTAGCCGATCAAAAATTGACAGACTGGGTTGAAACCCTGTCCGGAACAAATGGAAGTGCTCCTTTGAGCCAGATGGTGCCTGCCGTGGCATGAGTTGGTAGTTGAAAGCTGCAGTCTCACCCCTCACCTGCGTTTCATCTTAACCATATTATTGGTTTGCAATGCCAATACAATCAACCACACAATAAAGCCATGTAAGAAAACTTTTTTTTTTTCTAGGACAAATTTTATGGTTTTAAAGTGTTAGATAATATTACAATCAATTTCAGAATTTAGATAGATACAAGCAAACTAATGGAATTTGATTAACATCCAACAGTTTAGAACTGTGTTTTGTCATAAATTTTTACCCTTGACTCTATAAAAATAAATATAAAATAAAATTTTACGCATGTAACTCGTAAAATGAAAATTTTAATTTGTGAAGGAATTGAAAATGGCAGTATTGTAATTATCAAGTAAAAAAATCAACACATCAACCATCAATCAATACCAATCAAATATCAAAATTTAGCATATGTGATACTAGGTGCCAAATTTGACACCAGATATTGAATATGTCAAATTGGCATTTAAGTACAGCATTGCATTGCAGAATGGTTCTTTTACCGAAATGCCAAAATCGTGGTATTTATATAGAGATTTGGCATTGCGCAAAAGATGGTCTTAGATGGTAATTTAATTGGTGTCTACATTTGAATCAGTCCTAAGGAACTCAAATCCCTCGTCAAGAATACCTTTTTATTTCACTGTCCAGCCAATATACAATTGACACATCATCCCACTCTCTTCTTTCTTTTTTTTTTTCTTTTTTTTTCCTTGTGCTGAATTCTTAAAGCACTAACTTCAAACTCTCTATATCGAAATTCTCTTTCCCCCCATACAAAGAAAGGGAAAACATAGAAACATGGGTGAAAGCAGAACAAGGGAGAGCTGATGAAAGAGAGTTTGTTACGTTTCTTGAGAAAACGAAAAACAGAAGAAAGCATAGAGCAAAAGTATTAGATTAGGTTTAAAAAAGGGATGGGAAAAAAATAGATGTTAGCGAGAACAAAAAAAGAAAGATGGGAGAGAGAATTTAATAGCACTACTAAGGAGCGGTTCCACCTTTTCTCTGTTTGTGTTTCAAGTGAGTGGAATGATGTATAAGTGTTAATGGCTGAACAGAGAAATAAACAGGTATTCTTAATAGAGGATCCGAATGCAGGCCTCAACAGCTTGATTTTGACAAGCCTTTCTACAACAGTATGACTTGCCACAATAACCACACTTGATGAGTACATACTCAGTTTCATATAATTTCTAAGATCTCATTAACCCTAAAAATAATAATAATAATAATAAATAAATAAATAAAAATAAATAAACAAATAGAAGAAGCAAAAAACACCTAAGATGTTCAACATAATATAAAAATAATAAAAAAGAATTTTACTAAGATAGCCGGCCCTTAAAAAACAATCACGTGCTCTACACACGAGTAGCGCAATTTGGAATTTAAAGGTTAAGGGCCCTTATGAAGCGTTTTCCAAACGTTTGGTTTTGGAATGGAACTGGAAATACCTCCCAACGTTTGCTTTCCAAATATGTTGAGCGTTTTCGAATCCAGTATGCCACCCACCACCTTCACTTACAAGCATTACATATAAAGGCAAACTGGCACAGGTAATGTTAAGAGAAGTGCGGACACCTACCCCACTGAAAATTTTAATTTCAAAACTGAGTAAAACTTTAATTTTTACATTTTATAATAAAAATCTTTATATGCTCCAACTCGGTCCAATTTAAAAAACCTAATAAAAACTTATTATACCAAGAGGCATAATCAAAATTTAGAGACAACTAAACTAGTAAAAAAAAAAAAAACAAACCCAAATTTTGAATGTAAAATTTTCAGCAGTGACAGGTGCCCACGCCCATCCAACCATGCACCGGCCCAGCTTCCTTTGCATCCAAAATTGAGCTTTGACAAGGAATATAACGGTATCCATGGGTCACTTCATTTTGTTGAGCATTATTCGAGAAAAAATATTTAATAATTAATATTAACAATAACTTGTGCATTTATCAAGAACCACTATAGAACTGCCTTATATAGCTGGTCTCCAGCTATTCCTGCGGATACACTACACTTGGAATTTCTTACTTAAATTTTACTCACCGTGCATTAAACTGGAGGAAAGGTAAAATTTATTTATACCGGCAGATACAACAGCCTCCAAGCAAAGTATGTTATGTGTCCGTATCAAACAAATGACTACAACCAATTGGTACTCCACCTAGCGAAAAAATTCTAATTTTTCCTCAAAACAAAGAATTTGTAAACGCACTATCACTTTATTAGGGAGAAGTACTTAATTGAGCAAGTATCCGTTCCTAGGTTTCCATAGTCACAACATGGAATTCTCACCACTAAACTATTCGTTTTGTTTACCACTTTTTTTTCTTCGATTGAAAGGCCCCCTTGGCATCCCCCCACCCAATCTCGGGCTATCCCAGATGGTGGGAAGGGGGGGTTTGGGGGTTCGAAACCTGAGGGGATGCCAACGGGGCCTTTTAATTTTGTTTTTTAAAGAAAGGTAAACTTATAGGTTGAAACACTCAATACCACAAAGTTTACTAAGAGCAAAGCTATACCCAAACGGGTGCACTTGTACACTCACAAGGGGTGTTGCGACCACATAGGGAGAATGCGATAGTGCATCCCAAGCAGTTCGCAGACTTTCTTTGCTTGATTAACTTAAAATCTAAGGCCACTTATATTGTGCGGCTTTGCTAAACCAGAATTTAATTCCATGCAGCCCACAAATTGCTCGAAGCTCAAGTCCTACATTAACCTTTTTTATTTTCCGTGACAAAATCCTTTCCTCCAAGTTGAAGCACAGGAAAACATTATAAATAGAATTGCATGGTAACCAAGTGCATAGACTGCTTGCATTGTGCCATTTTGGGGCAACGAATCCCTACCTACTTAGTCACTGAACCTGATTCGGAACATGACAAAACTTGTTCCTTACCCTTTGAAAGGAACACATAGATCAATTTCTATTCCAGACCTTGCATTATATGACTCTGATATCATTTACAAGTTACAGAGAAAAACTTAAAAAGAACTATAAATCCAATAAAGTAGTAAGCACTATGCATATGTTTCCAAAGCATTGGTAAATATTTCAAATTAAGAAGGTAAAAGAAGACCTCACTACCTGTAAGTTGTGCTTGTAGAGATGCAAAGCTAGTGATGGTATTTTTGTCCTTTCAGAATGGTCCATGACCTGAAGTGAAACACAAAAATCATGTTTATGTGTTAAGCTAAACTAATTCAATGAAGGGAAAAAAATGTAAAAATTATATATAAAAAAAAAAAAGATGTTTATTTTTGCTAGAAAACGCATGGGTTGTAAGAGACGATGACAGTGGCTCCGTGGGTTGTAAAGAAAAATGCAACGTAATTTCTTTTCCAGCCACAAATATCAAACTTATTTCACAACCCAACCCCAGAAAGACTATGCAGCGCAGCTGTAAAGCATCCCTACAATCAGCTGGCTTTAGGTAGTAAAAGAAAACTGCCGACCTGTAGAAATTCATCAACTCCCAGTTTAAGCAACTTCAAGCTTGAGAACTCATTCCAATAGAGATTAATGCAGATAATTTTTTTTCCCCACAATTAACAGAATATCCTAAAGTACTTAACAATCTGCCAGTCCCACACACTTCAATGACCAAAACAACATTACGTAGGGTGATTTTGATTGGAAAAGTGCAAGTTTGTACCTGTATAGTTGTTCAACAAGCACAAGTAACGCAATTTGATGATTAAAGACCAAAGATGACAACTTAATACATAAGTTAGCACGTTCCCGCAGTTTCCGTCCATGACCATAAGGTCCACCAATGCAAAAGGATAATCCTGCAGCACCCTGTAAAAGAAAAAGAAGTTTGAATCCGTTAAAAAACCTTCAAATTAAATTTCACATTGAAAAAATAAAATCATCTGAAAATGAAGCAGTTTGTACCGTATTCCCTGCATCCCCCAATAAATCAGCCATCTGCTCAGATCCTATGTCTTGGCCACGCTCATCCAACAGCACAACCTACAAATGCATGATTACGAATTGGATATGTAATTTTGAGCCAAAAAAAAAAACGGAATTGGATATGTAGCAACAATCTTCTATTATCCTTGATTTATAATAAATAAATAAATAAATAAAATCAGCTCCTACTAGACTACAAGTATCAATTTACAAAAGATATATATATAATAATACATAAATTAAAAAAATAAAAAAAAAAGAACGTTGGCAAAAAAGGGGACTTTTTCATCCAACAGCACAACCTACAAATGCATGATTACGAATTGGATATGTAATTTTGAGACAAAAAAAAAGGAATTGGATATGTCGCAACAATCTTCTACTATCCTTGAATTAAATAATAATTAAAAAAAAAAAAACTCCTACTAGACTACAAGTATCAATTTACAAAAAAAAAAAAAAAAAAAAAAAAAAAAAGAAGAACAATGGTAAAAAAAGGGACTTTTTCGAAAAACAAAAAGAGAATATTTTTTGCCTTAAGGAACTGCAACTTACTATTCAACTTTCTTTCTTTCTTTTCCTCTTTTTTTTCCCCTTTGGGGTGGGATGGGGTGGGGGGTTCTCTATAAGTGATCATAATAGGATGTTACGAACATAATCAGTTGATAAAGAACAATTGAATCCTCATGAAATAAAACCAAATTATTATTACCCAATCACTCGACCTGATAAGATTCATGACAGCATTGTCTTCATCCTCAACCTGAACCTTCCAGTCACTACAAAAGCACAAAATTTAATCACCAGATCAATTATCCATCCCCCAAACACACACATTCACAAACACAACAAACCCTAAAAATCCACAACACTCAAATTCTGTTCGGCACACCCTAATAGACAAATAATAGGGTTTTTGCACCTTTGCCCCTTCAACTTTGATTGAATTTGGTTCTCGTTCATTTTACCGATTCAAGTTTTCAATTTCAGTTTTGTTACAGTTAAAAACTCTCATAAAAAGTCACATCTAACTTTTTCTACTACAGTTAAAAACTCTCACATAAAATCACATCTTACCCTGAATTGAAAACTCGAATCGGCGAACTAAACAGTGCCTAAAAAGTCACAATGAGGGTTAAAATTTGGAAGCAGCGGCCCTCATGCAAAGGACAACTAAAGAATTTGCTAAATTGACTGCCCTACAAAATGAAATTAGCAAAATGATGTAGCGTCTACGTAGGAGATGAAAGAGATAATTTGATATTATCTTTATCTTTGAATTCTAAGTTCAGATAGTCTCTTTATTTTTAAAATTAGAAATAGATTAGTTAGAGATAGTTTCCTTTTCAAATTTGAATGGTAAGCTCTCTATAAATAGGAGAACAACTTGTTAATTAGGATTTTGGTTATTTTTTTTAATAATAAACTTTACAGAGAAGTTTTCTCTCCGTCTAGCTAGTTTTTTCGGCATTCTCTCGAATCAACGAAATACTCGCTTTTTCCGTTTTTCCGGCATTCTTCTGAATCAACGGAACTACGTGACATTTGGTACGCTTCCGCCCCATCATTTGGTATCAGAGACTTGCTACGCTCCTCCGTCATGCCGCCCCGACGTCGCCCACAACCCACTGATGATTGGAATGAACTCCGTCAGACACTTGCCGAATTCCAAAGAAACATGCAAAGAAACCATGCGGCAGAAGCCATTATCGCGCCCTACAAGCCAACAACCAGCCTCCTGCCCCACCCACAGCCGCCCCGGATCACGTCCAAGAGTCCGAAGACGAGGAAGAAGGGAATGTTGACGTCGAAGAGAACCGATTTGCACCGCTGCAGGCCGCGCATCCTCGCCATCGTGCTAACGTCGCTGCACCACGTCAGGAAGATAACCGCCGTTGGGAGTCGGGTTTCAAACTTGATATTCCCGAGTTCCATGGAAGTCTCCAACCAGAAGAGTTTTTGGATTGGATTGGAGCTGTTGAAGAAATCTTAGAATTCAAGGAAGTCCCGGACAATAAGAGGGTTTCTCTTGTCGCTACCCGTTTCCGAGGGCGAGCCGCTGCTTGGTGGCAACAACTCAAGGTCTCTTGTTCACGTGCCAGGAAAGAGAAGATCTCCTCGTGGGAAAAATTGAAGAAGCACATGAAGCGCACCTTCCTTCCGTATAACTATGTACGGACCATGTATCAACGCCTCGAGAACTTACGACAAGGCAATCGGACGGTGGATGACTACGCGGTTGAGTTTTTCCTTTTGCTAACAAGGAATGAGATTAACGAAACCGATGAACAATCGGTTTTCTCGATTCATCGGAGGACTTAAGCCCACAATTTCGAGAATATATTGAATCTTTTTGATCCGTCAACAATCTCCAAGCCCATCAAAGGCGTTATTAATTGAACGCGAGAATCGATCCGGTACCTCCCTATGGAACTCGACAGTTGCCGCTACCCCTCGCATCTCCACCGCCGGCAACCCCGCACGGCCCCTTCCTGCCACCCCTGCATCAGCTGCCACCGCAACTCCTCCACTGGTACTCCCACGACAAGCCACCACCACCGACTCCATAGGTATAAGCCGTCCATCTCGCCCTAATGCTCTTCGTTGTTTCTCTTGTGGAGAAGTGGGTCATCGTCAAACGGCATGCCCTAATGCCGGAAGACGTGGTCTTTTAGCTGAAGGCATTGAGATGGGAAATCCTGAAATTTTGCATGAAAATTATGATGAGCACAGAGAGGATGAGGAGATATTAGAAACAGTTCCGGAAGAACAAATTTCAGGAGATTCAGGTCCATTACTTGTACTTCGCCGAAGCTGTTTTTCTCCAAAGGCAACCAATGATTCATGGTTACGAACAAGTCTTTTCATTCCACTTGCACAAAGAAATGGAAAAGTTTGTCACTTTATTATTGATTCGGGAAGTTGTGAGAATGTTGTCTCCGAAGAAGTTTGTTAGAATTGGCGTTAAATTCAGAAAATCATCCCACTCCTTACAAGCTCGCTTGGTTGAAGCAAGGATCGGAAGTTCAAGTCTCTCGCCGGGTTCTCGTTCCCTTTTCCATTGGAACTAATTATAAAGATAGGGTTTATTGCGACATAGTTCCCATGGATGCGTGTCACATACTTTTGGGGCGACCGTGGCAATATGATCGACATGTCATTCATGATGGGAAATCAAATACCTACAGTTTTCACTTTGAAAAACGCAAAATAACACTACTCCCATCAAAAGATCCGCACGGATTTACATTGCTTCCCCGGACGGACGTCTGCCCGCTCAACGGATGACCGCCAACGCCACGGCCGCTGGATCCACCCTTAAATCAATCATGCTTCTCACCCATGCGAAGTTTGAAGTCGCCATGCGGAAGCCGGCCTCGTATATGCACTTTGTTTCTGACCCGAGCAAGTCTCCATCACCCAAGAATATGCCGCCTGGAATTCAGACACTTCTCCAAGAGTTTCCAGATGTCTTTCCCGAAGAACTTCCTAATGGGCTGCCACCGTTGCGAGACATTCAACATCAAATTGACCTTGTTCCCGGTGCTACACTTCCCAACAAGCCGCACTATCGGATGAGTCCGAGTGAGCATGAAGAGCTTCGACGACAAGTTGAAGAGTTGATTGCAAAAGGATATTTACGGGAGAGTCTCAGGTCCTTGTGCCGCCCCTCGCACTCCTAATTCAAGAAAGATGGCTCTTGGCGCATGTGTGTGGATAGTCGTGCTATTAACAAGATTACCGTGAGATACCGCTTTCCGATTCCTCGCCTCGATGATCTCCTTGATCAAATAAGTGGAGCCACTATTTTCACAAAGCTAGATCTTAAGAGCGGCTACCATCAAATTCGGATTCGACCCGGGGACGAATGGAAAACAGCGTTCAAAACGCGCGAGGGTCTCTTTGAATGGTTCGTCATGCCATTCGGGCTGTCGAATGCCCCGAGCACCTTTATGAGAGTAATGAACCAAGCGCTTCGGCCGTTTATCGGTAAGTTCGCCGTTGTTTATTTTGATGATATTCTTATTTTTAGCGCTACTATGGAGGATCATCTCCGACATCTTCGAGAAATTCTCTTAGTAATGCGGCGAGATAAATTTTATGCGGCCCTCAAAAAGTGTGAATTTGGTTCCGACCAAGTTCTATTTCTTGGTTATGTTGTTTCAAAGGAAGGTTTGGCAGTGAACCAAAACAAAGTGGAATCTATTCGATCATGGCCAACTCCGAGCACCGTCACTGAAGTTCGAAGTTTTCATGGGTTAGCCTCTTTCTACCGCCGGTTCATTCCCCACTTTAGCAGCATTGTAGCCCCGATTACGGATTGTATTCGGGATGGAAAATTGGCTTGGACTCATGAGGCGGCCAAGGCTTTCGAACTAATTAAACATAAGCTTACTACAATTTCCCTATCTTGGTGTTACCAAACTTTTCTCTTACTTTTGAGTTGCATAGTGATGCCTCCAAGGTTGGTATAGGCGCCGTTCTTAGTCAACAGGGACGACCCGTTGCTTATTACAAAGAGAAGCTCTCCAACACGCTCGTTATAGTACTTATGATGTGGAATTTTACTACGCATGGTTCAAGCCATTAAACATTGGCGTCATTATCTTTTCCACAAGGAATTTGTTCTTTACACCGACCATGATGCGTTAAAACATCTCGGAAGTCAAGACAAGATTTCAACTCGACATGCTTCTTGGGTAGCTTATCTCCAACAATTTACTTTTGTTATCAAGCATCAATCGGGTGTCCTTAACCGAGTGGCCGATGCATTGAGCCGTCGCCATTCTCTACTTGCAACACTGCATGTATCAGTCCCGGGATTCTCCACTTTTCCCGAATTGTATCCCTCCGATCCTTTCTTTTCGCGGATTCTAGAAGATGTACGAGGGGGTACACACTCCGAATATGTGATGCATGATGATTTTCTCTTCTTTGGCAGTCGTCTTTGTGTTCCGGATTGTAGTTTACGAATGCAAATCATAAAGGAACTACATGGAGAGGGTCATGTTGGTCGAGATAGAACGCTTCATTTGGTCTCTACTTCTTATTTTTGGCCTACACTGCGCCGAGATGTGGAGCGCTATGTGGAACGTTGTCGAGTATGTCAAACCTCCAAAGGTCATGCTTCCAATGCCGGCCTTTACATGCCTTTGCCTATTCCAACGCAGCCATGGACCGATATTAGCATGGACTTTGTTCTCGGCCTTCCTCGCACTCAAAAGGGCAATGATTCTATCTTTGTGGTGGTTGATCGCTTCTCAAAAATGGCCCATTTTATTCCTTGCAAGAGAACAACCGATGCGGTGCAAGTGGCTCAATTGTTCTTCAAAGAAGTTTACCGCCTTCATGGTCTCCCTACGTCCATTGTTTCCGATCGAGATTCTCGCTTCTTGAGTCACTTTTGGAGATCCCTTTGGAAAATGGTTAATACAAGTTTAGATATGAGTTCGGCTTACCATCCGCAAACTGATGGCCAAACCGAAGTTACCAACCGTGCTCTAGGAGATTTACTTCGAAGCCTTGTTGGAGATCATATTAAGTCATGGGATACCAAGCTTAGCCAAGCGGAGTTTGCTCACAATCATGCGAAGAATCGCAGCACTGGTTTCAGCCCGTTTCAAGTTATTTATGGCTGTGTTCCTCGTGGTCCTCTTGATCTTACTCCGCTTCCGGACCGCACTCGACTTCATGGAAAGGCTGCTGATTTTGTGACAGATTTACAGCATATCCATCGAGTAACTTATGATCATTTGACAGCTACTACTGCAAAGTATAAGGCTGCCGCTGATCGACGTCGTCGTGCCGTGGAATTTAACGTTGGTGATCTTGTGTGGGCTGTTTTGATTAAAGAACGATTTCCTCTGCATGAGTACAACAAGTTGAAGGCCAAGAAAATAGGTCCTTTAGAAGTGCTTGAGAATATTAACCCCAATGCCTACCGACTGCGCCTCCCTTCAAATGTCAACACTTCTGACGTTTTTAATGTTAAGCATTTGGTTCCTTTTGCCGGTGAGATAGAAGAACTTGATTCAAGGTCGAATCCTTTTCAGGCCGGAGGGACTGATGTAGCGTCTACGTAGGAGATGAAAGAGATAATTTGATATTATCTTTATCTTTGAATTCTAAGTTTAGATAGTCTCTTTATTTTTAAAATTAGAAATAGATTAGTTAGAGATAGTTTCCTTTTCAAATTTGAATGGTAAGCTCTCTATAAATAGGAGAACAACTTGTTAATTAGGATTTTGGTTATTTTTTTTAATAATAAACTTTACAGAGAAGTTTTCTCTCCGTCTAGCTAGTTTTTTTGGCATTCTCTCGAATCAACGAAATACTCGCTTTTTCCGTTTTTCCGGCATTCTTCTGAATCAACGGAACTACGTGACATTTGGTACGCGTCCGCCCCATCACAAAATGACCTTTAAATTTTGCACAAAATGATTTTCTTTAGTTTTTACACTGCGCAGACCATTCTGGTCACGCAGTGTAGGTAGTTTTGAAGTCATTTTGTAAATTAAAATTTTTTTAAAAGTTACTCTACTGATGAAGCTTTCTTATTACATCATTTTTATAAAGAGCTTAAGATAGTTCCAGTCCTTATCCGAAATTTCAGTTTCTTCCTTGCACAAGAGTTTTTCTATCTAAATTTTAACTTGGGTACATAAGCAACACTTTGCTAATTCGGGGGCAATCTGTCAAAATCAAGAATTTGGTGCTAAGTCATCAGTCGCAAAATATTTAGTACACAATATAACACAATAAAGTGAAGAAATACCGTGCATTTTTAGGATTGGACCGTATCTGAACGTCATCGACAGTGCAATAAAGCTTGAGTTTTTCAATATACTCATTGAAAACAAGTTGTACTCCTTGCGATCTCTTCTTCCCGACCCATAATATGCGTAGCGGAAGCGATCTCTGCCCAAATTCATCAAAATGCCTCAAAATTTCCCCCACAAAGTCACAAATTTCAATAGAGGAAAAGATCTGCAAAACTTAAATGAGAGCAAAAGTAAGATAGTTTTTCACCACTGATTGGCCTGCGTATTTGCAAGGTATGCCTGAAATTTTGTGAAGAAGAAGATTAGGATTTGAGAAGTCGAAGATGGTGAATTGAGAAGGAGGAATCCATAACCGAGGTCTGAGAGGAATAGGAACCTGAAGAAGGAGGTGAAGAATTTGGTCGAAAACTGGCAGTGACAGAGATAGCCATTTTACCAGTGATAATAGAGAAGAAGCGACAATGTCGCTTTTTTTTATCTTGGTTTTTTTAGTGCAGGGATAAATAAGGGCGCTTTGTGTTCGGGCTTGGACAAAAACTTTGGCAGCGAGTTTTTTTTTTTTTTTTTTTTTTTTTCTTTTAATAATTTTGGCAAATGGATGAAAAAAGAGTAGGTGTAGAATTTGTTTTAAAATAATTTTATTTTTTATATAAAAATAAAAATAAAAATATTTTTAGTTTTAAATAAAAATTATTTTTAAAAATGTGTTTAATAATTTTATTTAGAGATTATTTTTAATATAAAAAAATTTATTAATGTCTTTTTTTTATTCGAGAGAGAAAAAAGTGAAAATAAAAAATGAAAAACGACTGAAAGTCGGCCGTGTTTAGAATTGATTCCGTTTTTATTTTTTATTTTTTTGAAAAAGAAAAAATGAAAACGTTTCTAAAACGGCGTTTGGTGCAATAAAATAACAAAACGAAAATAAAAACGAATTTTTAGTTTAGTGTAAAATGAGAGAAAAATGAAAAATGACTTTTAGTCGTTTTTCATTTTTTATTTTTGTTTTCTCCAATCTCGAGCATAGAGAGAAACATTAATACTAAAAACAATCTCTTAATTAAACTACAAACACATTTTTAAAACTAATTTCTCTGAGATTGAAAACGTTTTCATTTTCATTTTCATACAAAAAATAAAATTATTTTAGAACGAGTTCCAAACGCGCCTGTCATTTTTCATTTCTCTCTTATTTTACACTAAATCAAAAACTCATTTTCATTTATGTTTTTTATCTTTATTGCGTCAAACGCTTTTTTCTCAAAAAATGTAAAAAATAAAAATGGAATCAATTCTAAACACGACTTAAGTTTCCTTTTCTTTGTTTGGGTCCCTTGACGGAGATGTCTCTTTGACAGGTTTGTTACTACTTCTTTGTATGAGTTTGTATTTTCAAAGCTTCTTTTGATGAACATTTATAGCTCTAAAGAGAATTTCGTGGTAGGGTATGAAAAGAATACCCTATCAATAACCATCAGATTTGATTTGGTTTTGTTAAATTGCCATACTTTTTTGAATTCGATAGAATTTGAATGTGATAAGACGATTTAAAACTGTGTCCTAACAGTAAAGTTTCTTTTTTTTATCACATAATTTTCCTCAATCTCTATTTTTTTTTTTTTTTGGAAAATTTTTTGGCAGGGTATGAAAAAATATCTAAAGGTAAAGCACAAATTTTCATGGGCAAATCATGTCAAAATTAGATTAGATTAAAAACAAAAGACTTTTACTGGCAGGTCTCCTTACTGGTAGTATCAATTTTTAACCGTTAAATATAGTTAAAACTACAATAGATTAAAAAATATGCATAACAAACAATGTATGATACATAATTGATTTCTAAAAAGTTGAGAATTGCCTATAGTTAATTTTTTATGATCTTATTAGATAAACTTCCTAAAAATAAAAAGCATGAGAATTTAACAAAAGTTGATAATCATGGTTGAAAACTACATGGCAAAATTGGGCATTTTTTTAAGCCCTGCCAACTCATATTGAGAGAATATAAATAAACCTTACCATCTCACCTGGATTAAATTTATTTCTCTAATTTCATCAACTACCACAGGATGGTTCTCTTGGCCTACTACTAGTAGTGTCTTCATAGTGTAAAATCCGCTGTTGACAAAATGATATTTGATCAAGTTTGGATTTGTCTGAACAGGAAAGTTAAAGGCTCTGGATGATGAATGGGTCCAAGTTATATTTGAGCCACCAGAACTGAAGGTTGGACCTTTTGAACTTCGATATGGTGGTGAAAGTGAGGTGAAACTGCAGATCACATATATAGATGAAAAGGTCAGGTTGGGAAAAGGGTCTAGAGGATCTCTCTTTGTTTTCCAAAGACGCAACTGAAATCTGTGTCAAATGATACATGAACAGTCAAGACACTAACTCCATGTAAAATATGTGTTCTGAGAATGTAAAAATCAGTAAATTTTTTGTTTTTTGTTTTTTTGTTTTTTTTCCTCTCCCCGTCTATATGTAATTTTAGAAGTCTCTTGCTGTTGGTTTGATATAGAACGGGGAAGATCTTCAATGACTTCGCCCATATGGCACTTTTCTTTTTTTTTTTTTTTTTTTTTTTTTACTACAATTTTTGGTGAGCATCTCATGAAAGTACGAGTAATGTCATAAAGAAATCAAGTACAATGCTGTTGAAAACAGAATGAGCTCTTGAATAGAATAAATTTGCATTTTGAAACACAAACATTAGCTGATGATGTAACCATAACAAGATAAGCAAGTTCGGTCTTGCTTTAGTGATGTCATAAACCTTGAATCCGTTGGTGTGATTTGCTGATCTATCTTCGCAAGCAAGGAATAGAACTCAAAGTATCATTTCAAGCTCAAGGCGCGGGTTGATTACCCGAAAATGCTGTGTTTCCATCTATCACCTTCCAAAAAAGAAGAAACCTCCATCAGCAAAGAGAGATTACATGGAAAGTAATAACATGAAAGAATCAAGAACTCATAGACCAAGATATGAAACTGAACGACAAAATAATGGAACCTTAGATTTGTCCTTACCAAGTGATATTGTCTCGCACCATTTTAACGTCCCTGAGACCTTGCAGCAAATCATAGCATAGCTATATGTTTGTTGCTCGTCAGCAAGTCCTTTCAACAGTGTCATTCAGTTACTGCCAACGTCCTCAAGTTTCATTAATCGTCAGAAAAACAAACACACACTGAGAGATACTTTCATCAATCCTGTAGTCCGATTCATCGTGATTAGCAAAGACTAGAGCCCATCCAAAAGCTAAATATAGATAGTTTGAAGTGAACTACAACCGGCTTTATTTTCAATTCGATTGACCTTCATCTCCTCTCTTACCATCTCTACATTCTCCCACTTTCCTGCGGAAGCATAAATGTTGGACAAAGCTACATAGTCTTCACTAGTCACATCCAAAGAGGGTTCCGGTTGTCTGTGCAGGAGAAGCTTACCAACCTTTTCACCCATTGTGACATCCCCGTGGATTTTGCTCGCACTTAGCAAACTCCTCCACAAAATAGCATCTGGTTCAACAGGCATTCCCTTTACAAACTCATAAGCTTCTTTCAAGAGCCCAGTCCGACCAAGAAGGTCAACAATGCAGCCATAGTGTTGCATCTGAGGGACAACATTAAACTTGCTCATGCTATGAAACAAATGTAGCCCTTCTTCAACAAGCCCAGCATGACAACAAGCCAGAAGCAAACTGGTGAAAGTCACTGCATTGGGTTTTATTCCATAAGCCCCCATTGCATCAAAGAGCACCAATGCTTCTTTTCCCTTTCCATGAATGGCAAGGCCGGTTGCCATAGCAGTCCATGTTAAGATATTCTTCTCCTTCATCCGTGTAAAAATGGACAAAGCACTATTAAGACATCCACATTTTGAGTATATGTCAACAAGACCAGTGCCAATAAACACATCATTCTCAGGAACACAAATTGTCTTCTGCATATATCCATGAACACAAGCACCTGTTTCCAATACGCCTAACTGAGAGGCTGCAGAAAGAATGCATGCTATTGTAGTATCTGTTGGTTTTGCCCCACAAACATCATCTAGCATGTCCCGAAACAAAAGCAACGCATCACAAGCACGTCCTTTTTGCGAACAATACCCTGTAATCATTGCATTCCAAGTGACACTGTTCCTCACTAACATTTCATCAAACACCCTCCGTGCTGAGTCAATTTCCTTGTTGCTTGCATAAAAATGAATTAAAGTAGTTTGTACCATAATATTTGACACAATACCATGTCTCATTATCCGGGCATGTATTTGTCTCCCTGTCCATATTGTAGGCACAGAAGGTGATCGAGCACAAGCACCAAGAACAAAAATGTATGTAAAATCATCAAAATTTAAGCTTCCCCTCGATACCCAATTAGAAAAAACAAGGATAGCCTCCTTAGGTTGAGAACACCTTATCAAAGTGTTTAAGAGAAAAACATTTGGCTTGTCAAAGTGCTTGAAGACTAAATGTGCATAATGGTAGTTGTTAAGTGGATTTGATGAGGTGAAGTGTTGCTGGATTACTTTGGCCACGAGGGAGGGCGAGTTAAGGCCATTGACAATCAACTGAGAGTGGATTTGTTTAAGTTGGCAAATCGATTTTAGTTTGAGGTCTAGAAGTGCAATAGCTCTGAATCTTGGGAGAGAAAGCATGTGGATGTCCAGAGATTGAGCGTGTCTGAGAAAACCGGCTCATGAGCCGTAACAGAGAGGGTCAATGACATCGGAGTGTCTTAAAGAACTGGAAGTAACAAAGAAGCATATGAAACTCATAATTTATCAACCATCCTCACTTGTTTTCTTCTTTATTTTTCTGCTTTCATGGACAATGCAACTGAGGAATACAATACCTTTACACCCCAATTTTTATTTTAAGGAATAGTCAAAGCAAATATATTATCAAAACTGATTTGTATAAACCCATGCTGCTAACGAAAAAGCAATCCAAGAACACTATTTGTTTCTTATCTTTAAGAAATTCTGAAGAAACCAAGTCAACAAACATGAGACACAAAATTTATGACTGACTAGTTATGGCTAATCCGCAAACAAATTTAAAATATAAATATATATATATATATATATATATATATATATATACATATATCATATAAACAATAAAAGAAAAAAAACAGAAAAGACTATTGAAACAAAGACCTGAATACTAACATCTTTAATTTATACCATCAAACAAATAAAGAATCAATTACTTTCCTTTTAATTCAGGTAATCATTTATCGAGTAAACAGAGCAGACTTAGAACAAAGAAGAAAAAGAAAAAGTACCAATTTTCCCAAGTTGCAGAAATTGTCGAGCCCGACAAAAGAGTTGTTCGACCAACAAAAACAATTACTTTCCTTTCCAATTTTTAATGAAACAAAAAACCGAAGAAAGTGATAAGGGAAGTCGAAATTAACCTGTTAAAAGCTTTTGACCATCTTCCCGATAAAGCAAAGCGTCATTTCTGATCAAAGAACAGGTTTGTATTAGGTCGGAGTGGGAGGAAGAGAAAAAGGGAGGGAACTAGGGAGCAGGGAAAGTGGGCATATTTGTATTAGGGTGCAATTCATAAGGTTTTAAAGTTTGAGATTAAAATGGGATTAAAGTATTTTTTGGGGTGAAAGGTGAAATTAGTATTGAATTTTAGGATAAATGGTTCAAATAGTTTCTTAATTTTGAGCATAGTGACATTTTTTATCTTTTAAAACTTTTTAATTTTAATTTGATTGAGATTCTTTTATCTCTTATTTTTTTAAAAAAATTTTGGTTTTAAACTCATAAGGTTTTAAAATTTTAATTCTTAAACTTTTTAATTTTAACTTATTTTTAACTCTTATTTTTTAAAAGTTTTGGTGCAATTCATAAGGTTTTAAAGTTTGAGATTAAAATGAGATTAAAGTATTTTTGGGTTGAAAGGTGAAATTTTAGAATAAATGGTACAAATAGTTTCTCAATTTTGAGCGTAATAACATTTTAATCCCTAAACTTTTCAATTTTAACTTATTAATTCTCAAAATCTTATTTTTAAAAGTTTGATGAATTAACAAATGGATTATTAAATTAACTATAATAATCACGTGTTCAATTACGTTATATGCGAAATTTTGTCTTTATTACGTTAACAACCATTAAAAACTATCATTTTATATGCAGTGTAATTGTTTATGTAACATTTTTCAGTTATTAAGCATTACAAATGTGATTATCACTTTTTAATTTTAGAATTCACTAGTTAATTTTAGTTTAAATCTCGTTTAATTTATCAATTTAAATTTTTTAAGTTTACATGTGATTTTATAAAAAAAAAAATTAATTATAATAAAAAAATTAAATAAGACTTTTTTATAAAAAAATTTATTATAATAAAATTAAAATTAAAAATTCAAATGATAAAATAAAAACGCTTAAAACTATCAAAAATAAATAAAGATAGCTGTCAGCTATCAGATAAGGCGGGGAAATAAAATCTGCCAACGTGGAATCCTAAACACCAATACCTAGTGAACAAGTGGGCTCCACATCGGTTATCATGCCAACGTGGCACAACTAATAAAATCACATCTGATGCATAAAACCAAGAAAAGATCTTGTACTCGACAACTCCAAAATCCATTTCACTCCCTTCCCCGGTCTCACCATTTCCATGGCTGCCTCAGCCTCTTCTTTGGCAATACTGCCCTCCGGGTTCAGAGGCTCAAGGACAAAAATCTTTGATCTTCGCTCAAAACCCACGAATAATTTGGTCTTTTCAGTTTCATCAAGCTCTAATTCTCGTCAGAAAAAGTCATTCAGAGTCTTGGCTTCGGTTTCGGTCTCTGACCCTCCAGTCCGGAGTAGTCCTGATGATCTTGTTGCTTCTATTCTTTCCAAGGTAATGGGTGTTGTTGTTGATATCAAGTCCTCATTTTTAGTTCTTGTTCTTGTTTTTTTGGTTTCAAGGTTCAAAATGATCGTCCTGGGACAGAATGTACTGATGTTGATAATTGCCCAGATGAAAAAATTGGAGTATACCTTGTTAATTTTTCTAGATTTTGATCTCTTAGTAGAAGAGGATTTTGCAAATAAAAAAATAATAAAAATAAAAAATCCCTGCTTTCACAGCCTTAATTATTATTTTTCTTTCCTTTTATATGTTTGAGTAAAGTTGGTAGTGCTATTTTTGCAGTTTCATCCTCGGATTTTTTTGATTTTTTGAATTTTTTTTTCCTACCATGAAATTTAATAGTGTTTTTGGATCAGGTGACAGAAAGTGATAGAGGTGTTCTGCTGAAAAAGGAAGAGCACCAAAAGGTAGCTGAAGTGGCTCAAGAATTGCAGAAGTACTGTGTTAATGAGCCTGTAAAATGCCCTCTTATTTTTGGAGGTAAAACTCCTATTAAAGTCTTCTAGCTTTCCATAAATTTTGACAACTCATAATTAACGTAGGGAGATGGATAAAATTTTTTGACTTTCAAGTTACTTTTTTCTTTGGCTCTAGATCTCATATGAAGGATCATGGTTAAATCCTAGATCAGCATTCTCTGAAGCATGAGCCATTGTTCTCCATTATATATATATATATATATATATATATATATATATATTATGAATTGATATCCAAATACAAAAATATGTGTTATAAAATGGCCATGTGATTTTCTTCTCGTTACGAAAGTGGTTTTGCAGATTGGGATGTGGTATACTGCTCAAGGCCAACATCACCCGGGGGAGGCTACAGGAGCGCATTTGCGCGACTTTTTCTTAAAACAAATGAAATGATTCAGGCCATAGAGGCTCCTGACATTGTCAAAAACAGAGTGGCCTTCTCTGCATTTGGATTCTTGGATGGAGAGGTCTCCCTGAAAGGTTTGTCACCATATCTCTCTATTGAGTTTATATTGTTAGTGAATGTTGGGGTTTGTTTTTTTAAGACTTGTAAGTTTGGTTACCGCTTCTGTTTTAACCTGGAGCGTTTCTTACTGATATCACATTTTTCTTTCCCCGAAACTACTACGTTCTCCATTTAAAAAAAAAAAAAAAAAAAACACCTAGGTTCTAACTAGGATGATGTTCATGCTAGTTTTCAAATAATTTTAACGTTTAGAATGCATATGTCTCGCATTATCAACTAATTACACATCATTGGTAAGGGACATTGCTCCATAGCTCTCTCACTCATCCATCAAATGTTCAATTCATTTGCGTTCATGGTTCATGCTTAGTCCTCCGAAATATAATGTATCCTACGTTATTATTTGACAATGTCGATACACGTTTGAAGCTAGTGTTGATCAGCATCAGCGGCAATACGTAACATGTTTCGCCGCATCAACCAGTGTCCTCGTCATATTGTGCCATCCCTTGTTGAAAACTTGCAATGTTTTGAATTTTAAGATTGATCGAGTCATGATCATAATTTGCCTGAGCAGGGAAGTTGAAGGCTCTGAATGAGGAATGGGTACAAGTTATATTTGAGCCTCCAGAATTAAAGGTTGGAGGATTGGAACTCAGATATGGCGGCGAAAGTGAAGTGAAACTCCGAATTACCTACATAGATGACAAAATCAGGCTGGGAAAGGGCTCCAAAGGCTCTCTATTTGTTTTCCAAAGGCGCAATTGATTCTGTGTGAAATGTTCAAAGGAACCAAAATACCAACCTCCATGTAAAAATATCTTTTCTTCAGTTAATGTAGTAGAAAGCAGCATCATCAACAAGTTTGTGCTCTCCATCTCTAAGGCATTGATGAGTTTTGTCCCACTTAATTCATTTGGTGCATCTCTTCTCTCGTCTCTTTTTGTTGACTCGTTTATTTTATGTATTTAAATCTATAATTTTAATTATGTTATAAAAATTTAAATTTTAAATTTCAAAATTAGGAATCTTTAATTTAAATATATAAACTAAACAGATGCTTAATAAATAAAAAACAATTCAAAATACTAAGCCCTACATAGATTCAAAATAGCCCTACAAATAGGGTATTTCATCATACCGACAAAAGTATTTCATTCTGAAAAGTAAAAATTAACGACATGTTCTTTTTAGAATTTGAGTTTTTTTTTTTCATTAATTTTTGTAAAATAAATTTTATATGATTGTAAAATAAATTTTAAATTTTATGAGAAAAATATTAAAAAATTTTAAAAAAATTAAATTTAAAATTTTTTAAAAATTAAAAATGGTTCTTATTTTAAGTCGTGATTCAAGTTGTAAAAAGAACATTAGAATCCGAGAGAAAGTTTACTTTTAACTGTTTACTTTCATGTGAAAGACAAATTATGGCAGAGAGTTTGACCAGAAAATGAAGTAACAAGGAAGCACCACGAATGAAATAAAATCTCAGTTAATCACATGTTGGCAAAGTATGTAATGAAAAGAAAAGACAACCACGTTAGAAGTTTGTTTTTTTTTTTACAAATTATTTTTTCCCAACATCTTTCTGAATAACAGAAAGAATAGTTCTTCCACAGAAGAAATCTGCATTTTGCTACACAACCTACCACAAACCAATGCTGAAATTGACAGCAAGAAATAGTTAGCCCGGTCCGACCTTAGGAATGTCATAATGCTCGCTTAGATTCGCCAAATACTGATTGAATTCCTGAATCCGATCACGGTGCGATTTGCTCGCCATCTTTGCGAGCCTTCGACGATCAAGCTTCTCCCACTGCTGGAGATATCGCCTCTCCGCCGGAGTAAGATAACTGTCATATGCAGCTGACTGTCTGTCATCTTTCTCAATATCATTTTCATCGTCATGCTGATCATCTGTTGTGCGCATTGTGTCACCATCTATCACCCTCCAAAAGGAAGAAACCTCGATTAGCAAAATCGAAATTACATGGAAAAGGATTAAAGAAAAGAGAAAAAGGAAGGAAACAAGGCAAGGGAAAAAAAAATATATATATATATATATATATATATATATCTAGTTCATCCATAGACCAAATTTTTCTGTTTGATATGCCTCTCTTTGTTTCATTTTCTTTTTTTGCCAACACAAATTAACAAAAAACAGTAGCAGAAAGAAAACAAAGCCTTAGACCTAAGTACTGATACCCATAATTTGACTTCCATAAAAGAACAAATAATATCTACCTTCTCAACTCATGCTTCGATCATTCAAACACATTCATGGATTGAAGAAGATCCTCTGAATCAAGACTCAAACTTAACATACCAAAAGAAACAAAAACAAAAACAAAACGCAAGTATGCAAGTCTATAGATCAACAAAGAAAATCTGTCTTTTTTTTTTTGTTGTTGTAAATTCAAATTCCTATCCCCAATTTTTTCTCAAAAAAAAAAAAAAAAAAAAATCGAAAAGCTCATAATGTAATGAACAAAGGGCATCCACTAACCTTTTGACAGAGCACTTCCTCTGGGGTGAGATAATTGGTCATAATTATAATGCTTCTTCTTGTTGTGTTTCTTTTTCTTCTTCTTAATATTAATCCCTCCATCTTTCTTCACATCCAACGCTTTTCCCTTCAGCTTCAGCCTCCCACCAACAATGTTCTCGTAACCCAACATTGCTGATCTCTTCAGAACCAACTAAATTATCAGGAAAAAAAAAAAAAAAAAAAAAAAAAAATATATATATATATAGAGAATCAAAAGACCTTTTTTTTTGTTGAGATTGAAATCAAGAGATTAGAAATAGTAAAACAAGATCGGAAAGGAAAATGAGAGAGCTTATCGTCGTACCTTCCTCTTCGCCGACGAGAGGATTGTTCTAGAAGACGGTCGAACTCTCTCGTTACTAGTTAGCTGGCTAAAGACGTGTAAGCAAGTCTCTTACGTGGCCTTATTTTTATAGGCCATTCCGACCCGATTTAATTTATGATTATAACTTTTAAAATTTAAATTTTTTATAAAATAAAATTCTATAAAAAATTAAAAATCATTTTCAATCTCATGAGCTTATAGTCTGCTTTTATTTGTTGGAACAAAAAAAAAAAAAAAAATTTGAGCATGTCATCTTATCAATAAAATTATTTTTATAATCATTAAATTTAATTAAAATTTTAAATATATATATATAACAGACAATCTGTAATATAAATTTAATAGTTAAAAACGATTAGAAAAAACTATTACATGGACATGTAATATAAACTATTATATGAAGAAATTTTCTTAAAAAAAAGAAATTGTATTCATTCACTTTCAATTTTGGGACATGTCTCTGGTAAAGGGTCTTTACTTTTTTCTACCGGTGGAATGTAAATTTAAAGGCTCAAATTGAATGTCAATGAGGGTCTATGTGGTCTTGTGCGCACCTAATTATAGCTTAAAAAGTGAAATATAATTACAAAAACAATCCTATTTTTATTGAAATACAATTTCTCACCCAATTATTTATATAAATAACGAAAACATGCTTTATTTCACAAATTTCTCTTTTTTTTTTTTTTTAATTCATAATCGCAGAATGCTCTCATAAGAGTGTCTTTTTTGTACAACTTATGATACTAATTTTCACTTTAACAATAAAAATGAAATATCTTTTGATCTCATTTATTTCACTAATTTAAATTTATAATTTGAGTTTTTTTACAGTAAAAAATTCTCAGAAATAATTACATTTAATTTTTTTACCACAGTAAAAAATTTTCACATAAAATCACATATCAACTCGTATTAAAAATTAAAATCAACGAACTAAACGGCATTTATTTCTCAAAACTCTCTTTAAAAATCACGCTTTTTTGAATTCAAGAATAATAGAATGTTTTTTTTACTATTCAATTCAATTCATTTTTTTACTTCGCGTATGGCCGAACAGAATTTTTTTTTTTAATTCAAGGATAATAGATGTTATTGTTACATATGCGTTTTTTTTTCCCCTAAAAATTACATATTCAATTCTTAATCATACAGTTTACTCTAACTATTTTTAAATGGAACACGTACTTTTTTAATTGTAAATCTGTACTAAAATATAAAACTTAATTGTTACACAAAATTTATATTTAGAGAAATTTTCAAGAATGCCTTTAAAAATATATTTTATTTTTACCATTAATTCTAAATTTATTATTTACATCGTATTAATATTTTCTGGTAGAATACGTTTTCATGGTCTATAAGATATTATTTTCTTAACGATTTTTTTCGTATTCTTTAAAAGTATTTTGGACAAATTTTATAAATTTTTCATGAACTTTGTTATTTGTGTCAAATGTTAAGTTTTTTAACATAAATGTTTATAAATATCCCTTGAATTTTATCATTCATGTCAATATGTCTCATAAACTTTAAAATGTGATTATTTTACCCCCCGAAATATAATATATCTCTAACTTTTTCCTTCCATCTTAATTCTATTAATTTTTTTTTAGCGAAAATGTTAATATGAACATTAAATTGTTAATTATCTATAATATTTGAGGTTTATTGAATATCTGCTCCTCAAAAATATTAGTTAAGCACCAATTCTCAAAACATTAGTTGATTAGAGACAACAAAGAGGAAAAATGAGGAGCAAATATGTATAATGTAATGATTTTTTTTTTTTTTTTTTAATATTTCATCTAAATAAAAGTGCTCAACATAAAACATGTTTATGCTTTATACATATATAACATTTCTAAATCTAAATGTGTTCAAGTCATTTATTTTATTGTACCTTTAAAAAAAATCAACACAAACTTTAAGAAACTTATTAACTTAACAAACTTTAATAGAGAAACATCATAAATAATTAACAATTTAAGTGGTCATATCAAGATTTTAGTTTTAAAAACTAATATAATCAATATAGAAAGAGAAAAATTAAAGACATATTATATTTAGAAGGGTAAAACATGTATATTTTAAAGTTCATAGAGGTATATTAACACAAGTGAAAAAGTTCAATAAGTATTTATAAGCATTTCTATTAAACAACTTAACGAAGTTAACCTCATGAAGCATGTTGACATAAGTGATAAAATTTAAAAGACATTTTGATACAAATGACAAAGTTACCAAAAAATTTATAAAATTTGTCTAAATATTTTTTAATAACATAAATAATAAGATAATAAAAAATAACGGTCTTTTAGTTTCCTCTTATATTTATTCTCTTAAAAAATTTGAAGTTAAATCTCTTTCATCTAAATGCGTTTGAAACTCGTTTTAAAATAAATTTATTTTTTGTATGAAAATAGAAATTAAAATGTTTTTAATTTCAGACAAAAAAAAATCATTTTTAAAATATTATTTTTGGTAGTTTTAATGTCTCTACTCGAATAGAAAATTAAAAAGGGAGAAAGAGGAAAATTTTGAGATGAATAAAAATTAAAGGCCAATAGTTTACATAAGTTAATAAATAGGCCAAATTATTATTTTCTCCATAACTTGAGATGAACTATAACTTGACAAGTTATTAAATAAAAAAAAAAAAGTTATGAACCATAAAACTTGTCAAATTTATCCATTTATCGGGTCCATAACTTAACAAGTTACACTAAACCAAAAATTATATATACTTTCTTAAGCTTTTGATATTGGCCTATTTTCTACTATTTCCCAAACAAAAAATGAAAAACGACTAAAAGTCATTTTTCATTTCTTTTTCATTTTACACTAAACAAAAAAATCATTTGAATTTTTGTTTTTTGTCTTTAATTGTGTCAAACGTCGTTTTTCTCCCATTTTTATTTTTTTCTCAAAAAATGTGAAAAATAAAAACGAAAACAACTCCAAACACAGTCGTTTTTAAGGTCTCGTTTAATTTACTGATTTAAATTTTTAATTTAAATTTAAATGTGATTTTACGTGAGAATTTTTAACTGTAATAAAAAAAATTAAATGTAACTTTTTATGAAGATTTTTAACTACAATAAAATTAAAATTAAAAACTTGAATCAATAAAATGAACAAAATCTAAACTTACAACCAACTAAGAAGGTTTTGGCTTTGTTTATTTATTTGTTTTACCACTTTCTCATAACAGTCTTTTAACAAGGGTGTGAAATTTGAGGATCAACATGTAACTAAATCATTGTATCAAATGACCATTTTCTCTTAAATTTAACTGAAGAGGATATTGAAACAGATTTTCGAAACCGTTTTAGCAAATTTTAGAATTGAAACAAGATTTTTGCAATAATGTAAGAATTGTTGTTGGTATTTTGGTAATTACCTCCATTTGTCTCCCGAAATTTTTAACGAATGATAATTTGGTCCTGAACTTTTAATTTTGATAATTAAGTTTGCAAACTCTTATTAATTTAGTGGTGTCAGACTGAAGCAATTTTTGTTGATAATTTTGTTTATCCATGTAGCATTATTCTTCTATTCCTAGGATTATTAAGGGCAAATGAACAAATGCGTCTCAACTTTTATTACTTTCTTGTTTGTACTTTGTCAGTTTCTTAGTTGTTATGTTTGGTAGGATGGAAAAAAAAGAGAAAAAAATGAGAATTAAAATATTTAGATGAAGGAAATTTAGAATTATAATTTTTTCTTATATTGTTTGATAAAAAGAGATTAAAAATGTATTTTATTTTAAATTTTAAAATATTTTTTTTGTAGTTTTGTTATTTTTACACTTCATTTATTTTTTTGAATTTTTTCCCTCATATTTTCTTCCCAAAATTAAGAGGATTAAAAATTAATAGACCCTGTAAATTTTAATTTTCCTTTTATTTCTCATTTCTCTTTTACCAAATAACTTAAAATTTCTATTTTCCCCTCAAAATTCTTCATCAATTTTTTTTCCTCTCTTTTTTTCACCATACCAAACACATTAGTGTTACTTTCCAGACTAAGATGAATATAAACCAAAGAGGCTTAGAGAAAAGTATCATTCTTTGATTTTGAGTTACCTTTTTCTGAGTATGGTAAAATCTGATTGTTACACCGGATCAAGTGACAAAAACGGATAGAGGTGTTTTGCTTAAAAAGGAAGAACACCAAAAGGTAGCTGAAGTGGCCCAAGAGTTGCAGAAGTTCTGTGTTAGTGAGCCTGTGAAATGCCCTCTTATATTTGGAGGTAAATTCCTACTAAATTCTGCTCATTTTAGGTTCAAAGCATGTCTTCATGCCTATAAACAATGGTATGCTTCAAACCAAAAACAAAGGAAACTCTTTTATGGTCTGTTTAGTTCACGCGTTTAAGTCAATAATTTTAATTATAAATTTAAATTTTATGAGAGAACTCATTGATGAGAATATTTTTTATTTAAATTTTTGATGAGAAAAAAATACTATAATAAATACAAAATTATAATTTTAAATGCATAAATTAAACTCGCTTTTAGTGTTTTTGTTCATGATATGATGAGTTAATAATCAAGTGATTTTGCAGAGTGGGATGTGGTGTACTGTTCAGTGCCAACCTCACCTGGGGTGGCTTTTTTTCAAAACAAAGGAAGGGCCGTTTCGGCGGATTAGTGGTTTTTTTTTTCAAAAAAAAAAAACACGTAAATCGAAATGATTCAAATCTTTTAAATCTCCATACATTGTCAGAAACAAACGACTCTTGATTTTTAAATTTAAGAAATAAAAGGAGACATGTGGATGACGATCTAAAATTAAGAATGTGTTTAGAGTAAGAATTTTTATGATAATTCGGATCATAATTTATAATTTATTATAATATTTTTTCTTATAAAAATACATATAAATTAATAATAATTTAAAATAATAATTTTAAATATATAAATCAAACATCATTTAAAAATTAAAAAAGTTAGACAAAACCCACTTTATTTTTACCTTGTAAAGAAAAGACGCGACGACATCATCGAGACCTATTTTAATCGGAAAATGGTTCAAATCACATGATTTGAATCTCTGAATCAAACGGAACCGCCAAAACTCTCAAGTTTCTGCGCTGGCTACTAAAATTATGCGAGCGAGACGACACTGAAAAGACCAAGTTCGTGGGTTTTGAGCCATGAAAATGAAAACCAATCACCTTTGGTCTGGATGATGGCGACAGTGCTAAAGAGGAAGCTGAGGCGGCCATGGAAATGTGGTGTTTGGATTCTCAGAAAATCGGGATTCGGTGAAATTAGTGGATTTTGTGCTCACGAGTAATCAGATAATCGGTCGGTTCATGCCCATGCGTTCGCGTTAATCGAGGTGGGACCCGCTTGGTGTTCTTTATGTTGGGTGTTTTTGATCCACGTTGGCAGATTTTATTCCCCTCCTTTATCTTATGTGAGGATTAATAATTTTTTGTTTATTGTGTATTCACCGTATGAAGCCATTCGTGTCACGGTACGAAAAAGTACCTAATAGTGAGACATCCTCATTATTTCTTATAAATTGAATTATATTGAGATAAATATGATAATTTAATAAAAAAATTTAGACATATGGTATGACGGCGGCATGTAAATGTTATTAGGAGTAATAATTTAGGTGTGTCATGGTAGCACAATTTGAATTGGATAAGAAATAGATGATTTTTTTTAAAAAAAAAAAAAAATGGTGGTGGGGAATTTAAACTTTATATCATGTAAAATGATTGTTAGACTATGTCTGTGATCACAAAAAATAGAAATATTTTAGTGAAAATTAATCATGTCAATTCATGTATTACTAATTAAGTGTCCCAAGCTTACGTACTTAAGGGATATTTAGTTAGAGAATTCATATCATAATTTGAATTATAGTTTATGATTCGCTACAGTAAAAATAAAAAATACACATAAATTAAAAATGATTATAATTTCATAATTTTAATTTATAAACTAAATGTCTCTTTAATTTCAAATGGAGACAACTAGAGATAAATAAATGTGTCATAGTAACTTGTTTTTCATCTAATCATTCACGTAACTTCTAGGAAAAATTTACACGTGAACCCTCACCCTCTCTTCAACGGTTCTTGCCCAACCTAGCGCTCTTATTAACATACAAAAGGCCCATACGACGGTACGAGGCTTCGGTGAGTCAAATTCCGACCAAAACTTACTGGTGATCAACCAGTTTCGAGTGGGGATTGAGCCACCACACGCTGAACTTCTGGTGCCAACGAACAATGTTTTTAATGTACAAAGGTTATAGAGTGAAGGACACAATTGTACTATCAAAGGTTAAAAGTTAATTGGGTATCCTACTTAGCTAAGCCTTGTATAAATTAACCTTGAAAATCTTAATGCCATAATGCTTTTTAAATCCTTCTGGCCATTATCTCATTACAACGATTCTTGCTAAGAAGAGTGCTCATATTGTAGCAATTCCACTCAGAAAGTAATTGTTTACCTCTTGGATGATGCTTAAGGCTCTAGGCCGAGTACCATGCTCGTTGAATAGGTTATTAATGTTTGGTAGAGAGATTCGTTCCTTGATTCGCATTATGATTCGTGGTTCGTTATAATATTTTTTCTCACAAAAAAATACACGTAAATAAAAAATGGTTCGAATTACATGGTTTGAATCCTCTAACCAAACGTCAAGGCGGCAAAAAAAAAAGTTGTATGCAGACAATGAATACTATTTTGCAAAGAATTAACGTTAAGTTTGAAACTTAAAAAGACATTAATTGAAAATCTTCATTATAATGTAGTATCTTTACTTTTTTTTGGCTTGAAATTATTAATGCACCATCCTGTATTACTTCAACCTCCAGCCGGAAGCATTGTTTCTAAAAGCAATGAACACCATTCATAGAATAAAATTTTAAATTTAAATTTCAATTATACGTCTTCCCATGCATTTCTCACAGTATTGTTGTCGTTATTATTATTTTTGCTGTTGAATGGTTGTAGTATCCAAATTGCTGCTTACCAAAAATAGAAACAAGTTTATTATTATGCCGGCACCACATAAACATTATTAGTTTGAAGTCCCGATAATTTCACCGATTTGAATTTAAAATTTAAATTTTGTTATAGTAAAAAACTCTGAAAAATAATCACATCTAATTTTTTTACTATAATAAATTTTTTTTTACATAAAATCATGTCTCAACTTAAATTAACAAACTAAACAGGCCCTAAAATGACAACAATAATACAAGAAGTATATACATGGGGCCACTTTAACGTTTCCAAAGATCCCAACGGTTGAAAATGAAATTAACAACAAGAGTCTTGATTAGCGACAAATCTCAAATTAAAATGAGATTGTTTTAAGAATTATTCTGAAAATGATTTTAAAATTACGTTTTTTTAAAAGATTATTTTGAGTATAATAAGAGAGTGAAATCGTGTTTGATTATAATTATTAATTAATATATTATTATATTATTAATAAATATTAGAAAATAAAAATAAAAAAATTAAAATTACTTTTAACTGTTTTTTAAATTATTTTACAAAAGTTATTCTCATTATTTTCATTTTTAAAATATTTTTTAAACAAACGGTCATTTTATTTTCAATTTAAAAAAAAAAACGTGAAAAACGTTTTAGAGACGAAAACAAACGCAGTTATTATTCTAAAACGACAACAATAACACAAGAAGTATGTATATGGTGCCATTTTTACGTATCCGAAGATCCCAACAGTTGAAAATGAAATTAACAACAAAAGTCTTGATTAGCGAGTAATCAGTAGTAAGCTACGTGGGAATATCTCCATAACTCTCTGCGAGACGAGAGAGAAAGATAGAGAAAAAAAATGCGAAATTTCCATATCGAGAAACGGAGTAAACCACGTACCCCGAATTGTTGATTTACAGATCTCGGATTCCTCTTCTTCCTCTCTGATCATCATCATCATCATCATCATCATCATCAGGTGCTTAATATTCTCTCTCTCTCTCTCTCTCTCTCTCTCTCTCTCTCTCTCTCTCTCTCTCTCTCTCTCTCTCTCTCTCTCTTCTTCTTCTTCTTCTTTTTCTCATTCTTATTGCGTAATCAATGTATTAACCTCTTTCTTTTCCTGAAAAATTTTCCTTTCTTTTTGTTTGCGCATTAACATGGCAACTAACGCGGAGTTTTTCTCATGGTATATTCTTATGTCCGGCTAATTCCATACAATATATTATTCTCATTCAGTATTGTAAACAGAATGAGAATCATATTTTCAAGTAAATAAATAAATAAATAATGAGAATCATAAATGTCGTAGAATAGAATGATGATAGGTATAAGACGTTTCTGGACGTCTGTTTAGTTTACTGATTTGAGTTTTTAATTTAAGTTAAGATGTAACTTTATTTGAAAATTTTTTATTATAGTAAAAAAATTAAATGTGATTGTTTTGAGAGCTTTTTAATATAATAAAATTTAAATTTTAAACTCAAATCAGTAAAATGAACGGACATGAATAAAGTAGTATAGGTGAGTGAAATCGGATCGTCCGATGCATTGCGTTTATATACAAATGCATGGTGTTTTCCTCTGACCAATAATATTATTTTTTGACGCGATAAGCTAGAATCAAATTGTTTGTCAGCATTTTTTTTTCATAGAAAATCGAATATAAATATAGATGTGTAAAAAAAGAAAAACAATTATAATTATAAGATTTTAGCCCTTTGGGTGAATGTTAGTTTATGAAAATATCGGCCACATTGAGATTTGAATATATATATATATATATATATTTTTTTTTTTTCTGATAGTATTTGAAAAAAAAAAAAAATCACGCCTTTTTTTCGTCTAAGTTACTTGTAGCAGCCTAAGTTATAATAATCAGTGTGCTATTTATAATAATAATAATAATTATTATTATTATTATTATTATTATTATTTTGGCTCTTTGAGTGGAAAGCTAAGTAATTATTAAAAAGGCCATATTAGTGTGTGTAATTATTTTAAAAATAAAATTTACTTTTGTAACTTATAATTATGAGAAAAAATATATTTAGCATTTAAAAATAACATTATTCATTAAATCATAAATATAAATAACATATTTAATATGTCATTTTAAACTTTTTAGTGTAAAATATGACATTAGTATTAGTATTTGCATTAGATATGGGCTAAGCCGGAATTTAAATCTATTGTCCTATTTTTAAAAGTTAGATGTCAAAATGTGATTGCTGAGATAACCGATTAGACAAGAAAATGAAACAACATATTTGAACTTGATATAAGGTCTAACATTGCATTTATTATGTTGTTAGTAGGGTTAAATTTGGTTACCTGTAAATTTGTTTCAATAGTGAATGATGCTTTAATAGTTCAATTTGGTCTCTTAAGTGAAGGAAACTTGTGCATGGCGGGTAGGCATAAGAGGTGTTCTGGATAATGTCTGGCTCAAAACAGCGGCTACATTTGAACAAAAGGCCAACACGGATTCTTCTATTGGTCACCTTTGTGACCCTTCTCCTGATTGTTGCCTATGTCTACATTCCGAGAAGCTCTTCTGCGGGTTGCTTCTTCTTCTCTACTAGCAGTTGCGGCGTGACATTTTTCCAAAACGCTCTATCGTCGTCTCCTTCGAGGGAGTTGACGGATGCCGAGGTTGCATCTGAGGCTGTGATCAGGGAAATTTTAAGGACCCCTCCTGTCCAGTCAAAGAATCACAAAATCGCTTTCATGTTTTTGACTCCCGGTTCTTTGCCTTTTGAGAAGCTTTGGGACAGTTTCTTTTATGTAAGAATTCGAACCGTGCTTAGTTATGTTCTTGTTGGATCTCTTGATATTTATTCTCAAGCAAGCATTTCCAAAGACTTTTAATCTAAATGACATGATGATTAAAACTTTGTTCTTGCAGGGCCATGAAGACAAATTTACTGTTTATGTACACGCATCTAAGGAAAAACCAGCTCATGTGAGCCCTTACTTTGTTGGTCGAGACATACATAGTGAAACGGTAAAGCTTTCCTCATAGAATTTGTGCACTTATATTTGTTGATATGTGTGAGTGCATGTATTTTGTGGGCTTGTCTACAGTCCTCTCGGATGAAAAGTGTTTCTATATAACATAAACTTTTATTCAACGTAACACTGGTAGAGATGTAATAATAGTGCTGGATAATTAAATTTCTTAGTGTTACGCTTTCTTAAGGACGATATTATGTTGAATAAATGTCATGTGGAAGTACAATCTTTTTTAAAGGACTACAGCAAAAGCCATATTTATACTATGAGTAACAACGTATCTGCAGTTGGCATGGGGCAAATTTTCAATGGTTGAGGCAGAGAAGAGACTTTTGGCAAATGCACTTTTTGATCCTGACAATCAGCACTTTGTCTTGCTATCTGATAGGTTATTTCTCATTTCTCGTTTTGAAATACTATTTTTATCTAATAGGATCTCATTCTATTGTTAGGTATTAATTATTATTATTTTTTTTGTACTTCTTGTGCCAGTTGTATACCATTGCATAACTTCGAGTACGTGTACAATTATCTAATATTTTCGAACGTGAGCTTCATTGATTGGTAAGAAAATCCATATTTTTGGAAAGGGAAACCATGAGATTCAAGAATTGTTTTCCTACTTGTTTTTTTGATCAAAACTCTCATTCTCTCACATCATACTGCAATTTCGCTTTTAATCTAAATGACTCTCTCTCTGTAGTTTTGTGGATCCTGGTCCTCACGGAAATGGCCGGTACTCAGAGCATATGTTGCCTGAAGTTAAAGAAGAGGATTTTCGGAAGGGTTCACAGGTACGCTTTTTCTGTAGTAATCTTGAGGTTTTTTTTTTAATAATATATTCCTGATAGTGATTGAAGCTTTTTATTCCCTTCTATGAACTGAGGCACAACATTACCATTCTACTTGATATTGCCCCTCTTAAATAGCTAATATATTACTCTTTCTCATGAACAACACTTTCATCAAACCAAAAGGCAGCTTTGCATCTTGAAGAATGGTTAACGGCACTGCTGGTCTAACTCGTCTTTAGACGTCATCTAAACTACTTGTTTTTTGTTTTTTGTTTTCCTTTCCTCCTAAATGATTCCGGAATATCCTCATCAAAACTAAAGCTCTTATTCGGTTGTCTAATAGCATGATTTGTGTAGATTGCTCCTACTTAGGCAGAAATTAATCTGTCTATGGTCAAATTTTTGGGTCTAGGCAGCTAACACTTTGATCAACGCCTTGTATCTTGTTGATTAAAGGAATATAAAACAAATAACCCCTAGATTGAAGAGTTCCATAGGCCGCAATGGAGGGAAAGTCTTACTTATGCATCTCTTTTTAGACATTACAACTTTCACTACACGAAATCAGAAAGGAAGTCGCCTTAGTTGTCTTGATCATTGAACAAATTAGTACAATGAAAATTTTTGCTAGAGACGATTTCGAAATAATGAAATTTATATGACTCGATGGTCAAGTAGATGATGATTCTCGGTCTATGGCTTAGCTGGATTTGAAACACTGATTCGTGTTTGATGCAGTGGTTTTCTATGAAGCGGCAACATGCAATTATAGTTATGGCGGACAGTTTGTACCATAAAAAGTTTGAAGTTTATTGCAAGGTGACGCTTTTTTTTATCATTGTGGTGGGGGGATGGATGATCAAATTTTCGTTCTGAAATTATCTCTATATATATGTTTGTGTGTGTATGCCTTCGTAAACGTTTAAATTGAGGTGATATCCACAATGGAAAGACTCGACAGTTTGAGGATTAAGTGTGATTTTCCTCTTTTGATTTTGAACGTAGACGCTTGCCAATATATGATGAAAGACTGAAAAGAAAACGCTTAATCTCTCTTATAGAAAGGATGATGAGAACAAAAAAAAAAAACCCCATTTCCATCAAGATATTGACGATGTTTTTCTTTGAATTTCTCAGCCAAACATGGAAGGGCGCAACTGCTACTCCGACGAGCATTACTTGCAAACCTTTTTTCATGTCGGTACAGCGACATTTTCTTGGTACAATCTTTGTTTGTTTTGGTTGTCTTGACTGAATTTCAACACAAGTTTTGCCATAAAGCCAATTCCATCTTTGTCAATCATGTCCTCTTCAGCTGAAAGACCCTGGTGGAATTGCAAATTGGTCAGTAACCCACGTCGATTGGTCCGAAGGAAAATGGCATCCAAATTATAGGTCTCAGGATGTTACGTTCGAGCTCCTCAAGAACATTACGGTATAATGCATTAGTCTAACTAGCTTCTAGCAACTAACATTTCCATTCCATTAAGCATCACTAACTTTTAATCCTATACTTATCATTTGTTACTTTAGCACTATTATCATATTATGATTGAAATAGCTGGGCCAGAAAAATTTTTCGGTAGGTGTACTGTGGAAAAAAAAATAGAGCTAATATTTTATTCAATGGAGACATAATTATATATTTTTTAATTATTGAGTAGGGACACAGTTATAATTTTTCTTGTAAAATGAGGACATGTCTAAAGTTTTTTGAAAATTCGATAAAAATTCAAACTTTAAAAATTGAGTGGCGGTACGTGTCCCACTCAATTCAATGTGAATCTGTCACTGAATGACCGTCATATTAATAATTTGATTGGATTAGAAACTACTCTTATGTCCCCCATTTTTCTTAGCATTCACTTTGTTTTGTCACTGAATGACCATCATATTAATAATTTGATTGGATTGGAAACTACTCTTATGTCCCCCATTTTTCTTAGCATTCACTTTGTTTTGTCAGTACTACTTTCTTACTAATTTGTTGACGTTTGTTAAACATTTTCAGTCCATTGATGAGAGCACTTATGTTACAAGTGATGCAGAGGTACAAACACACAATAAATATATATGTGTGTGTGTGTGTTGTATATGTATATGTATTTGTATGTGTGTGTGTGTATGTGTATAAGTATATGTATACTTCTCATGCACTATTTTCTGTTCATCATACTTCAATAATAATTGGTGTTACGTTCATTTGCTGCTACAGAGGACAGTAATGACCAGGCCTTGCATATGGAATGGGGTGAAGCGACCATGTTATTTGTTTGCAAGAAAGTTTTACCCCGAAACTCTAGAGAAACTAATTTACCTTTTTTCCTCTTAGCAAAAAATAAACTAAAAAAAACTACTTTTCTCTAATTATGCTAAATTTTACCATTGACATTTTCTGTTTATTGGTTAAATCGAACACCATTCAGTGTTTGCCCCACTTTCCAAGTCCTTGTGGTTGAAATATTCGATTCTCAAAAGGATCAGAAGCATGACAACAAGGATTCGATTCTGTCCATTTTTTGTTAGTATTCTTTCATTTATAGTTTATGTTCAACTAACATTCATTTATAGTTTGAAGCAAAAGCTTCTGTTCTTTTAGCATTTTATATTTATTTGTTCGTTTTTTGTTTTATTTTTGTTTTGTTTTATTTTATTTTATTTTTCTTTTTTTATTTTAATTTTTTGGTAGTCTGTTTAGGTATTGATTGTCTGAAGGTCAAATCCTTTGAAATTCTAAAATTAGATAGTTATATAGTGGTCATTTTTGTAAGACCAACAAAGTGGGTTTTTTTTTTGGTTGCGTTGCTAGTATTGCTAGAGACTTTTACCTGAATTTATTTTAGTAGATTACGTCATGATTTTTTTTTTAGTTCGCTGATTCGAGTTTATAATTCAAATTGAGATGTAATTTTATGTGAGAGCTTTTTACTGTAACAAAAAAGTTAAATGTAACTGTTTCTGAGAACTTTTTATTGTAACAAAACTCGAATTTTAAACTCGAATAAGTGAAATGAACAATGCATTATATAAAAACTAAAATTCGCTAGCTAGAGATCTTAATCGTATAGTAACTGAAAATTTTTATAAAAATAATTACGTTGAATACAAAATATTCTTTTCCATAGTTCAAAATCCCTGAAAAATATAACATTTTGTCAAAAATTGTTTTCGTTCAACTCCATCAAAAAAATAATCAACCACGTGTAAATCATTAATTACGTAGGGCTAAAACAGATGTGCTTCTTGTCGAATGCCTCAAATTATATCAGTGTTAAAATTTGTAAGGAAACACTTTCATCCACGTCTCATGAACTCTTTTGAAAAGAGAGACTAAGTAGACGTTTGGTTTATAGATTTAGAATTATGATTTAAAATTATTCTTATTTTATGTGTATTTTTACGAAAAGAAAAATATTATAAATTATGAATCATAATTCAAAATTAATGACGAATATAGAATTTAAACATCTCATAAAATTTTGAATGACAACAGAGCACATCAAGTTACATTTATGAGGGTATTTTCTCTCAAATTTGAACATTTTAATTGATTTGGGTAAGCTGTGTTATTTTTTATTAATCTTTAATAAATAATTTTCTAAATTCAAAAATCATAAGATAATTCATTAGTTTATTAAAACTTCATTCGTTTCACCTCGTTTGAATAATAATTTAAACTTTTTGTTATAGTATTATCTCTTATAAATATTTAAATTTAAGTTTTTTTATTACAATATTTTCTTTTATATAAATTCACGTATCAATTTAAATGAAAAAAATGGTTAGGGCTTAACAATTCAAAGGAAAAAAAATGTCAAAATCCCTCTTCCAATGAAAACATTTTAAAATTAGTTCCAAAACTTATAGTTATCCCAATCATATATTATATATGTTATTTCAATTGTTAAAATATCAATAGAAAAAATGTACTTCTTTCTTAGTAGTCACATCCTAATACGTAAAATTACAAAATAAAGATGGGTGCTTTTTTATATTGAGATTTGAACAATCGGATGTCCAATAAGATGTTAAAAAACCAATTCTTAAAACAAAATTTGAACAATAGTTCGAAAACTAAAAATGGATTAAAACACGTACAGTAAAAACTAAAAATGGATTAAAACTCCTACAGTAAGAACTGTTATTTTACCATATTAGTTAGAATTATTATTTTTAATAATTGAATTAGTTTTTTAATGTTTAGATTTATACGTGTTCATATTAAAAATTTATGATTTGCGATGCTTAAATCTCAATTTTCATATATTAACTAATATGCTATAATAATTGTCATTTTTATATTGATGTATATTTAAAATAATGTAACATCAATTAATGATAAGAAATTATAATTATTAATAAAAAAATGACAACTCACATATTACATTACTTGATATATAAAAATTAATATTTAAGTCAGTGTCTCTAATATTACTCATTGTTTATACTCATAAATTAGACCTTTGAAAGCTAATTCAATAGTTAAAAAAAAAAGTTCATACCAGTAGGATAAAATGAGTTCTTGTCGTAAGAATTCGAAAGGATTACCTCAAAAAAAAAAAAAAAAAAAAAAAAAAAAGTTATTAGCTTGTGAGTCCTTAAACTTTGAATACAGCACCATTTTCAAAAAGTTAAAATTCAGAGACTAATATGCTAAAATTAAAGAGTTCAAGTCAAAATGTTATTGTACTCAAAGTTGAGGGACTACGAGCGTGTTTAGTTATCATGTTTAAATTAATGATTAGAGCTTTGTGAAAGAATCATTAGTGAGAAACTTTTGAATACAAATTCTTTATAAAAAAATATATATATATATAATAAATTTAAAATTATGAGTTTAAATACATTTATAAAATTGACATGTTTGTGTGATTGTGTCTATTATTATGCAAAAATAAAAAAATTACTATGGACAATGTACAAATTAAAATATTTATCTCTTATTTTTAATAAATACTATTAATAAATACATTTTTATTAATATAATTATTTAACTAAAAAAATTATAAATTTAAAAACATTTTTATTAAAAAATTTAATTTATACACGTATTTGTCGTTTCCACGACCTCTGCAGCTAGACATGCCACAATGTGAGGACACGGTGTACGAACCCCAAACCTTCCCCTTCACAGTTACGTTGTCCATGTCCCTCCTGATCTTCCCTCAAACCCTAAAACTAATCTCGGCCGTCCGTTCAAAATTACCCCCCAATAAAAACGCGGGAAATAAAATATCTTTGCTGTCCCAGTCCCAGACTCCCAGTCAGTGTCGCTTCCCTTCCCCGTCATAGAGAGAGAAAGAGAGGAGAGAGAGAAGAGGAGAGAGAAGGGGGAGAGAGAGAGAGAGAGGGTTTGTTCTTGCCTGTCGGAGAAGAAACGCGAGAAAGCTCTGCTTTGACACTGCCATGGCGCCGAGGAAAAGGAAAGCGGACCAAGCGGAGGCCGTAGCCGCACCGGCTAGGGTGACTCGGAGCTTGACTCGGCGAGCTGCTGAGTCGAACTCGGCTAAGTCAGTTCGCGAGTTGCCTAAGCCCGAGAAGAGAGGAAAGAAGAAGGCGGAAGGAGCCGAGAAGAAGGAGAAGAAGCTAAAAGTGGAGTCCGAGGAAAACGCAGCGGCTGAAAATGGGGTAGAGGAGGAAGCTTTGGGGGTTGTCGATGGCGAGACGAAGAAGAATGTGGTTGTCGATGGGGAGAAGAAGAAGAAGACTGTTGTCATTGAACACTGGTAACACTTTCGATTTTCTTTGCCCTGTTTGGTTCCCTAGAAAGTGTAGAAATGTTCTTCATTTTGATAAAACATATAGGCCTAACACTTTTCGATTTTTAGTTTTAGGTTTCCCTGTTTGGTTCACATCAAAATTTTTCGCTACAGTAAAAAGTAGAAAATGTTCTTCATTTTGATAAAACATATAGTATATTCTCTTTTAGAGGTTTTTATGTCATTGTTTGGCTGGTTTGCGGATATTATGAAGGAAAGTGCAATAAAAATGATGTCGTGAAACTTTATTTCTTTATTTCTTGGTGTCCTTAATAGTAAGGAAAATCTACACAAGTATTCAATAAGATACTCATTTTCCCCCATTTTCGGGTTTCTTTATTTTTTGTTCCATTTCCAAACTTTGATTGTCAAGACTTTATTATTCCTCTAGAGTTTTGATTGTCATGACTTTATTTTTCCTCTGAGTTTTGGAGAAGAAATAAGTTGTGAAGAGGTAGGGTAGGGCAAAGAAAAATATTTATGTATCTTTTTATTTCGGGAGTAATTTATAAAAGGCTTGATCACTGTGTTGAATAAATGCTTATTTGGCTCTCTCTTTTTTTTTTTTTTTTTTTTTTTTCAACTTCTGTTGCCGTATGGAGTTATTATGTTCCGTTCCACTAAATAAAGGCAGTACAGTTGACCATCAAGACCTGTCTTTTATTTGTTTTAGTTGATTTTTCTTTAGGTGCAGGATCTTAACACTCTGACTTGCTTTCTTGATAATAAGGTGTTTTAAGAGATATTATATATAGTAATATAAAGGTAAAAGAAGTTTGTTTCAAGTTAACACATATCAATTCTGTGATTGTGCGCTTGTTGTTTGCTTCAGAGGAGTCGTGGCTCCTGCAGAGGTGGAGTCCTAGATTGTTCTTGGGCGAAAGTAAACCATATCTTGAGTGGTTTTTTTTTTCCTGGAAGAAAAGGATAAACAGTTATGATTATTACCTGAAGCTGTATTCCAATGTGGATTTTTGTTAGCAACCTTTTCTGTTCTTCATGATGTCATGTAGTTAATAATTTATAGCTCGTGGGTTAATTTCTTGGCTGGATTCACTTTATTACTGGGTCTACTTTGATGTGTTGAATCTCTGCCCTGAAAGCTGAAAAACAGGAAAGATTCGCAGGGTTATGATATATATACCCGTTGCACATATGGTTGTCAGTGCTATTCCCAAAATTCTGGTCTTTTATTTTCCTAGTTTCTTCCATTATATGTATTCTTTCTAGCTAATTTTTTTTTTTTACTTTCTGCAGCAAACAGTGCAATTCCTTCAAGACCAGGGCTTTGCAGGTGAAAGAGGGTTTGGAAAAGGATGTTCCTGGCATCACCGTTGAGGTCAATCCTGACAAGGTACATACATGTACATCTTCATATAGTGTTAACTTTGACTTCAAAATCAAATGGGATTAGAACTATTTTGTAATCTTCTGGTAAAATTATTGCGATCATGAGATAAACTTAGGTATATTTCATCTTTAAGTTATTCAAGGTTGAGACTGTGAAAGAGCCTGTTGCATTTCAAAAGCCAATGCAACAGAAATCACAGCCAGTACTAACTAGATAACAGATAAGCTTGGATTTGTTTGACATAGTAATACCTCATTTTCATACATGCGTAGTCTGAGAATTTGATGATAAGTGCAATTATTATCTAAAAACTAATTCATCTGAAATTGTATAAAACTTTTTGTTGCAACCACTCCCGTTCACTTTGGTTATATGTGTTTGTTGTCTACTCGTCTTCTTATTGTATGATCTAAAATATTAGTACTTATCAGTTATCTCATAAAATATTAATACCGACTTTTTTAATACAATTTCTAAGAAAATTGTACTCTGTTTAGTTTATAGATTCCAAAGCCCGGTCTCTCCGGCCTTGGATAGAATTCTTTTTCCTTGTCTGATATGTATATGAGTTATATATAATGCTGTCACGCTACCTGCAAAATAGAATGGATAATAGCGGGGTTGGCCTTCAGTTTGGTTAGTATTATTAAATGTGGGGAGGTCGTTTGGGGAAACAATAACGGATGAGAAAATATAAAGGATAAGCGCAATTATTAGCTAAAAACTAATTCATCTGAAATTTTATAAAACTTTTTGTTGCTACCACTCCCTTTCACTTTGGTTATATGTGTTTGTTGTCTACTTGTCTTCTTATTGTATGATCTAAAAAATTAGTACTTATCAGTTATCTCATAAAATATTAATACCGACCTTTTTAATACATTCTAAAAAAATTGTATCTCTGTTTAGTCTATAGATTCCAAAGCCCGGTCTCTCCGGCCTTTGGATGGAATTCTTTTTCCTTGTCTGATATGTATATGAATTATATGTAATGCTGTCACGTTACCTGCAAAATAGAATGGATAATAGCGGGCTCGGCCTTCAGTTTGGTTAGTATTTTTAAATGTGGGGAAGTCGTTTGGGGAAACAATAACGGATGAGAAAATATAAAGGATTATCTAATCTTGTGATGTGACCTTACTTTAACATATTTGACTTTTAAATTCCAGAGTGAGGTGATTTAACTAAGCATAATAGCATGCATCTAAAATTAAGTTGGTCAACTATTCAAATATTACGATGCTACAGGGGAGCTATTTCATCTTTGCCTATAGTATTTTTATAAAGTTGTTGCCTAGAACAAATACATTTCTTGCAGGTTTATCTCGTTGCTTTATCTTTAGAGCTATCATATTGCAGTTTCTATTTTGTTAAAGAGAACTATAGGTTCTTTAACTAGTAGATTTATGGAGTTAGTAAATGTTATGGTAAGAAAAAGAATTAACATTTTATGCTTACAGAAAATGAAGTGGACAGGAGAGAAAGCAAAGGAGATTGGAAATTTAGGACATAAATTATGGTATACAGGGTGAGAAAGGAATCGTAAGTGGACAAAACTGTGAAGGATGACGTAGTTGAGATTAAGCGAATAGGGGATAGAATTATTATGCTCAAATTGGTACTAGAAAATAAGTTCATCTATATAATTAGTGCTTATGCTCCACAAATAGGATTGGATGCGGAAATTAAAGTCAAGTTCTGGGAAGACATGGATAACTTAGTGTGTTGTATAGGCAATGAGGATAGCATTTCATTGGAGGATAGGGAAAACTTCGAAAGGATCCACGGTGATTTTGGTTTTGGAGCTCGAAACGAAGAAGGAAAATCTAGTTTGAAATTTGCGTTGGGACATGATTTTATCATAACAAACACATTTTTAAAGAAAGAGATTCTCACTTGATCACTTTTAAGAATGTGAGGAACTTGAGCTAGATAGATTATTTGCTCACAAGGTATAGAGAACGTTCTCTATGTAAGGATTGTAAAGTAATTCCTGGAGAAGTACTAGCCAACCACCATAGGTTAGTGATTTTAGATGTGAGCATTAAGCATTGCTATAGAAGGACTAAGATAAACCACCTCCCATGAACTCGTTGGTGGCATTTGAAGGGAATAAAGCAATTGCCCTTTTAAGATAAGTTGTTAGAGGAGGCTATTTGGTCATATATAGGTGATGCAAATACTATGTAGGATGTCATGGCCAGCTGCATTAGAAAAGTGGCAAAGGAGGTATTAGGGGAATCTAGAGGTAAAGGCTCCCTAGAGAAAGAAACCTGGTGGTCGAGTGAGGAAGTTCAAAAGGCTATTAGGATCAAGAGGGATTTATATAGAGATTTACCAAAGTGTAAGGATGCTGGAACTTTTAATAAGTACAAAGAAGCGAAGAGAGAAGCTAAGCGAGCAGTTAGTAAGGCTCGTTTTACTTAGATGAGGTATATATGAAACTTGGGACTAGAGAAGGAGAGAATGATATATATAAACTAGCTAAGATAAGAGAAATGAAGTGTCGGGACTTAAATCAAGTGAGGTGTGTTAAGGATGATACGGATCAGGTTCTGACAAAAGATAAAGACATTAGAGAAAGGTGGAGGAATAACTTTGAGAAGCTTTATAATGATGATCATGCGATAGAGTTTGACGATCTTAGGTCACAAAGAGAACCTAATGTGATGTATACAAGAAGAATCTGAGTCTCGGAAGTTAAAACTGCACTGTGAAAAATGAAAAAAGCGAAGGCATGTGGGCCAAATGATATTGCAATAGAGGTTTGGATGGCATTAGGAGATGTTGAAATTGTGTGGCTCACTAAGCTTTTTAATGAGATATCAGAGAAGAAGCATATGCCTAATGTATGGAGGAAAAGTATTTTTGTCCCCATCTTTAAGAATAAAGATGTGCTAAATTGTAATAATTATAGGGGCATAAAGTTAATAAGCCACACTATGAAACTTTGGGAGAGAGTTATTGAAAGGAGATTAAGGGTCACAATTACCATCTCAGATAACCAATTTGGTTTCATGCCAGACAGATCATCCACAAAAGCCATTTTTCTTCTTAAGATGCTAATGGAAAGGTACAGAGAAATCAAGATGGACCTGTATATGGTCTTTATAGATTTAGAAAAGGCATATGATAGGGTACCGATGGAAGTTTTATGGCGGGTGCTAGAAAAGAGATGAGTGCATGTGAGGTATATTAGGTAATTAAGGAGATGTACGATGGGATGGTCACGAGTGTGAGAACTGCTGAATGCTACATTACAGTTCTCTATTCGAATCAGCCTTCATCAAGGATTTGCTCTTAGTCTTTATTTTTTCACTATTGTGATGAATGAGCTGATGAGAGAAATCCAATATAAAGTTCCTTGATGTATGCTTTTTGTGGATGATATAGTTTTAGTTGATGAACATAAGGAAGGAATTAACCGTAAGTTAGAACTGTGGAGACAGAATTTTGAGACGAAGGGATTTAAGTAGGACAAAAATTGAATACATGTATTGTAGGTTTAGTAACTCAAGTAATTAGAGTGATGAAATTTTTTAGATAGTGTGTAAACTTGGGCTTTTAAGAAGTTTAAGTATCTTGGGTCTATAATGCAGTACAAAGGAGATATATGAGAAGATATTCAACATAGGATTAAGGCATGATGGGTTAAGTGGAAGAATATTATGAGAGTTTTATGTGATGGCAAGATGCCTATTAAGTTAAAAGGAAAGTTGTATAGAACTACAATATGCCCAGCTATGTTATATGGTAGTGAATGTTGGGCTATTAAGAGACAACATATATTTAAGATGAGTGTGGCAAAAATGCGCATGTTAAGATGAATGAGTGATCATACGAAAATGGATCGCATAAGAAAAGAAGTTATTCGTAGTAGAGTAGTTGTAACACCAATAGAGATAAGGTGCGCGAAAGCCACTTGAGGTGGTACGGGCATGTCCAACGTAGACCGTTAAAAGCACTGGTTCGTGCTTGGGAGGTCATTCTTATACTTAATACTAGGAGAGGGAAGGGTATACTAAGAATTACGTAGACCGAAATAGTTAGAAAAGACATTCTAAATCTAGGCCTTTAGGAAAGTTTAATTTTGAACAGAGCTGCGTAGAAAAATGAAATCCATATAGTCGACCACAATTAAGTTGGGATTAAGGCTTGTTGTTGTTGTTGATTCTTTTTTCAACTTGATACTGCATCAGGTGAACTGTTTGGTAATTTGGAGATTCTATTCCCTGGGCGGCAAGTTGTTTTATTACTTTTCCGTGGATATTTCTTCGTAGTTTCTCACGAGCCTGTTGGTTTATAAAGTTGTCCTCTTCCTCTTGGGGCTGAAAACAGAACAGTTTTTAATGAATACTTGTAAAATGATGGGAAAACACAAAAAACACAAAGAGAAAGCAAAATGCTTTTATCATTTTGTATAATTTTGTTATTGAGTGCCTACTTATTGTTTTAAACCTCCAATTTTATAAAGGCTAAAATGGTACTTTTAAATTGCATTTTTCTTGAAAAGATTTTGCCCAGTGGTCAGCTAATATATATATATATATATTACAATAAATAATGCGTATTTTGATGTGATAAGCACCAATTAAGCGCTTAAAATGAATAAATTATATGATTGCTAATTAATTTGTTTTTGTTTTTTTGTTTTTTGTTTTTTTTTTCGCCAACAGCCAAGGAGGGGCTGCTTTGAGATCCGGGAGAAAGGTGGGGAGACTTTCATCAGTCTTTTGGTAAGTTTTCCTTAGTCTTGTATCTTTATGAATTGTCTTAGATCCCGTTTATTTTACCAATTCGAGTTTTGTTACAGTAAAAAGTTCTCAAAACAGTCACATTTAATTTTTTACTACAGTAAAAACTCTCACATAAAATCACATTTTAATTCGAATTAAAAACTTGAATCAGTAAACTAAACATACCCTTAATGTCACTTTAAGCAATTACTTTGCATTTCAATACTTCCTTACGACCACATGTATTCTTATGATGTCATTTATTTCGTTTTCCTCACTTAGATTTAAGTTTTCAAGGTATCTCTTACACTCCGAGTAGGATTACATTCTGCGTAAATGAACTATATTTCAAGATTTGCATGGCAGCAAAAATCTGTTAGAAAACGTATGAAGGAACTATGAAACGTATGAAATGTACTCCCCGAGTAGTATCGTTTTTTTTTTTTATTTTTTATTTTTGAAGCAGCACCTATTGTTATCAAGACTAACCTCAACTAATCAATCATATGATTATGTTTGTGAAAAGTATTATTGCTACCACCCCAGTTTGGATGCAATCATGCATCGAACTGTTAATTTAGCATTTGGTTGCCTTCCATATCTGAATAATAGAAACTTTGACTACATAACATTCTTTCTATACGCTGGTTGTAGTCCTAATCTTGGTCTGATAGTTTGTCATGCTTACTGGTGTGTCTGGCTTATCCAATTTTCATCTCGAATAAATATGTACAACAGTTATTTCAAGGATTTTGGATCCATTTTCACTGTGGAACGATCATTTCGTTGTTGTTCCTTAGATTACAAGCAGTCTTTTTTGCTCTTCTATTTTCATGGAAATTGTGGCTTTATTTAATTTTTCGGTAGATATTTTATGTTGCTGTTACATTGAGCAGCTTTTCAGCTTTTCGGCGAGTCAATATGTATTTGTGGATTTTGTTTTGTAGGAATTGAAGAGACCATTCAAGCCGATGAAGGATCTGGACATGAATCAAGTCATTGAAGATATCATTGGCAAGATTAAATGATGGGCACTTGCAACTTGCGGTGCAGTGTTAGGATTATCACAAAAATCTTTTTGTGGCATTGGGCTGATATTGAGTTTAATCCGGTTGCCTCGACATTAAAATCTTCACCATAGATTTCTCTGATCTAGTTTTTGATATTTCTCTGTTTCTAATTTCAAGGCATGTATAGCAGTAGACATGCATTTAACGCAGGCATGTATGATGAATCGATGCATACAAGTGAATTTTGGTGATGGTTGTAGCAAATCAAGTCCTTTTGTATTGCTTCTTGAAGCAAACTCGGTGAAGTCCAATTGCAGGATAATTCAAACTTCAAAGCTGTGGATCATTGACACTTTTTTAGTGTGTTTGATATCATTGTAGCCGAGCAATTGTATCGTCCATTCCTTGGGGACTCAATTATTTTTATTTTTTGAAATGGGAGTCAATATCTTCTCGAGTATTGTTTGATGCAGGTTTTAGTTACTTGTTACGTGTTATCACCATTAGTTCATTACATCTTTGCAGACATGAGAGTAATGGGAGCTGCAAAATAGGAAAGTGTTCCATCCCCATTAATGTAGGTAACTTGAATTGCGACATAGGTGATTAGGCCTTTCTCTTCTTAACAAGTTGGTTCTTAAAAATCAGTGGTTTTGTTTTGTTTTTTTTTTTTTTTGTTTTTTTTTTTTTTTTTTGAGTTTTATGTGGAGGAGTGACCACTCGTGATTACTTTCTTAGGACGTGACTATTAGTGTCTGCATGCTTAATAAATACTTGCATTTAGTCGTAATTATTACATTGAGAGACAAAAGTGAAAAACTTAATAAATTATTATTATTATTTTTTTTTTTTTATCAAGGATCAATAAACATTGAGTTAGTAATATATAGTCTTCACATGGAACTTAAAACTTGAGACCTTGCATTTACCAAACCACCAAAAGCTAAGTACAATGTGATTAGGCTTCAATCTTGATGGTTCTTGAGGATTATTTGTTAGGGTACGTGCCATTGCCCAAAATATCGAATTTATCGCCTAATATTGGTATGTAAGTGGTTGTTTTTCTTTTCTCTTCCTCTTCTGTTACTAATTTATTTTGCTAGAACTGTTATTAAGTTGTTTATTAAGCGCATGTTTTGTGCCTTGTGTTGTTGTGATTCCTGCGCAAGATTAATGCACATTTTTTTTGCTAAAAAAGTTAGAAAATTACTGAACTTTCTTTTAGAGTGGATGAGTTAGAAATTTTATTGCATACTCTTAATTAATACATATTTGATTAATGTAATTATTGAATTAAAAAATATATTAATTAAAAGTAAGAGTTAAAAATTCAGACACATGCATTTAAGTGGTATTTGTTTCATTTTCCTGTTAAAAGTGTTTGCTTTAGGCCCCCAAATGCGACTAAAATGGTAATAATCTTTTCCTTTTTTTTTTTTGGGTAAAAAAACATGGTAATACTTTGATTTTGAGGTAGAAAAGCAGTAAAAAAAATGCTAATATTTTTTCTCGCTCATGAAATAAAGCATAAAATATGGTAATGCTTATCTATAATAGCATAATGCACTGGCAATGCTTATATACAATAGCATAATGCATTCTCATTCTTTATCCTTATTAAGCAATCAAAAAAGCGACAATAAACTGATGATCACTCCAACACCAACGACAGAGCCCACCAGAGCGCTCCCAGAACCAGACTTCTCAGATTCCGGAATTTCCACCGCTACACCGGCATCGGGAACTTCCGGGTCCGGAGAATAGCTCACCGGAGCATCACTCGGTGCCTTCACATCAGCCTCCAGGGCATCAGCCTCCGGAGAATCATCCACCGGCCCATCAGCCTCCTCGTCATCTGACACCGGTCCCGGCGCCTCCGCCCATCCTCCCCCGGCCGCGCAGGCGGCGATGGAGGACTAGGGTTCGGGTCGACCCCCTGCGGGACAATCGGCGAGCTCACATGAAGGACGGAAATGTTGTACGGCCGAACCGCGACGGAGCCAACGACCTTCGCAACGAGCGGGGAGCCCTCAACGGCCGAGCCGAAGGCGATATTCTGGCCGTCGTCGGAGACGGAGACGTTGACGAATCCCTGGCGGTCTTTTGCCTTGCCGATGGCCTGGAAGAGCGTGGCGAAGACGGAGCCGCTCCGGTGGTCTTTGACGATGTAGCGGAGCTTAGGGAGGCCGAAGAAGTCGAGGACAACGTGGACGCTAAGAATGTCTTTGATGACGTCGAGGGGTTTTCCGGCGAGGGAAGTTGAGATGGTGTGGTTGTTGAGAGCGAGGACGGTTATGGTCTGGCGGTGGTTGATGATTTCGGAGAGTTTTGTTCGGGTGAGGAGGTCGTTGAAGGCGCCGAATTCAGGGAAATGGCCGAGGAGCCTTGTGATGTTGAAGGGGGCGGAAGCGGAGGCAGCTGAGGCGGCAGAGAGGAGGACGATGGTGGCTACGAGGAGGAGAAGGGGAGAAGTGGGTTTGAGAGTCATATTTTAGTTTTTTCCCCCCCTTATTTTGGGGAAAAAAATGTTGATTAGGGGAAGATTATTGGAGGGGTTGAACTGATAAAACAAATTATTAAGGTGCAATTTACGGTGGAGAGAGCATAACAGATGGGATTTGCTAAATTTGCATTTTGGTGTGATGATGAGCGTGTAGATTGATCATGAATGATTTCATATTCAACTCAATGTACGTGCATGGTTGTTAAGTTTACTTTTGTCATATTGACTTGTTTCTTAATTTTGGTATGGTAATACGAAGGTACGAAACTAGGATATAAGGATATTGTAATTTATTTATTTTTTTCCTTTTTTTGTTGCTAGATATTGTAATTATACCGAAATATAGCTAGACAAGTGATAACTTATTGGCAGCTAGAAATTTCACCAACGGATCCCATGATATAAAACTTATAAGGAGTACTCATTTTTTATTAATGATAGTGTTTAGCATCAGTTAGATCCTAAATATTTTTCTTCATGATAATAATTTACACTTCATCACTCATGTAACTTATTATAAGTCAATTTAACTTGCTCCTATTTAGCAAACAATACACTTCATCAATCATATATGTTTTGTAGTCATAACTTATTATAAGTCGATTGAACTTGCTTCTGTTCGGCAACAAAGCTGGCAAAATGGGAATAAGCGAGCTCGCAAACAATTTATCCAAAAAGAAATTATCCAAATATCGTCGCTAAAAACCTTTGCAGTGAACCAAATCGTTGCTGAGTGTCTTCGCAGAAAGTAGACATATTTAGCGACGACATTTTAATTGATTTTTTCTCATCACCAGTGTATAAAACTATATTATCATCAATAAAATCAAACAAAAAACAAATCATCATCAACACATATATCCTTTCATCACCATTATACATAACAATCATAAAATCAAATAAAAAATCATCAAGACACATAATATTCACCATCACATATTCATTATTGCCATTGCATAACAATGGACTATCACATAAACAAACTTACTAATACATGTAGAGGCGTACGGCAACAGAGACGAATGGCTGCGGAATATTGATGTCCGTCGACAACAGATACTACTTTTTCCAACAAATTATCATTATTACATTCTCAATAACCAATACGATATTTTTATCTCTAATTTCCACTAAAACATGTAACAAAAGCATATATGTATATCTATACCATATAACTAAAGTTAAATAAGTTTCGGCCGAAAGTCCCTAATTGTGTAAACGCTTGACACCGTTTTTTCGTTGTTTTCTTTTTTTCTTTCTTTCTCTCCTTTTTTAACAATTTGTATAACTATTAGTGTGTCTATATATATATATATATATATATATATATATATTATGAATATACTTTTTCTTACGCTGTAATAATAGCATAAGACTTATATAAGTAGTGGTGATGGCAAAAGTACAATTAGCCAAAGTTTGTATTATCACCTATTAATACACTCGTGTGAGAGAAGATATTTTGATGCAAAGTTAACTAAAGAGTTTATAGTCATTATTGTTCATTATAAGCTTATAACTCATAATCACGCACCAAAAGTACAAGAGGTTTGGTCCTCCCTTGGCTACTAAATTTCCGTTGGACCCGTACATTCTTTCAGTATATCGATCGTCACCATCACTAACCAACATTCTATTTACTGCCGGTTTTAGTTTATAAGTTTAAAAGAAAATATAAATAGAAATTCAAAATTTTGTATTGACAAAAATGTAACAAAAACGTTTAAAATGTAGGTCAAATCCGAGAAACAAACAGGTTATTAAGTTTTAAAACATAAAAAAAAACAAAAAAAAAAAAAAAAAAAAAAAAAACAAAATTTCGGTTACGTTTTATCATCCCCAAACCATCAACTTGCCATAATTTAACAACTTAACTAAACTCAAACTGAATATTTCAGTTAATTAATCTTGAAATTGGTAAAACTATACAACATTAAGGCCTCTATAAGACTATAATTAGTAAAGCCACCAAATAATGCATTCTGACCAAACCAAATAGATCCATATAATCCTCCAAATTACGTGATCAAATTCAACATTTTTTCACCATATCCAATATTCTTTTAACTCATTTCTTATAATTAGCACAACAATAGAGAAATTCACTCCCAACCCTTCAACCCTAACTTCCACAATTTGAACTAGTCTCTCTCACATAACACTGTTCTTAACATCTCCTATAATTATTTATATATAAAATCCAATCAAAACCCATTTTCCACAAACAGGCTTTTGCAAATAAATTACCATTAAAATTAATAAATAGCCCTAATAATGAAGAACCCTAAAGCCTCTCCTCTCCTATTCCTATCTCTTCTTTTGCTCCTTTTATCCTTTTCCTCAGCCTTCAACATCACAAAAATCTTGTCCCAACACCCGGAATTCGCAACTTTTAACGGCTTTCTCTCGCAGACGAAGCTCGCCGACGAGATCAACCGCCGCCAGACCATCACCGTCCTCGTCGTCGACAATGCCGCGGCCTCCGGTTTATCCGGTAAGCCGCTTGACGTCGTCAAGAAGATCTTGAGCGTTCATGTCATTCTAGATTACTACGACGTTGAGAAGTTGACCAAGCTTGGAATCTCCAACAAGACCTCAGCCCTAACCACGCTCTTCCAAGCCTCCGGCTTGGCCGCCGACCAGCGGGGTTTCATCAACGTGTCGCTCGTGAACGAGGGCGAAATCGCCTTCGGCTCCGCCGCCAAGGGCGGAGCCCTAAATTCCAAGCTGGTCGAGTCTGTGGCGGCGCATCCGTACAACATCTCGGTGCTTCAGATAACCGCCCCTGTCCAAGTCCCCGGCATCGAATCCACCCCCGTCCGCACCCCGCCTCCGAAGCCCTCGGCCACTCCGGTACCAGCACCGAAGAAGTCCCCCGCTGCTGCACCGGCCAAGCCTGTGGCTCCTGTTCCGTCGAGGCAATCCGGCGCTCCGGCACCTTCGGAGGTTGTGATTGAAGTGCCGGTGGAGGCCCCGATTTCATATGCTCCCGTCGCCGATGGGCCGGAGAGCGATGCACCGGTTGCCGACGCGCCGGTGAGCTCTCCTCCGAAACCCAAGGACACCGCCGATGCCGAAGCGCCGACGCAGAGGATTATAGCTTCGGGCGGTTCACGGATGGAAATGGCGGTCGGAGTTGGGGTGTTGGCGTCGGCGTTGGTGACATGTTTTGTGGCTTAATTAAATTTGTGATATTGATGACCAATTAATGGGGGGAATAAGAAGAATTGATTAGTACGTTAATCGTGGATTAATGAAAGGGAGGATACGTACGTGCGTTCATACAAAATTGTTTTTTTTTTTTTTTTTGTTCATGAGGGGAAAAAAAAAAAAAAAAAACAACGTTGTATTTAACGAACTACTATTTTCGAAAGTCACTGGGTGATCTTGTCGCAACATTATAGAAATTTGGACATTTAAGAATTTGATGTTTCATCTTTTAGTCAAACTGTTGATAAATACAAATTAATTTGATTTTTTTTTTAAAAAAAAAAAAAAACCAAACCAACAAAAGAAAAATTAAACTAAAGGAAACAGATTGTGCTGCTTTAGTTTAGTTTTTTAAACAGAGGTTGTCGTCCTTAAATACGTTAATATCTTAGATCACAAGTAACTACTTCCCAGGTTCATTCCACTTTAAAACGATTTCTGATATTTGACTGTTTAAGATTTCAAGTAATTGTAATCTAACACTATATAGGATGTTATATATATATATATATATATATGTGTGTGTGTGTGTGTGTGTGTATTTATATATGAGAAAATGTAAAAGTAATATCCAATAAAAGGCGGATAATTAGTATTGAATTAAAAAGTAAATTAATATGATAAAAAATATTATAATAAAAAAAATTGAATTTAAATTTTTATGAGAGACAAATATTGTAATAAAAACTTTAGTTTTCCAACTAGCAGAGCAAACGGGCCTTAGTGAGATGTTTATTACCCTGAAAGAAAAAGAAAGAGAGAGAGAAAAAATAGACTAAAATTTGAGATAAATTAAAATTAATAGGCTAATAGTTTACATAAGTTAATAAATAGGCTAAATTATTATTTTTGTCTATAACTATGAACCATAAACTCTAGTTATTATTCATATAACCATAACTTGTCTGCGGTTATTATTCACAATTTGTTCATAACTTATCTGATTATGAACTATAACTTGACAAATTATAACCTATTAATTTTTATAACTAAAAATTAATCTATATACTTTCTTAAACTTTTTATATTTACCTATTTTATACTATTTCCCAAAAAAAAAATAGAAAGAAAAAATATGGGCTTTTGTCTTTGAGGACTGGGCCCATGGATTGGTACTATCTAGGGGCCTATTTCACATATGTACATCCTTCAAGCCCAATCCCATGTGTTTAATCAAAATATAAAAATTCACCTTATCTTGTAGTATCGAAAATATTGATTTTTTTTCCTGCTTTTACAATCACACAAAATCCACCATCCACATTTTCTAGTTTCGCAAATTTTGTTATTCGGTTTAGTCACAATTAATTGCGAGAAATGCATAAAAAAAAAAAAAAAAAAAGATAGCACATTGGAACCGAAAACCAAGAAGTGTGTCAAGTATGAATAAAACAGTTCTTCAAAAACATGGAAGTTGATTATCCAAAAATTTTAGAAAAAATATTAATATTAGGATTTTATTTTCTTCATATAACCATCATTTTTTTTTTTTTTAATTTTAGAAAGACAACAGTGTACCTTTGCAAGTACTAGTTTCAACTAAACCTAATTTCAGGGGTGGATTAATTATATATGATTAGAAAAATAGATCAATGAATTTTGTTTGATTGGGAAAGAAAAGCTAAATATAACAAAAATCCATGCACTTTAATTTTTATATATTGTTATAATTCTCAATCAATTTTATACTTTGAGAGAAAACACAATTTTCTTTCATTATTCTTTCTCAATAAACAATGACAATAATTAGCTTCAAGATGTGGTAGTGCATCTAGCACCAAATGAAGGGGACAAAAAAAAAAAAGGTAATAGCAGTTTTGATCGATCTATTTTTTTTTTTTTTTTTTTCCCCGATGTTTTCTCATTGGCCACGTCCTAATAAAACAATCTGCACGTGGAGAATATATATAATTTTTCTTGAAGTTCAAAAATTTATATAAGTTTTGTGCTTTGGAATTTTTTTCAGAAAGTTATTATTGTGGACCTCATGATAAATAACATGATGGATAAAAAGTGTAATAAACTCATATGCTTGTTCAATCAATGCATGCTTAATTGTGAGTACTATACAAAAATGCCTTCAAAGAAAAAAAAAAGTTTTTATTTTTTAGAAAAAAGAAAACATAAAAAATTGTTATGAGAAAAAAGTTAAGATGTGTGACTTGAGATTTTTTTTTTTTTTTTTGTATTTTTCAATTTTTTTTTAAAAGACATTTTTTATCTTTTAAATGGTTTAAAATTGACCATTAATCGGTATAAGATTATTTTTTTATATATTGATTAGTTTCAAAATAAATGATATACTATCTAAATAAACTCAAATATAGAGTCCATATGTAAATGTCTCTTTATAATAAACAAATTATATTGCAATGTCCCAAATGAAAATAATTTTTGTTTTTCCTCCTGAAATTTTTTCCTTTTCCATTTTCACTTGAGGGCTCGATCGATCTATCTACTCAACGACTCAATGCATGCAACTATGATCTAGCCAATAAACATGAGACAAGTCCATGCATCTCTCACTTATGGATCACCAAATTAAATAAAATTGCAAGCTAAGATCCTTCTTGAAGAGAAGATGATGATCTCCATGTAGCCAAAATTAACTATCAGCAATAATTGAGAAGCTTATAATTAATTAATTAGATACATTCTTAAGCCACTATTCTTTGTTTGATGCTTGTCTTACGCCGTCTGTCTCTCTCTCTCTCTCTCTTTTTTCTTTTAAATTGCGTTGAGTTTTATTGTTAAATTATTTGAAAGAGAGATTTTGAGTTGTATTTAAGACATTATTAAAGTTAATACAAAAGGAATTGATGCTTCTATGTTCTTTTTATTCTTCTTCTTCTTCAAAAATCTATGCTCATTTTATTCTAATTGCCTTCTATTTGATCTTTTTGATGGGCAGAATTAGCATCATCATCAAATTAGTGTTATTAACTAAATAACTAGCTAAGCTAACCATAGCCATGATCAATATTGTAGCCTTTTTTCATTTCAACTTTTGCAATATTCCTCTAATTATGCTAGATTATCCCTAAGTATATATTACCAATTCGACTTATTCCTAACACTTTCACTATTCCCCTTTTTGCTCTTTATAGTTATGATACTTAAAATACATATGAAGTATATATCCCGGACCCGCTCGCCAAATGGCTTAATTAACTAATATGCATATTATATAGTTTGCTTAAGGAACTGGTCGCTTTACGTTATAGATTTGGTTTAATTTTGCGTGTATATTTAAATATGTATAATATTATATATATATATATATTAAAAATGGGGTACATATCCCCCAAACAAAGGACGAATCAATAGTCTCCTTATAGCCAAAAGGTCCCAAAAAATGAAAAAAATAATAACAAAAATAAAGAAAGAATCTCTCTCTGAAAAACAATAGTAGTTGATCCCAGCCAAAACGCACGCCACCACAAACAGAGAAGATTTTCGTATGATAATGTTGTTTAGGCAAGAAGCACTATAGTTTAAAACTATATTAATATGATACGTTATGTCATCTAGACAGGTAATCTCATGGACACAAATCAAATTAGTAAAATTACGTATGTCAAAAGTATTCATATATGGTATGTTGTAGAGATGGAAAGAAAAAAAAGCAATAGGACTCTTCTTTAAAAAATTACTAAATATTTCCAGAAAGTCACCCAATATTTGTTGAGCATGATGACTTTTTTGAGTACCATATTACCTTTTATAATAGTTTAATATCCTTTGTCATTGGTAGCTTTTGGTCTAATCACTCACTGTATTAATTAATTATGTAGTAGTTTATCCAAGTATATTTTAAATTATCAGAGTCTTTAAACAATCTTTGTGCCTAATTCTGATTCCAAGTAATTTTTATTTTTTCTCCAATATTAGAGTTGAAAATTTATAATGCTTCTAGTCGGAATTCTCCTCTATAAATTTGTTAATAATAGTTGTCAGTTTAGTGCCAGTACTATTGTTTTTTTTTTTTTATTTTTTTAAAATTTTTTATTTTTTTTATTTTTTTGCTAGAATGCCAATATTATTGTGATGTGAGTACGTATATGATCTTTGATGTGTTATTAAAAAAAAAAAAAAAAAATGCAGTATAACTTGGATTCTCTATAATTGATCATTGCTTTATTCTTAAAATTCCAATTATAAAAACCAAAGTTTATCTCCGCATAAACATTACTAAATCAAAGGTTGGAACAAGAAGTTAATGGAAATTAAATATGCAAAATTAACTTTAAGCATCATTCTACTATATGATTTATTTGGATTTCGGATAATATACGTTTATGATGTGAACCTCGTTATAATTGGTTTCAGGCAAAAGACTTTCTTTTATCCGTATAGATGAAGTTTTTGGGGTATATATGATTCTCTTTTATCTATGTTAGGTAGTGACGAGTACGACATATATAAATATATATATTTTGATATACATATATACATATTCTAGTGGAGTCTTACCTTTCTCTTGATTCCCACTGGGATATATATAAATCATGGGATAAAAGCTAATCGATAAAGTTTTGTGGTGTACATCACATTAGAAATATAGGAAATATGAAAACAAAAAGTTTGTGGTGTATATCATGGAATTTAGGGTTTTGTCCCCACCAAATCCGTTTGGTAGGGCCGGAAATTAAAAAATTTTAATATAGTTTTGCAATCGGAAGAATGACTCGGAAAATGGAAAATCCTGCTGATGTGGAGTTGTCCTCCAAGATCCAAACACCTCCAACAGATGACAAATTTAATCGCTGATGAAAAAATATATGTAAACTGAGAGAGAGAGAGAGAGAGAGAGAGAGAGAGAGAATCTTGTGTTGGGTTATAGGGATTTATATGAGAAAAGTGATTATGTATTGTATACAGTTGGCATGGCTTCGTGATTCTTCTTATTCCTCTCTCTCTCTCTCTCTCTATCTCTCTCACTCTCTCTCTCTCCCCCCCTCCAGAGATTTTCTTTCTGGCTTCTGTATACCTTTTCCGGATCTGGATTGGATAATGAACAGTTGTAGAGCACAAATCAGAATCATTTCTAGACTTGAATTACAAGACAATTAGATTAGAGATCAAGAACGATTAATAGCTAAATTAAAAGGATTCTAGAAGATATCAAAATCAATTTAATTTAAGTTATACAAGTGCTGGAGTTTGTTCCTTCTTTTTTAATTTTTAGACACCACATTTGATTCAATCCCCTATTTGCTATTACTTATATATGTTATGGGAAGAACTAATATGTGTGTGTGTGTGTGTGTGTGTGTTTCTATAACGAGTACTTTTTAAAGGGATAGCAAGCTTACTATATACCAACATTTTCATTTGACGAGAATTAATGAGTATGAAGTGTTGAAAAAGAAAATTCAAACCAAAACAGTGCAACACAGCACAAATAATTCTATCATTTAATTCAAAATTTGGCAGTTTGATAGGAAAACATTCTTCAATGCAACTATTTTTAGTGTAATTTAGTATATGAGCACCAAGCATGTATATAGGTTAAGTGTGCCACCAAAAAAACATTATATCAAAGACTAATTTACTATCCGAATATCAAAATTTGTGATTGGCACATTAATTGATTACATTGAAAATTCTCTTGTAAGAGTAAACTACATTATTTCACCCTAATTAACTATTGTTTTTTTTTTTTTTTTTGGTATAATGGATTCTAAACTTTTAATTTTGGCTAAATGCATGCACTCTAAACTTTAAACTCAATAGCAATTGGACTCCAATAGCTGATGGCATTATCAAATTGACAGTTCGAGAAACGTAATTTGCACGTGACATTGGTTTGAAAAATGACGATACTTGCCTTTCATTTGTTAATCTCATTTTTTACACTGTCAATTTGATAATGTTCATTAGCTGTTGGAGCTAAATTGCAATTGATTTTAAAATTCAAAGCGCATTTTGTTAAGGTTAAAAGTTTGGAATCTAGTATGCAAAAAAATAAATAGTTTATGGTAGAACAATGCAATTTAATCCTCTTATAATATCAGATCCTATATAGTAGGATGTCTATGTGCGTATGCAAGAGTGTGAGCAACATGCATACATAATATGGCAATACACAAATTCTGTTCAAGTAGTTCCCTGAATTAAGGCAAGATCCGCTTGCAAAAATCGTTTTGGTACTTTTGTGTCTCATATTTTTAAACAATCAAATAAATTCTTGTTATTTGCATAGTACTTCTTAATTCTGGGTATGATTTGACAATAAGAAAACACTCATTCATATATAAAATCAAATAAGTGTTCTCTACTATATATAAGATTAATGTCCCCCTTAGTTCTATATATATAAGAATTATGTTAAGTGTTCATGACTAAAATGGATCCTCACTAACATATAAAATTAACTTATTAAGCACCAGTCTCTCAGTGGAACAATTCTTCCAACATAGCACGCATGTAGAAGTGAAAAATGTAATATGACAATTTACATTAATGTTTGAAATGTTTAACAATCTTGGATGATTAAATTTGTTAATAGTGTTAGACCTCTAAAACATCCCACTAGCAACAAAGCATATATAAATAGATATATATATATATATATATATTATACTTTCCTTAGTCGATGATAAGAAGAAGAGGAAGACCTTTCAAAAAAAGGAAGAAGAAGAGGAAGATAGACACTGGTGATGATCTGGCAATCAGGGTCATGGAACAAGATCTGAATAGTGGTGTTGGTAAAATATGGAAATTGCGGGAAGTAATTAGCCAATCAGGGAAGGCCCAGAATTGTGGGGTCCTTGTAAGAGGGAAACTCAACGTCAGCTTGGACCCAAAGGAAGGCATAAAGAGGAACACAAAGAGGCATAGAAAAGAATAGGACTTGGGGCTTGGATGGGAAAAGGCCATACATGATATCCACAAGACCTTCTCTGCCCACTGCCCTTTCCCATGCTCTCACACACACTACTCACTGCTTGAGGGGACATTGGAATCAATCTGACTCTCCAAACGTGCAACAAAAGTCTTCATAGGACCACCATTACTATTCAACTTCATGGATTTACATTGATGATATCTATAATGTTTTCCCTTCATTTTCATTTGATCTTCTCGGATATCGATTGCAATATCATGACTTTATACAAGCTCGATCGGCAGATCCTTACGTGGCACTTGTGGTAGTAGAGAATACTTATTGATCGTACAATTGTGCATTTTTGACTGTCAGATTGAATTAAGCAACTTGTAAGAGAATCGAATAAAATTCATAAACAATTAGTATATCCTTATTTAATAATGTAACCAAATATATAAGACTGCATGAAAATTGAATTGAAGTTGAATAACTACAGTTTGAGTAACTCAATACATTCCAATCCCGTACACGAGGTATTTCTGTGGTGTTGTACCGAATAGTTTCCCTTAAGTTTGAGATTCATAATTTGCAATGCATTTCTGTACGTTTATCATGTTTTCAACTAAATGACTAATTATTTCGTAGGCTTAGTTTTGCTCGTTATATCTATATTATAAATATTGTTGAATATTGTTTACATGTTAGGTAAATTTTGTGCGCCTTGTCATCTATTGTGTGGTATAATATCGGCCAAATTTTAGTTCTTAGATACGATCAGTTAATACATTATTTCAATACTCATCCTGTTAAAAAGATCATGTGTTCATAATTCTTTATGCACTTAAGACACGATTAATCTAACTAATATGTCCTTTTATAATAATTTTTTTTGGTATATAGGTATCGTTCAATTTACCGATTCGAATTTTCAGTTTTAGACTTCTACAGTTAAAAATTTTCAGAAAATGTCACATATAACTTTTTCTACTATAATTAAAAGCTCTTAGAAAATATTATATCTCAGTTTGAATTGAAAATTTAAATCCGCGAAGCAAACGAAGCGATGAAAAGTGTGTACACAAGTTAAGCATTAAAGTATGTTTTTGAGTTAAAGTCGTGAGTTCGATATCACATGTAATCTTTATTTTTTTATTTACGGGATGAGACATGGTATATCATGTGTTTGAGTTTGTAAAGCATATATATTTCTAGATTAAGAAGAATAATATATTGAAAAACAAAAAGAATTTATATGCAATTATCATTAGAAGGGAAACGTATATATAACAGCCTTGATTTCAATGATTTGTAAAGTAAAACAAATTAACCTAGTCCTAACAAACAATTGGAAAACCACGATTTAATTATATATACATATATATATATATATATATATGCGACCTTTTGTCGTCTCTGTTGTGTGAACAAGCTGAATTTATAGAAGTCAAATTTATAGAAAGTCATTAATCATGACAGGTTAATGTTCACATTGACAAGATAATTGGAATTTGGAATAACATCTTACATGCAATTTGCAAGTTGATCGAGTACGTACGTAAAACATTGCGGGCGGCTGACAAAGTGACTGCCGACATATATATTTAGAATAATCATCAAGTTTTTTTTTTCTTTAGAAGAACTCCATAATATAGATTAAGAATTAAAAACTCTAGTGCGTTGTGATTAATGTCTTAAAATCATTAAAATCTCAATTATTACATGTTGATTTGTATATAATTTGATGTTTCAAAATAAATATATGATATAACTATTTATTAATGATTGTTATATATATATATATATATATATATATATATACACACACACTAATACAAATTATATATGTGTTCCACGTCATAAATGTATATTTCAGAGATAAAATATATATAAAAAAACAAATATCAAAATGTAAGTACTTTCCTTAGATCCGAAGTTTGTCCACATTTGACTGGTCCATTTTGGCGGGTAGCTATAGCTTTTAAATTTGCAAAAAGGGTTTTGACAACTCATGCGTTGCCGCTAAAAGACCCTCATTATAAAATTGCAGGACCATATAGCCCATGTGATGCCATATGGGCATGACATGGCATTGTTAAGCAAAAGTATGAATTCATGTCCCCCTATAAATTGGAAAAAAAAAAAAAAAAAAAAAAAAAAAACATATTGGAGTGGAAGACTTGGTATGAAGTGGTCCTTATGACAAGCAATTTATTAGGTCTCATTAAAACTTGATTTGACCCTAGATATATAACATTTTATATATATACACACACACACACACACACACACACACACACACACACACACAACACACACACATAAAAAAAGGGGTGACTAGCTAATTAGCTCATTTGAGTGGTTTTGAGGAATCGTAAGAAATCTCAATCATAGAATTGTGGTTTGTAGTAATGGACTGCCCGATCCCAGTCATATTAATGGGCACACAGACACTGACGTGATTTATGCATATTGATGAATTAGTTTTTTTTCTCTTTCGTTTTAAGAATATTATGATACTTATTAATTACTCTTTTCAAGGTTTTTGTGGTCATTCTATCCGTGAATAATGCTACCATATACGCAAACATTGTCAAAGTTTTTATCTTGCCTAAGACAACCTTGCTAAACATACCAGAGTGCCAATATTTATAATAGTCCATATTGTCTGCACCATATTTTTATATTATGAAAATTGTGATTATTAATTATTTTAATGATTGTAATCTATTAATTGAGTTTTTTTTTTTTTTTTTTTTTTTTTTTTTTGCTGAAAGATTATCCCACTTTATAACTCTAATTGAGTTGGTAAAGCTAACATATGAACCACGGTATTATCTTTTTGATCTATCCGTGAATTATGTGTGTTATTTGTTTTTACGTTTTAGTGAAAAAGATATAAATACTATTAATTGCTTTAGTCATAATGGAATTACATTAATGCTTATTATTATTATTATTATTATTATTATTATTATTATTTTAACTATGCCAACGCATCGTAATTTTTTGTTGGACATTTTTTTGTAACTAATTTTATAACGTGTTCTGCACGTATTACCGTATTAGAGACACTTAAATAGTTTATTATTTATTAAATATTAAGAAATTTATTTATACAATCATTTAAGAATTTTTTATTTTATTTAAAAAAAATGTGTGTAAAAATAACAATTAATAAAAAAAAATTAAATATGAACACGTATAAAGAAAATTATTTTAACAAAACAAAAATAAAATAAGAAGACAACTCTTTTATGTATCCTTAAATTTGGATACGAGGCTTATATTTTTTTTTCAACACTGACTATCAATCATTCTAGTCAGTCTATATTCTTATTAAAATATGTGATGGGCCAACCACCATGCAGTACGGAATGCTTTTAGCATGGATATGACATCATTGGAGCTAATATTCTCTCGTATAAGTTGTGTCTCTTTAATTTCTCTTATGCTTATTTTCTCGAAGTTTTACTGTAGCAGTTTGATGTGACTTTTCTGAGAGCTTTTACTTTGTAGAAACCTAAAACTCTCTTAAATTAATGCACTTAAATTAATGAGATATCACTCAACGTTTTTCATCTTATATTCCATCCTCCTTAGTGCACTTAATTTTCCTTTTCTCAATTAATCCACGCGCCCATTTATTAGACAAAAATATATATATTTAAGTTAAAATTTATATTATATGTTAAAAAATATATAATTAACTCAAAAATAGAGTACGATCATTTACCAACTCAATGATCTTTATCTCCAAAGTATGCATGTATTGATTAAATATGGCAATGAGAATTTGTCTACATATAATTTTTAAGGTAGGAGAATCTTGATCACTTTTTTTGTGTTGTCTGCCTAACACTTTTCTATAAAGATATCAGTAGGATTTTTCTTCTTCACTCTTCTTAATATCCTTTAGAAATTCAAAATCTTACGAAGATTATTGAACTTACTCTTAATGTGTATGAGTCTGCATTTTTACTTCCTATTTTTGATTAGTACCATTTTAACTAATTAATTATTTAACTAAAAATAAAATAATTAAGAATAAAGAGTAAAAATTTAAACCATGTATGCACTCTAAAAAATATTTTTCTCCTTTATCCAACTAAAGTCCAACAAAACAAATAGATGGTTTATCAGATTAATGGTCACTAATAATTAAGTTGCAAAGTAATTAATTCCCACCAACTTTAATTATATTCTTATTCTTTTTGTGAACATAAAAGACGTTTGGTTTATAAATTCAGAATCACAATTTAAAATTATTTTCGATTTACGTGTATTTTTTATAAGAGAAAATACTATAGCGAGTCACGAACTATGATTCGAATTATGGCATGAATCCTCGAACCAAATATCTTGATGGTTTTGCAGCACTTACACTGTTGATATGATCACGTAACTTGAACAAGAAAAAAAAAAGTGCACGAGTCCACAATATTGTTGATTATTGGCACAATTAATCAGGAATGATATATATTATTCTGATTAAATTTACAAATTCTGATAGAAACCCACAAAAGAAAATACCTTTTTTTTCCTTTTTCTTTAGGAAAACCACATAACAAACGGGATTGACAAGGATTTGACAAACACGTGCCAAAAAAACAAACTCTCTCCAAGGTTTCAGTTTACCAAATGACCAACACCTTCTTGATGATATCAAAAGAAAGAAAGAACCTCAGACGAAATATCTCCCAACCAGCTCATCTCACACCCCTCCCCTTCACGTGAAAATCTTGTGATTGTAAGTGGGGGTGCCAATATATAGTGCAAAAAACTTTTTCTTTAAATTACCCATTGACTTCGATTCTTTTATTTAATTCAACTTTTTCTTATTATTTTTACTTCTCATGAATCCTTTTATAATTAAGCAAAAATATTGTCCCATATATAAAAAAAATTAAAAAATAAAAGATTCTCCATTAGAAAAGTAAATCAAAGGTTAGATTCCTCCAAACCCAAAAATACACCCGCACCCCCACGGATGGAACTTGTGCCCTAAATCACACCCTATGAGCATCCATGTGCCTTCATAAATTAATACCCTTGGGTCCCACAATATCTAGATTCTATTGGCATGCCCATCATCATGAGTTCTAATATAACTCTTTCTTTTTTTTTTTCTTTCCTCTTTTTTATACAATTATATGTAATATTAACCCCTTCTTTTTAACCCAATAGAGTGTAGTAATAGTTTTCCCACTTTTTTTTTTTCCTCCTCTTTTTTTTTCTGCCTTCTTGACAAGTATAAATACCCCTCTAACCCCTCAACTATTCCCAACACACCAACCAAAACCAACTTCTCTCTTCTCTTCCCAGCTTTATAAGCTTCTTACTCTTCTCTTCCTCCTTTTTTTAAGCACTACATATCAGAAGATACAAACAAAGACCCAAAATCTAAAACCCTAATAGTACTTGATATACAATATTTAACAAAAGAGCAAACTAGCAGTACTTTCATCACCATCATCAATCAATCAATCAATCCAAGCAAGCAATCAAATCCAAATGTCTGGTGTTTGGGTATTCAAGCCTAACGGCGTGATGCACCTTGTGGAGAACCCGCAGGCGGAGTCGGCGGGGGACGGGAGGCACGGGTCATCATCCCGGAGGAATAAGGTCCTGGTGCACCTGCCAACCGGGCAAGTGGTGTCGTCTTATTCGTCGCTGGAGCAGATATTGACAGGATTAGGGTGGGAGAGGTACTACGGGGGTGACCCTGATCTCTTCCAGTTCCACAAGAGATCTTCCATTGACTTGATCTCCTCCCCAGAGACTTCTCCAGGTTCAACTCAGTTTACATGTATGATATCGTTATCAAAAACCCCAATATCTTCCATGTTAGAGATATGTGAAGAAATTCATGATCATCATCCATGATCATGAAATCTCTTGCATTATAAATCTCTGCATGTGGTGAATATCTCTCATTCCTTAGCTTGCTAGCTAGGAATCTTTGTTTCTTGTCGTTGGTTTTAGTTTGTACTTCAATTCTGTGCTTGGTCTCTAGCTATATATATATATATATATATATATATATATATAGCTATATATGTGTGTGTGTGTGTGTGTGTATGTATGTGTGTGTATTATGTAGAATAAGGTGTACTGTAGAATATTGGGGGTGTTTTCTTTTAGTCATGTGATGATCATTTGTAGTATTTTAGTATGCAAGTTTGTGAGATCGGTTTGTATCATATAAAAATATTAATGCATTCCTCTGAATTCTCATAAGTACTTTTTAAGGATTTTTTTTTTTTTTTTTTTTTTTTTTATACCAATCAAGGAATCATATATTAAGCGAAATTCTAGTAACTTGAAAAAAAAAAAAAAAAAAAAAAAAGCTAATAATGTGAAGTACTATTAGTAATTATAAGACTTGCCCATGATTAATAATACGGATGGATGACTTACGAGAAGGAAACAAAAAGGTAATTCTCATGATCTCATGCCCATATTGCCATGTCACTAGCGAGAAGAAGTGGCAATGAGTAGTGTGTTTCAAGCGAAGAGACATAAGCACAGGAATAAAATTGACTCGTCAAGAAAATGCCATGATTTGATAGTTTGCTCAGTCACATGATCATGATCGCAAAAAGAGAAAGAAGATGCTTATAATGTGTGTCGATTGCCTATAGGGCCATATGTCATGCTTTGGTATGTGCGACCCGAATATTTGAACAGTAGCAACATTGATGGAGATTGTTTGTCCATTTAAATTCTTCTTACAAGTACAGTCATATATGTGTGTGTATATATAATACTGTTCGAGCAAAAAAACTATAGCGTACAACAATATCTTTGAAATCAGTTGACATATATTTTACGTAACTTTCGAGATTCAAACATATTAAGAACTAGTTTGATATAAATTTATTTCCTTACAGACAAGAAAGAATAGTTAAAATCCAACAAAATGAAGGCATGAACTCGTTCAAAAAAATGAATTCATGCATGACGAAATTGATGTAATATTTCAAGGTCATGGACTTTTAAAAATTGGTATTTAAAAAAAAAAAAAAAAAAAAAAACGTTTGAGACGTCCACAAGGTTATTTTTCCCTATTGGGATGAAAGAATTTCTATTATATGTATATATGTATATATATATATATAATATATACATATACATATATATATATATATTTCAAGCATCCGATACAAAACTAGAGACAGAGAGAAAAAGAGTGAGTATAGTAGTAGTACATAGAATCACTAGCTCAATCATACAAAGATCATACTTTTGTTGATTGAGTCATTATGATGATCATTCGGATGATTCTACACATTAGTAAAAATAGGTGTGTGTATATATATATATATATATTTATATATATAAATAAGTATATATATATATATAGGCGAGGTCCCCTATCTACGGGAGTCATGAAGATACGGCAAACAACGTACCTGTGGAGCTTCACGTGAAGCAGATGCTGACACCAGCTGACTACTTATGTGTCGGCTGCCACATGTCCTAATGGGATGTGTCAGTTCATCACCACCTTTTTGTAATGGGGAAAAAGTCTAAAGGGACACTTGGCACATCCTTAAAATTGTAGCGGAAAAAGGAAAAAGGAATTAATCCGAAAGAAGAAATAATTAAGAACCTTTTTTTTTTTTTCTGAAGAATATAAGTTTGGTGTCGTCCTCACTAGAAGGTTTGATGCGTGACCACATTGATTTTTTTTTTTTTTTTTTTTCATAAATAGATACCTGGAAGCCACACAAAACCCCTTAGAGTGTTAATAATAATTCACGATACGAAAAATAGAAATCATGGGAACAAACAAAAAGGAAAGCTAGCAAGTAGTTAAGTCTAGAGAAATTCGGGGAAATTGGAGGTTGTAGCATATATATTCATGCACGTAATATTGTCATCGTACTAGTAGTACTAGTGTGTTATGATAATCCATGGAAAATGCATGAAATTTGCTTGACATTTGCTTCTCCATATGTATCTGTTAGAAAAGCAATTGAGTTGTTACAATAATTGCTTATAAGGTAAACATATAAAAAAGTTTTAGCAAACAAAAAAAAAGTTACTTGTTATAGAGAAGGCTTTTTTAGTTGGTACTGCTATTTTAATCGTTAGATTAATTTTTCAACGGTTAGATCTACAACCAAAAGCAGTTCCGCATTATATTAAGTTTTCAACAATTAGATCCATGACCAGAAGTAGTTCTGCGCTGCACACCTCATATTTTAACATGAACACTCGCATATCTGATTGTTAAAAAATAATCTAACGGTTAAAATAAAAGTACATACGAGTAAGGTAAAAAAGTCTTTCTTGTCATAAAAATTACCCTTACAATTATATAAAAGGTGATTCTATTCACACACCATTTGTTTCTCTCCATAGTCCATACTTCTATTTCAATTAAAACTTCTTATTGAAAAAGACCCTCATATAATATGACAAAAAGAGACAATTATGATAGACTTAATTACATAATTAAATTTTATAATAAAAAAGAAATTAATGATTTTTTTCGATCTCTACACACCCCACATATCGTATCCCCAAATTATAAACTAGTGTTATTTTGTAATCTATAACAAAACCTTAATTTTTATTTTTCACTTTTCAATGACTATTCCAAAACATTTCATAGAAATATACTATTTTTTTTTTCTATTTATTCTATGACAATTGTCCATTTATCTTTCGTCCATTTCGTGTGTTTTTTTTTTTTTTTTTTTTTTTTGTTACTAATCATTTCATTTTCTTAAGACATCATATAATTTTTCATTTTTTTTTATAAAGTTTTGTTGATTGCATATTTTCCATTTCATTTTTTTCCCTTGTGGTCATATGCTTTTTGACTTTTTTTTTTATCAATTTTTCTTCAATGATCATACATTTTGATATGATATAATTACGTTGTTGTTCTGTTTAGCTTTTTATTTATTATTTTGAGCTTTTTTTTCTTTCGGTTTTTCTTTTTAATTGTTTATTTTGCTTTTTTTCTTTTTCTTTTTGATTAGGCCGTTTGTTTTATTTTTTAAATGACAAATTAAAATAAAACGGTGTAACACCCTGAAGAATTAATTGAGATTAATTAAGGTAATTGAGATTATTAGTGTGCCTAATCTGATTTAATTAATTGAGTTTAAGTAATTAAAAGGTATTTAAATTATTCACAGTAATTTATTTTAATCCAGAAGTGTGTATGGGCGCATTTATGGACTATTATTTTAAAATATTGTGCACATGTCATTTTCTTTTATTTTTCTTTTCTTTTTCTTTCCTCCTTTTTCCTTCCCGTGCGTCTCTCTCTCTCTCTCTCTCTCTCTTCTCTCTCTCTCTCTCTCTCATTTCTGTCCCAAATCGAACAGGTTTTCAGCCAAAGAGTGATTTCAAAGAGTTTTCAACATCAAGAGAATGATTCAAGGTAAGATTACTGAAATAACCTCTCTTGAATTTCAAGTTTTTCAGATTCAAAACTTACTTTTGGTTCAAAACGGATTTTGATGGATTTTGAGTAAAACTAGGGTAGAAATTAGAGATCTTGGGTTCTTTGGACTTGTTTTAGTACCTAGAACCCGGATCTAGTGGTTGTCCCTTGAGATTTTGTGATTTGGGACTGGATTTGCAGGTTTTTGGACTGATTTCCGCGAGCTTCTCTCGCGCATTCGATTCCACCGGTCGACCTGTGCGGTCGACCGGATTGCAGGCTGACCGGTCGACCTGTCTGGTTGACCAGTGTGCACACTACCGGTCAACCAGTAGTGTTGCACTGCTCTGTCACTGGTCGACCGGTGTACACGGGGTTTGACCCTGTTTGGCCTAAAATTGTTGTTTTGACCCCTGTTTTTTGGGAGAACCCAAATTAGCTTCATTTGGGGACTTGGGATGAAAGGATTAGCATCTTTAATCCCTGATTTGATATTTAAAACCCTTGGAATGGAATTTGAAATATGAAAATGGATCAGGGCACACTAATTGAAAATCTTGGTACATAAGTGAGATTAGATTGCTTTAGGAATGAGAATTGATCCTAAAGTGTTATCTTGTATTAGTGATCGCTGAGGATTCAGACTGAAGGGGCTTGAAGAAGCGGAAGCCGGAAAAGGCAACGCTAGTCCCAGGTTTGATTGTGCGAGGTAGGATTTCTATCCCTTTTCCTTGTAAGCCTGTTTTCAAAAAGGATTTTGGCCTTGAAAATGTTTTAAAGAAAGGGATTGGTTTGCGAAAGAAAAATGTTTTAAAAACCATGGTTTGTTAGTTTATGAAATTCCTTGGCTTGTTCTGTCCTTGGAATCCATAGCTTGTTTAGTCATGAAACCTCATGGCTTGCCCAGTCATGGGGCCCGCGGCTTGAGTAGTTCGTGGGGTCATATGAACGATTTCATAATGTTAAATGGACGATTTCTTAAGATAAGAGATCTTGTGAAGTGTGAACTGGTAATAGAGTCTATTGCTGTAAGCCTAGATAGGATACGGAGAGTGCATCCTCGGGGGCAGAACCTAAAACCGGTCCGGGTAGGCGAGGCACTTGGTGAGGTGAGTAATTTGTAGCAATTACTCGCTGAAGCCTGTAATATGGATTATTTTCTGTTATATTTCCTTTGAGAAAAAGGATGTGAGGTTCCAGCTATTCTGTCGGAACTGAATGTCTTGTTTACTTGCTTATTCATTTATTCATTCGTTTATTTTAAATATTGCAAATTATATCCTACTGGGCCTTTCGCTCACGTTTTATGTTTTAAATGTTAAACCCCTCCCAGGAGATTCGAGGAGCGGTGCATCATAGCTGAGTCGTGCTACAGGTCGAGCAAGTGAGGATCACGTTCATCATCTGTTATAAAATGTAAGGAATTGAGAAAAGTTATGTAAACTTATTAAATATTTGAATTTACTATACTGTGATTGATGTCTGTTGTAATGATTATTTACATGAGCATGTATGTACGATATTGTATGTCCTGTGGGGTGGAGCCCTGTGTGTCAGAGGCTCCTGGATTATGTAATTTATTTATATTTTAATGCAGTTAAGTGTGGGACCCGATTGGAGATCTGTTTTATTAATCCCTAATCGGGCTCCACGTCACCCACCCCGTTTGGGGGGCGTGACAAACGGTGGCTACAAAGAGAAAAATGAAGTGCTCAAAAAATTAATAATCTTATTAAAATAGTTAAGGTCAATTCTAGAATAATAGAGGTGTGTAAAAAATAAATATAATCTTTGAAAATTATGTAGGGCGTGTAGTTAAAAGGGAGTGTAGAAAGTAAAAAAGAGGGCGTGAATAGAATCGCCCTTATTCCTTGAAAATTCCTAGTGTAAACGGTTACACAAAATTAGTAAAAGCTTTGAAACATAAATCTCTAGTTATGGCCTTTGTGTAGTCTTGTTTGTTTGTGTTTGTGTATTTAAAAAGTACACTTGGCATATTTTATAGCAATGTTGGTCTAGAAGATTATTTGATAACTAAAAGGTACATATACTAGGGTTTCATGATCAGTTTAAGAATGAAGGTGTGCTCTCATAAATACCCAGCAAAAGAGTGGGAGGATAATCAAAAAGTAAACTGAGATAACTACAAGATCGATACTCGTGATTGTGTATATCTATGGAGTTTCTATTGTGAGAATTTGTATTTGTTTATCAGAAGCTTACTATATAATACATATAGTTGGTGTTGATCTGTCCTTTAGCAACATATTTTACTGCCTGCCGGCTTGATCTTGCATGTGTCTATAGAAATTAATGAAACGCAAACCATGGATATGTGTAATCATTATAATTATTTCCAATGCACAGCAATATATTATTCACTAACAGATTAATAAAAAAAAAAAAAAGTTGGTAATAGAGATTAAGATATATAAATTAGTAATGGAAATGATTATAATTACCCAGGTCCTAGGATGGAAAGACAATGAAAAACCAATATTAGCTACTAGCTTGCACAGTACTTGATCAGGATCACTCATTACATGTGTGTGTATCCGCGCACTTTGTAATTAATATCGAATTTTTAGTGTTACTTTGGCATTAATCGAGACTGCATATATATATATACACACACACACATATATATACATATACATTGTAGCATTGCAGCATTCTAGAAAAGAAAAATCACAATGACAGAAATGGAGAAAACTACGCAGGCTGGGAATTATACACATTCCAATTTAGCTCAGAATAATACACCTTAATTTCGTAAGTCCCAAAGAAAATCACAATAATTATCAGTTTTACCCCCGGAACCGTTTTGGAGTGACGTACAAGTTCTGAGCTGGACAAAGTTATCCCAAGGGTTGGACCAACTTTTCCCAATCCATTAATTCTGACTAATTATCTCAGCACTAAGATGTTTAATTGGCTGAATGTAATTAGTTTGTAATTAGCTTGCCACCTTTTAAAACTGTTTGGAACATGGACATGAGATGAAAGCATTGGAATAAGATTTTGGACGGATCCCATTCTACTCACATTGATAAATCTATAGATTATGAAGTTGTTTAGATTATTCAAGAGTTATATATGAGAATTCTTTGGAGTTAGAACATCATATCTGTTCTTTTGATTTAGGTTTTGCCGAAGCTGTCCCCCCGTTCTGAAAGCCAAGTGCTTTCAGCCTTGGCTTTTGCTGTTTTTGTATCTCTTTTCTCGGTGTTTTTTTTTTAAATAGTGAAAAGGGTTATAGAGATAAAAGATGGCGTATCCAGATAATTTTGTGGAGGCATTTAACCCGACAAATGTGACAATCCTAACTCTAACACATGCACAAGAAGGGTTGGTAATTCGTGTTTACGTGTCGTGTTCGGGACGATACAATTATAGTAAACACAAACACGACACAATTAATAAATATGTCAAAAATTTAAACACGAACACGAAACGCTAATAACACGGTTAACATGACACGATACGCAAACACGATTACTAAACTGGCTGTGATTGATAAACACACAAAAAAACATATTTATGACCCATTTATGACCCAACTAGTAAAAATAGTGAAATTTTATATTGTATTTAAAACTAATATTAATTGACTATTTAATATCACTTATAATCAAAATGAGCATATAATAGATAAAACATAAATCCTCCAATTCTCCGTAACAGCCAAAACACATAAAAATATCCAAATATCAAACACACACGCATATATGATAATACTAGATTATCATGTGTATATGTTTCAAATCATGACCAATTACCAAATATCCAAAGTTTGAAAACATAACCAAATACATCTAAATAAGTTTGAAAACATAACCAAACATTTGAATGTTTAAGTGCATAAAACATAAAATAAATATAGGAAAATTTCTTCTTGGAGGTGAATGTCCAACTACGCTTCAAAATTAGTATCTAATTGCTTTAACCTATTCGTAGATGTCTTTTTATAAATATCATAAGGTTGAATGTTTTTTTTTTTTTTTTATAAATTTTTTATTTTTGTATATGGTTTATAAACGAGCGGGCCGTGTCGTGTCGTGTTGGTCCATTAATGGCCTGTATAACTAAACGGATTAAGCATATTAAACAGACTGACACGAATCTAACCTATTTATTTGTGTTATTCACACCAACCCGTTAATAACCTAATTAATAATTGTGTAGTCCAAATCTGTTTATCTCGTATCATTTCATCGTGTCGTGTCTAAAATTACGGACCTCAGGGCCAAGTGGGATTACCATCTTGCAAAGCTCTGGTTATGTCACCTTTTCTTGTTAATCCGCTTCACAACCAGCAAAAAATGACATAAAACGGATGATGTATGCCGAGTGCACAGCATTTGGATTGGAGGAGCGTAAGAAGCTTTACAATAAGGTACCAATATCACCAAGCTATGCCTTGGAAGAAGTCACCCCACAATTCGTGTAACTTATAATCATCTATAAGATGAGGAATATTTTATCACCATTAATGATGCAATTATCGCATATATAATAGCATATTAAAATTGCAGAATGATATCCGATTCTTTTATTGTCTCCAATGATAACAAATAACAATGCTTAAAAGATAAACACATGACATGATCATATAAAACTCTTCTTTTTAGGGGCAACAAAAAAAGAAAGAAAAAGGATGCTTTTTTTTTTTTTTTTGTTAATTCCGATATAGGGTACTGACCAATTCCCGTTTAGAACATTGGCACAACTTCCTGAATGATGAAATTCACTCAACCAAATCTTTTGAAGTTTTTTTTTTTGTTATTTGAGATAAAAGATTTTGGAATAATCTGTTATATCTTTCCTCTCATTTTTCAAGGTAAGTTAGAAAATCTTTAACATTACACAGATCAAACAGATGCTGCTTCAGGTCACCAAAACAAAAAACAAAAAACAAAAAAAAAAAAAAGGGTTCGGTTCTAACTATATATCTACTACTGGAACGCCTTGAAAAGTACATATGATAGACTGCCTGTTCAAAACAGTAGAAAGAAATATAAAGTAACAGCATTCAGAAGGTACTGCAAGATGAGGCTAAATTCCAGAAGATTTATCGACCCTATGCAGCTGATTTGAAGTGAAATTCATCAATTGTGGAATATATCAGACCTTCATCCTCTAGAGATCTAATTGATTCTCTGGTACAGAAAAGTGAGATTTTATGAATTTAGATTTTTCTCTCTGCATGGAGTATGTTCCAAACAAACACGAAAATAGGAAAACAGGAAAAAAAAAAAGTACATGCATACATATATATATATATATATATATATATATAGAGAGAGAGAGAGAGAGAGAGAGAGAGAGAGAGATACATTATTTTCTCCACGGGAATTTTTAGCTGTTGGGAAAGTTCATCTCTATGTATCCCCTTTTCCTTCACACTACAATCAAGAACCGTCCAAAATAGTTCAGAACATGCAATATAAAGAAAGAAAATAAACTAACATGAGAAAATTCTGATAAGCAGAGTTGTCATTGCACATTAAACCTAAAGCTTGGCATTTACAACTTAGAAACAGCTAAGCCATCTTATAGTAAACAAGGCAATACTGATGAAACCAAAAATGAAGGATAAAGCGCTCCAACTTACCTGCTTGAAGGCAGCTGCAGATAGTCGAGGATCAACTGGTCACAGCCTTTTTGTGCATCGAAACTAATTTGCCCAGATAGCTAGAAGAAACGAATATGAAATATTTTACTTATGTCAAACTACTCATTGACAGAAATATCTTGAAAAAATAAATTGTTGGCCAAAACTCATACTTGACTTAATGAGGATGAGGCTGTCTCATATCCACTTGATCCACTTCTCACAGGAGTGCTCAAAGATGCATCTGCAGTCTCGGGTTGAGTGGCAGAATTTCCTTGCTGCTTGAATCAGTACAAGAAATCAACAAATATATACAAAGAGTAAGACACGATATATGAACATAAACATATATAGTTATGCACCATGCAATTATGGCCAGCTTGGTTTCACAGTTGCACTTCTGTTCTTACGTTTTATAAGTGACATGAAGAGTGGGGATCTCCATTGAGCAAAGTATTGAGAAGATCCTCACTCCCCATTTAACTTTAGAAACAAAAAACGATAAAACAAACCAGCATGCCTGTAATTTTCACATTTGTAATAAAGATAAGGCATTCATATCAGACAAAAAAAAAATAAAAAAAATAAATAAATAAATAAAGAGATGAGACATTCGCATATTACTAATGCATACCCGAGATTTGGAACTCTGCAAGTGGTTGTGTATGCAATCGATAAAGTGAAACGAAATTTCATCAAATTTCGTCACAGGCCTGAAACACATAGAAAAAACAAGTTAGATATTATCATGTACTACAACCGGAGGAATAGACGACCAAGATGCTCAAGAGGCTTTTATTTTTCACCATGGGCTTCAAGTTCCACCGCTATAATGATTTTGTGACTGGTATTTTCATTTTAGATATGAAAAAGATAATGCCTATCTGGAAGGAAAAAGAAAAAGGCAATTCACTAGAAAAGAGAGGGAAAGTTAAGCCGTAACTATATCACTGCAAAAAGTGATAAAAAGCGTTAACATTGTTGTGCTTACTTATGGGAGCATACACTTGACTAATCTCAAATTGTAGCTATTAAAAGTGGTATTCAATAGTCATATATTTCAATTATTCAACTAGGGCACACAGCATATTTCATTTAATGTAGTAGGTTAAAATTTTTCTTGTAAAACGGAGCATAAATAAAACACAAAAGTTGAGTGGAGGCACGTCTCCCCCTCACAACAATGTGGTTCTGCCACTAATAACTAACCCTGATTGTAAGTACCCCAGTAATGTAGTTTCTTATTTGATTTTATCTTTCATGTATGAAAATACTCCCTCTTGAGTTCTTAACAATACACAATTTAGAGAAAGTTATCATTTTGAATTCTCTTTTTATGTTTTCATAGTATTAAAGCAGGAAGAGTTCAGACACTTATAATTGTACTCACCATATTTCATCATTTAACATGTTTTGGGCTTATAATTAAATATTTACGTGTTGATCCAAAATAACTCTCTTAAAAAAAGTCACCAACTGTTGATATGTTTTGGGCTTATGTAAACAACAACCTTACAGTGCCAACGTGTAACTTATCGCAAATTAAATGGAAATCCATGGTTACATTATCCACAAAAAAAAAAAAAAAAAAAAAAAAAAAAAAAAAAAATCAATAGTAATCTCTACAGCAACAACTTCGCAAACCTATTTGAACAAATTTGACAAAATAAATCCACAAAATTCAAAATGTCTAAATTAAAAAAAGAAAGGAACTGTTTGAGCCATACCTCACAGAGAAAGCACCTACTTGTCGATTACCTTGAAAGATTTTCAAGTGCCCATTAACACGAACATACATGCCATCTCTATTACAAAATAAATTACAGATCAGAATAACCTTATAATACAATACCAAAACTTAGTCTTATATACAAATATTACTAAAAAATGACAGGAAACTTAACTGTATTCCTTCCACTTCCTTTGCATCAAAACTCTCATTCACCCTGATAACAAGTTAACATGGTTTTAACTAGCATTCTGCATGACACAAACTATCCAAGAATTCCCATATTGCATGCCCATATATAAAAATTATTGTTGCACATAGTGTATGTCCAGTTACATTTATATGATTGGTTCAAGCATTATCATTATTGGATTTACATTATTAAAAGCACCTTTTTAGCTCACATATGCGGATTTGCATCAAACTAAACTCTTTACAAGCAAAAAAAGAAGTACAGCTAAACTTTGAACAATATGTAATTCTACTGTGCAAAAGTAATTCTGAAAAAACTCAAACCATTACCATCTTCTGCAGCTGATTCGTCCAGTTCCATCGTCAAGGAAAAAACTGACATCAGTATTTCTCTCTGTTTTTTCAAACACCATCCCAACCAGGGTAACCTAAAGCAGTCAGGAGTCAAAAATCTCAGATATGAATGATAACAAAAGACAAGGCCTTTAATATGGTAATTCATAGTCTTTATGGATTTTAGAATATAGCACAAGAGGGGGGAAAACGAATACTTTTTCAGCAACAATATAAATAGCATACATTAGCAGCTTCAACACCATTGATCACAAAATTCGATTTTTCATCACCAGAATGATCTGCTTCACTTATTTGCTTCACAGTCACCGGAATCAATCTATTAGTTTGGCGACCCTGTAACAGTGATGAAAAACAAATAATAACAATTAGGAACCAAAGAAAAGGAAAATCCACATACATATCTTGCTTTCTCTGACGATAATTAGGAAAAATTAATTTCTCTCTCATACGAGAAACTATTCGAAAGTAGGCATTAAATCTCACTCAAGACACCTAATCCAACAATTTTATTAAAAAAAGTTGAAAATTTAATGCGGGTCACATCAAAAAATCGTAAACGATCTATTACATTTCTCGAAACAAAACTTTATAAACAAAAACAATGTCCGTTAATTTCTTTCCCCCACCCACCCCCCACCCCTTCTCTTCATTTTCATTATGTTTTGGTGCTAGATCCTAGGTGACATAGACAAGGCATCGTCTGGTCTTCCCCTAATCTACAGTATCCCCTTTCCCGCACTTTCTCGGAAGCCAAACAGGAGAAAAGGCGTATTTTAAAGAAGTTAAAGACGGGCTTACCCTCGCCGGAGACGGAGCGGCATCGTTGGCCTGAGTTGACTGCGAAGACATGAAGCCGCCGCCGGAGAATAAGGCGGAGGAATCGAACTGGCTGGAGGAGAACATCTCTGGAAACCCTAGAGACAAATGAGAATTTTTGGGGGGACAAATCTCGATTTTATGAGGAAGAAAGCCAAATAAATTAAGAAAAGAGGAATTTTAGACGGTTTTATCTTGTGCATAATTTTTTTTTTTTTAAAAAAAGGAAATTCAGACGGTTTTCCCGCCAAGTTGCACTAATTTTCCCGCCAAGTCTTTTATTTTTTGGGTTAATATATTAAAAAGTCCCTGAATTTAAAGTTTATGACAAATTGATCCCAAAACAGTTTAAGACAAATTTTAGATTCTACAAGAAAAAGCCCAAAACAGATTTTTTCCGCTATAAAAAGCTCTCAGAAAATTAAATCTCAACTCTTGAATTACAATTACATTTGTAGTTGCAATGGTGGTCCAATCTGTTTGGGGAAGTGAATCACGTGTGTTTCACGTGAGTGAAACCGTTATTTCTGATAGCAAGATAATAGAATTACCATGTTTGCTCACATTTTTAAACTTTAGGCAGATTTTAGCTCATTAATCTAGTTCGGGTACCAATTTGTCACAAGCTTAAAAGTTCAAGGACCTCTCAAGTTATTAACCCTTTTTTTTTTTTTTTCTTTTTTGGAGCAAACGACGTAAACATTGAACAAGAAGTTCTAAACAACAATAAAAAGGAATAACACCGAGGAATACACGATCTCAATAAATGTGAAAAATGACGATAAAATGCAAAACGACAATCGTAGAAAACAATGATCCTATGGCGCAAAACTAGAATGACAATTAAAAGGAAAAGACGATATAAATGGGAAAACAAAAAGAAAGTCTAAACAACATTGAAATGAGCAAACGACACAAATAGTAAACGGCAGGAAGTGTTGAAACGACGTCTAGAAGACGGAAAATGAACGATGCCAATGTCCAAATAACGACAATTAAAATTAAAAAGGTGAGATTATGCATCAAGAAATAAGACAACGGTAAAGGTCGCGAGCATAATTCCACACTTAGCGATATAATAACACATAGAATGACAGTAATAACAAAATAACATTAGAAATAATGTATAACAATGCATAATAAACGACTGAAACAAAATAATAATAATAATAATAATAATAATAATAATAATAATAATAATAATAATAATAATAATAATAATGGGAAAAATAAAATGACAACGTACGCAAAAACAATCACAATAAGGCGAACTAAAAAAAAACGTAAAATTTTATTTAAAAAAAAACATAAAAAACAATATGAGGGACGACATCGAAAAATAAAATGAGCGTGATGACAATAAAAACACGATAACAATAGAAAAAACTTACATTTTTATTTTGCTTTGCTAGGGTTTGGTTCACATTCTTTTTCTTTTGCCCGCTTCAATTGTTGGCTTTATTGGGCCGGAGTCCGGCACCGCCGTAGGGCAATGCTCCAGACTTCTAGCCCTAATGGAAGGTCACAAGATGCGCAATTTGGATCTCTTTAGAAAGGTGTCATCGAGTTCATGGGTGGGGAAAGAAGAGCGGTGGCTAAGGGTGATTGGCGTAACATCTATTTGGTTGTCATCCTTAGGAGCGTCCTTGCTCTGGTAGATCTAAGCCCTTTGATGTTCGGCTCCCTCAAATCGGCAATTCCTTCAAAGGGCTGGTAGTTGGTTTGGTGATCAGAGATGGCGATAGAGGAGGTGGGCTGAATGTCTCTTTTAAGTAGCGTGTTGTGTTGCGGCTCTCTCGCCCATACATGGTGGTGCTCAACACGCCATTAAAGTCTCTGCCGGTGTCTTTTGGTGTTTACTCTCTTGTTTTAATTTGTGCATTGTAATAAGGTGTTGATATTTTTATTGTTTTGTTTTAGTTTGTTTATGTTTAGTTGTTGGTCATCGGCGTGTGTTTAGCCTTGTGTTGTTTTAGTGTGTCGTGCCACTGTTGTCCCCTCGTTATAAGGGTTCGTAATCATATCTTCAAGAGCGTGAAGTTTATCTCAATAGGAAGGGTTTCTTCTACGAGAAATTTGATTGTGCTCGTTAATAGTGTGTCAAGGTGTTCTCCCATTTTTCAGGCTTCAGATATGACTCTGTTCACTTATTAAGTCATTAATCTTGTCTTGTGCATTTGTATTTGATGTGGTTGTGAGTGCTAATATGACATCAATTATCTAATAATAACGTAATTTTTTCTTTAAAAAAAAAAAGAGGAAGAAAACGAGAACAATGACAAATAAGTAAAACTAGAAACAACAAGTAATTAGAAAATGACAATAAATGAAAATGGCGAAAAAAAAAATCAAATTATCAAGTAAGAACAAAAAATAAACCATAAGAGACGATTATGTGTATTTGTGAATGCATTTTGACAACAACAATAAATCTGTCACTATATGAGGCGGAACAACCAAGGCCAGAGGTAAAAGATGTATGAAATAGCCTAAGATTTATCTCACCTAGAGCTTTACTATCAATATTTTTCTCTTGCATAGCTTTATTATTATTATTATTATTATTTTTGGAGTCACATTAAATCCAATTGAGAACGAAGCACAAGCACAATAATTCCCCTATGTTATTCAGGTGAAGTAACAGTTTGACTGTTTTACTTGTTGTAAATACATATATGATCTCTGAACATTTCTCCATGACTATTAAGAGCGTATTTTGCATATATTTTTCTTTGAACTTACAAGATTTTTTGCAACTTGCTCCAGAATTTTTAATTTTAACGATTTGTCTCACAAACTTGTAAAATTGATTTGTCCTTTTTTATAATTTTATTTTGATTTTATATTTGATTTAAAAATTAAAAATTGAGAAATTTATATTGCAGTTTGAATTAGAATTTTAGATTTTTTTTATCGAATGTGCTTTTCTTATCGTAATTTTAAAAGAATTATTATCAAATGTTACAACTATTTTATAAATGAGGGATAAATTATTAAAATTAGAAATTTAGAGGGTTCAAGGGTAAATGTGCAAAAGGCCTTTAGTGAAAATGATCATAAGAATAATTTAACTATAATTTCACGTGTAACTTTATTATAAGGTGTAGAGTCGAATTTCTCACCCCAAGTAAAAAATAAAATAAATAAATAAATTATAATCTTTATTTTTATTTTAAAAATGGTATGACGCGCATGCGTTGCACGTGCGCGACTGGTTGTTGCTTACACCTGAACTGCTGGGCAGCTATGAGCCAACCATCGGCTTGCGTTTTAGACCAAAATTCATACAAGCACTCCACTTGCCAAATTTTTGTGTGGTTCTCATTTTTTTCCATCAATTATTTTACATGAAAAAAAAAAAATTTATTATCGCAATGAAACTGATTTTTAAAGTTCGCTGCTTCTTCTTCCAACGACTCTCTCTAGCCCGTACGGCACCACATTCACCACTATCCTTCTCCGTCCATTTCCCTCTATCTTCTTCTTCTTTCTAGGGTTTCGCTCTCACGATAATTCTACACAACACAGTTGAAATCAGGAACTATGGATTTCCTCTGTGTAAATTCTACACACAAGAGTCAGTTTCTTATCAATCGGGCGATCCCAAGCCAAAGAAGAAGAGGAAGTGACAGGAAGAAATGCTTCAGATTGCGAATTTCAAATTTCGCTGCTTCGGTGACCAAGAACGGGGTGATTACAAAGAGGAATTCGACGTCCACAGGCGGCGGCGGCGGAGATGGGAGCACGGCGTTGGTGGTTGGAAAGTCGAGCGCCGCCATGGAGCAGCTCGACATCGAGCGTGGCGTTTGCATACCGTTTCGCAAGTACACTCCCGATACTGTACGAAAGACTTTGTTGAATTTTTTGCCTTATATGAGTATATATATATATATATATATATATATATATATATATATAAAATACATATTATGTGTTAATTTTATGTGTGTGAATGTGTGTTAATTCTATCGTTGATCCTAAACTATAAGGGAAACCTCGTTTTAATTTCTGAAATTTAAAATTAATAGCAAGTCCTCAACTTGCTAAAAAGTTTCTCTGTGGACATTTTCTAATACGATTGAAAATGGCTAAAACGAAATTTTGTGATATTGAGAGAATTAATCCTCGTTTGAAATGAATATTTCGTCCTTGAGTCCAACGGAAAATGAATAGTTTCTGAACTATTGTCTGATCAGCCAATGGAAAGACCAATGAGGAGCTTCTTTGACAAATTTAGAGAGTACTATTTAGTATTTACTGCTTTTACTTTAAAGTTCAAGGACTAGGATTAGAGTTTTATTGTTGTTATGAACTTGATCTCTTTAATACATTGGACTATTAACACGACGTTAGTTCGGCTGTCAATTCTTCAATTTGTCACGTGTTTTCACTGAAATTGATGATATCGTTATTGGTTACATCATAGATACAAAGTGTGAACAAGGAAATTTCGAAGCTGTAGAGATTTTATTTTCCTTGAATTGGACGTCATGACGATATTATTCTTATCTCTAAACAGGTTAAGAATAAGGTGTTAGAATCTAGAGGAGCTGTCGCGTCATTAATTCTTCGAGGTGTGGAGATAGTGTGGAATTTGGGATTGTACTGGTCAGCCTTGATGTACGATTGCTTGGTTGGAAGGGATGAAGAGGTCGTCCCATTTCGAGCTCGGCAGCTTAGGAATCTTTTATGTGATCTGGGACCTTCTTTTATCAAAGCTGGTCAGGTTTGTGCTTCAATTTTATTCTTTTCGTTTCTTGATTGACCAACTTGAGTCATGATTTGTTTTGCTGCCATAACTTCGTACGTGTTCAATATTTCTAAACCTAGCAATTACATTTAATGCTTACTTATGGTTAAAATAATAAAATAATTGCTGAATTTTAGGTCCCATTGCTGTAAATGACTGTGTTACCAAGTTGTTCTAAGTTTCTTCTGGTAACTTGAAGCTAACCTTTATTCCGATTACATTTAGAGGAGTTGAATGTAATTTTCCATGCCTCTATTTCCATGAATTAAGTATTTGATCAATTGGTGGATGGAGCTTGAGTTAAAGTTTACAAGAAACAAAAGTTTTAGACTGGAGTCATTTAATCATACCTGTTTGTTTTCTAATTATGCTTTTTCAAGAGATTTCCTTTGTGTTCTAAAGAGGGAAAAAAAAAAAAAGTTGTTTGATGGAGTTGAAATACAACAGCTTTGTTGTGTTCATGTGTTTCAATTTTGCCTAACTTGAGTATGATAAATTGATTTTGACAGGTTCTTGCAAACAGACCTGATATTATTAGAGAAGATTATATGAATGAACTTTGCATTCTTCAAGATGATGTTCCTCCTTTCCCTAATCAGGTAAACTCTAGCTGTAACACTTCAATTGTGATTTTTCCTTTTACTGTGCCGGGCTTAAATAGACCAAAAGAAGTATGGTTTGGCATTTAGGTTGCTTTCAAGATAATAGAAGAGGAATTGGGCCAACCCCTTGAAGCTGTGTTCAGTAAAATTTCATCTCAGACAATAGCAGCAGCAAGTTTGGGTCAAGTTTACCGAGCTACACTGCGTAGCTCTGGTCGGGATGTTGCTATTAAGGTATGATGCTTATCCAGTGTCCTCCAAGAGAAGAATAATGTCATATAGCCTTCATTTTTTATATTTTTCTTGCCAAAAAAGTTTTTAAAACTGTCACTATTAACTAACTTATTACAGGTTCAAAGACCAGAGATAGAGCCTATAATATATCGGGATCTTTTTCTTTTCCGTACTCTGGCTTCATTCTTGAATGGCATTAGTCTACAGAAACTGGGCTGCAATGCTGAGCTGATAGTTGATGAATTTGGTGAGAAGCTTCTGGAGGAACTTGATTATACTTTGGTACCTTTTCAGATCTTCCTTTTAAGTTGTCGTCAAAATTGACTTTCTTAGCCCTTGTTGAAAAACAATTATCAATCCTTGGTCATATTTGGTAAAAAGGTGAACTCGGGATGTTTTGTAACAATGTACAAAGGATGAAGAATTTTGGTTTTTATATCTTTTATACTCTTAGATTTGTTATCAACACTCATATGCTTTCTCATATTGGCATCTTGTTATGCCTGATGTCTCTTTTTCAATCTCAGGAAGCCCGTAATTTGGAAGATTTTCTTGAGAACTTCAAAAATGATCCTACTGTCAAAATCCCTCGATGTTACAAACAACTTTCTGGTCGGCGAGTTTTAGTAATGGAATGGATTGATGGTATTCGGTGCACTGACCCACAGGTATAGTTGTCAAGATAGAAAATTTTATTCCGTTTTAACCTTATGCTATAGGAAATACAAAATGCCACCTTCTGTAACCATAATGGGCAAATGTATTTCAGGCAATTAAAGAAGCTGGCATTGATGTAGGTGGGTTTTTAACTGTTGGAGTGAGTGCTGCATTGCGGCAGTTGTTGGAGTTTGGGCTATTTCATGGAGATCCACATCCTGGAAATATTTTCGCCATGCGTGATGGACGTATCGCGTATGTGGACTTTGGGAATGTTGCTGTGCTTAGTCAGGTAAACTAGGACTTCAAAGATGTTCGCTACAAATAGCCCTGAAAAGTAAATTTCAAGAGAATTGTGATCTATATATAATTATACATGATTTCTATCTTTTTTTTTTTTTTTGCTTTTTCAGTTAATCTGGAATTGGAATGGATTTTCTTTCTCTTTTTCGGGACTTCTCATTTGCCCTTTTCTGTCTTTCAGCAAAATAAGCAGATTCTGATTGATGCTGTTGTCCATGCTGTAAATGAGGACTATGCTGAGATGGCGAATGACTTCACAAGGCTTGGCTTTCTGGCTCCTGGGACTGATGTCTCTCCCATTATCCCAGCTCTAGAAGCAATCTGGCAGAACTCTGCTGGAAAAGGACTTTCTGACTTTAATTTCCGAAGTGTTACCGGTAAATTGATATCCCAATTGGTTGATACATATTCCAGTTCTTTTTTTGTTTTTTTGAACACCCTTTACCTTTCAGCTTCCTAAATCCCATTGTGTTTTGTCAAGGACTGCAACTCATTTCCAATTGCTTTATAGTTTGACCTCTATGCTATGCTTTGCAAGCAACAGCTTTTTAAAATTTGTGTCGTCTGCACTGCAGGGAAATTTAATCAATTGGTCTATAATTATCCCATTCGTATCCCAGAGAGGTTTTCTCTTGTTATTCGTTCTTTATTGACTCAGGAGGGCATCTGTTTCACTCTGAAGCCAGATTTCAAATTTCTTGAGGTAGGGACAGATTCGTTCTCTTTATTCAGTTCTCAGGCAGCACATTTATTGTGTTTATTCACACACATAGCAATGTAGTATTTAAGGGATAAATATGATACGTGATCAATATTGTGTTTCTTTTATCATGTAAATATTGACGTTATTTGTCAACTAGGTGGCCTATCCGTACATAGCAAAGCGCCTCCTAACGGATCCAAACCCTGCTCTACGAGAACGCCTTATACAGGTTAGTGCAAAGCCATTCTGCAACTTTTTCGTGTTGTTGAAATTTTAAAACTAGAGGATTCCGGCCTTTATTTGTTCTTTTCTTTATCTCACTATTATATATATAACTGATGACGTATAGTCAAAATATATGAAGGGTATTGAGCTTTTTCTTTTTCTTTTTTTTTTTCTTTCTCCTTTTCCTTCTTTTCTTTCCTTATTGTTTCAATGGACCATAAACTACAGACAGTTTCTCACGTCATAAAGTCTTGATGATAAACAATTACTTATGTCAGGTTCTATTTAAAGATGGTGTTTTCCAGTGGAAACGGCTTGAGAATCTTATTACTCTCGCAAAAGAAAACGTGGCCAAGATGAGTAGCAACCCTGCATTGCAAGTGAAGAACACGTCTGTAACTTTGTCACTGCTCTGCTGATTTCGTTATTCTTCTACTTGAAAGTACTAAACAAGCTATATTTTCTCGGTCGTTTTCTCTGCAGTCGAACAACTAGAGGCTTGAAAGTTGAAAGGAAATTGGATCTCACAGACACCATGAAAGACGGAGCTCGTTTATTCTTTCTCGATGAACGAATCCGTCGACAACTTCTTCTTGCTTTTACTGAAGACTCAAAGCTTCACATTCAAGAGGTTGGCTAATACAAACCCCATTCCTTTTCCTTTCCTTCTGAAAATAGAGGTAGAGGAGATAATTTGGGTTAGTAGCAATACGGTTACGAGACCGCCGCTAACTATCTTCCTGTCTTCTATAGCTTGTAGATGTATACAGACTCGTCCAAGATGAGATAGACATAAGGTCGGTAGCCATGGAAGTTGCAAGAGGTAAAAGCTTCACTTACGTTTTTGAACTTTTTAAGGGACAGATTAACGTAGTTCAACATGTCATAAAACCTCTTATATCGCTCTTCAAATTACTGTAATTTTAATTTACAAACACTTTTTTATGTTTGGGACTCGCAGACTTTCCGACTGTTGTTCGAGATCTCATGCTTTCTTGGACTGAATCAATCTTGTCAGACAGATAGTTAAAGCGTTGGAGTAGCTGCAGAAACCACACCAATTTTACTATACTGCCAGAGAAGTTTTGCTTATATTTGGCCCAAATTTTACCAGTTGGATAACTAGAGCCTGTTGAATTAAGCTGTAGATATTTCAGCAAATTGTAAAGTTAACAAACATTTTGTGCATATAGAAAAAACAATATACAGTAGTTTTGCTTGTACGAATCTGTGAAGAAGCTGGAGCTTAGTTTCAACAAATTTCTATACAGCATGTGAAAAAAATTGACAAGAATAACAAAATCGTTAATCAAATTGATCTGCTTTTTATCCATTTTCTTTTATGTTTTGCTTAACTTAAATTCGAACCACTTTTATCTATTTTCTTTTTTGTTTTGCTTAATTTAAATTCGAACATTTATTTGTTTTGACAAGATTATTGGATGGATTTATTTAGCTTTTACTATTAAAAACTAATTCCATATGACGTCCACCCCTGATGATTTATGATGTAATGTCCATATTCTGAGAGAGTGAGGATTCAAGATGTGAATAAAAGAACGGGGCTTTAGCGCAATTATCTTTGAATTTATCGTGGTTTCATAATTTATTTCTTAATTTTTAATTTTGATGATTAATTTTTTGAATTTATAAAATTATCGTAATGTATTCTATTTTACTAAATTTGCTTAAATTTTTTATTAAATTTAAGGGATTAAAAGTTAAGGAATTAAAAGATTTGTGTTACATTTAAATCAGGATATTGAAATTTTTTATCTAATATGCTTTTTTAGTACTAATTTAACATAATCTTTGTTAAAATGAGGCACATTTCAACAGCTTTACATGTTAAGAGGACAACTTACTTAAATTAAAAATTTAAAAGGCAAGTTGCTCAAATTATACAAATTCAGTAAGTAAATGTGTAAAAATATTACAAAAATAGCAGTATTAATTTTTGTCGAATTATCGTATTTTTTTCAACACCAAATCAGTTTTCAACTATAATTTTATGTTTTTTTTTCCATAATATGTTTTTAGATTGTAAAGGTAAAGATGATATTTTCTATCACAAATATGTTATAAAATATGTTTCGAAAGCAAATTATAAATATTATTTTATTATCCTATTATTATAACAACAGAGATTTCGCAACAATTGAAAAAAAAAAAAAGTATTAGGCTAATATTTTTGTAATGACTAATCTTTTATATGCGACCAAATTGATATTCCATTGTTTTTCTTTAAAAAAAAAAAAATGGATATTGTTACGCTAAAACTTTGCGGAAAAACACAGTTTTAAAGTAATCTTTTAACCTATTTTTAAAAAGTGATTTCTTTTAACAAGTTATTGTTTTTCTTAAAAAAAAAATATCCAGATTATCCACAATAATCGGTATATATAATCAATATTTTGGTATTTTCAAGAATAATTTTAAAATATGCTACGTACTAAATTTAATTTTATAAATCTGTTATTTATTATGTCATCTTTTTTTTACTAACAATATTTTAGGAGATTTTGATTAATAATATTTATAGGTGAATTTTTTACATTTACATAGAAAAAGCCAACTATGATATTTTCAAAATACATAAAGAGTACTTTTGTATTATGTGTAAAAATTAAAGATTTTTTTTTTTAATGTGAATGTATTTCAAAAATATGAAAGTACAATATTGATACAAATGATCTTGCAATACATGCATAATTTAATATCGACTATTGGTCGGTTACACCACTTATCATGAAAACGAGAGGGGAGGAAAACGTGCGCTAAGCTCTTATAAAAGGAGGCTGGCACAAAGAACGAGTACACATACGGCTCTTTGAAAACACACCTCTACAATTAATGGATAATGTTAATTGATCAGGTGTAAGATACTTATAGACTAAAAGTCACCTATACTATCGTTAGGAAACACCTCAAGCGGATGGAACACAATAAAATAATCTACAGATGGGAAAACTACCTCTATTATTAAAAACTTAAAATAGACACACGAAAACAAGACACACAACCTAAGCGGCGGAAAATATATTACCATTATTGGACACAAACAACTTCTATAAGAAGACTATTAGATTCAAGGCAACCCGTGCCCCAAAAGAGCTAAAAAAGAGAGATCTGTACCGAGCTTAGATCGTCATTGATGGAGTACTACCGTACCAACACTTAAGGCTGCACACAAGCGCCAACATACCACGACTCCCGATACGCCACCTAACCACGAGAGCGAAGATCTCTCAAAGCGCATCTCTTTTGAAGACCTTCGCATGGACAAAAGTGACGGCAGAGCCACTCCCAACACCATCCCCCGTTTTCTAATGCCCCTATGAACATTGGGAAAGGGACCGAAGCTCAAACGATGTGGATCCAGCAGGGCTCCAACGCTCTCAACAAAGGTAGACGCAACGTTGGCAACCACCCAATACAACCTCGCCAAAAGCCCATCCCCTTGACCACACAAGTTACCCCCCACCAAATCCATCACTAAGAAGTCCAACCACTGTCCTTAGGGGCCGAATCTGAGCAAGTCAAATGCTACTATTAGATTCAGCTTGAGAATAGAGCTCTACAATGACACTAGCAAAAAAAAACTCGCATAGGAGAGAGAGCAACCCTAATTAGGTAGTAAAAATTGACTATATTTCTATGAGAGATAAATACTGTAATAAAAAATTAAATTTAAATTTTTATAAAAAAAAATACTGTATTAATAAAAGTTGAGTTGTGAAAGTAACGAGGGTTTAGGATTGTTTTTAAAAAAGTTATTTTAATTTTTTATTTTTTCTCAAAGAAGCGAATGCCATGTAAATAAAAATAAAAATGTACAAATACAATAAAACTCCCAAAATGGTTTTCTCGAATTCTCTCTTTCGAATCTAACAGGGACTAGAGAGAGAAGTAGCAGAAAATCAAGAGCATCTTCTTCTTCTTCTTCTTCTTCTTCTCTTGGCCGTGGCCACTCTAGCGCCTGGTAAATCCTAATCCTAATCCTAATTATCTTTCTCTTGATTTGCTCAATTCAGAAATCTCCCGAACGAAACCCCATCATTTCCATAAGAATTCTGCGATTATCACAGTGTTGATAGGTTTTCGTCTCATCGTTCTTTCACTTCTTTTCTTCTTCATTGCAATAATTTGATCGGAATTGCTTCAATTTATTCATTTTGTTTATCGCATCATCGTTGATTGCTTAAATTGTTTGTTCGGACTTCGGCTGCTCAGAAAAGAAAAGAAAAGAAAAGAAAAAACAAATGAAAGTTGTTGGTGTAAAGTTTATCTCAGTTATAGTAAAGCTTTTATTTTAATTGAACTTATCTTTGTCGCTGCAATTCTTGAATTTCGATATGTAATAGTTAATATTTCAAGATTTTGTTTGTTGTCAGGAAATGGTGCTATTGAACGCTGAATTTTTTTTTTTTTTTTTCTTTTTTGCAGTTTCATTTTATGAGGTGAAGAGAGAATTCAGGGTCACTTTATGCTCATTTTCTTGGTATGTAGTTCTTTGCATTTTTCTGTTTCATGTCATGTGTGTAGCGGTGGATCCAATTTGAGGTAACATATCTGAGTTTTATGCATCCAGAATTCAGCCTTAAAGCCATGCCGCGTAAAGTAAATGTCAGAGTTGATTACTGCGAAGACTACGATGACTTTGACGATTATGATTACGGCATAGAAGAGAATGGTTAGTAGCTTTTGTTTATTCGATGTCCTCTCTTTATCTGGACTTTTTTTGCCTTCCAATGATTTGTAGGGTTTGGTGAAGGCTCCGGTTTCAAATTCAGGCTCACAAAGTGAGTTCGGGAATTTATGGATATCACATATATACAGTTTCCTGTTACACTTACAACCCATTATCAATGCACACTATGTGTATTAGATATCACCTACAAGCTCTAATAGTGTAGCGTTTACAATTGATTTCGTGGATATTGCATTGACATATATATATATATATATATATATATATATATCTTCTGAAGTGATTTTCACTTTTCAATAAGTTTTCTTGCTTTCTCTAAATGAAAACTTTACCTTCTAGGGTGCTTTCTTCCTTCCTTTCTGTGCTCTTCTTTCATTCTTCAGTTTTACTAGAAAACTAAAGCAACTCGATTCATATGTAGCTCAAAGTAGTTATTTATAATTTGTATCTTACCTTAGCCATCTGTTTTAGAAGAGAATTAAGACTAATGATGGTATCCTAATTCCTTTTCCGCATTTAACAAAGTTGGACTTTCTCCTTGACTCCTTACTTTAACCTCTGGACTGATGGAATTTTCATTTCAAAACCATTGACCACATAAAACTATAAGTCTATAACCAAGAGCAGGTCATCTTATTCTAAAATTACTGCAACATTTAAATATCACCCATAGCATAACTGCCATGAATTCTTTGTAATTGGTCTTGTTGTATTCGTAGCTATGTTCAGATATTGCTTCTATTCTAATAGGATGATGGTAAAATCGATTACTTTAATGTGTTTTTTTCTCTTTTGAGATGTCGTTTAGTGTTTTCTTTGTTGTTTGCGTCTTATATGCTACAATGTGCTGTTTTGACAATTTGTTTAGTTTCTTTACCCTTACGTTTTGTTTTGGGTAGTAGGTTATTGTTAGCTGATAGGTCTTGAGCTCGTTGTATTGGGGCAAACTTGGCTTTGTTTTTTTTGGGATCCAAATACTTGGGAACATGATTCCACTGTTCACCTGAGATATCCATCTCAGTTTATCTAGACACTCTATGTCAATATGTCAATGCTCAATCCACGTTGTTGGGCATCTCATACCAATGACAAATTATTTTACATAATTCAATCTGAAATTACATTTTTTTTTTTTTATGTACTTGTTCTAATGCTTTTTTTCATGACCTATTACACTGTTATTGGCTGTGGCAATGATATGTCTTAATTATTCTTTCAATCTGTTTTTCTCTAGCAGTTGCCATAGTAGAATCAAAACCAGAAAGTGAGAGGCGTGGGATTTGGAGTTGTTCCATTTGCACATATGATAATGATGACAGTATGCCTGCTTGTGACATTTGTGGGGTTCTTCGCAACCCCTTGCCTAACATCAGCAGTACCAGTAAGAAAACAGGTAGATAAATATATCCTGTGCATTTAGTTTTATAGCTTCGTCTAACTTTTTTGAAGTCCCCATTCTATGAAGTGATCTTCATTTATTATCATGAAGATATTCTTTTTCTAGCCTTCCCTTCGAATAGTAATGTTTTGAAGCAATTCGCAGCGCTTAAATCAGTCTAGGTCCTAGGTTTTGGGCAAGGATTCATGTTTAATCTCAATTATGTTTGAGGTTATTTCTTAAAGATATCTCCTACGCTTCCATGTTAGACTCTTAATTTCATAGGTTTCATTTGAAATTCATTGTCCTTTCCTTTCATAGAGTAGATCTCTTCCATGCAGTTGAAGGCACATGCAAAGATGCTGAAGCATCCATAATGGCCCAGTCTCTTTTTGCATCACTGCTGCATCAGGCACCCAAAAAGGCCGTCTTATTTCAACCGCAGAAAGATGGTTCTGAGACTGATGAGGGCAATAACTTCCACAAGCTTGAGAATTTCCAAGGACATATTGATGAATTATATAAGATCTTTAGTACTCATAACCAGCACCAGGTTAATATAGGTCTGCCTGCACCTGTTCTAAAGGAGGATGTGACTCTGTAGAATTAGATAATTATACCTTCTCTTGTTGAGATAGTTTATAATCCAAGTAGTTACTATTGCTCATTGAAGTTTTATCAGATATGTTATTGGGACATGTATTTGGAGTTCTGAATGTGCTTTAATTGATGATACAGTTCCTTTCAAGTTTGATACTCCCTCTCCAGATGACATGGTCACAAATGGCTTGCGTTCCTCCAAAATGGGTTCTAAAGGTACACTTATGTTACTAAAGTAAACCTTGTTTGCATATATGATTCATCACAGTAAATTTGAAATTTTTTGGATTATTACATTTAGTTCATATAGTAATGTTGATGTTTCTGTTATATTTTGATTGGGCATCCACGGTTTGGAACCAAGATTTTCTTTATATAATGTCGTTTTATATAAGTCAAGTATGATTCTTGTCAGCCAAGTGTTTTTATACCGAGTTAACTCTTACATTAAAAGCTTTCCATTAGTGTCCTTTAGTTTGCACAGTTAGAGTTTGTTTAGTTCATCATGTGATGGATCAGTTTTAGCTCGAACTTAATAAATTATTCTTGGTTCATTTAGAATTACTTATGCTTTGTGGAGGAAAAAAATGCAAATTGTTTACTTCTTAACTGAGAGCAACCTGTTGCATGAATAGAAATGCATATCCTTAGCTATAAATTATGCCCTGATTTTAGCATCTTTGATCTTGTTAAACATCCAGTGCAACAAAAAATTCATTCGTTAGATAATTTGTTGTTTCTTTGCAATCTATCTTATTATGTTTTGAATTTAAATTTAACTTTGTTCTACACTACATTCTACTGCCAGCCAATCTTAATGACTCAAAGACTTCAAAAGTCACTTTAGCCATCAGTGAGAACATTGGAACACTTGATGAGCGATCAAATGATGGAAGGTTAGATAGCTTCTCCATGTCGTCAGATAAGAGGCATCAAGTAAAGAAAGGAACAGGTAAAGTACAAGGAAGTTCTAAAAGTTCAGATGTATCATCAGATTGTTCTCTGAAAAGTAGCCATGGTAGAGTGGAGGAGAGCAGTTATATAAAGGGCATTGCAATTGACATAGAATCGGACGATGAAAGGATAGAAAGCTCATCAGGGGCAGAGACTAAAGGCAAGCATGATAGCGTGGATGAGAAGATAAGTTCTGTGAATAGGGGCAAACCAGAGAGTCTTGCCAATAACTCGAATAACATGGCTTTGGGTGCAAGATCTGGAAATCCAAATAACATAAATGCTAGAAAAGCTAATTCACACAAGCAGTATAAACCTGAGAAATGGATGCTTCCTGATCAAGCTGAAGATGCACTGATTCAGTTGAATCTGGCCATAGTGAGTATAGTTGTCCAGTTATCTTCTCATGCTCCATGTAACTAAGCTGCTTATATTAGTTTATATGAGTGATATTATTTTACATGTATTTGTAGGTTGGTCACGTTGATTCTGGAAAATCAACGCTCTCTGGTAGATTGCTACACCTTTCAGGTCGGATATCTGAAAAACAAATGCACAAATATGAAAAAGAGGCGAAGATACAGGTGAACATTGCGATTTTGAATGTGATTGCTGTAAATCTTTTCATTCTATGATTTACAGTGTTCTTTATTTGAGCAGGGTAAAGGGTCCTTTGCTTATGCCTGGGCATTGGATGAGAGTGCAGAAGAGAGGGAACGGGGAATAACTATGACAGTGGCTGTTGCTTATTTTGATTCCAAAAGATATCATGTCGTGGTGCTTGACTCACCCGGCCACAAAGATTTTGTTCCAAACATGATCTCCGGGGCAACACAAGCTGATGCTGCAATTATTGTAATAGATGCCTCGCTTGGTTCATTTGAAGCTGGTATGGACAGTATGAAGGGGCAGACAAGGGAACATGCACAACTTATCAGAAGTTTTGGTGTGGAACAAATTATAGTTGCTGTTAACAAAATGGATGTTGTTGGGTATTCTAAGGAGCGATTTGATTTGATTAAACATCAACTTGGGACGTTTCTTCGTTCTTGTAACTTTAAGGATTCTTCTATATCTTGGCTTCCATTGAGTGCCATGGAAAATCAAAATTTGGTTGCAGCTCCTTCTGATGTTCGCTTCTCATCCTGGTGAGATTATCTATTCAGAGTTGCTAAGCCTTTTGCTCTATTTGCGCTCATCTTTCATTTATACTTTCTAAGTAGAACCAAGGTTCAGGTAGTAATCTCATGGAAGATAAAAGTTTGGAATTGCGTAATGCAAGTAATGGATGCCTTGTGATTAATAACCACGAGCTCTTGTCTTCCATCTAGAGTTTTGAGTGACAGGCCTTTTTGCCAGTATGGTTCTGATGACTGAATAGTTGGGATTAAGGCTTGTTGTTGTTGTTGTTGTTGTTGTTGTTGGTTCTAATGACTGAATATTTTTAGAGGAAATTTTTGCATTATTTTTAGTTAGTATGGCTTGCATAAGGGCTTCTCTCTCTTGCCCAAGATTACAGAAAATAAAAATAAGACTTATCTGTTTGAAATGCAGGTATAAGGGACCTCACCTTTTGGATGCAATTGATTCCTTCCGAACTCCATCAAGAGATTTTTCAAAGCCTCTACATATGCCTATATGTGATGTCATTAAATTGCCTTCACTTGGGCAGGTGTCTGCCTGTGGTAAATTGGAAGCCGGGGCTCTTCGGAGTGGATCGAAGGTACTAGTCAATCATTAGCGAACTTGTTCAGCTGGTTGTGACTTGTGTCCCAGAGAAAGAATGCATTGAATGACAAATTTTAAAAGAATGCATTCAAGGGCCTTAATAAAGCCTGATCTTTATATTCCACACACTATTTTTTAAGTTGTGTCTGCACAAGTAGCATCATAAGTTGGTTTCTGTCGTAATCTTCTGAATTTCGGAATATTCAAACATCTACGAGACTGTTTGAGTTAATCATATGCTTGATCAGCAGTTTTGATGTCAATCTGTCATGGGATTGCTTAATCGTGCTTCCTCCATTTTGTGTATAGTCCAATATTGAGAAAAGCCTAAAACTTTCTACTTGGGAAGCAGGAATACTAGGAAATAATCAGTTGGCTTGTATGAATTGTGTCATATTATCTATTCTTAAATCTTGTGGTGGGTTTTAATGTTTTGCTAATTAAATTGGAACTATATGTTTCAAATTATAGGTTCTTGTTATGCCTTCCGGAGGCGTAGGCACTGTACGATCCTTAGAACGTGATTCTCAGGCTTGTTCGATTGCAAGAGCCGGGGATAGTGTTGCTGTTAGTCTTCAAGGTATTGATGGAAGTAAGGTCGTGGCCGGTGGAGTGCTATGTCACCCTGATTTTCCGGTTAATGTTGCAAAACGTTTGGAAGTAAAGGTTCTTATTTTGGATGTAGCAACGCCAATTTTAGTGGGATCTCAGGTATGTATTTTGTGCTCACGATATTAACATTTTTCTTTTTTTTTTTTTTTTTTTTTTTTTAATTTAGATTTTCCTGCTATATTTTTTTCCATCGGAGATTCATTTGTGAGTTGTGACTGGAATGAGCAGTTGGAATTTCACATACACCACGCGAAGGAGGCAGCGAGAGTTGTGAAAATACTGTCATTGCTCGACTCAAAGACGGGCAAGGTGGCAAAAAAGGCCCCCCGTTGTCTTACCGCAAAGCAGAGTGCTGTTATTGAGGTGATTTAAGATCAAAATCTCGCCTCTTGTAATTCAAGAATCAAAAGATTGTTTGGATTCTTTTTTTTTTTTTTTTTTTTTTTTTTTTTTTAACATTTACCCGTTCTCTAAATTCAGGTTCTTTTGCATGGACCAGTTTGCGTAGAAGAGTTCTCGAGTTGTAGGGCCCTTGGAAGGGTGTTTCTGAGAGCATTAGGAAGAACTATCGCGGTTGGTATTGTAACCAGAATTATTGAGTAGAGTTGTTTGTGTTTACACTAGACCAGTTGTGAAATATTTTACTTGGCATACTGTTAAATCATCTTTCATCTTTTTTTTTGACCCGCGGGTGAGCTGTCGGGATGAGATACTATTTCTCAAAAAATAGTAAAAAATAGGCCAATATGAAAAGCTTAAAAAAGTATATAGACTAATTTTTAGTTATAGAAATTAATAGGTCATAACTTGTCAATTTATGATTCATAACCAGATAAGTTATGAATAATTTGTCAAGTTATAGTATAGATAATTATGGATAATAACTTGTCAAGTTATGGTTACTAGATAAATTATGGACGAAAATAATAATTTGGTCTATTTATTAATTTATATAAACTATAGACCTATTAATTTTAATTCATCTTAAGTCTTAATCTATTTTCTCTTTCTCTCATATTTCTCCGTACTGAAAGTTTGGATGAGGTTTAAAGAGCTTTAGGGGCAACATTGTATTGGCATTTGCGGGATTAGTTGCTTTGTTAGTCCTATGTATGTGTGTGTTTGTGTAAGTTTGGGCCAGGCTAATAATTTAGGCCCAGTTGGCCCATATTGGGTCTTCTTTTCTCCTTTTAGGCTGGTCCGGTTAAATTATTGGGCGGGCCTAGCTAGCAAAATCCTCTTTGGGTCGTTAGGACTTTCACGAGAAAAAACAGACAAATAGCGGATTTTTACCACATGACTATTTAGTCAAATTAATCAAGAGAGGATAAGAATTTTAAAACAATTCAATAGGTGAGTTATAAGAAAAAGGGAGAGTGCAAACAGTTAGGAAGAAAATATTAAGTGTGATGAACTGATGGCAAGTTCACTTTATCCAATGCCATAAGTAATTAAATTTAAAAGGAACTTGGTAAGGAAATACTCGATTTGAGATTTCTATATTAAAATCAAGTTGGTTGTTGAGGAATGATAATAACAATAATAATACAATTTTAGAGGAATGTTAAATACAGACTCTTTTATAGATGTTATTCTAATTTAACGATGTTAGAAAAGGTCTAGAAATTTTGCTAGCTTGTTAAGTTTTAATGAGGTGACATATTTTCATCGGGGAGAGAGAAAGGGAAGAGGGGACAAATGATCTCCCTCCAAAAAAGAGAAATATGACACTTGTAAATAAATGTAAATGAAGTGACTTTAGACCTCGTTCACTTCATCGATTCGAGTTTTCAATTTTAGGTTTTTACAGTAAAAAGTTCTCATAAAATGTCACATCTCAGCTCGAATTGAAAATTTGAATCTGCAAAGTGAACGAGGTTAATTTATTTAAAAAAATAGAAATGAGACGTGTGAAAAAATTATGTTAACATATATAAAAAGAGTTTGTATTTAGCTTTCCTCTACAGGTTTATTACCAAAAATGTTCTCTTATATTAGACATTCTTTAGGAATAAAAAGTAAAAGAGAAGAAGTTAGCTGGCATTTATCACCTAAAATAATCACAATTAATTATTATCTTTAGTTTTTGTGAGTCCCACACATTTCGTTGTGATTCAAATGCCAATATGATGATGTAAACGATTGCTAACAGCCACAAGAAAATGAAAATTAATAACGTTTTCATTAGTGCATTAGTGGTAATTGGTGAGTTAACATACCAAAAAATATAAAATGATTGGAATTCCTTACTTGGATTATTAGGCTCACGTTTCTCTTACTTGCTACTTATTGATAACAAATTAACAATTGTTTACTTCCAATAGAAGGATATTCACTCGTATACTTCCTTCTTTTATGTATATACCGTACGCCATTATATTTTGGTAACTTAATTGGAAAGCGATCCCATTAATTTATATATAACAAACATAGCAAGTAGTATAGTCATTAAAAAGAGATGATACACTTGGACCACCTTCTATATAATAAACGAATATTTATACGCCTTTTTTTTTTTTTTTTTTTTTTTTTTTAAGTTTGCATTATGCGTGCCTCAAGCGAATTAAAATTCAAACAAGAATGATTGCATTGGATCTATAGTTTGAGAGGTTTTTTTTTAGGAGAATATTGGATCTATAGTTTAAGGGCATATTGGCCTTTTACTTAGAGCATTTCTCCATTTGATGAAATAAAAAAAATAAAAAATAAAAAGATCCCTTTGTACCTGCAGAATTATTCGATTCTCTGTGTGAGATTATGACATATATTTATAATTTTCCCTTTTCTTAAAAGGAAATTACATTTTAAATTAGAAAAATATAATTACTAATTTTAACGTGAAAGACATAAATACAAATTGAGACTCGGGTCCATTTAGTTGGGGAATTTATCCTCCGATTTGAATCATTATTCGTGATTCGCTACAGTGATTTTTCTCACAAAAAATACATGTAAATCAAAAATGATTTAAATCACATGATTCAAATCCCTGAACCAAACGAAATTATTTATACTCAACTTTAACCACAAAAGTTTTATTAAAACAAAAGTAATACGTGTGTATCGAGTTCTAATAAAAGAAAATAACATTGACTTTTTTAAATATACCACCAACGCCGCATTAGTCAACGAATAAATTCGGATCGATTAAGATGGAAAGACTAAAAAACACCACATAATAACATGACAAGCAAACAAAACAAAAAGAAAACGTCGGATGGTGAAAAAACTACCTACGTTATTACAGTGAAGCAACCAAACAATCAAAATAAACAAAATCTTACGGTGAATACATTGCTATTACTTCATTAATTTGAGTTTAAAATTTGAATTTTATTATAATAAAAAATTTTAAAAAATATTCACATTTAATTTTTTTATTACAATAAAAAATTATCACATAACATCACATCTTAACTCAAATTAAAAATTTAAATTAGTTAACTAAACAACTCTTATTCGACAAAAACAGAAATTAAAATGGCACGGTACCCAAATGATGCCGACTGGATTTCCACAAAACGGTCGAACACCACCAAGAATAGCAGAGGAAGCTGGGGTGCACCAAGCGATCTGAGGAGAAGCCGAAAAGGATCCGAGCCACCTCCGCCCCCACCCGCCGCCGTCCAAAGAAGGCCTCTTACCAATGGAGCTACCGCCCTATACAGCCCGAAGCCTCCACCACGCAGAGAAGGACCAAAGCATCCGTCTGGCGCCGAATCTCCTAAACGCCCCCAAGCCGCGAGGATAGCCACAGCCACTCCACTCCCTCCACCATCCACAACCACAGAGCCCCAAACAGACCTCCTCCAAAGAAGCAAGATACTGAGGGTACCATATCACAATGGGCTCAGACTTACTATTGCACATACGCACCCGACACCGACAGCCAAAAACCCATCGGAAAAGGCCCCCCACCGCCCAAAGGCGGCGCCGGACTCCGGCCCTTTGCAACCCACTATTGAGGCGGCGCACAGAAAAGAAAAGAGAACCCTAAACGAGGGAGGGAAGGAGTCAATTAAATATTTATAATTTTCCTTGCTTTGGTTTAGCAAAAACTTGGTGACTAGTTACCCGCTAACCATTAGCAATTAGCATTAATGAAAGAAACTCTTATCAAAAGGGAACATTCCTATTAATTTGCTATCAATTTTAGGCAAGAATAGAGTTACTTGAACCAAAATTACATACATTCTGGACATACGTCGTCAACGGACCAAACGGGAAAAAAAGAAGAAGAGAAAAAATAGCAAATTATGGCTAGGATATAAAATTTTACACATATTTGTACCAAATTATGTAGCGATGTTTTTAATTAGAGAAAATTTCAATTTTAATTATTGTTTTGTCCAACTCTATTATTTATGTCACAATATAAAATTTTAATGTCATTACAAAAAATAATCTGTAAATTATAAAAAATAATATACAACTAACGAAAAATAATATGCAGATTACAAAAAAATAACATGCAAATTATGAGTGATATGGGATAAATTTATTAGAGTAACAGAAATAAAATAACGTTACTTTAATAATAACATTTTTGGTTTCCTCTCTTTTAATTACAAGGGACAATTATTAATGTGTCATTTTTTCCGAGGGGATGCATTGTATCAATATTTTTAATATTACTAAATGGGAACAACATTACTTGAGGAAGTGACCCAAGTGCTTTTTTTTTTTTTCTAAGAAAAAAAATACTATGAACACAATATTCTGTCATTAAGGCATCCGTTAGGAATGGTAACCTTTTCCCCTAAAAAAGGTCATTAGTAACCTTACAATAACATTTACTTGGGGATTGGTTGCTCTCTGCAGGGATTATTTGCAAGAGTACAAAGAGGTCGTTTATACATTTTATTAAAAAAAAAATCTTTTATATTTGAGAAAAAAATGTTATAAAAAAACACTATTTTATATCTGCATCAATTTTAAATTTTTATTTATGTTATTAATATTATAACTTTCAAATTCTATTAGAATATTTTTTGTACTCTATCATAATATGTTTTAGATTCTACTAAAATATTTTTTAATAGCATAAATAATAGATTATGAAAAAAAGTTGTTATTTTTATAATCGTGTCTTTATATTTTACTCAGAAAAAAAGTAAAACTGACTGTTTTTCTTTTATCTTTTTCTCTTGTTTTTTTTTTTTTTTTTTTTTTTTTTTTTTTTTTTTTTAAATGGAGAGAAAAGGGTGGGAGTAAGTCAAGAGCATTCCAATTTTGATTGGAATTGAAAAAGTGTTGACTATGTGGACACTGATGAATCTTGCAATCTTGAATGAATTTACCTTTTTGTTTGGAAACTGCAATATCAATATACTGCCATGTTTTTTTTTTTTTTTTTTTTTTCCTTCCTTCGTATTAAATTACTTTCCACGTTTATTTTCACAACCATCTGACTTTTATGTATTAAGATTATAATATATGGCGATGCTATTTGGCCCGAGCGGGCTATTCCCACGATCCACCAGTAGAGAACTGATTAGTCCACGTATCAACATAGCCAAGTCATTTAAAATTTGTAAATAAATTTTAATTTATAGGTACCGTCTCCATTTAATTCGTTAATTTAAATTTTTAATTAAAATTAATATATAATTTTATGTGAAAATTTTTTACTATAATAAAAAAATTAAATGTGATTATTTTTATAACTTTTTATTATAATAAAATTTAAATTATAAATTCGAATCGGTAAAATAAACGGATCATTAATCTCTCTTTTCTAATTATCTCAAGTCTCTACACTTCTTTTTTTTTTTTTCCCTAAAACTCTGACACCTCTAGACTCTCATCTCTCAAATTTTTCTCTGGTTCTATGGGTTCATGTTTCATTTTTCTCTTTCACTGTTGTTAGGAGGACTAGTAAATTAAAATTTACATAGAAAGGATAAATAAAAGAAAAAAAAAACACGGTTTTTTTTTTTTTTTTTTTTTTTTTTTTTACTTTTCTTATGAATAGATTTTATTGGACAAAAATACCAGGAAACAAAGACATTCGGAGCAAAAAAATAAAATAAAAAACAAGCATAGCAAAAATGTCGAGGGATCTCCGACAAAGAACTTGAGTCATAAAAGTCATTGACAAACATTAAAATCTACCTTAAGATTCAAATAGAAAAAAAAATCTACTGATTATTATTCCAGTTTCTAAGGATTGTTCTTTTACATTTTTTAGTTTGAGTGATTTGAGCGATGCTTTTGAGTTGAGTTTGAGTTATAACTTGAGTTAAAATTGTAACTTAAGTTTGTATTTGGATGTGCACATTTGAGTTATGATTTGAATTGAAAATCTTTTTGAGTTTAAATTTATATTTAGATAGTATTTTAATAAAAACTCAATAGTGATGAAAAATTTTAATAGGGTATATGGGTGAGATTTTATTTGTCTTTTCGTTGTGAATGCATAGAAAAAAATCATCTCAATCAAAATTAAAGCGAAAAAATTATGGCATTTTTAATAATATAAAAAATATTGTTTATTAATTTGAGTTCAAGTTTCTAAACTCGAGTTGAAGGGAAAATTTGAACTCAAGTTTAGCCCCAAACTCGAGTTTAAATTCAAGTTTAAACTCGAGTTCAAACTCAAATTTTACAAAAGAACATAAATTTAAATAAAGTTGTAATTCGAGTTCAAATTTTTTCTAAGTTTTATTCAAAAAAGACAACCCCTAGGTTATAGTTTCAATATGCGGTTCTTAATCCCTATGTTTTATTACCTCACAAATCTCATTTGCACAAAAGAGAATAAATGGGGGAGAGAGAAGAACAAGGGAGGAGAGAGCATTTGTAGAAAAAAGTGAGACTAGCCTTTGGAGGAAAGATAAAAGAAGATTAAGAAATAAAAAGACATAATATCAGGTTATTAAGGGCTTGTTCAGCTGTATTTTTAAGTTATAGTGATTTGAATGTAGATTTTGAGTTGAATTTAAGTTATAATTTGAGTTGAACTTGTAACTTTAGTTTGTATTTTGATGTGCACATTTTAGTTGTGATTTGAATTGAGAATCTATTTGAGTTTGTATTTGAGTGGGTCAAAACTTAAATTTGTATTTAGATAATATTTTAATAAAACTCAATAGTGATGAAAAATTTTAATAGGGTATATGAGTGAGATTTTATTCGTCTTTTCGTTATGAATGCATAGAAAAAAAATCATTTCAATCGAAATTAAAACGAAAAAGTTATACTGTTTTTAAGAATAGAAAAAATATTGTTCATTAATGAACTTAAATAAAATTATAACTTAAGTGCAAATTTTTTTTGAGTTTTACCCCAAAAGAACAAGCCCTAAATAATCACCATGTCAGTAAGCACGTGGGATCATAAATCCCACGACTCAAGACAAAAAGTATTTTTGATAATATATACATTTGGCTTTTGTAGTTGTCGACGGTGAAAATTTGTCAATACATTTATAATAAATTTTAAAACGGTTTGCGTGAATTTAATGATTCAAAATACGATTAAAAGTAAGAACACATAAGAATTATAGTGGTTCACCCTAATTCAAGAGATACATCTACTGTGGGGAGGAAAGAGTTCACTATTTTTCAAAGAGAATTTCACACTCTAATTGCTTTAAATGAGACTTAAGAATATTTCGACCTATAATCCCTTATTTATATCGTTGACTATCGTCCTACTAGTTTTTCTATTTACTTCGGGAATATTTTCCTCATCTTTTAAGATAGTTTCCCAAAAGATGGAGATTACAATCAATCATTACGATTTCATTGCTTAAATTTCATATACTTGAATTACAAATAACAAATCCCGAAATAAATCTCGCATATCTCTCGATTTGTGTAGACTCAACTTCATAGGCGCTTCCATAACCATCTTCATTTATAATTATTAGTCCGGTCAACCTCATGTTATCCTTTGTATCTTCTCAGAGCGATCGACCTTCTACGTATGCGACACTTTTAATTAGCGGTCTGCTTCTAAAAGAGTTATCATCTGACATGACGATTAAAATTGAATTATCTTCGATCATTTAATGCCCTCATTTATAAGGCGTGATTTTTAGAGTTTTAGAATTTTATCCTACCACTTTAGTTGTTCTTGAAGAAAGTGAAGTAAACCGTGGAAAAAGAAGAACTGAAATAAGTGCTGTATTTGTTTATTTGTTTTTGAGAATTGACTTTTAATAAGACATGCAAGCGAACAAATGGAAGTCCGCACGTCATGCGTAATTTAAGTCAAATACCTTAATTTTTTGTTCAATCTAATGGATTTTGACGTCTTAATTAATCTGCTTTTTTATTACCTTTTGGGAAATTCATTTTAGCTTTCTAATATAATTCAATGGTTATGATGCACCATTATGACTCCAAAGCACTAAACAATAAAGAAAATCAGAGCAGATAGTTATTCATATTTTGTTACGTGGTTATTTTATATAGGAACAAAACATACAAGTATTAATATATATATATATAGTTTTAATATTTATATGCACGGAAACTTCAAAAATAAAATGTCAACATGGTAGCCAAAAAAAAAAAAAAAAAAAAGTCCTGACTAATGAGTCACTTGGCTTGCGTGCCATAAAGTTAAACTCTTTTAATATCAATAATTAATTCGACATAAAATTTTCAATAATTAATATCTGCACTCTTTTTGTAAAAGAACAGAGGAGATTTCTTGAGTCTGGAAAGACAATAAAAGCAAATTAATAAATTTGGTACACTTGTTAATATTATACTGTGAAAGGGCGTATAAATTTCCCATACTAGACATAAAACATAATAACGATTTCTCAAACATTTCCGTTGACTATTTCTCTTCTATTTTTCCGCAAGTGGGGGGGTATTTCAAATTCCAAATCTAAACAAAATGTTTGTTAACAAAATATAACAATATTTCTCAACCACCAAGGTTTATGTCAAATTTGCTTGTTATTTTTTAAATTACAAAACATGATTTCTTTTCTAAAAAAATTAGGCATTACTTACATTCTCCTGAAAAAAAAAATATTATCTACCACAAAGTAAAAAAAAAAAAAAAAAAAAAAAAAAAAAACGAAAATTACATGAAAAACGAAAAACTTTTGTTCTCCCTCAAAGACTTGCAAAAGATTGGTCAACGATGAAGGGTATATTTGTCATTTCGTAGTAAAATATACATTTTTTAATATATTTTTCCCTTTTGTTTTTCTCTTTTTCTTTCCTAATTCTCTGTGTCCTCCTTTGGAATAAGGCAAAGAACTTTAGGAAGATAATTTTTTTCTTTAAAAAAAAAGAAAAACTGACCTGAGAGAGAGAGAGAGAGAGAGAACTTTAGGAAGATAATTTTTTTCTTTAAAAAAAGAAAAACTGAACTGGAGAGAGAGAGAGAGAGAGGGGAGAGAGGAAAGAGAGGGAGGCAGAGAGAGAGAGAGAGGGACCTGGGCTGGGACCCTACCTACTCTTTGAGTCTGAGCGCACACAATCAAAGAACCGAGAGACCACAACTTCCCCTAAAGTTATATGTTATTTAAAGATACCTGCTTCTCTCTTTTGGGTCTTTAGTTTTTGTAATTTCAACCCCACGATTCTCATATTAGGTGAGCAAGGCTATCTTTTTGTTTCTGGTTTTTTCTTTTTAATGCTAAAGTTTTCATTTTTAGTTGATTTAATCAATACCCATTTGTTGATTCTTCACCTCTTGTGGCTTTTTCTTGTATATTAGTTTCATTTCCTTAATCAATTTTGTGTTTTATTAGTTTTTCAGTTGTTGATTTTGATGCCGTTTTACTGTAGGTATTTTCTGAATCTTGTTGTTTGCAGACGAATTTGATCGTGTCTTTTTTGATTAATAGCCTAGTTTTTGATTGATTAACTTAGTTTTAGCGTTTATTTTGATGTTTCTCTAATGGAACCTCTATATTGTTTCTGGGTTTGTTTATCTTTGATATTGGGAACATCATAATTACTGATATTATCAAGGTTTTAATATGAAAACGATTGGTTACAGATTCCCGTTTTCTTATTTGTATATTTAATTTTGCCCAATTTCTGTTTGGGGTTTGTTGACTTTTCTTATTATTTCTTTTAGTCAATATTTAATCATATATGCTGACATCTTTTCTGGCTTTTGAAACAAAAGCAAATAGAGAAGAGGAAATGTCATCTTCAATAATCAGTTTTATGCTGTTAAATTTATCAGTTCATCTGATTATAGATTATATAGTCTTGGGCTGCCTTTCAAAGGAAGAAAAGAAAAAGAGATGGAATTGGGGTTCTTTTTCTTTGTAAAACACACTTTTTGTTAGCAATTATCAAGGGGAAGAGTGCAGGGATCATTCTTTTTCGGATTTTTGCTTTTATTTTGCAAACAAGTTCATCTTCCGCCCTTATATTTCTCTTTTTAAGACTTTATTTTATTCTAGGAACACATAGAAAACAAAGAAATTCGGTTAAGTCATGGAGGTTTTAATCAATTGTTGGTGATTTGTAACTCTCTGGTAAAATTGGTGCTGTTTCTTGCATCTTGTTCTATGAGAAAAAACTAGTTCTTGCTTTGTTGGTGTTAGACAATTATATATATATATATATATATATATATATATATATATAGATTTCTGATCTCCTGAAATTTTCTTTTAGGGACTGAAGTTGTAAAATATGCTTTATTCTACTGTTATTAACACTATTCTTTTACCATGTGCAGCCTTGTATTGTGGCCTGATATACAGGATCAAGGGCTTATTGTATATATTTTTATAAATTAGAAGTTCAGTTAGTTCAATCAGTGTTTCTCCTTCTTTGCACATTGAAGGAGCACACTGTTGTGTGCCATGTTCATGCACTCTTTCTAATTAGTAGCAGACCTTTCATGGGCTTTGAATCTTTATAGTGAGAGAGAGCTTCAATCCAATATATCTAACATGAATATTGATATTCCCTTGGTTACGAACTGGGAAGATGTGATTTGTCCTATATGTTTGGATTTCCCTCACAATAGTGTGCTTCTTCAATGCTCATCTTACGAGAAAGGGTGCCGCGCTTTTGTTTGCGACACAAACCACTTGCACTCGAATTGTTTGGACCGTTTCAAGAGCGCGTATGGTGTCTCATCTCCGTCCACATCTGATGCGAGTGATGTGGTAAACACCGAGCCAGTTGAATCCGAGGACAACTGCAAACCAAGTTGTCCCTTGTGTAGAGGTGAGGTTACCGGATGGGTGGTTGTTGATAAGGCTCGTGTGCATCTTGATGAGAAGAAACGTTGCTGTGATGAGGAACAATGTACGTATACAGGAACTTTCTCGGAACTCCAGAAACATGCTCAAAAAGAGCACCCACATGCTCGTCCGTCAAAGATTGATCCTGCTCGGCAGCTTGACTGGGAGAATTTCCAGCAGTCCTCTGAAATTATTGATGTTCTGAGCACTATTCATTCCGAAGTCCCGCGTGGTGTGGTTTTGGGGGACTACGTGATAGAATATGGTGGTGATGACACTGGGGATGAGTATGAGGACTTCCGTGGGGATGAAGGTAACTGGTGGACCTCATGTATCTTGTATCAGGTTTTCGAAAACTTCAGAAGTTCTAGAAACCGAAGAAGGTCAAGAGTTAGTGATACAAGGAGAGGAAGCCGCCGATCAAGTTATGATACTTCAAATTCTGATGAGGGCTCTGTGACATCTGTAGAATTTGCAGACTATAGAGTAGATGATATTGATGACGATTTCATGAGCACAAGTGGCCCCTCAAGGAGTGGATCCAGTCATCGAAGGTCGTAGTACTTGACCATGTTTCTATTTTTCTTTGGATGCTTTATCATGTTGATATCTTATAGATTCCAACAATTTTCATCTTAGTGAAATACTTAATTGGCATGATCCTGTGCCAAAAAAAAAAAAAAAAGAATTTGACAACTTAAGTTAATAGTTTATCTCGTCAATGTTTGTACTCTGTTGCAGTGTTGCTCTAGAATCACGGGACTTCTATGGCTGGTTTCCAAGTCATTGTAGTTTTTTTTTTCTTTTTTTTTTTTTTTTTTTTTTTCCCCAGTAAGAACTAGTGATAGCACATGTAAATATAGTTTAGGATTTGGAAATTTTGTTTGTGGCTAATGTGTTGAAATGTTCAATTGTTCGTTACTAAGGTCGTTTCGTCATTTTAGTTTGTGAAAATAAGATCTTAAACACCTTGGAGTTTGCTGGTTCTTTCCCCTACATCTAATTTATCCATATTGGTTTTGTGTTGGCAGTTCAGGGAGACGTCGTTCCCGCTTCTATGACAATTAGGTATGCTCTATCCAGGGATCCCCTCAATTCTCTTTTTTTTCTGTTTGGGTTATTTTTAAAGTAACAATGGAAAATCTCTAATAAACTTTGTAGCTGCACTTTTTAACACTTGATTATATTCAAGGTATCATTATATGCTCTCATCATTGAGATGTTTTTTAGTGACATAAAAATCTTATGGCAGTTCTTGAGTAGGAAGTCAAAACAAGGGAAAGAAAAGACAGATCCGAAAGGAAGTGGAAAACACAGGACTGCTGCTATGTTGTGTCTTAGAACATTTAAAAAGCTACATCTGGATCATGACTTGTTAAGTTTTCGCCGCAATGTCCTTATGTACACATGGATTTCAAACTTTTCATGAACAAGCCCATAGCGTGCTATTTTCTTTAGTAGCTAACGATTTCATTTTGCGGAGTAGTGGTATCGTGTCGATAACAGATCTTGGTCTTTTTCATGGCTTGTCATATCAATAACCCATAATTTGACCCTAATCAACTTGCAATGATGCCATCTGTGCTGCTTAATAGACCAGTTCATCATTCAGGAGGATGATTATGGAGTTGCTCTTTTTGGGTGTGTTTCTAGACAATATAGACACCATTTAGGCTCTCTTTAATCTTCATCTCACCAAAATAGTTTAATGTTTAGAATTTCTGTTTATATGATCTATTTTCAGGTGTTTGCGCAATGATCTAAAAATTGAAGTTTCTTTCCTCAATGCATGAACTAAAGTATTGCAGCTTGTAATCGTTGAATAAAAGTTGAAAGTCTGCATCACAACATACATATTTAGTTTGTCGGTACAAATTGAATAGAAAGATGTTGGAGATTCAAGAATCCAGATATTTCAAGGATTTTGATAGAATAAGGTTAAAGACGTGTGTGTAAGCGGGATCTTAAGTCTGGTGGCCATACGGACAGTGCAATCTAAAATCTCGTTTGCTTTATAAAGCAAACGCTTTATAGATTCAGATTTTCAATTCGAACTGAGATATTATATTTTTTGAGAATTTTTAACTGTAACAAAAAAAGTTAGATGTGATATTTTTTGAGAGTTTTTAACTGTAAAAATTTATAACTGAAAACTCAAATCAGTGAAATTAACGAAGTTAAGTATAACATTTTTCTTGCCAATTTATAATTTTTTGGTGTAATATGTTAACATTAAAGCAAGTTTAATGTAACTTGGTCATAGACCACATTATACTGAGGGTTACTCTTTATCTCTTAAAAAGGCATAAAAAATAGGGGGAAAAAAAAAGTATCTATCTGTGGAGAGAAAAAAAAAAAATCACATTAGTTTTTTTTTTTTTTTTTTTTTTTTTTTCAACTCAGCTTTTTGTTAAATCCTTGAAAAATATGACGTCAAACAAATTTTCCATTCATTAACAACAGCAAGCTTTGTACTTTGATTTCTTTCATTTCTACGCTTGAAAATTAATTGTCGAGTATAGAATTTATCTTATTTTTATTTTTCACGTTTTTTAAGAAAGAAAAAATAAAAATATTTTTAAAATGACGTTTGACGCAATAAAGATAAAAAATAAAAATAAAAACGATTTTTTAGTTTAGTGTAAAATGATTGAGAAATGAAAAATAATTTTTAATCGTTTTTTAATTTTCATTTTTGTTTTTTCTTCTCTCGAGCAGAGAAAAAAAGACAGACATTAATAATTTTTTATACTGAAAATAATCTCTTAATAAAATTACTAAACGCATTTTTAAAAAAGATTTGTGTCTGAGATTAAAAACGTTTTCATTTTTATTTTTATATAAAAAATAAAATCATTTTAGAACGAGTTTTAAACGCGTCTAATACTCTCTATGAAGGTAGTGATCAGACAGACGCTCTTATTTTGCTTGTTCACCGTCAATTTGTCATTCACCAGGTCTAAAATTTATGTCTAATTCATGTTGTTTGTTCTGCTGTAAAAAATTACTGCCAGTTCCTTTTTCTTTCTTAATTTTTTCCTGTTGATAAAAATGGTCTAATAGTTCAATCCTTTTACAAGGTCTCTATACAAAACGTTTCTTTCTTTTACAAGGTCTCTATACAAGGTCTAATAGTTCAATTCTTAGAGTGTAGGATTCCCTCCAAGGCATTTTTCAATGGGATATATCTTTTGTTACAGAATTTTGATTTGAAAATTTCTTTATTTTTCAAGATTTACATATCTTTTAACTCTTTTTTTTTTTTCCCCCTCCTTTACTTTTTTGTCATTTTCCTTTAGAAATAGCAATTGAAAAACGGCTAGAAATATGCTAAGCTAAGTTCCGTTTGAAATAACATTCATGTATGTTGGAGTCAACTTGAAGGAAATTACATTAGAGATGTTTTCAAATTTAAAAAAGTTGAAACCACCACATTTCGAACATGTTTATATTGATGATGCCATTAACCGCATTCACTGCTGAACATGTTTTTCATTTTTTTTTTCTTCAACCACTTCAAAAGTCACGTGCATATTCTAGTAACACAATAATAAGTTTTCATTCATTTTTTGATGGAAATGCTGACCGGGGACTAAAGTTTTAACTGAGTTATGATTCTATCATTCGAGAGTCAATTATTTGTTAACTAAGGTCTCGTTCATTTCAACGATTCGAATTTAAAAGTTGAGTTTTGCTATAATAAAAAAACTCTCAAAATCAATCATATTTAACTTTTTTACTACAGTTATTTATTGAACACAATCATCATCTCCATGGCTGGTAGATGGAATACAGTGATGAGAAATGAAAATAAAGCAATTGACACAGGAGTCAGCTAAACTCAGCTAGCTAAGCAACACTAGCACTCTTTGAATTTGCACTTATACCCCCACAAAGAAAAGGAAAAAGACACACTTATTGCATATGACCATGTAGAAACCAAACTGATAATTACCTAAAAACCAAAATTGCTGCCGAAACTCAGGAGAGCAAAATAGATAGAAGCGGCTGCCTTCCTTTCTTCATCACTCTCCAACAACTTGAAGCTTGTACTCTCCATCTTCTTCATCTCTTTAATGCTCTTGTTCCTATTTGGTTCTTTGAAAAACAGTTTACAAGCTTCAACGACAACATACAGAATCCTATCAGGTTTTTCTGTCACGACAATAATCAACGGCAAGAATCCTCCTACCAAAAACGCAACGCGACTCATAACACCATATTTATCCATCATATCCTCCTTAAATTCCCCGACTCCGAACTTTTTCTTTCCTGTTTTTAGGGAAACCTCACCCATGAAAGTAAGAAAACTCTTCACGCTTTTCCTTTTGATCAAATCCAGAATTAGTTTAAGCATTGACACAACTAAGTTCTTGATCTGAACGACTAGTTTCTTCGCTGCTTCAACGTCGCTGCATGGGCTGGTGATCGACTTCTTTATCGACCGAACCAGATCTGCTGCGTTCTCCAGTTTCTCATCGATGGCAGGCTTCGCTTTGGAGATGGATTCCTTCAAACTTTCTGTCAAGTTGTCGTAGAAGCGCTTAGCCCGATTCACCAAGTTGTTTGTCTTCTCCGAGATATAGTTTAAACACCACTCAATCTTAGATAGTACCCAATTGCAAGCCTTGCAAAGTGTCTCCCAAATACTGTCAATAACTCCAGCCACAGCGTTCCCCATATCTTGTTATGACAAAACGTAGTAATGCAAATTGTTGTATTCCTCTGATTGCTATAGGCGCGCGCACATATATATATATATGAAGCATGAGAAATCCTTGAAATGTGAAAAGAGTACGTGAATGTATCTGTGTGAAGTGAGGGAGTTGTGGGGGCATTGATTCTTCCTTGTGGGAGTACGTGAATGGGAATCTCTTTATTGCTAATACGAAGATAGCACTCATAATAATCAGCTGCTTAAATTTCTCACTGTCCCGAACCAAAACTTATTTCTAATACGAAGTTTATTCTGTTTAAAAGTTTTATATTATTTCTTGTCCTTTCTTAATTTTTCCTGTTGAGAAAAACGGTCTATATATTCAAACATCTCAGAAAATGAACATTCTTGCCAAGTAAAAAGTGAACTATTTGGGTCCAAAGAACAAAAGGAAAAGTGAATTGTTTTCCAGTTTATATATGGGATTAAAAATGAGGAATATTTCCACAGTTACTCTTTAGAGTAGGATTCTCTCCAAGGTTGCTAATCGCATATATTTACATTTTGTTTTTGAGTAAAAAATTTTGTTATTTTTCAAGATTTACATATGTTCACTTTAAAGATATGAGTACTCTATATTATCAACATATAAAATTAAATTTAGTATTATATTGTATATTATAAAAATGAACAATAATAAACATAACACAAGAATCAAATTATAAGGAAAAAAAACTAAAGTACTAGAATTATTATTTATGTACGTCCAATACCTACATATAATTAGATATCAATCCATCCAAAACCTACACAACTGCCATAGAAATGAAAAAGAAGGATTTTAAAGATTATGAATCCATGATTCTCAAGTATCAACCATTAGAGACAAAGAACAAAAACCCCAATTAGCCAAATTATGGATCCTATCAAAACCGAGGGAAGGTGCTCATAGCACGGGTTTTCTTGTAAGATGGCCAAAACCCATTTCCAAAAGGAACAGAATGGATGGTCCAGCCTAAGTAAGATGTTTCAAAAGTGATAGGAAAGTAGACGCGGTTAAGAATTGATTGCACGAGTTCCCAGGCTTTGGAGAAAAGAGAAAGGTCTTCTTGTTGTTTAGGTGCCTCCAAGAGCGTGTCAGTGAGTGTGCAAAGAAAAAGAAAGCCAAACTCGTAGAAAGTAACAAAATGAAGAAAAAGTTTGACTGGGTGGGTGTGCTTTGTAGAGTGTAGACCCCTTACTGGAAGGCAGCTTTCGCTTTTAGCTTTCTTTTCTAATTTGTGAGTGATGTCCAAAGGTTGTGTACCAAAGTATGAGAAAATATCTTTCACGATATTTTGTGGACAAGGTTTGATTGGAAGAGTTGAATAGCATGTTCACGAGCTGGTTTTCATAGGCAAGGTAAGCTGTTCTTTGTTTAGCTCAAAAGGCAAGGTAGGCAATTCAATTTAAAAACTTGTTTATTTTATCAATTTAAAATTTTAATTTAAATTTTATTATAATTAAAAATTTTAATAAAAAAATCACATTTAATTTTTTTTTTTACTACAGTATAAAATTTACATAAAATTACATCTCAATTTAAATTAAAAATTTAAAAATATTACATATAATTAAGAATGCAATTCATTCGAAACCTAGGCACAAAAAATTAAATTAAAATAAGGAAAAAAAAAGATTTATGTACGTCTAAAATCTTGACAGCAAATCCCTTTTATTTGTCTTCATTATTCTTGAAAAGCAAAAAAAAAAAAAAAAAAAAAAAAAAAAAAACAGTTGTAAGTTGTATTTCTCAAGATTTTCATATGTTCACTTTTTTTTTTTATCTTTTAATTTTATATTCTTTTTCTTCTTTTCTATATTCTTTTTTTTTTTTCTCTCTGTTTACTTTCTTTCTTTCTTTCTTTTTTAGAGGAAAGCGCATACAAATTGTAGTATTTACCATCCTTTTGACTTTCATTCGAAGGAACATTGATGAATGTAAAAATAATATCTTTTTTTTTTTTTTTTTTCCATTCATTACTTCACAATTAAATCGTAAAGTAGGTACAAGATAGTCTATTTTGTGACAAATACGATTAGCAAAACCCAAATAAGTCGGATTAATCAAAGGCCAAATTCAAAATAAAACCAAAAAAATCCAGTACTCAATCCATTAATAAAAACAGATGAACATACAAAGAAATAAACACCACTCATGAAGAGAGAGAGAGAGAGAGAGAGAGAGAGAGAGATTATATATGACTGTGGAAAGCTGAAAAGGTGACCTAACAACAAAAGAGGCAGAAAGTTGAAGAGCAAAATAAACAAAAACTGCTGCCTTTCTTTCATCACTCGCCAACATCTTAATGAAATAAGAATTCATAACACCAAATAACAACAATATATGTAGAGATATAATATATATACACACACACACACACACACACACACATGTTAGACATTATCTTCGTGTTCTTTTATTATCGTTAAGCATTTCCCTCTTTTTTCCTTACTAAACTGTGCCGGATTTTTTTTTTTTTTTTTTTTTTTTTTTTAAGAATCTTATAAATAATGAGGTAAGAAGTGCAAGATAGCATTTAATAAATAAAATTGTAAATATTAAGGTGTGCATGTGGAGTAGTAGAGATTATAAAAGATAAATTGGTACTCTTGTAAATAATATGGAAAGAAGTGACTTTTTACTAAATGAGTTTGGTTGAGAAATTTAAGATGGCACGTGTTAAATACAGTGACTAGCGTATGTAAGAGAGTTTGAAAAGGGTTTGTGTTTAGCACTCTTTTAAAAAGTATTATATTTACTCTAATACTGATGTTTTAAATTTACTTTTCATTATAGTTATTAATAAGGCATTTAATTCATAGATTAAAATTATATGATTAAAATTATTTTTAATTTATATGTATTTTTCGTGAGAGAAAACACTGTAACGAATCACGAGTTATAATTTAAATCGGTGTACGGATCCCCCAACCAAACAACTCTTAAGTTTTAAAAGCAAAATTTTATTTTAAAATAATTAGAAAATATAAAAATTGTAATAATTACATGAAAAGGTAAATATTTAAACTAATGACAATCAAATATCAAATTTCTCATATGTTACATTTAGTGAAAAATTTATCACAAAATATAACATATGGTCAATTTGACACAACAAATAAATTGCATTAGAGACTGCTTTTTACATTTAAATATTAAATTTATAATTAACACATCAATTATAGTATTGTATCAGAAATGCTTTAAGACCATACTAATGATTAAGAAAAAAAAATGTTTTTCCCTAAAATAAAAGCAAAAAAGAAAGTTACGTATACAAAATAAAAAAATAAAAAAATTATTATTACATGTATATATGCCACGCAAATAATAAAATGGGGCCTTGAAGCTCAAGCGACCGATTTTTATAAAAAAAATTTCTGTATGATGAGACTTGATTTTCTACATATCGTTTGAGATAATTTGTGTTTGTACTTTTAAATATAGAAGAAGATAATCACAAGTTGGAACTTTTTAATTAGTGTTTAGATAATGCCTAAAAAAAATGATTTTATGCCTAAAAGAGCTTTTGAACCTGTTTAGGTAAAAAGTTAAAAACACTTATTATTATAAAAAATAATGTATAAAAAAATATGAATTAGATATTTAATTTATTGTTCACAAATAAAAGGTTAAAAAGGGTAAATAAAAAAACTTTTCATAAGAGCTAAGGAGTTAATTTTTTTCAAAAGTGTTTAAAAAAGCGAAAATAGATTTAAACTGATTTAAAAGCGATTTTAAGATTAAATAAGTCAAAAATTCAAACGGACCCTATATAGGCTTAGTTTGGTAGTGCTATAGATTTTAAATAAATTATTTTTAGTTGTGCTGAAGGAAGAAGCGGCTGTTATAAAAAGCAGCTAAGTGTTTGGTAAACTATAATTATAGTAGTTGTGCTAATTTTAAAATTAGTGTAATAACGTTTGGTAAATTATGAAGTTAAATTGCTGTAAATAATTAAAAATTATGACTATATTATATTATAATATAATATAATATATATAATTACAATATAATATATCTTATTATATTTAATATAACAAAAAACTATTATTATATAATATATTATATAATTATAATATAATAATATTATTAAAATAATAACTAAAATAATTAAAAATAATAATTATATTATATTATACTATAATATAATATATGTAATTACAATATAATGTGTATTTATTAGTATATCTAATATAATACAATAAAACTATTATTAAATAACAAATTATATAATTATAATATAAAATATAATAATATTATTAAAATGATTAATATAATTACAATATTATAAAGTATATTATAATATTACATAAAAAATTAATATTTCAGTTATAATATAATTAAAAATTACAACTATATTATATTATAATATAATATAATATATTATATAATCATTATTATATTATATTAAATAAATATATTATAATTAATATATTATATAATCATGTGTAATATACTATAATATATAATAATATTAGAATTATAAGATTATATTAATATTTAATTATATTAATTATTATATTATTATTAATATAATTAATATAATTATATCAATATAATATAATGTAATAATTAACTGTAAAAATTTATAACTGAAAACTCGAATCGGTGAAATTAACGAGGCTAAGTATAACATTTTTCTTGCCAATTTATAATTTTTTGGTGTAATATGGTAACATTTAAGCAAGTTTAATGTAACTTGGTCATAGACCACATTATACTGAGGGTTAATCTTTATCTCTTAAAAAGGCATAAAAAATAGGGGGAAAAAAAAGTATCTATCTGTGGAGAGATAAAAAAAATCACATTATTTTTTTTTTTTTTTTTTTTTTTTCAACTCAGCTTTTTGTTAAATCCTTGAAAAATTCAATAACAACGGCAAGCTCTGTACTTTGATTTCTTTCATTTCTACGCTTGAAAATTAATTGTCGAGTTTAGAATTCATCTTATTTTTATTTTTCACATTTTTCAAGATAGAAAAAATAAAAATATTTTTAAAACAGTGTTTGACGCAATAAAGATAAAAATAGAAATGAAAACGATTTTTTAGTTTAGTATAAAATGATAGAGAAATGAAAAATAATTTTTAATCATTTTTTAATTTTCGTTTTTGTTTTTTCCTCTCTCAAGTAGAGAAAAAGAGACAAAGACATTAATAAGTTTTTTCATACTAAAAATAATCTCTTAATAAAATTATCAAACGCATTTTTTAAAAAAATTTGTGTCTGAGATTGAAAATGTTTTCATTTTTATTTTCGTACAAAAAATAAAATCATTTTAAAATGAATTTTAAACACGTCTAATACTCTCTATGAAGGTAGTGATCAGACAGAGCTCTTATTTTGCTTGTTCACCCTCAATTTGTCATTCACCAGGTCTAAAATTTATGTCTAATTCATATTGTTTGCTCTGCTGTAAAAATTTACTGCCAGTTCCTTTTTCTTTCTTAATTTTTTCCTGTTGATAAAAGTGGTCTAATAGTTCAATCCTTTAAAGGGCTCTATACAAAACGTTTCTTTCTTGCATGCTAAAAAGTGTTTATTTTCCTTTTTATTTATGGGATTTGAAACGTGGAATCTTTCCACGCCCTTATTTTTCCAAGGCAGGATGTGATTTTGCTGTTAAATCAGTGGAAAGCAACCATTGGCGTCTTAGAGTAGGATTCCCTCCAAGGCATTTTTCAATGGGATATATCTTTTGTTACAGAATTTTGAGTTGAAAATTTCTTTATTTTTTCAAGATTTACATATCTTTAACTCTTTTTTTTTTCCCCCCCTCCTTTAGAAATAGCAATTGAAAAACGGCTAGAAATATGCTAAGCTAAGTTCCGTTTGAAATAACATTCATGTATGTTGGAATCTACTTGAAGCAAATTACATTAGAGATGTTTTCAAATTTAAAAAAGTTGAAACCATCTCATTTCGAACATGTTTATATTGATGATGCCATTAACCGCATTCACTGCTGAACATGTTTTCATTTTTTTTTTTTTTCAACCACTTCAAAAGTCACGTGCATATTCCAGTAACACAATAATATGTTTTCATTCATTTTTTGATGGAATGTTGACCGGGGACTAAATTTTTAACTGAGTTATGATTCCATCATTCGAGAGTCAATCATTTGTTAACTAAGGTCTCGTTCATTTCAACGATTCGAATTTAAAAGTCAAGTTTTGCTATAGTAAAAAATTTTTAAAAACAGTTATATTTAACTTTTTTATTACAGTAAAAAGTTTTCACATAAAGTCACATTTTAACTCCAAACTTGAAACTCGATCAGTAGCTCACGGGTCGCCGAATGGAGTGGCAGTGGATCTTGCTCTGGTACCAAACTTCTAGGGGCCTCCAATAATACTAGCTTGCTCAGCAGATGCACACGCACACACACAAGAAGCAGAGAAAATAGCCAGAAAAAGGGTCTGGTTCCTATTATTTATTGAACACAATCATCATCTCCATGGCTGGTAGATGGAATACAGTGATGAGAAATGAAAATAAAGCAATTGACACAGGAGTCGGCTAAACTCAGCTTGCTAAGCAACACTAGCACTCTTTGAATTTGCACTTATACCCCCACAAAGAAAAGAAAAAAGACACACTTATTGCATATGACCATGTAGAAACCAAACTGATAATTACCTAAAAACCAAAATTGCTGCCGAAACTCAGGAGAGCAAAATAGATAGAAGCGGCTGCCTTCCTTTCTTCATCACTCTCCAACAACTTGAAGCTTGTACTCTGCATCTTCTTCATCTCTTTATTGCTCTTGTTCCTATTTGGTTCTTTGAAAAACAGTTTACAAGCTTCAACGATAACATGCAGAATCCTATCAGGTTTTTCTGTCACGACAATAATCAACGGCAAGAATCCTCCTACCAAAAACGCAACGCGACTCATAACACCATATTTATCCATCATATCCTCCTTAAATTCCCCGACTCCGAACTTTTTCTTTCCTGTTTTTAGGGAAACCTCATCCATTAAAGTAAGAAAACTCTTCCCGCTTTCCGTTTTGATCAAATCCAGAATTAGTTTAAGCATTGACACAACTAAGTTCTTGATCTGAACGACTACTTTCTTCGCTGCTTCAATGTCGCTGCATGAGCTGATGATCGACTTCTTTATCGACCGAACCAGATCTGCTGCGTTCTCCAGTTTCTCATCGATGGCACGCTTCGCTTTGGAGATGGATTCCTTCAAACTTTCTGTCAAGTTGTCGTAGAAGCGCTTAGCCCGATTCACCAAGTTTTTTGTCTTCTCCGAGATGTAGTTTAAACACCACTCAATCTTAGATAGTACCCAATTGCAAGCCTTGCAAAGTATCTCCCAAATACTGTCAATAACTCCAGCCACAGCGTTCCCCATATCTTGTTATGATAAAACGTAGTAATGCAAATTGTTGTATCCCTCTGATTGCTATACAGAGCGCGCGCGCATATATATATATATATATGAAGTATGAGAAATCCTTGAAATGTGAAAAGAATACGTGAATGTGTCTGTGTGAAGTGAGGGAGTTGTGGGGGCATTGATTCTTCCTTGTGGTTAACGAATCTCTTTATTGCTAATGGAATAGAATCTGTTCGCTTCTCACTTTTGGCTTGTGGTTACGATAAAGAAGTTGTGGAAGATTTCAGTTTCTGATTATTGGATCTTCTTTGGTTGGTCAGTACAAATTGAATAGAAAGGTGCTATATTGGAAATTCAAGAATACTGATATTTCAACGACTTTCACAGTCAGTTCCCAACCTTTCAAAAAAAAAAAAAAAAAAAAAAAAAAAAAACAAAACGACAAAAAACTGAAAACTTCCATGATCACTCTAAACATCAGACAAAGATTGCACTCATAATAATCAGCTGCTTAAATTTCTCACTGTCCCGAACCAAAACTTATTTCTAATACGAAGTTTATTCTGTTTAAAAGTTTTATAGTATTTCTTGTTCTTTCTTAATTTTTCCTGTTGAGAAAAACGGTCTATATATTCAAACATCTCAGAAAATGAACATTCTTGCCGAGTAAAAAGTGAACTATTTGGGTCCAAAGAACAAAAGGAAAAGTGAATTGTTTTCCATTTTATTTATGGGATTGAAAATGAAGAATATTTCTACAGTTACTCTTTAGAGTAGGATTCTCTCTAAGGTTACCAATCGCATATATTTACATTTTGTTTTTGAGTAAAAAATTTTGTTATTTTTCAAGATTTACACATGTTCACTTTAAAGATATGAGTACTCTATATTATCAACATATAAAATTAGATTTAGCATTATATTGTATATTATAAAAATAAACAACAATAAACATAACACAAGAATCAAATTATAAAAAAAAAAAAAAAAAAAGTACTAAAATTATTATTTATGGACGTTCAAAACCTAGAAATGCAATCCATCCAAAACCTAGGCATAAAAAATTAAATTAAAATAAAGAAAAAAGAAGATTTATGTACGTTCAAAATCTTGACAGCAAATCCCTCTTATTTGTCTTTATTATTCTTGAAAAGTAAAAGAAAAATGAAGAACAGCTGTAAGTTGTATTTTTCAAGATTTACATATGTTCACTTTTTTTTATCTTTCAATTCTATATTCTTTTTCTTCTTTTATATGTTCTTTTTTTTTTCTTCCTCTGTTTTCTTTCTTTCTTTTTTTTTTTTTGAAGGAAAGCGCATACATATTACAGTATTTACCATCCTTTTAACTTTCATTCGAAGGAACATTGATGGATGTAAAAATAAGATTTTTTTTTTTTTTTTCATTCATTACACAATTAAATCGTAAAGTAGATACAAGATAGTCTATTTTCTGACAAATACGATTAGCAAAACCCAAATAAGTCGGATTAATCAAAGGCCAAATTCAAAATAAAACCAAAAAAATCCAGTACTCAATCCATTAATAAAAACAGACGAACATACAAACAAATAAACACCACTCATGAAGAGAGAGAGAGAGAGAGAGAGAGAGAGAGAGAGAGATTATATATGACTGTGGAAAGCTGAAAAGGTGACCTAACAACAAAAAGAGGCAGAAAGTTGAAGAGCAAAATAAACAAAAACTGCTGCCTTTTTTTCATCACTCGCCAACATCTTAATGAAATAAGAATTCATAACAACAATATATGTAGAGATATTATATATATATATATATATATATATATACACACACACACACATGTTAGACATTATCTTCGTGTTCTTTTATTATCGTTAAGCATCTCTCTCTTTTTTCTTTACTAAAACTGTGCCGGACTTTTTTTTTTTTTTGAGAATCTTATAAATAATGAGGTAAGAAGTGCAAGATAGCATTTAATAAATAATAATTGTAAATATTAAGGTGTGCATGTGGAGTAGTAGACACTATAGAAGTTAAATTGGCACTCTTGTAAATAATATGGAAAGAAGTGACTTTTTATTAAATGAGTTTGGTTGTGAAATTTAACATGACACGTGTTAAATGCAGTGACTAGTAGATGTAAGAGGGTTTGAAAAGGGTATGTGTTTAGCACTCTTTTAAAAAGTATTATATTTACTCCAATACATACATAATATTATTCAAAATAAATTTACTTTTCATCATAACTATTAAATTTTAAAAGCAAAATTTTATTTTAAAAATAATTAAAAAATATAAAATTTGTAATAATTACATAAAAAGGTAAATATTTCAACTAATGACAATTAAATATTAAAATTTTTATATATGTTATATTTAATGAGAAATTTATCACAAAATATAATATGTGGTCAATTTAATATAACAAATAGTATCACATTAAAAATTATTTTTTACACTTAAATGTTAAATTTATAATTAATACATTAATTATAGCATTATATCGGAGATACTTTAAGACCATACTAATGATTAAGAAAAAAATGTTTTTTCCCTAAAATAAAAGTAAAAAGAAAGTTACGTATAAAAAATATAAAAAATATAAAAAAAACTATTATTACATGTGTATATATATATATATATATATATATATATTTATATGCCACGCAAATAATAAAATGGGGCCTTGAAGCTCAAGCGACCGATTTTTAGTTGTTATCTGATTGAGACGTGATTGTCTAGGTACCGATCGGGATAATTTGTGCTTATGCTTTTATGTTGTAGAAAAAGATGATCACTAGTTGAGGTTATTTTTTTAGTATTTAGATAGTGCCTGAAAAAATAATTTTATATCTAAAAAGAGTTTTTAAATTTGTTTAGATAAAAAAGTTTAAAACACTTATTATTATAAAAAGTAATGTAATAAAAAGATATGGATGAGATATTTAATTTATTTTTTACAAATAAAATGTTAAAAATATAAATAAAAAAGCTTTTCATAAGCACTAAGTAGATTATTTTTTTCAAAAGTACTTAAAAAAGCCAAAAAAAAGTTGTACATTTAAACAGATTTAAAAGCAATTTTTAAATTAAATAAGTCAAAAACAGCTTTTATTAAGCCTATTCAAACGGACCCTACATAAACTTTTAGAGGTTACTCGCTAATTAAATTTTGAGTGTCAGGAACTATAACTTTCAAAGAATTATAGTTCACGGAGTAATATGTCAAGAAAAAGGATCAGCTACCAAAGCAGCACAATACTCATAGTTGTCACTACCAAATGCTAATTACCGAGAGAGAGAGATCAAAGTATCATATCCTCTTTCCTTAATATCAAGACCCTTCTCAACTTTCCACAACTTCTTCATCGTACTGCAAAGGTTCTCGATGAGGCCTAAGCGGGAACTGTTGCTAACAAGCTTGACTCTTTCTGTCATCAATCACTATTAGCCGGTGGGAAAACACCCATCTTTAAACGTGGCCAACCTTAAGACTAATACGACTCAATTGGGGGTACTGAGTCCGATTTTAGTAGGGACAGATTCTATTTTATCACCTATAAGAGAGATTCGTTAACCACAAAGGATGAATCAAAACATCCAACAATTTACGGTAGTACTCAAAGAAACTACCTTTTTATCATAACATATCATGGGAAACGCTATGGTTAGAGCTATTGGCAACATTTCGTAGACACTTTGCAAGGCTTGTAGTTGGGTATTACCCAAGATTGAGTGGTGTTTAAACAAACGATTTCATGAATCGAGTAAAGCGCTTTTACGATAATTTATAGAAGGATTGAAAGATTCCATCGTTGAAGCAAAGCGTGCCATTGACAAGAAACTGGAGAAGATATCAAATCTGTTTTGGGTGATAAAGAAGTTGATCATGGTCAAATCCTGCAGCGATTGACGCTGAAGCGGCCAAGAAAAGAGTCATTCAGATCAATAATTTTGTTTTGTCAATGCTTAAACTAACTCTAGATTTGGTCAAAAGCGATATTTTGAGTAGTTTTGTTGCTTTAATGCATGGAGTTTTGAGAATAGTTATGCCGCGAAAGGATATTTTCGATGTTGGGGACTTCGAAGAGAAAATATTGGATGCATATGATTTTGTGATTTGACGTTAATGCCCGTTTAATTCGCTGATTTGAGTTTTTAATTTGAATTGATACATGATTTTATGTGAGAGTTTTTAATGTAGTAAAAAAATTAGATGTGACTGTTTTTAATAATTTTTTACTGTAACAAAACTCGAATTCTAAATTTGAATTGATGAAATGAACAAGGCCTCGCATTTGGTTTTTTTACACAAGGATTATGGGAGGTGATTAACATCATTGCGATAGGAAAACCTGGTAGGATTCCTTATTTTTTTTTTTTTTTTTTTTTTTTTTTTTGAGGCTTATGATCTGTATTGTAACATGAAGAGCATTAAGGAGATGAGGAAGATGGAGAGTACTTCATACTTTTAAGATGTTGGCGAGTGATGAAAAAAAAGGCTGCAGTTTTATTTATTTTGTTCTTCACCTTTCACCCAAATCTTTTGTTTTTGGGTGATCATCATTTCAGTTTCTACATGGTCATATATGTGATAAAATCAGTTAGTAATTTTTTTTTTTTTTTCCTTTTTCGTGAGTGGTGTTTTAAAGTATAGAAGTCTCAATTTAATCCCTAAATTGTGTACAGCCTCTATCTCAATTTAACCCCTGAACTGACGTTTATTTTTAAATCGTTTTACTATCCCCCATAATTATAACAATTTTACAATTAGTCTCTTCCATAAAAAAAAAATGAGAACTTTGACATATTTTCATATTTGTCCCACTACCTTTTGTTTCTGGTAACTTCTTGTGTAGAGCTAATGAACTCCCTGCTTTCATATTCGTTCCTTCCTTTTCCTTTTTTCGGCTCAGGTCTAAGGGAATTTCTACGGTAAAATTTGTTCAGTAAAAACTGTTTTAATCTTCGAATTAAGTTTTCAAGATCGGAATAATTCCTTTTTAATTCAGTTTAATAATTAATTTAACAGTTGAAACAACAATTCTTAGCTGTAGTTATAAATGAGAGGTGCTGCCATAGAAGTTCCTTAACAATGAATGAAAATTAATAACCGTGTTTAAAATTAATCCTATTTTTATTTTACATTTTTCAATAAAAAAATGTGAATGACGTTTAATATAATAAAGACAAAAAATAAAAATAACAATAAAAATAATTTTTTAATTTAGTATATAATAAAAAAATAAAAAATAACTTTTAATCATTTTTTTATTTTTTATTTTCATTTTCGCCTTTCTCGAGAAAAAAGAGTGATTTTTTTTAATGAAAATAATCTTTTGATAAAACTACTAAATATATTTTTAAAAATAATTTTTGTCTAAAATTAAAAAGATTTTTATTTTCATACAAAAAAATAAAATTATTTTAAAACGAGTTTTAAACGCATTTAATATATATATTTTTTTGGTAAAAAAGCGTCCAAAATTACTGTTACTTTTACACATGAAATGATGCCCAAAAGTATATATTTCCTATATCAACGGAACATAAGAAAAAAGGGAGCCAAAAAAATAGGAAAAAAAAAAAAAAAAAAAATTACCTTTCAGTATTAATAAGCCTACCCAAGTCTGCAAACACCCTTCGATAGGACACGCATATTTTGGTACTCGGGCTGTTCTACAAACTTGTGGAAGGAAAAAAAAGTATTTATATACGTTATTATCTGTGGTTGCTTCAATAAATAAATAAAACTCGAAAATAATCTCTTTCTTTTTTTGTGAAATAAAACTCGAAAATAATCAATAACAACTAATATGGGACATTCTTGGGCAGATTCCTAATAACGTTACTCTTCATTCCAATCTTTGTGCGCATTGCCTCCACCCCTGATCTATTCATTGCCTTCATCACTTTCATCCTCACCATCTGTTCTCTTGACTGCACTGTTGCCAATCCCATGCTTCTGTACCTGAAAATTGAAGCACGGTATCCTTGTTTAGTGTTTGTCCTTACTAAAATTTTGATATCAATGTTTTCTTATCAGTAACACATGGATGAAAACAAATGCAGGGAAGACATAAGCGAACCTTGAGGCCAGTGAGGCTGTTATGGCCATGTCACCAACTGGGGATGGGCGTGGTTTCTGGCGATAGTAGCGCAAGAACTCCCTGGAACCGATTGTTTTGGTCGATATTCCGGTGCTAGATCTTTCAGTGATGACGAGCTCAGACCCAACAAGTTCCACAGCGTTGGCGTCGCCTAATGCAACCAGCTGTTTACCATCCTCATTGGTGTAACTGTAACAAACGATAAGAAGAGGGCGGCTCAGAACATACCAAATCACATGTCAGAGCCTAAGCACAAAGTTCAATGGTGATGAGATACATAAATTAATGGAAAACTGGTATCGAAGTAGGACCCAGTTATGAGGAAGGAGAAAAACCTGCTGCTATAATCATAAAACTCTTCCAACTCTACTTCCTCCTCATCATCGCCATCACCATAGTGTACTTTGCAGTGGCTTTTTGCCACCATATGCTTCCTAACTGCTTCCAAGCTGTTAAAGGGGTGACGCCTATCGTTGCAGTACAAACACATGAAATCCCTCTTGACCTGAAAATAGAAGACAGAAAGAAATTGGGTGAGACTAACTTCTGAAAAGGGCAAATTTGTTGAAAATTAAAGGCAACGAGTTCGCTAGGATCAAGGCAAGATCTTAACAATATTCATTGTACCTTAAGGCCAAGATAAGTAAGAAGGCCTTTTGGATCTTTCAAATACTCAACGTCAGGAATGAAGAAACCATGCTTTTTGTGCATGTGAACCATGCAGCTCTCTATGGTATCATGCTCCAAATCGCACATAAAGCAACAGGATGGATCCAAGTCCTCATATTTATCATCATCGTCTTCGTCCATGTCATCTTCGGAAGCCTGCTGGCCCTGCTCATTGACGTTCAAGCCAGTCAAGGACTTTGTCGCCTCCCCAAGAAATTCTTCTTCAGGATCAACCTCCACCCACTCGCCTTCACTATCTTCACTTTCTTCACTCTCAACCTCCTTTTGTGGAGGAACCTTATTCACAACACGTTGTGGGAGCGGCTTGATTATCGCCCTCTCCTCATCTTCATGGTTAGTCCCGTGAGAAGCCCGTGTGATGTGACTTCGTGATTGGAGATGCTGAGCATGAGCCTTGGAACTTCTATACCCCTTGCCACAAAGTCCGCAGCTGTAGAGCATCGGGGTTTCGCTCAACTTATTTTTCTCTTGTGCAAGAGCAGATTGTCTAGTTAGAAACAATGCCTCCGTTACTCCAGGAACGCCAGCTACCTGATTTAGGTTTGTCAAAAGAATTTAATTAACAGGAAGCCGCTTAAAAGAACAACCAAAGAACCGCCAAGATATTCGAAGAATCACATTTCGTTTAATTTAACAAGTCTTTTTCAAAAATAAAAGAACGCCCAGTAAACATTCTAATGAGTTCCTCAAAGTCCACATAACGAATTAAAGAACACAGCAAATTCATTAACTGAAATTCGAAAAATGAAACTTGATAGATGGAAAAGGATTTTTTTTAGGCAAAACATTTAAAATCTCAAATTCTCCAAATTATTTTGGCAGAGAAAAGAAGCCTGCGACCCACAAACTCAATAAATTATAGCCATATAACTTATATCACGAGTGAACAATCGAAATTATCTTAAGCAGCAAAAGATCAAACTCCATTCTCGGCTCCCAAAAAATGGGAATAGTTGAAATTTTAGAGATTCAAACATTTTCCCAATTTTCATCAACGTGCACATAAATCCATACATACATGTATATATATATATATGAAAACCCTAACTCTAGAAAGCGTAAATTAGATGAAAATTAGGGATTGTAAATGGAAAATTTACAAAATAGCGGCAATACGAACCTTGCGCTTGAGATTGTAGCGGTGCCATTCGGACTTGTAATGGAGTTTTAGTTCCGAATCGTCGGTAAACTCCTTGTTGCAAGCGTTACAAGTCAATCCCGGCATTTTCCTTCTATCGGGAGAAAAGCCAAACAGGTTTTCAGTTTTACAGCAGCGGAAAGACAAACCCTAATTAGCCGAAGGATATGTTGGGAGTTTTTCTAAGGAGACGGAATAACACGCGGCTCGTAGTCGTAGGCGGTGAAAGGGCGTCGTATAAACATACGCCCCATCGGGTGGGTCCCACTCCAAGGTGGGGAGGCGTCATGCAATGTGCAATCCCAACCGTCCGCGTCAGATGTTGTGGTGACGTGGTTGGGACTTGGGAGTGATTTCAGAAGAAGAATTATTTGGGCAGTACGCAAAAAATAAATAATAATAAGTAAATAGCTTTTTCTTTGGCAGAAAATAAAAATAAATGACAGAGTAGTCGTTTAGTATATTAATTTAAAATTTTAATTTAAATTAAGATGTAATTTTATGTAAAAAAATTTTATTTTAATAAAAAAATTAAATATTGTTGTTTTTTAAAATTTCTTACTGTAATCAAACTTAATTTTTAAACTCGAATTGGTAAAATGAACATAAATAAATTAGTAAAAATTTGGTAAGTTTGTTTGTTTGGATTAAGGTTCTGTTTTTGCTTTTTCTTATTTTATGCTTTTTTAAAATATTTTTAGGCCTAGTTAGTTTTGCTAGCTCAAATTATGAATCAAATTTTTGTTTCAGTGTTTTTTCTCACAAAAGTTTTAAATTTTTTTTCTGTTATAATATTTTCTCTCATGTAGACTCACTCTTTAACTTAAAGTTCTTAACTCGAATGAGCAAAATCAACGATGTCTTAATATGTTTATAAAAAAAATTATTAAGTATAAAAGTAGAAAGGACATTTTAGGCCTTAAAAAATGACCTCAAAGTATTGAAAAATGATTTTTTAAAACATTGAGATACCAATTCAAATTTAGTAAAAACACATAATGCAGATTCTATTATGCTAAAACACAAGGTATTATGAAATTTTCCCTTAATTTTTTATTCGTAGCTTATTAATTTAACTTCTTAAGAAAATAATTGGGTGTTTAGGAATACATTTAACAAAGTATTATTCACACTCATACTTTCGAAATTTTAAGGTTGTTCCTAATATATCTCAACTTTAAAACTTCTCATTTTACTACTCCGAACTTTGGTTTTGTTCCACTTAACACCCTTCTTTTCATTGTCAACTTGAAGGAAAACAGAAAAAGAACATGTATTCTCTTAAAGCTTGCTGGTTAGAGGGAGAAGTAGAAGGAGACAAACATTTGGGAGAAATAATGGAAGGACTTTGGGACATATCATTATTTAATAAGAGATAAAATAAGTGTGTGTTTGGAGGATTGGTTCAAATCACTTTTATTTTAGATTAAAATAGTGTTTTTTTATTAAAAAAAATGAATTTAAAAGTTTTTTTAATTATTAAAAGAACTTTTAAATCAATTTTTTTTTTTAAAAAAAGAAAACACCAAAAAAAAAAAAGTTATGTTATAGTGTTTTATCTCAAAAATTTGAATAGTTTAAACCTACTTTCAAAATGACTCTAGGTGAAAAATAAATTGGAGAAGGATTTCAAATCAAACCACCATTTTAATCTCTCTCAACACAGGGAGATTAAAGGGTTGAATATTATGCATGTAGTGCAATGGTTCTTTGAATTGATGGAAAGAGTTGTGATGGAGGATATAGAACCAATACAACTTAGACAACTTTAACTTTATTGTTCATAGGCAATTTTATCAACAAGCGTGTTTGTTCATTGGAATATATGTTTACTCATTTAGCTAAAACTAGAAGATGTGTTGTCTAAGTATTTGCAAAGATCAATGCAAGTGGCTATGTTTTTACAATGCTTTTCACCATAATTTGTAGAGTTATTTTCCATTTTAACTTGTCATTTTCATGGAGTGTTATTCCCTGAGCGAGTTAAATGCATACCAATACAATAATAATCCTCTCATTTATCTTTTTTCTTTTCCTCCTCACCTGAATTATATATCTTTTATTCTTTCATACCAAGCACAGCTAGATGATAACTCTCTCTCTCTCAATAACTGGAGTTTCTATTGTTTTGCTCACAACGCCATCTCCTTCTCTTATTAGGGCTGGCATTTGACACCATCTTAGATTATTAATGTACCCCATTCTAAGAGAGGATCCGTGCAAGGGCATCGTGGTTGGAGGTGGGTAGGCCCACATCTAACCTTATGTTGTACAAGAGAAGCAAGGTGTCTTCATCATAAATTTAGACATGACATTGATCGTTAGTGGGAGATGGTACGATGGTGTAGCAACGAATGTTCTCATTTTGTTAGGGTGTTATATTTGTTTTTTGTTTTTTTATTATATTTTATTTTTGTTTACGATAAAGGCGTTGTTTTTTTGCTATGTTTATGTGTTCTAATAACGGAGGTGGCTTTCTCATATTTTGATTTTGTTTGTGTGTCTCACCAATTTGAATTGGTTATCAACGGTATATTTGTTAGTTTATTCTTAGATTTGTTTTTAGGTCACGTCACTTGTGCCCTTTATATTTAAAATTTGGTGTCAATTGACCGGTTTTATCCATCAACTATAGTAAGTATTTTAATAAAATCGAACTTGGCAGTTCGTTTTTTCATGCTTTCGATTTTGAATGTGTGCGAAGTATATGTCTTTACTTGCCACAACATTCTATGTTTAATATCGATACTCATATTCACTATTGTGCTTCATTCATATTCACTGGTGGATTTAATTAATGTTTAGGGTGAAATTTCTTTGTAATTAATAGTTATTTGTGACTATTTTTAAGTGCGTAATATGTTCAATTTGAAGTGAAATTTTTCCAAAAAAGAAAAAGAACAAAAGTTAACCACCCAATGATGTTCGCAATCTCAATTCTCATCCCTTTGTCTGTCCTTGCTCTCCGCATTCTCAATTCTCTTCTTTCGGGCTTCTTCTTATTTTTCTCTCTGTTTTTTTTTTTTTTTCATCGAACTTTTACCCATTTTTTGTTTGTTTGTTTGTTTGTTGCCCTTCCTTGATGGTATTTTTTCACAAGGCGTCACTAACCTATCATAGAATAGATGACATAAAACTGGGCCCCAATCGGTTGGTAAATCTATGAGCACACAATAAAATAAAAAAACCATTTGACATGTTGGAAATCTCCTGATTTCCAACTCTCAAATTCTTCTGTTTTTCTTTAAAAAAATTCCAATTGAAAAGTACAACACAAAAATTCTAAGACCTTAATCTTAGAGAAAAAAATTACAACTTCAATATTTGCGGCCGAGTCTACGAATTGGGTTTTTTTTTTTTTTTTTTTTTTTTCTTTTTTTGTTCACAGAGAAAAAGATGAAAAAAGAGAGAAGGAAAAAAAAAGCCTATCAAATTCCCAAACTCATCTTAATAATGTGGTGCAGGTAATATATTCTTTGAAGTTTTAATTGTGTTTCGCAAACTATTTATTACAAAAAAAAAAAAAAAAAAGCTAGTAAAGTAGAACTGAAAATGCCCTCAAAGAGTGAAAAACCACAACACGTGAGTTTATGCATTTTTTTTAAAAATTTATTTAAAATTATTATATATGATGAGTACTGTTTCAATACAAACACATTTTTTTTTTTTCATTATATCTTTAAAAAGAAATAAAATAAAGATAAATAGTAGAAATAAGCCAATATGAAAAGCTTAAGAAAGTATATAGGCAAATTTTTAGTTATAGAAATTAATAGGTCATAACTTGTCAAGTTATGATTCATAATCAGATAAGTTATGGACAAACTTGTCAAGTTATGGTTAATAACCGGACAAGTTATGGACAATTATGAATAATAACTTGTCAAGTTATGGTTCATAACCAGACAAACTATGGACGGAAATAATGATTTGACCTATTTATTAACTTATGTAAACTATAGACCTATTAATTTTAATTCATCTCAAATTTTAGCATATTTTCCTCTTTCTCCTATAAATAAATATGTTATTAATTCGAATTGTTCTTTTTTATGTCAATGCTAACCATGTATTTTTTAAGGGAAGCAAACAGTGTTTTAATAGTGATAAACATAAATAAATATAGCCAACTTATAATTATTTTCAAACTAAAAAAATGGTAATAATAAAAATTTTCCAATAACAGTTTAAATTATTAGGACGTTTTAAATTTTAACCTAAATAAAATTATGGTTCTATGAAAATCAACAATTTTATATTATGCATAATGCTGGTTGAAGAAAAAGTTGAAAAAATATATACATCTTCTCTACTATAAGTATAGATATATAGTAATGGAGAATATTCACAAGTAAAAAAATAATAATAATAAATGAGGTGATTGAAGAGAAAAATAAATGAAAAGATTATTTTAATGGGAAAAAATGAAAAATACAACATTTAAAAAAGAAGAAGGAAAAGAACAACATTTAAAATACAATTAAAGAAAATGGAAAGGATAAAAGCTGAAAATTACAAAAAACTTGAAAGCAAGCGAAAAAAAAAAAGGAAGCAGCTTGAAAGCAAGCAAGCAAAACAAATGAAAAAACAATCATGAAAGTAAGAAAAAAATAAGAAGGTGTTTAAAGAGAAAATTAATGAAAAAATATTTTAGTGGGAAACAATGAAACATAAAATATTGAAAAAGAAGAAGAAAAAAGAAACTGCATTCAAAATACAATTAAAGACAATGGAAAGGAAAAAAGTTGAAAAAGAGAATTTTCTTTTTAAAAAAGGTTTAAAGCAAGCAAGCAAAGTAAATTTAAAAAAAAAAAAAAAAACTGAAAATAAGCAAGAGAAGTTGAAGTATGAAGGGTCCGTTTGGTTTGGGTCCGATTCAAATCATTTTTAATTTATGTGTATTTTTTGTGAGAAAAAATATCTTCGTATCCATCCACACTTCTTATAATAGAAAGATGAAGTTGTCATTTTCCCCATAATTATAACTAGGTTAATAATTTCGATTGATATTTAATAGTTTTCATCTAAGGGATGGAGCAATACATTCACGTCTGTTTATTTTATTAATTTAAATTTATAATTTAAATTAAGATATAATTTTATATAATTTTTTTTATTATAATAAAATTTAAATTAATAAAGTGAAGAAGTCTCAATTTAATAGATTTTATTTTCATTGATTACTTACAATTCTTCTACAAAGATCAGCTTTTTGGAATGCCGAGGTAACCTGTTATTATTCTTAAACAATTTTTGGATGTAACTTTATTTTTTTGAGAATTTTTTAGACGTAACCTTAAGATAAACACACTTTAAAAAAAAAATTAAGATTCATTTAAAAAATATACTTAAATTATAATTTTTAATTCTCACTTTTAAATTTTAAATTTTTTATAAGAAAAAAATATTATAATAGAAGTAATAATTTGAGATTTAAATATATGAAATAAATGCTATAAGATAAATACTAAACAATTATTTTTAAGAAAAAACAAGCAATTATTTCTTGTCGTTGTTGTTGTTGTTGTTTTTTTTTTTTTTTTTTTTCAATAGATTTTATTGTAATCGCTAAGCCGACAAAGCTTATTTTTTTTGGAGCGTTTTTTACTCTTCTTCTTTATTTTTTGAAGGAGAGCGTTTTTTATTCCCCTTTTTTTAATATTCTCCCCCGTCAATAGAGATGACGTGTCACTAATCTAACGGTTCAAGTCCCTTCATATCCTGATCCTTACCGAGGAAAAAAAAAAAAAAAACGAATAATAACCGCTGCAAACCCCCCATTGCCCAACGGATCTCTCTCTCTCCCTCTCTCTCCCCTCTCTCTCTCTCTAAACAGAGATGCGAAAGACGCCATCTTTCCCTAAGTTCTGCAACTAACACTCTGTTTCTCTCTCTTTCTTTCTATATATATATATTGTACGGAAGTCGTGTACTATTGCCATGGCGACCAGTTCCAGATCACGGCGAGCCCTAGAAGCGCGGTCGGGAGGGAAAATTGTGCGAGCCAGGCGAACCGCGGGTCCGAGGACCCCGTACGACCGGCCGAGATTGGCCAATCCGGAACCGGAGAACCCTAATTGGATCTCCAAGCTCATTTTCTCGCCGACTCGTGCGATCGCTACTGGCGCTGGGAAGCTCATCTCCTCGGTCTTCTCTCAAGATTCTTCTTCTTCTTCTTCGTCATCATCTTCGTCTTCCTCGTCGGGGAGTGACTCCGGTTCAGGTGCGTAGTGCGTGATATTTTAGCCATGGAAGGAAAATAGAGAACTTGGAAAGGGAATTTGGGTTTCTGTGTATTTCGATACTTTTTCCTCTTTTAATTTGTCCGTCTGAGATTTTTGATTATCAGTGAAGAACAGAAGAAAAATTTTATCTTTTCTAAGTAACGTGTATTAAGGGAAATGATAATTTTGACCTAATTATTTGGAGAATTTTGTGTCTCGCGGTTTAGGTATTCTTAGGGTTTTGGTGTTGTACGGTGCCCTACTGAGGACCATGTCAGAAATTTATGTCCTTATACTAAGAGCTGTTAGTAGATTGTTTTCGTTTTTCTTCTTTTTGTTTTCTTTCTCTTTTTCCCTTGTAATGGAATCTGTAGTAATCTATTCCGCTACTCGAGTTTTAGTACATAATTTGGTGGGAGCCTAACACTTTGCTTTGCAAAAATCTCTTTAGTTATGCTTATTTATCACTAAGCATTGAACCTCCTGCTTAATTATGTTTTGCTAATGTCGCACCCTTTAAGCCTTTTCAGTTAAATGCAAATTCGTAATGGCTACTAAGTTATAGGTTCCACGTAAGAATCAATGCATACGAGTATAAAGAATGTTTACCGATTTGTGTGGTTCTGTTTTGATATTAGCTATCATATGCATGGTATCTTTCTGCAGACAGAAATCTAGCTTTTGCTTCGTGATTTTTTGTTCCTATTAACTGGATTAGTTGCCTCCACTTGTGCAGAGGAGAATGTCGATAATGATTATGATGATGATGATGTCTCATCTCCTGGAGCTGACATATCGAAGGACGTAAGTGCATTATTTTCCATTTCATTCTGCTGTTTTGGAAGCATGGTTGTCTTTGTTGCAATGATTTTTCAGTTTCTTTCTTTTGGTTTGTGAAAGTACCCGTAGTTTATTTGTTTTTGTGTCTATTGAGCATGCTAATAAAATCAACCTAAGTTTTCATGGTCGATTTTCTGATTCAATGGTAAATGAGTAGTAACCAAAGAGGATGAATGTATTATTTCACCCTTGTTAATGCAATAAATATAGCAGCAAAAATGAGTTTGACTCATATATTATACGAATCACAACCTTATCCATGCAGGGAGTAAAGAAAATGCAAACGCTTGGAATTTGAAAGTACTATCTTAATAAACAAAACATGAAACTTCTCTTGGGAGAAGGATGGTGTTGTTAGGACCCGTTAATAACTTGGGATTAGTTTTGTTAGTGGGCTGGTAGAGTTAGTAGGAATTAGTATAAATAAGGTAGGAGCTCATGAGGGCTTATGTCTGATTTGTGGAATTATTTTGGGATGCATCTGGGGCTTGGGAAACCAAGATTAGGGGGAGCTGGTGGTCTCTTGAATACCATCATTGTTAGGGTTTATGGGTTTCTTGTACTGTTCTATCAGTTAATTCAATAACAATTCATTCTTCCTGTTCATCAGTTTGTTAGAAATTGCTAGGTTCCTATCTGATGTTCTATGGGTTACTTTGTCTATGGCCTTATTTGAAATCCTTCATATGGCATAAGATCAAGTTCTCTTGGTTTCCCATTCATGATGTTGTATTTACAAGAAATGAAGCTTGACTAGACTTATTGGTTAACTCCATGCGCTTTTGATTATTGTGGTTAAATCAGAGCCATGGAAAATTAGAAATGATCAAGGGCTTCTGGAAGGATCCTAAACTTGCAATAGGAAAAAGAGATTCCAGGCGTGCAATTGAGAGGCTACTTATGCAGGAGACATTCACTAGGTAATTTTGAGAATTTACACACATTTATAATTAGGATTTGTCGTAGTTTGTTTCATGCTCCCTTTTTTCCCCTTCTTTTTTAAGCAAGGAAGTTTGTGGACTATTAATATCTAATTTTTTTTCTTAGTAATTCACTTTAAGAGTTATGAAGGAACTTCGTATTTAACCAGGGAAGAAGGCAACAAACTAATAAAGATTATTAAAGCAAGAGTTGTAGACAGTTTAAGCACTAAAGAGGCAGAAACCGGGGGACTAACTGAGATACCAAATGAAAAATCTGCAGGTAGGAGTGCTTACAAGAAAATAAGTGATTTGACTTGCTAATAACCCTTCATGTTAGATTGATGGTTTTAAGTATGTTGCAGAAGCAGACGAGCAGGTTTTTCGTTGTACAGCTGTTATGGAGGCGAAGAAGTGGTTGTCAGAGAAGAAATTGAGATCAGCTTCAAAATCAAATATGGATGATGTAATCTTTATTTTTCACTTTGTTGTTTCCTCTCTGATAGTCAATATAACACACAGACACCTACTGTTTAGCAATGGATCGTAGGGATTGATTTTGTTCCTCGCTTTCATCTTTTTCTTTCCTTCTATTGTTTAGCATTGTTATTCGTGGCATGTTTCATTTATCTTTTGGAGGCTTTACTTTTGCAAATTTGTTGATTGATTGTATAGTAAAGCAATTTATAAAGTTTAAAAAGCAATGAAGGAGAATATAAGGGAAGGCGTTTAGATGATGTGTCATGAATGCATCTAATACGAAAGTTTGAATAATATTTAGGCTATTGACCCTGAAGTGAAAAAAGAGGGGTAGAGATGCAGTTAAGAATAGTTTTGAATGAGTTGGAATGGGAGAGAACCCCCTTCCAAATTGTTTTTGAATAAAAAGCTTAGTTAAAGAGATCTGTAGTGTGCTTGCTATATCTCTATACTACAATTTTAGGATTTTTCGTTTGTAAATTCCAAACATTTTGATTCGATGGGTTTATCTGGTGCTTACTATTCTTTTGGTGCAGGTTGTTGACGATAAAGTGGGGTCACCAGTGGATATGGCCAAAGTGTACATGAGGACACGTCCCCTATGGGCATCCCCTACTTTCAAAGATGGAGAGTACAAATCTCCATCGCCAACACATCTTTTTAAGGAAGAAACACCATATTCAATTGGTGGTAATGCTTTGTCCTCATCCAAGGTACTGTATCAAATATTTTTGCTCTTGTATGTATTTCTTTAACAATGTATGTGGTTCTTTTTTTTTTTTTTTTTTTTGGTTTTGATTTTCTTGTGTGCGCACGCACGTGTCCCTTTAATAATAATGGTATTAGGAAAGAGGTAAATTCTAGAGTGTGAGATATTAAGCTAGGTGCAATGCAAATGTTCTGTTGGATACTCACAGTAGAAGAAATTGGCTACATTGGGAAAGATATGAATGTGTAGGAAACTTAGGACTAGGGAGGTCTTAGATGATTTCTTACTACATTTTGCTAACTAAATTTGTTACAATTTATGTGCTGAAACTTGAATACAGGCAAAAAAGGATACTCCCACCACAGGGTCGTGGAACATTCAGGAGGAAATACATAAAGTACGAGTTAAAGCAACTGAAGAGATGCTTAGGAATTTACCATCTAAAAGAATTAATTGGTCTTCTAGAGCTAGCCCGATTTCTTTACTATCTAAAAGTATAGATGTTAACGTGGGAGAAAAGGTAGATGCTTCTACAAGACCCATGGATGGATCTTTGCTGACAGCGACAGGAACATTCAGTAGTTATGGATTCCAAGGTACTTTTATTTTATGATTTGAGGTAATTCTGTCAGGTTGCTCCAGTAACCTTTTGTTATCAGTAATAGATTGCGCAGGTGCTCAGTATTACTGTAGTTCCAGAATAAAGAAATGGCATAGGACATTGTGGAAAATTAAGACATGGACTCTTCATTCTTGCCTTTTCAGGGATGGAAATTGCACAAGATGGGATACAAAACGAGGCTTCATCACTCAATCGAGTTAATAACACTTCTGAGCAAAATCAGGTTCCCACTTTGTGGCATGTTGCATTTCATAGCTATGTTAATTTTTTTATTCCGAATATATATATATATATATATATATATATATAGGAACTCTCTTTACACTGTTTTAAGTTTGCAATGTCAATTTATTGATATCTATTACGATTTTTGTTTGTAGGATTTGGAAGTGACTAATGCCGTTAATGGAGAAGGAGGTGATCCTTTATTTTTAATGATTAATTGTATTTGCATTTATTTTTCTAAATCTGCATGATGGACATACTTAGGTCTCGTTCATTTTACCGATTCGAGTTTTCAATTCCAGTTTTGCTACAGTTAAAAGCTCTCACAAAAAGTCACTTCTAATTTTTTCTTAAGCTCTCACATAAGTCACATTTCACCTCGAATTAAAAACTCGAATCAGCGAACTGAACGAGACCTAAATAGATTATATGTTTAGTTGTATAGTTACTAACCAATTTAAATCAAACTATTAGGTACAAAGGATGGCTTAGATGGTATGCCATTCGAAGAACTAGGACTTCTCTCATCTCAAGTTATTGAGACTCAGAATGTATTGCTCAGGTTTGATTTCTGTCTTTGTGTGGTAATGTTTACTAACCAAGTGGCCTTCATAAGCTATTCCCTTTATCTTCTATTAGAGCTTTTGTTCTGATCTCATTGTGTATAAGTAGAGTCCCTATACAATGAGAGTAGTGCTTGGGACGCCAACTCAAACCCAACTTTTGTGTACCAATTGATGTGGCACGTGAGTTGTTTTGGTTGATGCAATCTCTAATCACTTATTGACGTGGCAATAATTTTAAACACTCACCAATAAAAAAGTGACAACTTACATGCCACATCAGTTGAGATTTGAGTTGGTGTTCTTAATATTATTCTAAAACAATTGACGAACAGAGCCATGAATTACAATTGGTCTTTGGACCTCTTTGACATCCAGATAATGGGAAATGATGTATTATGCAAGTATCTCACTTTTTTTATGTGAACATCTGATTCATACTTGTGAAAGTTAATAAAGAGAGGGAGAGATTACTCCAGAAGGGACCATCTCTCTATTTCTATTTCTGTCAAATATATACATGTCGAAGAATTAAGATTAAAAAAAAAAACTAGATGTTAATTCTACATTCTGAATAACATTAGAAAGATTTTTCTTATGCGCGTTCTCAGATGAACCTGTTATTGTAAATTTATTTCTTGGAAGATATTTCCCATGGCTACTTTTGACTATGATATCATATTTGCTCTGAATAATAGTTTTGAAACTTTCTTTTGGGTTGTCGAGATACGAGGGTGGCTTGGTTGCTTCCTTAGTAACCTTTAACTTGTGAAACCCTTTAAATGAGTAAACCAAATATAAAGTCCACGTGAAGTGAGCTACACTTCAACTCAACATGATTAAAGACGAGACATACTTGGCATGCGTTTGACAATCTTGACAGCATTTAGATGCGCATTAACCTGATCAGAGTTTCGCATAAGGAGTTGACTTCTATATGCAACAACCTCTTTTTTATTTTATTTTCTCTCCTCTTCTTTTGTTTTTATGCTTTTCATGCATTAATCTTGATACCGTTTAGATGTGCCCAACTTGATCAGACTTCGCATGAGTTGACTTTTATAGGCAACAACCTCTTTTTATGTTAAGAACAACCCCTACTTAATAATGAAGATATTTAGTTCTGACGTGAATACAGAGGCCGAGAGAGCTCCCCTGGATTTTATTTTATTTTTAAAATTTTTTTAATCTATATATATAATATTCAAATTTCTTATATATATCCCCTCTTTTAACAAAAAATTTGCCGTATAAAAAGCACATCATGTTTACATGTTTGCAACCTAAATCTGTTCTTCTCATGCATTTCTGATGCAAAGGGCCTTAGTAAGGCCCAACTCCTAACCCTCTTGGGGCAGTTTTGATTTCTTTGCTTGCACATCGTTTCACTTACTTGGAGAGATTGATGATATATCTGTTGTTTAACCTCTTTTTAAATGTCATGTTGGTTCACAGCGATGATGGCCTTAATGTTGCTTGTAACCACGAGGACACTGGTGCAACTGAGAAGCAGCTAAGCCTGATTGCAGAAGGAAGCATACAAGGTAAGTTCTTAAACTGTTGGTTGCATCACTAGGAAAAACACATCTAATATGATGTTGTACTTTTCACGCCAGATTTTAGAGCCTTTGTTGTTCATTCTCCTTGTTTGATTGATGGAACTCATGGAAGGCTCCTTACTAAAAGGAAATAAACTAATTTTCTGGGCAAGTCATGTCTGCCTTTTGCACTATTTCTCTTGGATTTTATTTTAAGATTTAATTTTATATGTCTTGGCTAAGATTTTTCTCTTGGTTTTTCAAAGCCATTTTTGGTAAGCAAACTTATCCCTGCTTTCTGAACTGGAAACCTATTGCCTTCGTTTGCTGTATTGTGTGACCTGTCTGGTGCCTGCCTTAGCTTGCATAATCTGGCATTGGACGTCGTCCACAGAAATTATATTTAAAGATTTTTTAATCTAAGTCATCTTTTGCTTGATTAAATCAGTAACGGTAATTGTTATGCGTGTATACACATGCATTAGTGTGGGCACTGGATTCTGACTCTCTCCTTTGGTATGTCCTTGGTTATTGTTGGGGTGGGGGGAATTCTTTTGCTTAGTCAAATGGGATTTTGTTTTTCTTAATATTTTTTAAGCAAATGTACATAGTGATTGATTTTATTTATTTTTGTGTGTGTGTATTTGTTGTCCTTGTACCTGTTCCTTCTCTTCTAAAATTGTTTCTATTGGCTTCTGAAATGCAGTTCCAGATCCAAGATCTCTTGGGAGCAACTGCGCAACATCAAAGGAAGTGGCTGGAAACGAAAGTGCTTATACGTCTAATGGAGGACACAGGTAAAAGGGGGCCCTTAACATCCAAAATAGTGCTACTTTATTGAGTTCAAATCTTTCCTGAACTGGTTTTCTTGGTTACAGTCTGTCTGCAGACGCAACTTCAGAGCAAGATGCTATGCTAGATGGAGAGGAACATGATCTCGTTGGTTCAAGTTGTGACAAGATAGGCGTTGGTGGTTTTGAGGATGAGTCCTGCGAGCTTTTGAGTGAAGCCTCTGTGGAGGTCCCTTACGCGAGCGATACTATGCACGAGAATGATTACATCATAAATGGCTCGCCAAACGTTGCGCATCGGTATTCGACTCGGCATGGCTCAAAACGCAGTGTCGCACCCAATGCCACTGGCGACGCTGACAAGCAACATGGGAAGAGACTGAGCAGATACAATAGGAGAAAGCAAGGCATTTCCACGCAGTGAGATCTTATTTTGTCAGTCCACTAAGCAGGTATTGTTTGTATTTATTCTTGTTTTGAGATCTTTAGCTAGCCGTCAAAAGTAATTTGGTAGACCCACACCTGAGATTGAGAATATAGATTCTGGAAATTTGAAATTGCTTGTTCTGATCATGTACTGCCACGAATGTTTATGGGAAGTGGTTTGTCCAGGGAAAAAAATGCACATGTAAATGTTAGTTCAGTTTGGTAGCTACTCACACAGATTGTGTTTGAAACTAACATAATCCACTACCTGGAATTTCATGGGCAAAGTGAGATCTCCATCCCCCCCACTCTCTCTCTGTCTCTCTCTCTCTCTGTCTCTCTCTCTCTCTCTCGTTCTTGTGGCTTGACTGATGCTCTTAAGGATATAATAATGTAGTATTGGGTGGATTCATATGGATTCTACTGGAGTACTGGTACCCTACACCATTTCACAATTTTAATCTCTGGAATTATCTCAAGTCCGGAACATCATTAGCCCGTCAAGCACGTGCAACTCTTTTTCATTAGCCCGTGTAACATCATTTGTATATCTGTGTAACACAGTTTATTTAAATGTAACATTCAGAAAATATGGTCTAATGTATCTAGCATTGAGTGTTGCATTTAAACAAACTGATTATCACATGCACTTACAAACCATATTACATGGAAACGGGTGTCTGAGTAATCTTTTATGTTATTATTTCTCTTTTTGAGGCAAATCAAAATTTTTTATCTAATTGGTCTACTATAGCAAATCAGATAACTCCTCATGTGAACCTTTCAACAAACCCAATATTGGAGTTCTCATACTAATTTTTATACGCCTGTTGGGTTTAAAAATCGTTGCCATCTCCGTACAGTATCATAAGCCTGTGAAAAGCAGAAATCAATGCTGACCGGCTCGAGGAAAAGCGATTAAAGCAGCTGCTTAAGGCCCCCTAAACCAACTTTTTTTTTTTTTTTGAGAGTTTTTTAAAAGGGGTTCTCCCTGAACCAACTAATTTTTTATTTTTTAAGAGTTTTTTAAAAGGGGTTCTCCTTAAACCAATTAATTTTTTTAGAGTTTTTTAGAAGGGGTTCTCCTTAAACTAACTAATTTTTCTTTAAGAGTTTTTTAAATGGGGTTCTTTTAGTAAGTGAAGAGGTAGAATATGTAAGTTTTTCTTAGTTTATAAGTTATCTTTCCAAATAAATAAAGAATTTCTTAGGTATCTCAAAAAGAGATGTATATTATTTCTTAGGTCCTAATTTAATTCTGTAGAACTAGTAAAACAATAGTTAGTTTTTAAAAGATGTTTGTTCCTCAATAATGATTATTAACATTTGTTCTTTTTTTCTTCTTCTAACAATATTTAACTTTTAAATGTCTCTCGTGACATATTTAATGTTTCTCATTTCAGAAATGGTGTAATTCTTTCGAATTGCTGTTCCGTTGAGAACAATTACGAAAGAAAAAGAGCATTTAGTTCTGCTATAATTAATTTACAGATGCACTTATTTTAGTCTTACAATTTAATAATGAGAAAATTAGGTAAATGACTGTATTTTGACTCTTTTTTTTTTTTTAAATAGCCGAACTTTTTATTTTCTAAATAAGTGGCTCAACTTTTTTATTTTAGTAAAATGACCTTTTTTCAGTAGTAAATCAATAATCAATCAACGGTCAATAAGTGATTGACTTATTTATTATTATAATTTATCAATAATTTATCATTAATAAACATGTAATCTACTGATTAAAATTAATTTTGACTAATTATTAATTAATATTAATTAATAATGAAAAATCATCAAATTAAAGTGATAAACATAAGCTAATCAATGATTGAAGCGGTCAATCACTGATTGACTGCTAGTCAATCAGTGATTGACTTATAAGTTAATAAGTTATTCACTATTTAGTTTATAAAAGAAATGGTCATTTTGCTAATTTTACAAACCTTTGTCTATTTAAAAAAAAAAATCCTTAAAAAATACCATTTACCTCTATATCCCTTTAATAATTTCCTTTTAACTTTGTCCTTAATCATGCTCTGTTCCGAAAAAGAGCTCTTTAGAAAGTGTTTTGAAAAATAAAAGAATAATATATCAAATATTTAATTATTATTCTTCTTTGGAATGTCTTCTGAATTTTAAAAACTCTCATTTTGAATTGTTCCACTTAACTCTTCTGTTGGATTTTTTGTTAAAAACAGATGGAAAAAAAGAGTAATGCAATCACACGGTCTTGTTAAAGAGCAAACAGATAAAAATCACATGTCCACACATAAATTTTTATTTATTTTTTATTTTTTGGCTATCTGATCTTGACAAAAATTCTTACAAAAAGGTTTAAATGAGACTGTTCAAAAATTTAAGGGGCAAAGTGAGAGTTTTTTAGAAGGCAAACTGAAAATGACTCTAAAATTCAGGGATACAAGTGATAATAAACGTATTCTTAATTTTTTTTTATTTTCTCTATTTGCTATTATAATATCTTACTATATTCACGATTGGTCATTCGTAACAAGATTTTTGTGTTAGTTTTAGTTTTTTTTATTTTTATTTTTTTTTAATTTTTTTACTCTTATAACATATGAATATGATAAGGGAAACTAAAAGAAAATATTGAAAAAAAAAAACTAATTGGATCACTTTAAAGAGATTCTTAAAAGTTTTTAAAAAATAAATAGATACGATTACAAGTGATAACTATTTAGGATATTTGGTAAATTTACTCCTTTAACTATTTAGGCATTGCAACTTGCTTATAAACATTTAAGGGTATGTTTGTTTCACAACTTAAGTTAAGAAGAGTTGTGTATGTGAGAAAAAGACACTGTAATAAAAAGTTAAATTTGAATATTTGTGAGAGAAAATATTTTAGCCATAGAACTTGAGTTATGACTTGAGTTGTGCAAAGAACGAGACTTTAATTTTAAAATTTTGCCCTCACCCCTCCAAAACTTGCTAAATTATTGCAATAAAGCTCATTTTGTTGATGATTGTATTAAATTAGTGATGGAAAAAGCACATATGAGCAAAAGTTTTAAGGGCAAATTTGTCAAAAACACAACTAATTGAGAGCAAACTCAGTAAAATGACCTATAAATTAACAATTTACTAATTTAGTAAGTTGGATGGACCAATCAATAAAGTTAGAATTTTAAAGGACAAGTAGTCAAGATCTCAAAGTTTATGGAATAAAACCACAAAAGTATCAAAAACCCTAACTATTTGAGAGCAAAATCAGTACAATGACCTACTAATTAATAATTTAGGGCTAGTTCTTTTAGAGTTTTTGAGTTATGATGATTTGAGTTTAGATTTTAATTTGAGTTAAGGTGTATTTGAGTATGGTTTGAGTTGAGACTCTAATTTGAGTTTATGTTTGGATGTGCACATTTTGAGTTATGGTTTGAATTGAAAATCTATTTGAGCTTGTGTTTGGTCAAAACTTGAATTTGTATTTGGATAATATTTTAATAAAAACTTAATGGTGATGGAAAATTTTAATAAGATATATGGGTGGGTTTTTATTTATCTCTTCATTGTGAATACATAGAAAAAAAATTATCTCAATCGGAATTAAAACGAAACAATTATCGCGTTTTTAAAAATAGAAAAATATTGTTCATTACCTTGAGTTTAAGTTTAGGAACTTGAGTTGAAGGAGAAACTTGAACTCATATTTTAGCCCAAAACTCTAGTTAAAACTCAAATTTTACAAAAAAAAAAAAAAAAAAAAAAAAAAAAAAAAAAAAACATAAACTTGAATAAGGTTATAACTTGAGTTCAAATTTTTTTGAGTTTATGTGCAAACGAACAAACTCTTAGTAAATTATAAGATCCATTGCTAAATTTAGAATTTCATAGGAAAAGTTGACAAAATCCAAAAGGTTTAAGCAGCAAAAGTGTCAAAAACTATGACTAATTAAGTCTCACATTGCATAGAGAAAACATGATTGACAATTAGTTCTTTTATTTAAAATGCCTATTAAAAAAATATGAAAGTGCAATTATTTAAAATGCTCATTTAAAAATTTGTACAAAACTTCTAAACAATTTTGCATAAAGCGAGAGTTCAAATCCATATTCAGATATAAGATTGTTCATCATACTCGATCTACTGAACGCATAATAACGCTTAACACTCTAACCAACCTATTGATTAAAATTGTATTAATTGGACTTCCGATCATAATAATAACTATAGGCAAATGTTGAAGTTGCAATCTAAACTTCTCAAAAAGCTATTGGTATTGGTGTTTTCATCTGAGAGAGCAGGGATTTGTTATGGTAATATTAACTAAAGATTTGATGGTTTTCACTGCAAAAGAAGCTGAATCAGAGACACATCCGTACAGAATTTGGAGTATCGTCTGTTAATATCTAATTTAATGTATATTTTTTTCAAAGTTTAAGTTTAGTTGTGTTTATATGGGAAGCTAATAAGGCTACATATAGTTTGGCTATTTATACGCTTTCATTTTGAACATTGAAATAATTTAAGACGGAGGAATCTTCTCACCTATTATAATATGTTTGTGAGTCGATGCTATGATTAATGAATAAAAAAAATCATTTTTTATGATTAATGAATAAGTTATTAAGGTCTCGTTCATTTCACCGATTCGAGTTTTCAGTTTTAAATTTTTACAATTAAAAGATCTAAAAAAATATCACATTTAACTTTTTTTTGTTACAGTTAAAAACTTTAAGAAAATGTTATATTTCAAGCCGAATTAAAAACTTAAATATGCGAAGCGAACAAGACCTAATAGGCAATTACAATGTTGCCCTTAAATCAGGGTAATTTGCAATTAATCAAATAAAAGTTTACAATCACTCTCTCTAGACCATCTCCATCTTTCTCTCTCTATCTTCCCTTGCATATCCTTCGCCCCATCTTTCTCTCGATCTCACTCCCTCCCATTCTTGCTTCATTTTCTTTCTTACAATTTTTTTTTTTCCTTTTGCATTTTAAGTACTGGGGCGATTTTTTTTTTAATTAATTTGCTGTGGTTTCTTGGATTTCATGATTGATTGTTGACTCACTATTAGTGGCCTTAATTCAAGCAATTCGTGTTTATAAATGGGTTACAATTCTTTTGGGTTCTGCAGGTAATTTACATGAAATTGTAAACACAATTTCATATTTATGGGTTTGTATCTTATTTTGTTTTTATTAGAGGTGTAAGTTCGAGTCATTCGACTCGAGCTGGTCCAAATGAAAATTTCAAACAAAGTTAGACTTGCCCCAAAGAGGAGTGGGCCGTCTAAATTCATAATTATATAAGATATTTTCAAAAAAATTAATGAGAGGGTGTTTGGGCCAGCACGATCGAACTTGAATAAATTTTTAGGCTTAAAACCTCAACTCGAGCCAACAGTAGCAGGCCTCATACCTACCTGTTTCGTCCGGTTCAAATATATAACTCTAGTTTCTATTGAAGGTTTTAGGAGAAAGGAGACAAATACCCTATATAGGTCTGGATTTTTACCCTTCACTCTTTATTAATATCTTTCTTAGTCAAATAACTATATTATTGTTAAAAGGGTATTAATCTATAGTTTGGAGGCCATTTTATAACATGATCTATAGTTTGGAGGGTAACCATGTAATTTGCCCCTTTGTTTTGGAAAATTTTTTAAAATACCAATTGAAATAGAATCTCCTTTTATTTCTACCCCTTAACATTAACTCATATATTTTATACTTTTTAGACTACAACTAGTCAAGGATAAATTTTTTTTTTTAAAAAAATGAGTGCTTTTAAGGCATGTTTAGTACACCGTATAAACACTCTAAATTGCATTATTTAATAATAATAGAATCTTTGGTGACATTTATACATTGTGCATTTGATATGAGATTCAAAATTAATACAACACGAAGTATGATATTTAATACATAAAAAAACTATATACTAGATCGTATTATGTAATTTAACTTAAAATATCATATTAAAAACATATAAAATATTCCACAAATATCAAGGCTTGAGGTTGGGTTTTGGAACCGAATTTAGGGTTGAGTTTCGGGACCGGTTTGATGTTGGGTTTATTTTTTAAAAAACTATATTTTGACCCCTAAACTTTCTAAAAATTATACTTTTACCCATAAAATTTTTACAAATTACGTTTTGAATCATCAATTTTTTTAAATTATATTTTGACCTTTCAACTTTTTCAAAATTATATTTTTGCTCCTTAAGTTTTTTGAAAATTATAATTTGACCCCATTTTTATTTTTTTTTGGTAAAAAGACCCCTATGTAGCAACTCTACTTTTTCCTTTACTTCCTCCAAAAGTGGGTTTGGGTCGAGATTAGAGTCGAATTAGGTTATGATTAGGTATAAATTTTATCTTATTACAAACTAATACATAAATAGATTATAATAGTAAAAATTATATAATGTTTAATAATATCACCAACTAAACACCATATTATATAAAAATTATACAATGTAATGCAATACAATACTATATGATATAACACAAGACAATACGATACACCAACCACGCTTTTAATAAGTTAGGTACTTAAGAAAGTAAAATCTACAAATTTTTTTTTTTTAGTAGAGCACTTAACCCCTTATACCATTAGGCTATTACGCGCAAAGCAAGCCTAAAATCTTCTCAGATTTTGATAAATACTTTTTAAAACTATATGTATCAAGATTTTTATATTGTACTCTTAATTAATAATTTTTTTAATAAAATAATTACATTAAAAAAATATTTATTAAGAATAAACGGTAAAAATCTAAAATTCTTAAATTCTCTATTTTTTTCCATCACTCGTTGCTCACGCCCCAACCTATTGGGCCATACTTTCCCTCTCCCCAATTAAACCCTAAAAACCCAAAGAAACTGCCATTTCTTACTTTAATTTTTCTATTTTAAATTATTACTATTTATTTTTATTTTTATTTTTCTCAGTCTCTCTCTTATGAATCGCAGAGAGTGAAAAGAAGTGCAGTTCGCGAATCGGCAAAATCACAACAACAATGGAGGCGTTTCCTTCATCGTCGCAGATAGCCCAGCAAACCTGGGAGCTTGAGAACAACATCATCCCCATGGAGACTCCTACTCCTCCTCTTCCGGCGACGGCGAAATCCTCCGGCGGCGATTCCTCCGACGCTATCTTCTGCTACGACGAGGCCGCCCAGAACAAGTTCCAGCAGGAGAAGCCGTGGTCTAACGACCCTCACTACTTCAAGCGCGTTAAGATCTCCGCCCTCGCCCTCCTCAAGATGGTCGTCCACGCTCGCTCCGGCGGCACCATCGAGGTCATGGGCCTCATGCAGGGCAAGACCGACGGCGACGCCATCATCGTCATGGATGCTTTTGCCTTGCCCGTCGAAGGCACCGAGACTAGGGTTAATGCCCAGGCCGATGCCTACGAGTACATGGTCGACTATTCCCAGACCAACAAGCAGGTTCTTCTCCTTTCCTTCTTTAATTACCAGATTTGTTCATGGATTACGCTTTTTTAATCTGAGAATAAAACCCTAGGCTTTTTTTTTTTGGGAGATTCTGCTGGAACTGGATGGATTGAACTTTTTTTTTTTTTGTATTTTCGACCTTAGTAGCTTCTTTGTCTTTTCATTTTTATTTGTTTAGCGTTTTTTGTTGAATAAAGTTCTTGGTAGTTGGAAATTTTGATTTTCACCTTTTGTCGGGCACTTTTTGAGGGAGCTTTCCATGGCTAAAGAACACTTCTTACTCTAAGAAAGCCCTAATTTGTGTGCTGATAGATTGTAATGAAGTCAAAATTGTATAGTGTGATTCAACTGAAGGAATGATTTGTGTATGTTTTTTCCCCTTAACATCTTTGTCTCTCCAGTTTTTTAGTTTTTGTTGTACACGTTTTTGGTAGTAAGATATCTTAGGCCTCGTTCACTTCGCGGATTCGAGTTTTCGATTCGAGCTGAGATGTGACATTTTTTGAGAGCTTTTTACTGTAGCAGAAAATTTTAATGTGACATTTTCTGAGAGCTTTTTACTGTAGAAACCTAAAACTAAAAACTCGAATCGGTGAAGTGAACAAGGCCTTAATAACCATTTTCCAGGCTTTTTTTTTTTTTTTTTTTTTAAGGAGATTGCATTGCTAAGACATTTTCTTATCTAAGAAACTCTAGTTTCTCTTCTGGGAAACCTTTAGCTAAGAGTTGCTGCCTATTCTCTTCTGGAAATATGAAGGCTGATAGGATTGGGTAGTTAATTTGGGTTAGTGGGCTGTTAGTGTATGGTTAGTAGAGGTAGTTAGCAGTGTAACTGATTAGTGATAGTTGTTATTTGTTAATATTTACTAGTTTGTCAAGAGGAGAATTAGTAGTGTAAAAGAGGGAATAGTAATTAGTGAGGGATTATGGTCTGATTACTGGGATATTGGGATCTTTGAAGATTTGCTGGTCTCTCAAATACCATCATTGTTAGGGTTTTTACAAGATTGTTTTTGTAATCAAGGGAGATTAGCAATTTTTTTTTTTTTTTTTTTTTTTTGTTTCTCCAGGGTTCTATCGCATTAATACATTATATCTTGTAAGTCACAAGATAATTCTAACAATAAAATGTCTTTTGTATTTTTTTTTTTTAATTCTAGTCCTTGTTTCATTATTGAGTGGTTTCTGGTGTAGGCGGGCCGGCTGGAGAATGTGGTTGGATGGTACCATTCTCATCCTGGTTATGGATGCTGGTTGTCGGGTATTGATGTCTCAACACAAATGCTAAACCAGCAATTTCAGGAGCCATTTTTAGCTGTTGTCATTGATCCCACAAGGACTGTTTCTGCTGGCAAAGTTGAGATTGGGGCATTCAGGACATACCCAGAAGGATATAAGCCTCCTGACGAGCCTGTTTCTGAGTACCAGACTATCCCTCTGAATAAGATTGAAGACTTTGGCGTGCATTGTAAACAGGTTATCATCATTCAGAAACTGTGTACTTTGCTTTTCTTTTTAAATATTGAAGTTCATTGTTGTCTAAAGTCTAAACCATCATTGTTTGTGTTTTTGCAGTATTATGCTTTGGATATCACTTATTTTAAATCCTCTCTTGATAGCCACCTACTGGATCTGCTATGGAACAAATATTGGGTGAATACTCTTTCTTCTTCGCCCTTGTTGGGCAATGGTGACTATGTTGCTGGACAAATTTCAGATCTAGGTACGTATGTTATGAATTATGATCATAGTCCCAGGTGCTTTTTTTTTCACAAGTCAAGTAATTTATTGTGTTTTTATACCGTGCAGCTGAAAAGCTGGAGCAAGCAGAGAATCAATTGGCTCATTCCCGCTTTGGACCATTAATAGCACCCCCTCAAAGAAAGAAAGATGTAAGGCCCCGTTCTTTTCATAGTTCTATAGAAAATTTTGAATTTCAACTCAAGATTTTCCCTCAAGCCTATAAAAAGAACACCCACTAAGTTTTTCCCCTTATATGTACGCGTAGAGTTCCCTGAGTCCAGATTGGAGGAAAACCTGGTGTGAGGAGATTGCTTGTTTTGTAGAAATTAAATGTAAATCACAAATACTATATATATATATATATATATATATATATATATATATATATATATATATATATAAACCCTTTTGTAGTGTTTTGTATGAAGTGAAGTGATCACTCTCGTCTCTGAATGGTGCGTGGGGTGAGTCTTACACAGATTTGTTACTTCTGAACAATAAGGCTATTATTTTTCTTCATTCTTAATAATTATATAAATGTCTTGACTTGAAAGGAAGACCTAAACCAAGGGAGATTTTATGTTATTTGAAATTTTCTGTCTGTTCGTCTGTCGCATTGCATAGCTTTCTTTTTCCTAAAAAGAAAAAGGGAGGCCTTTAGACTGTTAGACTGCTTATTCTTAGAATATGATTGATCAGAATAAAGTATTTATCATGCCATGGAGTAAATATTGGTCATACTTAAGCTAATTTAGGGTCACATAATTTCGTGTAAATGTGTATGCATTATATTCTCAGGAGGAAGCGTAGTTTGTTACTTCTTGGACAATGTCGACTAGATATGCAGTATGTGCATTGTAACACTTGCTATCTCTCCAGTCCTCAGTAGTGTTTTGGACTGAATCTAGATTCGTAGGTTGCCAGTCACTACCTCTCATTATCTGCTTTAAATTCAGACCATAGTGTTTGCTTTTGGAAGGTTTAATGTGATGTGTTTCTATGAATATATGCTTTTTATGGTTCATGGAATCATAGTTAATCTAAGCGCGAGAGGAGATTGATTTCTTCTATTTCATTTTGGTCTGCAGTCATGCCCCACTTTGGGATTGTATTAGTGGTTAATATGACGACAACAATCTTTTAAAGGGAAAACCACATTTTTTTTTTTTAATGTTTTGACATTTTTTTACAAGAAAAATAATCAGCTATCTGAGTTTTGTTGTTTTTGTTTTTGTTCCCACCCCCCCCCCGCCCGGCTCGTCCTCCTCCTCTAGTGTCATCGGACGTACTTGTAATGCATTATGCTACGTGGCTTATCAATTAACAGTTTTCATGGACCCATTTCTTAGTTGTCTTTTCTTTTCTGTTCTTTTCTTTTCTTTTTTTTTTTTGGTCTTACCGAATGGATTTCTTTCTCTAGTTTTCTTTTATCTCCTTCAGTGGGTACAATTCTATTGCTTGTAGTATTATATCTATCTGTATCATATGCTTGCACTTGCAGAGAGAGAAAGAGTGCTTCACATAGAGTGTTGATTATTTGTTTGAATTTGTGGTCCCTTAACTAAGCATGATGAGTAAATGCATTTGTATCCAATAATTCACTCTGATCATAGTTTAGCCGTCACTCAAGTCATGTCAGCACCTCGCTTACTTTCTACTGTTTAATCTTACTTTCAACACATTCATGAATTACAGGAAGAATCACAACTTGCGAAAATTACTCGTGATAGTGCCAAAATAACTGTGGAACAGGTGCATGGTCTAATGTCACAGGTACTAGCTATTTCTAAGCTCTGGATATCTGTATGTTTTGTGTTGAAATGCACTCTATTATTGAACAAGAATCTCACACAATATTGTCTCTTTCTAAAAAATTTTCTGCATCTATTTCCATTTAGGTCATCAAGGACATTCTCTTCAACTCTGTTCGTCAGTCCAATAGATCTCGCGCCGAGCCATCTGGGCCAGATCCAATGATTGAGAGTTGATTTTTGAACCGGATCTTTGCAGCAATCGACAGAACCTTTTGTCTTGGTTAAGAGCTTACTAATCTGATCACTATCCCAGGTGGCAGTTGCCATAATTCTGTCACCACTTTGTTTGCCGATGTAAATCCTTTATGCAGCCTTTTTTTTAAAAAAAAAAAAAAAAAACTTGGTTTTTGCTTATTTTACTCTCCATGCATTTTTATTCCTTGTCAAAGTAGTCAGTTGTTAGTTACATATGTCCGCCTGAAAGCCCCTCTCGTCCTGAGCCCACTGGGTTTGAAATTGGCAGAGGGGCTTTAATGGTTGGGTTATTCAACAAGGTCTAAATATATTTTACAAAGCTGAGAATTTAAGAAAAATTTATTACCTGGGGAAGAGCCTTGAATGATTTAAGTTGGGATCCATGAGATTCCCAAACTTTGCAATCTGTAACATTTTATTCTTTTTAATCGTTGCCTCTTTTTTTTTTTTTTTTTTTTTTTTTTTTTTTTTTTTTTTTTTGTGGCTTCTCTAGTGTTTGTTACATTTTGTTAAAGACCATTGGATTATCTCAAATTAATAATCCCAAAATCAGTTCAGAGAACGACGGTTCAAAAGTGAAAGATTATTCATCAGTTAGGACCCGAAAAAAAAGTCATTCTTGTAATGATGGTAGGATATCTAAGGATGATTAGAAGCCAGAAACCTACGTGATGTGCTTATTATTTGCTTCAAGTGCTTTGAAACATGATAAGGCAGGACAAATGTGTTACAAAAAAGAAACTGGCGGCTTTAGCTAATACATTGACAGAGTCGGCACCGTCATAAGAGGAAGAAAGTGACAGCAGGTGTTGAATTAAACACATCTACTTGGATAGGAAGGATAAAATGAATGAACTCTTTAAAATAGAAAAATAAATAATAAGAAGGCACATTTATTGTATTTGTGTCTTGTTATTTTAAGCTTATTATAAAAAAAAAAAAAAAAAAAAAAAGTCCTATTTTGGATGTTTTAAAAATTAAACTTTTTGACATATAAGTTTGATGCTAAATTTATGTATTTTCTACATCAATAGCAGATTTTGATCCCTAAATTGACTAATTTACAATTTTTAATTTACGGTGGGCATGTTATAAAAAAACTAATTAATGAATTTGCTCTCTAATTTAGATTGAAAACACAATTTTTAAGATTTTTTTTTTTTGTTTCTTTAACAATTTCATTTTCTAATAAACTAAATAATAATAATAATAATAATAATAATAACAGACAGCAATGGTGCTGTTCACATGCACGGAGCAAAAACCTCGTGGGTCGTTTTCTTTTGTAGGTATTATAAAGATTATGATCATGTCGATACCTTTGCTATCAATATCATCTCATCTCCCCACTATAGAGAAAGGGAAAACAGGTAAAGCCTTATAAACAAGTCCACCACTCTCTACCCAGAAAAGAAAAAAAAAAAATTTAAATGCTACTAAGAATAACTGAATAAATAAACGATAAATAAAAGAACAACAAAAACAAAACAAATCTCTCACTTTTTATCTTTAGTGGGTTTTGTGTGGACTATTTAAGAAATCATGCCTTTCATGACTTTCCCCACTCCAACTTCTCTCTCTCTCTTTCTGCCTTCCCATCATTTTGTTTGATTAGATTCTTAGAAGATAACAAAAAGTAATGTTTATCACAGGCATAATGGTCCTCTCCATAGGGCTTGACCTGCTGCATATGTAACTTTGAGGTACTTTTTGACACTTCACGTGTGAGAGACCCTCCTCCACTTGTCTTTAAACCTTCTCTCTAGCTTATTACTTGGAGACATTTGAGAGCACTTCTAGAGTGAGGTGTTATTTTCCTAAATGGAAAAAAAAAAAAAAGATTTCTACACCTTAAAAAAAAATGAAAATCATCAAATTAATATTAAAAATCATTTGTTTTGCATACTATTTTTTATTTAATGTGATTTTAATCAAATCAAACGATCAGAAACATACATTATCGGTAGGAGACTCTGCCATAAAAAACTAAAAAAAGATGCTATTTATATTGGCTTGGATCGTCTCTAGCTAGACCAATATTTGGCGTGCCAAAACAGCTTATTGACTTTAACTTGTGTCTTGCATTGATTCATGCGACCCATTGTAACGAATGTTAATTAGTCATCCCGTGAGTAGTCTTTCTCTTAATTAGTCATCCCGTGAGTAGTCTTTCTCCATCTTTAGAAACAATAACATGCCTATATGGCTTTGGAAAATTGTTGTAGGCCTCCGAATTATCAAGAATTTTCAGCAAGCCATATTATTTTGACCATATAGGTAAATTCAATAATTACCATGCTAGATTAGGTGTCATATCTATGTTACCTTCATTACAGTGTCCTTTTCGGAAAAAAAGAGAATTTCTAAGATGTCTTTTATTGCATTATTGTATGGAGTTGCCATGAAACTGATCGGTGTCCCATTATAAAGTCAATGGCCTTAGAAATGGCTGGCCTTTATTTGATTTGTGCATGTCTTTGTTGGCCAAATGAAGGGTCAATGGTTGTTTATTGAAGCTACGTTTGCTACCACAATTATCATTGATGGAAAGTAAGCGGATGGGAAAATATGGTCTCATATTTTTACAAGCCTACTTAATTTTGTTTTGTATTGTCATTATAAAAATAAAAAAAAAAAAAAAAGAAATAGGAAGAAGAGAGGAAAGGAAAGGAGAGTCTGTTCAAGAAGTGCACTCAATCTCTTGAGACGTCACGGTTTCTAACGAAGTGAAAGGCGGAGACACAAAAAATTGCTCCACCCACTTACAAAGTGGAATGCCAACTTTTTAGCCAAAAATAATGATAATAAATAATATAAAAAATAAAGGGAAAAAGTAGATTGTCTGCGCCTTCACTCATCAACATCAAGGTTGAAAGAAACTGTGCTCTTTCACTATTTGCAGCCACGCCTCACCTAAAAATTGTTGGTTCAAAATTTTTGCAATTTAGGGTATTCTATATATTTATTTATTTATTTACAATTTAGGGTTTTATTGTTCATTTTTGGGGCTCTTTCCTCAACTTAGGTGCTAGCTATTGATGTGCAAGATTGTCTCTTCAAAAACCCACCTCACATATTTAAAGGAGATAACCATGCTTGCACATGAAATGTTGCAAGAATTTAGCCAACCTCCCATATGCCACTTCTCTCCTCCAAAGAATCTTCTTTCTTATGATGTACAATAAAGAATTGGTACCTAAAGAATTGGAGGAATAGCTATTCATCTTGAGCATTACCAATTATTCCCATGGCATCTTTGCTCTCTACCTTTCTTTCTTCCTTTGATGTACTTTACACTTCCATACATGTTTCATTTCTATTTCTCTTTGCACTTGTTTTGGTTTGATGTGTCATCAAAAGGATCATTTCAATTTGGGTCTAAATGAGTTAGGTGGGCCAATTGGAATCAAAATCATGGACCATTTCCTCATACATTGTATGATTATTAGGTGTTTCAACTATATGAGGGTTTTAAAGTGGGAATATATTTACAAATTATCTTCTTGGATTGACAATTCCTTGCGATTTGTAACCACTACTTGTCTGTACCTTGTGGAACTGAATTCCTCGAAATCATATAAGAATTCAGGTATCAACTTGCAATGGCTAAGACACAATGTCCAAATTTGATACATATCATGCGAAATGAAGACCTGACCAAAGTTATTTGGAAGTTTCCTTAAAGAACTTCCATACTAACTTGTTTTTCTTTTTCCCAATTTTGTTAGGAGATTCCTATTGGTAGGTCTATATTTTAAGCCTTCATATTTGTATTCAAAATTGACTATTATGCATTTTTTTTTTCATTTTGAGGCAATTTTAATCATATCAAGTGGTTAAAAACTTGTACTATCGGTACCCTAGTGTAGGAGGTCTCATTTTACTTTCTTAATATAAGAGAAAATAGATAAATACCCCTTTAAAGTTTAAAGTGCATGAGTCTGATTTTTGCTCTTAGTCTTAATTGATATTCTTTTAATTGAATAACTATATTAGTTAAAAGAATATTAATTAATAGTAAGTGATAAAAATCAAGACTCATACACTCTTAAAATTAAGATTTGTAACTCTCTCCTTAAAAAAAAAAAATAAAAATAAGACTTGTGTTCTTAATTTGATATTTTAATTTATTTTAGTATTGAAAAGGAAAATTGAACATTTACGGCTATTTTAAAACTTGTATTGACTTAATTATAAAATGAAATTTCTCCATTAAAAAAAAAAAAAAGAGAAAAGAGAAATTGATCGTCTTCTTTTATCTTCCTATTGTCTAAGTAAATAAAATATATCCAACTCTAAAACAAACACTAATCCCATGAATCTATAAAAGGAAGTCAAATCGCCATTCATTGGAAGTTATTGTCTCATCTCTACCCCGTGGTTGAAAATCCAGTAAACGATAAATTCCATGAGCAATTTACCTCCCCAACATTGTTGTATAATATAGACTAAAAAAAAATGACCTTTTGACATTCTTGATGATAATAATGTGTCACCAAACTTTGAAATACCAGAAAAAAGGTGTGGAAAAAAAAAAAAAAAAAAAAAAAAAAAAGAAAAAAAATTTTAGTTGATTTTTTTTTTTTTTTGATTTTTTTTTTTTTTGTTTTAAATAAGGTAATGGATGAACAAAATGTGTGGCCTGATTTTTGGTCGTAATGGCATTATTAGTATTTGGTTGAGTACATGACTTTTATGCCCAATTACCATTACGCCAAGGTGCTGTCCGAGTAGGGAAGGGCTTCCATCGTAATAAGTCAGCAGTGTCCCCAGTTATAATGTTGTAATCTCATGTCCAGTGTGTTTAACTTTTATCCTCGGAACTTGTCGAGGATTTTCGTTCAAATCTTTTTTTTTTTTTTTTTTTTTTTTTTTTTTGGAAAAAAGGAAATAGTCGGTCACTCGGTTGTATAAAAAGGCAACAACAAACATCAATCAACGCTCACACAACCTTCTATTATTAAAAAAAAAAAAAAAAAAAAAAAAACCAATCAATTCCGTCTACAAACTTAAATAAAGTAATTAAGAAGAAAAAAATGTGTACCAAAAAGAGGTAGATTGAATGACATTTCATTTTGCAGCAGGCCTGTTAATTTCGCTAATTCGAATTGAGATGTGATTTTACGTGAGAATTTTTTATTGTAACAAAAAAAAATAAATGTGACTGTTTCTGAAAATTTTTTACTGTAACAAAACTTAAATTTTAAACTCGAATCGGTGAAGTGAACGAGACCTTATTTTCCAAACAATATAAGATATTGATTTTTCAATACCTCTGAAATAGAGGCTACAAAAATGAAATAAAAATCCACAAATTAACTATTAAATTGACCGAGACATTTTTCCAATGCTGAATACAGTACGAAAATAGAGAGAACATTCCGTACAAAACAATTCCATCCTTATTTTGAGTTTGACTTGTGTGGTTTTTTTTTTTTTTTTTTTTTTTTTTTAGATTGAGTTTGACTAGTTTATATGACTATAGAGTTTACATTTTTCACAATTTATACGTTAGGATGAAACATCCACAAAATGTTAAAAACATTAGTAGTTTATTACCAACTATACTATCGAATTTATAAACATGCTTAAAAATGTCAATATTGTGAACATGGAAATGCTAAATTATTATAATCTTTTGAATGGGGCTAAATTTTTAACACTTTTTTGTGATTCACTTATTCAAATATGGCAGCTCACTAATTAAAACAATTTTAAGGTCCGTAATGTCGTTTAAATTAATATTATCTGCAAAACACCTATCTATATCAAAGTAACTGGTCAACTTGTTGAATAACAATAGTTACCCATATCAAGTTTGTTTATGCTAGATTTTATTCACCAACAGATTGTAAACAATATTTAATTAACATATTTTCAACAAAAAAAAAACCCCCACATACACATTAATGCTATGTTCAGAAAGAAAAATAAAATAGAAGGAAGTAAAATAGTTTTTTCTCGTGTTATTTGGTAGAAGAGAAAAAAAAAAAAGAAAAAAGAAAATGTCAAATGTAAGGCATTTTATAATAATATCTCAACACAAATAAAAATATGATGAATGGTGAATGTTAAAATTATTATTTTACATCTCATTTTATTGTCAAACTTTTTTCCTCACATTTTCTTTTTAAAGTTGGAAGGATTAAAAATTAGTGGATCTTATAAATTTTCATTTTCCTTCCATCTACATTTTCTCTCTACCAAACAACCTAAAATTTTATTTTTCTATATAAAATCCTTCTTCTATTTTCTTTTCTCTCTTTTTTTTATCATACCAAACACACTGTAGCAAAATGCTCCTTAAAATTTTTAAGTGCTAAAAGTCAAATTTACCCCATTTTGTGTTATTATAGACATACGTGCATAATTCAATTTCTTCTTCCTAATAAACGTAACTTGTGGGCTCTTTGACTTACCAAATATTCATCGTAAATTTATGGATGTGATTAAATGGTTTTTATACGCAGATGAATGTTCATATTAAGTTATAATTACTTGCGTTGAAAGACAAAATAAATCAGCTTGATCCGTCAAAAATATAATGAAAATTAAGGGCATGTTCTTTTAGAGTGTGACTTGAGTGTAGTTTTTGAGTTGAATTTGAGTTATAACTTGAGTTGAAGGCTGTAATTTGAGTAAAGTTGAATAAAGTTGAAACTTAAAAGAACGTGAACTTGAATAAAATTGTAACTTGAATTTCAACCTTTTCTGAGTTTTGTTGCAATAGAACAACCCCTAAGTCTAAAAAAGTCTTAAACACTTCTAAATTTAAAATTTTCATCTACTGAAACACTTGAGAGTAAACTTAGTAGCCTCGATGGTTGAAAAATACACCCTTTTTTTGTGGAAGGTTAAAAAATACACCTTACCAAAACAAAGAACCCATGTCACGTTTGTTTATTTGCATTTTTTGAGTTAATGTTAATTAAGTTCAGATCTTAATTTGAATTAAGGTGTATTTGAGTATGATATGAGTTGATACTCTAATTTGAGTTTGTATTTTGGTGAGTCAAAACTTAAATTTGTATTTGAATAGTAATTTAATAAAAACTCAATGGTGATGAAAAATTTTAATATAATATATAGGTGATGTTTTATTCGTCTCTTCATTGTGAACGCATAAAAAAATCATCTCAATTAGAATTAAAACAAACTTAAGTTGAAGGTGAACTTGAGTTGAAGAGAAACTTAAAATTAAATTTTAGTCTTAAATTTAAATTTAAACTCAAATTTTATAAAAAAAAAAAAGTGAATTTAAATAAAATTATAACTAAATTTAAACTTCTTTTTAAATTTGGATGTAGATGAATAAACGTAGGCTCCCCAACTAACATCCCCATTGTCATTAAAGGGAAAAAGAAAGGGTTGGTTTTGATCAAAAAGAACTTTCGTAAAGCAAAAAAAAAAAAATTAGAGGTGGAAGTGTTAGGAGGGCCCACACCGGTGTGATTGGGTAGAAGTCATATGCGACGACTTGCAATTGTTTTCATTGAAAAGGGGTCCCACCAAATTGAGGGGTCAAAATGCCCTCTTTGAAAATCAACCCACAACAACCACAAGTTCAACACCCAAACCCTAATACGGCATTTTCATTTTTCAAAAACCAATCTCTTTATCACATTCATTTCTCCATGATGGTCCACTCTCATGGTGTTTTAGCACTCGAAAATGGGGGAAAAATTAAAAAAACTTTTTTCTTTTCTTTACTATATATATATATATATATATATAGACCATATAATCTCCATACATATTCCAAAATTTACCCTTTTCCACAAAATCCTATATTTTCAAAACTTAAAGAAAAATTATGGATCTAATTTGTTCTCTAAGTATATATTTAATGCAACAATAATTAAGGATGGACTTTTTTCTTTTTGTTCCTTTTCACTTTTTTCTTTTTTTTTTTTTGTCTGTTTAGTTCATTGATTCGAGTTTTTAATTCGAATTGAGATGTGATTTTATATGAGAATTTTTTACTATAACAAAAAAGTTAAATGTAACTGTTTTTGAGAATTTTTTACTGTAACAAAACTCAAATTCTATACTCAAATCGATAAAATAAACAGGATCAAGTATATTAGATTAGATGAGAATTAACACGAGTTACAGATGAATGGAAAGCAGTGGTAGATATCAAATCTTGAAGTAATTCCTTATAGAAGTCATGTCAAAATTATTTATTTATTTTTAAATGAGAGATCATGTCAAACTTGGTTTATTATTAAACAGTTAATCTGTTTCTTTCGTTTCGAAGTTGAGAATAAGAGTCGTATGGTCGTAAAAGTACTTAAGCATGGTAAAAACGTTTTCAACTTCTTTACCTCCAAATTTTTGTTACTTATTTCTATCATAAAATATACTATGATATCGTTCCAATAAAAAAAAAAAAAAAAAAAAAAAAAAAAAACTAGTAATTTTATTTGTGTATATATATATATATATATATATATATATATATAAAAAATACAAAAATTTAACACAATTTGACAATGTGTTGACATCCGCAGAGAGAATTAAGAGAGAAAATTTATTAGTAAGTAACTCTATAAAATGGTTAGATATAAATAATATATCTTACAAGCACCAAATCGGGTAAATAACTATAAAAATAGGCAACAACTGACATGAATTGCAGATAATTCAAAATGAAACGTGCACTAAAAAGCAATTAAGGAATAAAGAAAAAAGGACAAGGTCGACTCATATTTGTATACCTAGAGAGCAACAGCATGAGATTAGTCTTGGGATTAATAATTTCATTTGCAATAATTCGTGTACCATTCAATGTTTTTGGGTCCTAGAAATGCATGATGGGATATTAAATAGTTTTTTTTTTCCCACACTACTCTAATTAACATAAATGATGACATATGTCTCATATTTACTTCATATTTCCTGTTTTTGGCGTGATACAATTAAGAATGGTCGGGTGCGTTTAAAATTCATTTTAAAATAATTTTATTTTTTATATGAAAATAAAAATAAATTTTTTTTTAATTTTAAACAGAAATTATTTTTAAAAAAGAGTTTAGTAATTTTATTAAGAGATTATTTTTAGTGTAAAAAATCCTATTAATGTATTTCTTAATTAAAAAATGACTAAAAGTTATTTTTTATTTCTCTCTCATTTTACATTAAATCAAAAAATTATTTTTCTTTTTTAAAAAATATACAAGCTAAAAATATGATCAATTTCAAACACGACTGTTGATTCTTTTTCATGAGTACATTAAGGTCGGATATGAAAAACTAGCGTATGTTGATCACAAATGATTTATGAGCCAACGTTAATGAAATGGGAGTTGCTTTTATCAGGTTGGATCCAACGATAAGAAATTTTTACGATCAATCTTATTCTTTATCACCATTTAGCTTTTAAAAATACATTATTGAAAGGTGCGTATTAGGAGTGTTCATGGATTATGGATGAAGGGTAATCGTAATCCAATCTGTTACATTCAAATAGAAAAAAAAAAAAAAAAAAAAAAATCCTAATTTGTAAGACTTCTAATTCAATTCAATTTAACCTAACCCAATTTAAAAACACCGAATTTAATGGATTTACAGATTAGAGGTATAATTTAAACCTCTAAATCTAAGACTATTTTTGACACTTTTGCTTCTCAAAAGTTATAACTTCATTTATGAGGGAAAAAGTATTAAACAGTTTTATATTTGTTATATGGCTTAAAGATGTAACAAGTGTATACGTTTGTTTTACAAAAATCTAAGAATATTATATATATTAAAAACTGATAGATATTGTTCAGATTCTCAGATTTCACGAATAGATAAGTTCAATTTGTAATTTTATTTGTAACTTTCACTCGTGAAAATTCCGGTTTGGAGTGGATTTTATTTTTATTTTTCACGTTTTTTTTGAGAAAAAAAAAAAAAATGAGAGAAAAATATCGTTTAGTATAATTAAAAATAAAAAATATAAATAAAAATAATTTTTTAATTTAATGTAAAATAAAAAAAAAATTATTATTTTTATTTTTATTTTCTCATCTCTCAAATAAAGAAAAATATTAATAAATTTTTTTATACTGAAAATTTTTTTTTAATAAAATTATTAAATATATTTTTAAAAATAATTTTTATTTAAAATTAAAAATATTTTTATTTTTATTTTTATATAAAATTTAAAATTATTTTAAAATGAATTTTAAACGCACGTTACCATTCTAAAATCCTCCTAATCTTCGGTAGATTGAATTGGATGAAAAAAATTGGAACAAAATTCGAGGATTCTGTGAACACCGCAAACCATACTTCGATTCAAAAATTTGTCGTTTAAATCCAAGAAAGGTGCCTAGAAGTACGTGTTTTTGGTTGGAAGTAGTTGTAAACTACACTTGTACGGTGTCGAAGAAACCACTTGTACGGTATAACACAAAGCGTATATTTATCTCTTCCCATTTGGCTTCCCTTTGCGACTGACTTTTTGTTCCCCTTCTTTTTCTTTTCTTTTTTTTTTTCTTTTTTCTTTTTCTTAAATAGAAAGATAACTGAACGTAATTAATTCACATCGATTTTCTCTAATAAGACTTTGGGTTAGAAAGGCAAAGGCAGATGTGGGGACAGAGAGGGAACGAAAAAAAAAAAAAGAGACTTGGACCTTGGAAGGAACGGAAATTTCTTACCTCTAGCGATCAAGAGTGGCACGTGGAATTTCGACGGTTGAGATCGCGACAATACGTTATGAGAGACATTTTGATGGAGAGAGATTTACGCATTCATTTCGCCTTTGCTTGCGATTTTGTATTATGTCACCCACCAATGCATGCAAGATTCCGCGCGTGGGCCACACTTTCCCCACACTGTTGCGTATTTCAAAATTCACTACCACCCGGCGTTTGCAACTCTCCCACGTCAAAGAACAACAAAGAGGGCTTTTTTTTTTTTTTTTTTTTTTTTTTTTTTTACTCTATTCATCTTAATAGATTAAAATTTTATTCACTTTACAGATTTGAGTTTTTAATTCGAACTGAGATGTGATATTTTTAAAAATTTTTATTGTAAAAAAGTTTTTTTAAATGTGACATTTTTTAAAAATTTTTTACTGTAAAAATTCAAATCAGTAAAATGAAATAAGACCTAAAACTCTCTCATACAAAAAGTCCTCTTAAGTTGGCAGGTGGAATCCAATTTAGTGACACTTATCATTTTGTAAATAACAAAGTTTTATTCTAATCAAAATAAATATCATTTTTATTTTTCTCCTAATATTTAGGGACCTTCATTTTTTTATTTATTTTCGTGTCTAATAATAATGGAGAAAAATTAGGAATCCACTGAGTTAAATTAAATAGGGATTAATTAAAATTTATTTCTGAAAAATAGTGATTATCCAACTTTGCTCCATACAATTTAAAATGACACAAAATTTCTCTTGAGTTCTTTTTTTTTTTTTTTTTTTTTTTTTTTTTTTTTTTTTTTTTTAGAGGATTCTTCTCTTGAGATTTTGATAGGTTATAAATTGTTGATACTCACATCATTGAGGCCTCAATTTTATATATGGTTTTTATAACATATAGCTTACATAATTGGTTGAATTCTACTCCTCTTAGATTGAGGACAAAAAGGGTGTAATTTAAAAATTATTTTAAAAGTGATTATCTAACTTTACTCTATGCAACTTAAAAGTGTCACATAAGTACCAATATTTTCATGAATGTATATATTTTCATCCTTACTCATGTTACACTAAAAATAGGATAAATAGATATAAATCGATTAAGTACGTGTAAATTTTGGATTATGTTTGAAAAATACAGTGATAGGAAAAAAATAATAAATCAAAACCTATTTTTTTAGTACATAGGACTAAAATTACTGAGCATGATTTTTTTTTTCTTAAAAAAAAAAATTGACTACGCATGAGTTCGCAATATGATAGCCGGTTTAAAATTTTAAATTGTCACATGGGTTGGCTAATATTCCATTTCTAAATGAACTTTTATTTCACAATTAAAACAAACAAAATCCATCTTTTTCAAAGAATCTATTGATTATATGTGGCAATCAAAGAAAGTATAGCCAGATTGCTCACAACATGTCCTGAAACGCTATTTGTTTAATGGTTAATTTGCACTTTAGATTTATAGTTTTTAATTATGTTCAAAAAGAAAAGAACAACAGCCTTCTTTAGGGAAAGTGAAAGACTAACTTACATGTAAACTAGACTTGTATTATTATAAATATTTGAATTAAGGGAATAGATTGGCTTAACATTTGAGCCATCCGGTGCACCAAATTTATAAGGAGAATAGGGACAAATAAGTGTATGAATTTAGAGTTTTACTCTTTATTTTGTATTAATATTTCTTTAAGCAAATAATTATAATACACAAAAAAAAAGATATTAATCAATAATAATGAGTAAAAATCAAGACTTATGTATTCTTAAGGGTAAGTTTAATAATTTTCTCAATTTTTTATTTTTTTTATAAACTACATTGATATTTTATAAACTACAATAATAATATTTTGTTTTTGTTTTTGAGTTTGTAATAATAAAAGGCAACTTCTTTGTCTTTTCAAGTTTAGTTGTGGTTCTCCATATCTATGTCATGACAATGTTTTAGTTCGTTAGACATGTGTTTATGTAGGGTTAGTTGTGGCCTCAATCCTACAGGTTATTTGCACTCAATTAATCAGACTTCATCGATTGTAGAGATTTTGTCAAAACGAGCTTTATGTATCTCGATTATTGGTGTGCTGAGTAAATTTCTTGTTGTCAATTTTGTGTGTGTTTTTCTCCATGAGTTTCATCATATTTTACTGATAGATCCAATCTCAATAAAATTTTTATCTATGTACTATAGAATCATTTATAAAGATGTTTGTTAGAGTTAAAATAAACACCACGATCACTACTATACACGTGAATAATATTTGGAGAAAAATGATAGTACCACAGGCACCCGGTTATTGTTCTTATTATGTTTGTATCTTCGAATACAATACAATCAATATTCCTCTTTTTTTTTATATATAAAAAAAATAACATTCTCATTCCCAATTATTTTATTTTCCTTCTCAATTTTATTACATCACGACCTTTCCCAACACAAAAGCTTTGACACACCGCGGCTTGGTTTATGTGCTTTTATTTTCAAAATAAAACGTCAGATAGCAATATGCTAATCAAGAAAGAGTAGTGCGCAATAAATTAAAATTGTATTATATGAATGTGAATATATGAAAAAGCATGAGATAATGACAAATAAAATATATATGGAGAAAAAATTTAACATTTTCATGAAGTTACAAAGTACATATTAGATATTACTTAATGGTCGAAGGAGGTATTAACGAATTTTTTTTTTTTTTTTTTTTTTTTTTTTCAAAAATTAGTGAAAAGGCACTATCGCAGTGGTGCCTACCACCTAATGCAAAATGACATGGTTTTCTACGTTTATTAATTATCGCTATGGAAATGTTGGTTTTCGCCTACGTGGATTTAAGGAAATATGTTTATGGTCCCCATTTGATAAGATTTAGCAAGAGAAAAATAAACAAATGCCACTTTAACATTTAACAATACCCTTTTGACGTTTGACTCTTTGTTTGTTCGATTTTACATACCAAATGGCTATTTGAAGACAGTATTTTATTAAATAAAATATCTTAATCAGTCCAACTAATGGTAGAGTGTTGGTCCTAAAATTCTTTGGAACTTCCTTTAAAAAAAAAAATAATAATAATAATAATTTGTTTGGATTTTTGTCTCTCCAAATGTCACTCTTCAAAATTTAGTGAAATTCAAGGACTTTATGTCCTCTTTAGTATGCAAGCCATAAAACTAAGTAATTCATTTCCATTAATTATGATTGTCAATGGAAAATACTAACTTTTAAAAGACGATTTAGAATGAAAATTTTGCACCATTTGTCAATTTAAAAAAAAAAAAAAAAAAACCTTAAGTGAAGCTTCATGGCTAATGAGTAATGAGTCTAATGACATATATTACCTGCCATTTGTGACACATCTCCGAAAGATTCTCAAAATAATGTATAATTGCAAATAAAATCCAAGTATTTGTCCCTTAAAAAAAGTAAATAAAGGGAATCCAAGTATTTGTATTTCCTGATTAGCAAATATATATAGAGAAATAGTAGAAAATAGGCCGAAATGAAAAGCTTAAGAAAGTATATAGGCTAATTTTTAGTTATAGCAATTAATAAGCTATAATTTGTCAAGTTATGGTTCATAACCAGATAAATTATGGACATACTTGTCAAGTTATGGTTCATAATCAGATAAGTTATGGACAATTATGGACAATAACTTGTCAAGTTATAGTTTATAACCAGACAAGTTATGGACAAAAATAATAATTTGGCCTATTTATTAACTTATATAAACTATTGACCTATTAATTTTAATTCATCTTAAATTTTAGCATATTTTCCTCTTTCTCCCATATATATATATATATATATATATATATTTATTTCCTTTTCTTTCCAGATTTTTTTGAGCAGATCTTTTAAGATTTTACGTACTATAAAAAAACAAAATATGATAAATGAATAACAAACAAATGTAAATTTTTTATTAGCAAAAGGGAAATGAAAAGTTTATTAAGTTGACCCTTATAAATGAAGTTTTGGCTTTTTATTGGAGAAAAGGAAAAAATTAGTTAGGGCAAAATCAAGAAAAGGAAAACCCCATATCCACCCCCACATCCCCATAAAAAATAAAAGCATATTTTTTGGTACGTTAAAATATTAATAGATTACATTTTTTATCCGTTAAATTTATATAAATCACATAAAAATTAAAAAATATACAAATTTAACGTTTAAAAAAACTTGACATACTGATACGCCAAACGTATCCAAAAATCTAAAAAAAAAAAAAAAAAAAAAAAAAAAAAAACTCATCTACAATGCATCCCCATTTTCCTCTTTTAATCATGTGCCTAACCCTACCGGATCACCGCCCTAAAACCAAGAACCCCATCCTCACCGGCCTGTCCCCTTTCGATCGTCACAGACAAGCGCGTCAAGACGGCGCGTGGCAAAAGAGGTTGGGGCCCAGTAGGCACAAAAATTGACTGACTGAAGTGGGGCCCGGCCCAACAGAGCCCAAAACTTTTGGTATATATATGAATCCAAGGGTGCGAGTCTCTAGTGCCTCTCCCATCATCCATTCACAGAGAGAGAACGGAAAAAAAATAAAAAAATAACCAAAATCGATTTTTCCTTTTTCTCTTTTTTCTCATTGTCAAGACTTTTCAACAGTGGGAAAGAAAATCCTCTCTCACTGGGATTTGCTTCCTTTTTCTCTTCTTCCGCCATGACTCTCTAAGAGCTCTCTCTCTGTCTCTCTCTCTCTCTCTACCAATCTCTGTTAGGTTTCCGCTAAGAATCGCCTTCCTCTTCTCGTGCTTCCGAACATGGGAGGTGACAAAGGAATCACTCTTGAAGAGATAAAAAATGAGTCCGTCGATCTGGTAAAACACTTTCTCTCTCTCTGTTTTGTCTGTTTCATTGTTCTTGCTGTTGTGCCTTGCTGTTTGGTTGCTGAGAAAATGGAGTGAAACTAAAGTAATAAATTTGTTTTGAAAGTTTAACGTTGTTTTGGTTTCCGGTAAAATTTTGTTCGTTTCCGCTATGAAAATCGATATTGAATTCCTTTCGGTTTTTCTTTTCGCTTTCTTGCTTCGACGACGAAGTGAGTGCAGTGCAATCTATAAATATGCATACACATATATACGTGTGTGTATATATATATGTCTATATGTGTGTGTGTGTATATATATATATATATATATGATGATTTTGAGATTTATTTATTAGTTTTGCTTATTCTTCTGCGAATCTTTCTCCTGAAGTCGTCAACGAAACGTTCGTTTGCTAACGTCTTCGTCCTTTCTTCCATTTAGCAAACAGGAATCTCGTTTCCACTGAAAAAGAGGAAAAAGAAAATCTAGATTTTTATTTTCGATAAATTTTTTAAAGGAACTGAAATATAATTAACTCTGGGTATGGCCTGAGCCTTTTTTTGATTCTGTCACTTCGCCGATATTGAAAAGATGATGTTAGTGGTTCGATTGCAACGACGGCGACAAATGGAAACCTTTTTTAGCTACAGTAGCAGTGAATCTGAAGCGTCCACAACACGTGGACCACATATAGTGGGTCCACTGATGAAACCGACGGCCCAGATTACATGCTCTTTTTTGCTTAAATTTCAAGCATGCCATCGTACCCGTTGAATAAAAGAGAAATTATTATCATTTTTTTGAAATATATAAATTATATATTTTCCGTGCTTTTAGTCTGTCTAAGGAGCACCAGTGAAATACGCACCCAATCACATGGAATCAGCGGCTTTGGCAACGCACGCTTTCTTTAGAGAACGTGGGTGAAAAGAGAATAGAATAGAATAGAACAGGAAATAAAAATCCTTTTAAAGAAAAAATGTTTATTTTTACTTTTATTTTCTTAATTTTTTTTTCATTTTTTTTCCTGCTCTGATTATGTTAGCACGCGCCGTCTCAGGAGTGGGTGGCACGTAATTTCCTCTTCTTCCCATATTTCCCGTTGAGGGTCTTTTGGTTGGTTCCGATTCGAAATCTGAAAAAGACCTGAGTTCGGTATTATCGAAGAAATATAAATACCTGATTTGGACTTGGTGGCTAATTTATTAATTTATTCTACACTACTTGTCAAGTTCTCCGGAATTTTTTGTCCTCCTTATTTCGGGATTTGGACCTTCCGTTGTACTTTTTGTACTTTATTCTTTTTTACTACTATTTAATTTAGCTAATATTAAAATCAATTTTGAATTGACTGTACATATATTCGAAATTTACGTCTTTATTTATTGATCCAAGAAATTATAAATGTATTCGTACATGTATAAATATTTCTTTTTCTTTGGAGAAAAATTTAAAATTATTTTTTCATTGCTACTATCTTGAAACAGTATCACTTAAATTATGCCATTAATTACAAACAAACATTTACTTACTTAATTGATTTACCAAGTTAAAAAACTTGAAGTCAAGTAGAGAGTGACCATATTTTATGACCTTTTGGCTTTACATCTCTTGCCAAACCATGATGGGAAAAAATGTGATAAGAGTTCACATGTGTTTTGACTAAAGTTGAGCTGTTTAGTGTACCATGACCTTATATTTCCCGTGACAATTAGGTGGTTGGAACCCCTTTGTGTGGGTTTTTTTGGGTCTTTGTTTTCGAATGTTTTGGGGTTTACAACGTCATCATGGTCTCATATAATGTAATATTACTGGCGACAATAAAAAAAAAAAATATATATATATATATATGTCAAACACTTGAACAGAAATTCAAAAAGAGGAAAAGGGCGTGTTATCGAGTGTTGGTCTAAAGTATGAATGGTGCCCTAGCCAGTCTATCATCAGTGGAGAATAACATTCCACTGGATTCAGGCTTCATTTTCTGTGACCAGTTCATAAGTGATCAGAACAAAGTTTTGCATGTCTTGTCAAAACATGAAGTTAGACATGGAATATAGGTGATCTTTGAATGGATAAATTTTCACAGAATTGTGATGAGCTTGGCAATGGTTGCATAAATATATATGACAATGATTTTGATGGCTTATTCATGCTTAACTTCGTTGTTGGTTACAGGAACGGATTCCAGTGGAAGAAGTCTTTGAACAGTTGAAATGCACAAGGCAAGGGCTAACATCAGAAGAAGGTGCCAACCGGCTCCAAGTTTTTGGACCCAACAAATTGGAAGAGAAAAAGGTTGGGTTCATCTGAACGTGTGACTGATGGCTTGTTTCTATCTACGTTTTCATATCTCCTGTTCCATAAGATTATGTGGTAGCATGTTATGACTTTATGTTTTTAAAACAGGAAAGCAAAATTCTCAAGTTTCTGGGCTTTATGTGGAATCCTTTGTCCTGGGTCATGGAAGCTGCTGCTTTGATGGCTATTGCCTTGGCAAATGGTGATGGGAGGCCTCCGGATTGGCAGGACTTTGTTGGTATCATTGTCTTGCTGTTCATCAACTCTACCATCAGTTTTATTGAGGAAAACAATGCCGGTAATGCAGCGGCAGCCCTCATGGCTGGTCTTGCTCCCAAGACTAAGGTGAAAGAAAACAGTCAAGCTTCACTTGATTACTTTATTTCCTGCTAATATTTTAAATCTTTCTTATATTTTTCTTGCCATAATACATAGGTTCTTAGAGATGGTCGATGGACTGAGCAAGATGCTGCCATTCTGGTTCCAGGAGACATAATCAGCATTAAGTTGGGAGATATTATTCCTGCTGATGCTCGTCTTCTCGAGGGTGATCCTTTAAAGATTGATCAATCTGCTCTAACTGGAGAGTCCCTTCCTGTCACCAAGCACCCTTCAGAAGAAGTGTTTTCTGGCTCAACATGTAAACAAGGTGAAATTGAAGCAGTTGTGATTGCAACTGGTGTGCACACCTTCTTTGGTAAAGCTGCCCATCTGGTGGACAGCACCAACCAAGTTGGACACTTCCAGAAAGTTCTTACTGCTATTGGTAACTTCTGCATTTGTTCGATTGCTGTTGGTATAATAATCGAGATCATAGTCATGTACCCAATCCAGCACCGCAAGTATAGGGATGGAATTGACAATTTGCTGGTTCTCTTGATTGGAGGAATTCCAATTGCCATGCCAACTGTTTTATCTGTCACGATGGCTATTGGTTCCCACAGGCTTTCTCAACAAGGTGCTATTACCAAAAGAATGACAGCCATTGAGGAAATGGCTGGCATGGATGTCCTCTGCAGTGACAAGACAGGAACTCTGACCCTGAACAAGTTGACTGTTGACAGAAACCTTATTGAAGTGTTTGCCAAAGGTGTGGAAAAGGAGTACGTCATCCTTCTTGCAGCTAGGGCTTCAAGGACTGAAAATCAGGATGCTATTGATGCTGCAATTGTTGGAATGCTTGCAGATCCAAAGGAGGTATAACAGAGTACAACCATCCTTTCTTTTTATTGTTTTCGTCTATTATTTTGACTGAGATTTTTTAGTTGGAGCTTTTATGTGATTATATGAAATTGGCAGGCAAGAGCTGGCATAAGAGAGGTCCACTTTCTTCCATTTAACCCTGTTGACAAGAGAACTGCTCTGACCTACATTGATTCTGAGGGAAACTGGCATCGAGCTAGCAAAGGAGCCCCTGAACAGGTAATTCATATTTGTGATGTGGAGCGACAAACCTTTTGAAAGAGCAGCAATTAATTAGTTTCCCGTGTTTTCGAACAGATAATTACGCTGTGCAACTGCAGAGAAGACGTGAAGAAAAAGGTTCATGCAGTAATTGATAAGTTTGCTGAACGTGGACTTCGTTCTTTAGCCGTTGCAAGACAGGTAGGAAAATGTAACAAAGAATTTCTTCATTGCTAATTGAATATATTCTAACTGGTACCTGCATATTTATTTCTCAGGAAGTACCCGAGAAGACAAAAGAGAGTGCAGGAGCACCATGGCAATTTGTTGGTCTGCTGCCTCTCTTTGATCCTCCCAGACATGACAGTGCTGAAACTATTCGAAGAGCTCTCAACCTTGGTGTCAACGTTAAGATGATTACTGGTAAGTCTTGTTAAATTAACATTCCCTTCGACCACTTCTCTGAATACTTTAATTGTTTTATTCTTATTTATCTAAGTATTGCAGCCTTTTCTTTTATATCATTGTATGTAATCTGCTTACAATTTCTTCATTTCCCAGGGGATCAGCTGGCCATTGGTAAGGAAACTGGTCGGAGGCTTGGAATGGGAACAAACATGTACCCATCTTCATCATTGCTTGGTCAAGACAAAGATGCAAACATTGCGGCACTTCCAGTCGACGAATTGATTGAGAAGGCTGATGGATTTGCTGGAGTTTTTCCAGGTGGATTTGCGATTCTCTTTCCATAAATATGCTTAATCCCTTTGTCTTCCTAAATAGTAGAGTTAATGAGTCCCTATGACTCGTTATCTAAGTCTTCTAAGATTTATGAATCTTCTTCCCACAACACCCCCCCCTCCTCCTTCTTGATATGCTGTGTGTATATAGTTTGGCCCTTGACGCCTGAATATTGTCCTAACTTGTCCTTTGTACTCTTGTCCTGACAATCTTTTTCTCCACATGATAGAACACAAGTATGAAATCGTAAAGAGGCTTCAGGAGAGGAAGCACATATGTGGAATGACAGGAGATGGTGTCAATGATGCCCCTGCTCTAAAGAAAGCAGATATTGGTATTGCTGTTGCTGATGCTACTGATGCTGCTAGAAGTGCCTCAGACATTGTCCTTACTGAACCTGGGTTGAGTGTTATTATCAGTGCAGTGCTGACCAGCAGGGCCATTTTCCAAAGAATGAAGAACTACACCGTTAGTTGATTATTTATGCTCTTATTCAGCAATTGAGAGAGCTTTATGATTATATTTCTCAAATCTCTAACCTTAATTTCTTTCAATTTTTTTTTTCTTTTGTAGATATATGCAGTTTCAATTACCATCAGAATAGTGGTAAGTGTAGCACATAAAGATTTTGTGATGCAAGTGCTGCAAGCTAACCTTTTCATATTTTTTAGATTTCGTGCATGTTCTCATTATGTCTAATTTGACAGTTTGGCTTCTTGTTCATTGCTCTGATATGGAAATTTGACTTTGCGCCCTTCATGGTTTTGATCATTGCCATCCTAAATGACGGTGAGATCACTTTGTCTTATTGTCTGGTTGATTGAACCCAGTTTAGTTTGTACAGCTTACAACTACTTGCGAAACCTGAATCTGAATCTTTCCTTCACCAAACTTCCAGGAACAATCATGACAATATCCAAAGACAGAGTAAAGCCATCCCCACAACCAGACAGCTGGAAACTGAGAGAGATTTTTGCCACTGGCATTGTGCTTGGAGGTTACTTGGCACTAATGACTGTCGTCTTCTTCTGGGTCATGAAAGATACCGACTTCTTCTCCGTAAGTACATGTCTTATATCTTCAGCTAACCTGTAAGTTTGTTGGTTGGATTGGATTATCGTTCTCCTCATCTTTTATTTATTTACTTTTTTTTTATACAGGACAAATTTGGTGTACGATCATTGAGGGAAAACCCCAAGGAAATGATGGCAGCGTTGTACCTGCAAGTGAGTATTGTGAGTCAGGCCCTCATATTTGTCACGAGGTCTCGCAGCTGGTCCTATGTTGAACGCCCTGGACTTCTTTTACTCGGCGCCTTCGTAATCGCACAACTGGTAATATTTGTTTGTTTGTACACATTATCATGGTTTATGCTGCACTAGAATTTTTTAAAAACCTGTTATAAACATTATTGTGATAACTTAGTACCACACTAACCTTAATTCAGTTATTTATTGTGACATTCTGTAGTTAAATTGTCAGTGTCAAATGCCAATAGTTTATTCTATATATTGATGTCAAGGTCAATTCTCTAATTATCAGGTGGCAACTCTCATAGCCGTCTATGCAAACTGGGGTTTTGCACGAATAGAGGGTGCTGGCTGGGGCTGGGCTGGTGTAATCTGGCTATACAGTTTGGTAACATATGTTCCTCTTGATTTCCTCAAATTTGCAATCCGCTACATTCTGAGTGGAAAAGCTTGGGATAACCTCCTGGAGAACAAGGTACATTATTCGTATGATATTTTTCAAAGTTCAATAGAAATTCCAGTTAAAGGAAGTCATTGGTGTTGCTTAATAGAGATAATGATGTTTTAAATTTTAAATTGTAAATAACTGTAATTAGATTTTCTGTTTGACTTTTCTAGATTAGATTTAGTTTTCCTGATTTTCCTTACTCAGCAGATTCTATTGTATATTATAAATACACCTTTTCAATCAATGAAAAGAAAGCCATTATATTCCCACCGTTCTATTTTTTTATATTGCTTACATGCTTTCTTGTCATAACAGACTGCCTTCACCACCAAGAAAGACTATGGTAAAGAAGAGAGGGAAGCACAGTGGGCTGCAGCACAGAGGACTCTACATGGTCTTCAGCCACCTGAAAGCACCAACCTTTTCCCGGAAAAGAGCAGTTACCGGGAGCTTTCAGAGATTGCAGAACAAGCTAAGCGGCGGGCTGAAGTTGCAAGGCAAGCTAATATACCATAGACATTATAAACATGATTATTGCATATAAAAGCCTGGTGGTTCGACTTGCATTGGGGCGAAACCAGGGGTTTTGATTGCCATACTAGCCTGTTTTATCATGTCTAAGCTTTCATAGGATTTCATAAACAAGAATGCCTCTTAGTTTGAAATTTTGTAAAAATAAGAATAGGGAATTTATGTTGAAAAAATTACATTTCCCCCAATTTACTGTCTGGGATGAAAAGAAAGTTCGTTATTCTAAGAAAATATTTGCTTGGATTATTGCTGCAGGCTTCGGGAATTGCTTACACTCAAGGGTCATGTTGAGTCAGTGGTGAAGCTGAAAGGACTTGATATTGACACAATTCAACAACATTACACAGTTTGAAGAGCTAAGGAGAGTTTTCAAAGCGAAGAAAAAGGCTAATGGCTAATCATAGACGAGAAGCTCAAAAAGCTGTGATGATGATGATGAACTTTTGGTAAAAGTCTTGTGTCTAGAATAGGATGAATTTTCCTCTTGCTAGAAATTTTAGTTGGTTAGTTTTTGAATTGTCACCTAAAGGCAGAGGAAAAGTACTGTTTCTCTTTTAAAGCTAAACGAGATAAATTACATTTTCTTTATCTTCTCTTTCTGTATGAAGCGTCTTGGCCAAGAGAGGTTTCTCGCTGCAATCGATTCCTAACATCTGATCGGATCTTGAATGTGATTTGTTCTTGCATTATCGATCACCGTACATAATAGGACATGAAGTTCTGGTTTTGGCGATCGACTATGAACATTGCATTAATTTAAGAGCTAAAAATTAAAGATCGCTCTCTTAGTTTTTCAGATTATGTTCGTTAAATATACCTCTAAAGAGTGTCGTATAAGATTTGAGAGATTCTTTTCTTAAGCATATTTTGTTGCTTGTTGTACTTCAAGCGTTGGACATTAATAATTCTGCACTAGGCCAAATTTCAGTGTCGTTTAGTCAGTGGTCTACTTGCTAAGAGTCAAGTTTAAATTTTAGAGACAAATATAAATGGTTATTATTGCCATCTTTTAATCAGTGATTACTAATATCAGGATGCCAATAATGAGGAAAGTCTTATCTAGTGATATATATATATATATATATATATATATATTTTACTGAACGATGAATTCAGTTTCTTCTGCACTTGGAGCCTTTATTTTCATATTTTGCTCGTTGTGCTTTTTTTTCAACTATCAATGGCCTTTTATGTAATACCCAACATACATTACGTGCTTTTCAAAGTTCCTCTATAATGGATCTAGTTTAAAAATGTGTCGTCTGAATCTTCAAAAAGTAAACTTCTCAAATGCTCTGAACCATTTATATTGCAGATTGTAAATGTCACATTCACTTTAACCTACCTATCATAGCCTGCTGAGGCCTCATGTCATCTAATTCCAAACATGCAAGGACCACCTATTGAGCTCTGTGAATTGGGGAAACAACTGTGGTATAGATTTCCCAAAGACCTAATCATTCCAACCACATATACAAACAACAGATTTTACAATTCAACTCTCTGTAACGCTTGCGACATTCACCGTGTTATTGCAAACAATCAGCGTAGCATACTCTTTACATGGATTCAGAAAATTTTAAGTACTAGAATTGCAAGTTTGTGAATAAAGCTCTCAAAGAAGTTTTGAGACAAGTTCATGTGTGAGTGAATCTAGTTTACAAAGGCGCAATTACGCCTAATTTCGCCTCGGTTTCCAGTCAAGACCCCTATCCTTCCAAGCTTAGTCATGGCATTCACAAAAGCCTCTTGAAAAGCCGTGTTGTTGGAGGCAAATTGGTTGACAATTACCCTTGCCTTTTTGTCTGTGAACAGGGTTTGATCAGAGGTGAATAGCCCCTTTCCTTGCTGAAGATTCTTGTAGTACTCATTGTCGAACTTTTCGGGTGAACTTGGGTCCATCGCAACGACAATTCTGGGGTCAACGTTTTGGGGACACTGTCGTTTCAGCTCCTTTGCGTATTGCAGGTTGAGTGTTGGATCAATTCTGGTCTTGCTTATGAAACTGTAGACCCTCTTGAATATAAAGCTGCAGTGTGCAAACCCAATTGTGTGCGCTCCTACAACAAAATTATTTTCCCATTAGAGCGGTTGTGTCCCCTTTTTACTATCCCATGTTATATCCTTTTAATAGTATACCACATCAATATATATAATATGTCGATTATAACATTTATCGATGTCACATTAAATTATTAGGGAGTATAAAAAGGGACAAAAAGAAAAATAAACATGCGAGCTCGATATAATCTATATCTTATAATTAAAGTATGGAAAAAAAATTTATTTATCATGATCATAATTCCACTAAACACAAACACAAACTGATGCGGTCTACTTATAGAACCTACATGGGCCTCATAGATGGGCTCTATAGGTGGGGTTTTAAACGCATTTAAAACTCATTTTAAAATAATTTTATTTTTTATATAAAAATAAAAATAAATACATTTTCAATCTTAGATAGAAATTATTTTTAAAAATGTGTTTGATAATTTTATTAAGAAATTATTTTTAGTATAAAAAAATTTATTAATGTCTATATCTCTTTTTTTGATCGAGAGAGGAGAAAACATAAATAAAAAATAAAAAACGACGAACTCTCATTTTACATTAAACCAAAAAAAAAATCGTTTTTATTTTTATTTTTTATCTTTATTACGCCAAACCTCATTTTAAAAATATTTTTATTTTTTTATTTTAAAAAATATGTAAAATAAAAACAGAATCAATTCTAAACACAGCCTTTATTTGTGTCTAGCGTTGGTAAGGCCCGTTGGGCTGAATAGAAGTGCTCTAAAATATGTAATTTCTTCGGGTAACTTAAATGGTTTTCTTTTTTTTTAAAAAAAAATAGTACCTGATAGTGCAACCAGATCAGTTAGAGAGAGACCGTGCGAGGCAAACATTGATTTGAGCTTCTTTACTCTGAACTCGGGATGAGGAAGTTGGTGACGCACACTGGCTTTTGTAGAGATTCTCCCATCTCTTCTTCCCAGTTCTACTTCATAAGATGGTCCCCCTTTCTGCACCAAAAGTAAATCTGTACTTATTAGTTACTTGCAGAAATTTCCGTTGCATTGAACAATAGCTACTTGCATTGGCTAAACAAAAACCCGTCAATTCAGTCTCATTAACAGTTAGTCTGAAAATAGTCTCAAACGCATTTTAATGTGGCCCAAACCTAAGACCTTCAATCTACCAAACCACTTACAAATAATCCAATATCACCGGGCTACCATAGTCCTTTTTAATGGCTATGAAATGGCAGAAAATAACAAAATACATAGCTTATATTGATTCACCACACATGAATACCTGCTTTAAGCAATAGAAACGCTATAACCACACATGAATTGTTCTCACTTAATCCCTTATATTGCAATTTCTAGTAAAAACATGTAAAAAAAAAAGAGAATATCACAGTCACGTATTCTTTTTGTTAGATTTATATTTAAAAGAAACAGAAAAACCACATGATCACACTTAACCTTCTCTTTTTCTATATGATTTTAACATAAATTATAATAAAATGGGTTAAATGAGAATAATTCAAAGTTCAGGAGATACAGTAAGAATTTTTAAAGTTTAGAAGATAAACTAAGAATGATTTTAAAGTTCACGAGACACCGGTGAGAACAATTATTTTTTTTCGAAAAAGTTGAAGTAGATTGGCACAAAACAAAAAATTCCACGTTATGTTGACTATTAAATTGGCAATACCTATTTTTCTAAGACACATGACCCCCACCTCACATGGTAAAAACATGCCAAAGTTGTTGCATGTTGAATCCCAGTCAGTCCCACCAAGGCTCCACAATTAAATTGAACAAGAATCCTGTGAGGCTAAAACAACCTCAAACCATCTCCTAGACTTTTGAATTAGAGATCATTTAAGAGGAACATGTTTTTAAACCTTCTCTCCAGTTGGATCATGGGGTTCTACATGGTCCTACAATCTGGTGGTCATTTTTCTTTTAGCGCGATATTATATCACTAAAAGTATCAGAAAAACCAAATTGTCACGCTACAAATTGCAATAATGTAGCAATTTAACCGCGCTATTACAGATGCAGTGAATACATCACCCTCCAAATTAACTTACCAATCTTACAACTTCCCTAGCGGCCAAAGCCAGAATGTCGGCGCAAGAGACTTTCTGTCTGCAACCAGGAACACGCTCAACAGCCTCCTTTGCTTTGATAACCGTGTCAAACCCATCCCCCGCCAGAGAAAGATCGTCAGAATTATCCTTCTCTGCTGTGCTATTCCAAGAAAACAGCATCACTGAAGCATCACATCCCTGCCCGGAAAAATCAAAATCGAACTTTCATTATATATGTAGCAATCTTAATATAAAACAAATGCAAAAATTTTTGTGTTCCTTGTGAAAGAAGTAAACAACAAACCCGAACAAAACAGTCATGGAAGAAGAGCCTAAGAGTGCCCGGAGCAGTCGCAATTGACAGCTGAACTTTCCTCTCCACCGCGGTTCGGACAATGGACTCGACATTCGGGCAAGAATTCTTGTAGTAGTCCTTGCTAAGTTGAGCATGACTTGTGCTTGAGATGGTTAGGAGAAACAGGAAGCAGAGAGAGAAAAGAGTTGGGTTCATTGCTTAGAAAACTTAGAAGAACTGTCAATGTTTGCTTATTATGATCTTAAAATTATTGTTATGTGCTTTTCTAGTGGTTTAAATGTTAATCCAGAGCTTATATAGACAAATGTGTGGAGATAATTGGAGGTGGGTTGTTCTTAGCTGTAAAGGGTCTTGATAATGGGGGATTTGAAAACGGATTTACAAAAACATGGGCGATTTTGAGAAGCTCCCACGTAGGCATTTTGTTGATACTAATGTTGTTGTTTAGCTTTTGAGATTATAGTGATTATTTCCTATTTTTTGTTATTGGCGGTTCCCTAGTTGCTTTATTACTGAAAAGAAGAAAAAAAGTAGTAATATTCTGTGTCATTCTTGATCAGGCAAAACACGATTATATAAACTTCCGTTGGGAACAGGACAAGAAGAAAAGCACCTCTAGATATAGCATATATAAATAAATATATATATATATATATATAGGTATAAAGAGACATACCTACTCTGCTGTATGTAACTATGAATCCGGATTTGATTTCTTTATGGACTCACTTTTGATGTCATGTGGGGGTGTAAGGAATATTTGTTGTATTTCAAGATAAGGATGACATAGTAGCACTTAGCCAATTACTTAGAACTTATTTTAAAATTATTTTATTTTGTATATAAAAATAAAAATGAAATGAAAACGTTTTTAATTTCAGACAGAAATTATTTTTAAAAATGCGTTTGGTAATTTTATTAAAAGATTATTTTCAGTATTAAAAAAATCCATTAATGTCTTCCTTTCTCTCTTTGCTCGAGAGAAGAGAAAATGAAAATAAAAAATGAAAAACGACTAAAAGTCATTTTTCATTTCTCTCTCATTTTACACTAAATTAAAAAATTATTTTCATTTTTATTTTTTGTTTTTATTACTCCAAACGCAGTTTTAAAAACGTTTTATTTTTTATTCTCAAAAACGTAAAAAATAAAAATAAGATTAATTCTAAACAGGACCTTACATTCCTTGAATTGTTCTTTCCTTTCATTTTTCTAGAGGCAAGTGAAAAAGATCCTTTAGTAGTATGATGTTGCATATATATTTTATATCACACTAGCAGAAAATGGAAAAATTTGGACGAAATGAATGTTTTGAACATTTTTATGTAATTGAGAAGGTGTAATGACCACTTTTAAAAATCAATTGACAAGTTAAGATACGATCAATAGTTACAATTAGTCTCACATAATTTTTCGGTTGGTGTCATACACTAATCTCTAGGTAGAAGAACTGATTTGAATAATTTTATATAATTAAGAGGTGCAAGGAACTCTTTTTCATAGAGATAAAATTCAGGAATTTTTTTTTATGATTTTAAATTTAAAAAATGAGTTTTAAACTCTATACTATACGGTTAAACTATTTATGCAATCACAAGTCCGACGATTAATGATCATTTTTCAGGTTTCCTTCTAAAACTTGTCACGTGGTTTAATTTCTGCCATTAAAGGACTCGTGTTCAAGAACAATTTTTCTTGCACTTGGTTTCTCTACAAAGTGGCAATCACATGATTATGGTGGTAGTGGACGAACCAGTATTTTACACCGTGATATTATTGGTAATGGGAATAAGAGAGACTTCATCACCTTCACAAAGTCAATGAATACAATCGAATATTCTGTCACATTTGTATCACGAGATTACAGACCTTTTTTCATACCAACTTAAAAGACAAAACTCTGTGAAAGGTGATGGTACTAAGAATCATGGGAGATTGAGATAAATTTGGCAAGGAATTGGACTCAGAGAAAAAAAAAAAAAAAAAAAAAACTATTTTTGCTCAATGGTTTTTCCCTTTCCTCAATGTACTTCAAGTGAATGATTTTATGCTAAAAGTTCGTAATTCATTACAAGTTCCTCTCCTGATGGCACAAAAGGATAACATTTAAAATGGAAAATACAAAAAGGAATGGCGCGTCTCAAAATCAAATGCGGCAAATACACACGCATAGTATGGTATTTGGCTAAACAATTGTAATGCGGCAGTTGTTTTTTGACACTCGTTACTACGTTACAAACTCAAAAGTAAAACTGTCTAGTGACTTTTGAGAATACAATATAATCAGGAGCTGCCCACTTAATTCTTTTTTCTTTTTAATTATGTATCTATTTAATTTATAATTTTATCTATCTTAAGGTCTCGTTCATTTTATCAATTTAAATTTTAAGTTTTAAATTTTTATAATAAAAAATTCTCAAAAAATATCACATTTAATTTTTTTTATTATAATAAAATTTTTTAAAAAAATATTACATCTCAATTTAAATTAAAAATTTAAATTTATAAAATAAACGAAGCGAAAAAATTTAAAATTTTACGTCGGTCGTCTTTCAATATCTAATCTAAGTTATATAACCATAAAAGCACTGTGTTACAGTACCTTACCTGCATTGTATTATTTATAGGATGTAATTATAGCAGTACTTTTTGGATGAAATTACTTTTAATCAACTTCACGAGTAATGACTAATAAGACACTCTTTTAACACTAGTAAAGGTAAAAGTAGCCACTCATTTACTTACCTCATAGCCTCGTAGGACCATGCTATAAAGAAGTAAACAAAAAAAAAAAAAAAAAAAAAAAAAAAAAACAAAGAGTGTTCTTTTACCATGCTATGACAAATATAGATATCATATCTTGTTACCATTGTCAGTATTTTCACATTACTTTTGTGTAAATTACTTTCATATTTTTATAAAACTGATCATTGTCATATGATATCACATGCCTCTCTCTCTCTCTCTCTCTCTCTCTCTCTCTCTCTCTCTCTCTCTCTCTCTCTCTCTCTCGACCTAAACCCTTTTTTGTGTTCTTGTAACAAGCTATTGCTTTTCTTGAGGCTAGTAGGTAGAATTTTTGCCTTTCCTTGATAATGCGAGTAAATACGTCTTATCAAGATCAATTAGCATGTGACTGAGCAAATATACTAACTTTATTACTAGGAAATTGGTGGCTGATAATGAAAGAATACGGGTGCCAGCATAATTTCTCTGATCAAGTTTGCCTAATCCAACTAAATTCATGTTTCTTGTTGAAGAATGAAGGTGAAGTATAACGAAACCCAACAACCTAGTGCAAATGTCTATTTCTTTCAGTGAACAAATTAATGTTAGGTTGTGACTCTGTCATAAAACTATAGGGCCAAGGCTTTTCACCAAAAAAGAAAAAGAAAAAAAAAAAAAAAAAAAAAAAAAAAAAAAAAAGAGGCATACTTACGTTTCTCTTTCCATTTTTGTTATTTAAAATGTCTGGCAATTCACATAAACCATATTTGACTTTCTTGAAGTAGTTAGAAAAAATCCAAAGGCTGGGATGTTTTGTTTGTGATATTTAATTTGGACACTTTAAATTGATAAATGCATAGGAACATAGGCGGTGTTATGAAATATGTAAATAAAAAGTGATGACTCATATTCTGTTAGTGTATAATATTGGGTACTGATGATGCAAATGTTTTGTGAAACATTTTTATCGCCAAAAAAGCTTATCGCCAAACATAGGCGGAATTTACTAACTTTATTACTATAGTCAAATGGTTTCAAGCATTCCCTTTTTTTCAAATATATATATATATATATATATATATATATATATATAAGGAATAGGAATATTTTACACAAGCAAAAGGGAGGAGAAACAGTCCCATTTGCTACCAAACAAAGAACAGAACCCACCCCCATCAGCTAGCGATAATCACTACGTGTAGTTCAAACCCCAACCCTTAGTGCTTAAAATTCACTCAACGTAATCATCTTGATTCCTTGAATAGTATACATATATCAGCACGCACATACAAACATAAAGTTGAATAATATATATATGCATGTGTATATATATATACATATATCCGCATACACATACAAACATAAAGTTGGGAGAGACTCAATACAATAACAACTGCAAGACAATGATTTCACTAATCAGTTTTATAATGCCATAAAGATTACATTGAGTTCTGTCAGAGGAATCTGATGAAATTGGAGTCATGACAGTAGAGATCAAAACCGAATGATACAAAAAATTTATCGACAACTAGACACAGCCGGTACTAAACCCGAGTCATATACTTTTCTAATATAGAAAATGATGAGAACCAATCCATCTCCATTTTCGCCTCGCAATGGTCTCCCTGTTAAATCTGTACTCAGTTGCTAAACAACATCTAGAGCCCCAACAAACTCTCCGCTTGCTTTTGTACATGGTAAGGTTTTGCTGAAATGAGACGAAGCATTAAGAGGGGGTCCTTTGCTGATATATTTGTGGCAGAGCTCGTGGCAAATTCAACACAATCTCTGCATAAGCTGGAACCGGAAGCAGAAATCAATATTGACAACGTGAAAAAACAAAAACAGAACACAGAAAATACACAAACAAAAAGGGCCTTAAGGTCTTTAAGTCGACTTTAGCTACAAGCTATTTTGATGTCATTTGATATAATCCAAGACCAATAGACAAGCACTCGGCATTAACCGCATTGACTTTGGAAACTCGATTTACTAAAGCCAGCGTCACAAGCATAAACAAGAATATATCAACAAAAAAATATACTGAAGCACGCAGGCATGAGTCTGTATTTCAAGGGGGAATGACAAAAAGAAAAATAATTAGTTGGGTGTCTTAATTCCACAGTTTAACTTGAGAGGAGGCTCAACAAAAAATACACGTAAGCATGCATGGACGTGTGTGTTTGGTGTCTTAATTGCACAGTTTGACTTGAAAGGAGGCGGGATGAGAGAGAGACAGAGGTAACAGAATTCCTATAGACTAATAACAAAGACAGGTAAAAAAATGCATTCGCTTAGAAAGAAGTAACACCTCCTGGTAAGCTCATGGTTCGTAATGCATCCTCTGCATAGGACAGACGAACAGGACCAGGTTGACCTGCCATACCTCCATTCTCCTTCCTACTTGTAATCAAATTTGAACTATTTTTCTTGGATTGATGCACTGGCCATGCTAGTACTCTGATACGATTAGGAAGTACAGAGAGCAGATCTGTATACCTAAGTGCAACAGTTACCTTGCTGCAACAAAAGACATGCATTTCTTCAGCATGGTGAAAACGTAATCCGACATAAAGTTTTCTGATAATGGCAATGAACTAGTTTCTACTTTTATTGGTGTTTGGATATTTTATATAGATAATTTGCAATGGGACCATGAAAACAAAGGTTTAACACCATGTACATCATTGTTTAAGCATTGCAAGTGGATCAACAAGCATGATTTTTGCAAGATTTTCCCAAAAAAAAAAAAAAAAAGTAAAATGAGGCAGCAGTATGGAGAAATTTATTTTTATATATTAAGCAGCTTCTAATCGAAAAAGAAGTTTATTCTTTACTTGTCCTTTTTCAAGATATAATTCTCATTGCAGAACACAAAATTCATTTTCAGATTCATGGATCATCACCTACATTCCTTTCTGTATTCCCAAAATCCAGATTTTTTCTTTAATTTCAAAGCATGATTTATGGGCCTCCTAGAAAATAAACCTCGACACAATCATACTTCTAGAATACAGAAAAAAAAAAAGGAGAGAGAGAGAGATTCTTGAAACACCTTAGATTTAGGTAAGATTGACCCAAAAAAAAAGGGAGCTATATAGTAAACAGGGAAAAAAACAATAGAGAAAATGCACTGACCAATCAAAATCATCAAGGGAAAACTCTATCATATGGTAGGGCAGGCTATAATACAATTCTCCAATTTGGTTTCCATACAACTCCTTCACGAGCCGAACCTGCATAAGAGTAGGGAAGTTTGAGACTTGAGTAATTGCTACAGAGAACTAACTTTTTCACCACATTTTGGTATCAAATGATACGGCATTTGTTTAGGCCGGGTGCAAAAAGTTAAGGACTAGTATCTCCACTGTAAAAGTTTGTAGCCTAAAAGACGCACTATAAATTGGCGTCAAAAATTGGTAAAAATACTTCATTATGCTTTCCCTATTTCCTTTTCGACTGTAATAAGAGGAGACATCGTTGGACTCTAGTCTCAAGTAATAAAATCTTGGCAGACCATGACTTCATTTTTCTAACCAAGAGAAAACAACTTAAACACACTCTAACAACATCATACCTGTTCCCGTCTATCCACATAAGCCTGTAAAAGTTCTCCGATGTAATCTATAAATTTCTGGAGAAAAACCGTTAATGACCAATGCTGAGAATGAGTTAAAAATAAAAGCAAGCACAACTCAGCAAAGTCAATGCAAGTAACCAACCTTACCATAGCATTTGAGGATAGAAGATCATTTTCAGCTTCCCTTAATGGCAGAAAAAATGGAATCGTATGTTCAAGTACAGTCATCTTTTCAAGAAAAGACTTGCTCTCTAGCACACAATGATACAACTCGCAAGGTTCTCCTGCAAAAAAAAGAAAAAGAAAAAGAAAAAAAAGAAAGAGAGAATAGATGAGAGCTTTCCCTCATTGCTACAGCCAAAAGATCACAACTATGCCAACAACCTCAGAACTTCCAATTCAGATGTTTTCTTTCAGTATAAGCTTTGACTGACCCTTTACATCAATTAAAAGAAGGCGCCAAATGACCCATTATGTCAATGCCCACGATTCAAACCACAAGTACAAGATTGGCAACAGGATATTGGTTTCTATGCAAGTGCTAAACTCATAAAGTTATAAAAGCCATTTTTTTAATAAAAATCTTTCGATAATTTAATCAATTACAAGGAAAAAACAATGAGATATCATCAATAAAGACAAAAGGAAATGAATAAAACACAAAATATGGAGTTGTGGACCATCCTAGAGAACAAACATATCAATATCAAGATATGACAAGGGGAAAAAGTGGAAGACAATGAGCACTAAAGAATACTTTTTTTTTCCTTTTTTCATTAAATGGGAATAACATGACATGATGCCTAGACTACTTTTTACGTGCGCAAGTAAATATCTGAAAAACACTTCAAACGTACCAGCAAAAGATGTCTCGTATTGTATTCCAATTCTCGCCCCTTCCAAACAGCAAATCACCTGACAACAAACAAGCAACCATTAAAGAACTTATCATCCAGAAAGCAGAATGCAATAGAATTATGAATAAAAGGAAATAGGTTCCCTTATATAATAATGCTGCACTGAGTCTGTAAAAGTGCCGAGTAATTTTCAAAATTTATTCATCACTAACAGTTTTCATCATAGTACAGCATTGTATTGATATCCATGTTCATTTACCCACACACTTAATTCAGAAGATTCACACGAATAAAATTAGTTTCCCATTTTTCCTACATGCTCAATTTAGAATTTATATTCGCAACGCAAATTTTCAGGTTTTAGTCTCTGCACAAGAAGAGCCTTTGCTATAACTAGAAAAGTTAGAATACACTGTTATGTAGTCCAAGTTCGGAAGTAAAATTGTCCTTTTATTTCTTAAATCCCATCCATGATATGCAGCAGGATTGCAACTGTCATGGATGTGACTTCTCTGAAATCCAATTCAACAATAGGAACTCTCTCTTAGATAAGCTACTTGAGGTTGCAAAGATCACAAAGCTCCTCAAATTGCTCTTTTAGGAGGAAAAAGATGAAAACTATGATTTTATAACGAACAAGAAATATCTAGCATCTATTAGTAATTGGGATTCAAATCATCTTAGTCTTGAAAAGGTGAGACTTCTTTAAGGCTATTTCAAGCTGCGGAAAAAGGCATCACCATTCAAACTACTTGTATCGATGAAACAAACTTCGCAGAATTAATATTATTACCTTACTTCCCACTTTATAAGTAATTCTTTCCTGAAAATGAGGACCTGAAGACATGTTTGCATCTCCAGGCATTGCCTTTCTGTCTAACTCCATGTGAACCTGATAAACCCAGGCAAACCATAAGGAATTTACACGTCCATCAAGAACAGAATGAAAAATACCATTAGATATTAACATCCCAAAGCATACAATAATAACACCAAATTTTCAAAGTGAGCCAAACACTTAAATGCACCATATGATACCATACCCGCTCTCTTATTGTAGCTAATAGCCCATCATTCCATTGTTCGCCATCTAAACAAATCTCTAAAAGAAGAAGAAAAACATTTCTTAGTCAAAACAAGAAGAAAAAAAAAAAACAAAAAACAAAAAATAAAATGAATTTACGATTCTTTGAAGAAAAAAATGCATACTTATGAAACCAGTTATTGAACAGAGAATAGGGAACACATAAAATTCCACACAAGTTGAATTGCTTCTCTTAATCTAATTACACTATCTGTATCTGCTTTCACGTTGTTCTCAGTTACAAAACTTTAATCTGCACCACAGCATTTGAGAAGTTCATTCATGAAGCTACCTTGAGTTTGAGAAGCTCGAGCAGCTTCAAATTCCTTCTGTAGACGCTCAAATATCATCTTGTCAGAATCCCTATTCAAATCAATTAAACCCCACAAAGTAGTATTAATACATGCTGCAATCCGAACCTAGTTTAAACAAGTTATCAAGACTCGGATATCAAAGTGTGTGAAATCAAAAGGCCAGACTAAAGAATAGCTAAAGTAAAGAACAAAGAAAATTACCTTGAAAGGCGCTCCGTTAACTCCCCATGCCTTTTGAGAACATTTGAAACTGTCATGCAAAAAAAGAAGCTTTACTCCCCTAAAAAATAGTAAGAATTCAAAGCCATTTATGAAATCAAGGCAAACATATAGGGATTTCTTTTCCCCCTAAACAATATAGATAACTTACATCTAGCTCGTGTAGTCTCTAAACGAATATCTTCATCTTGCATAAAATTCTGTCAGAAAGCAAAGCAAGGCAACAATATCAGAAAGAAGACTGCGTAAAGGAAGAAAGAATTGCATAAATTTAACAACAGTTAAACCAAAAGCACAAGAGCTAAGTGCAACAGGAGTATGCAAACCACAGAACAAATATATTTTGATGGCCTTGATTGAAACAAAACATGCCATACACATACATGCGTAGTTTTAAAAGATGAAATCAAGAACCAAGGCATTTTGACTGATCGAAGCAAGGCAAGCCTCAAAATGGATCGAGACATAAGCCTCGAATGACGAGATTTTTACACTTACACCCTCTAAGTTTTGCCAAAATAACGGAGACATCCCCTTTAACAGAATAAATTATGGAAACACCTCTCAATTTTTTGAAAAATACTACAGAACACCCCCTCGGTCAATCGACTGTGACGGAAAGCCTTAGTTTGAATGTTGAATATTTTAAACAGCCCAAAATGCCCCTCCCTGCATCATAAAAAGTTTCCAGCTATATATAGTGCTATAAAACGCATCTAGCACCAAAAAATAAGTACAATTGATTTTACACACTTGTAACCATACTTTTATCTCTAATGAAATGAAAAATGCTTTTTTCTCGTCCTTTTTTTCTTCAAAAGTCCCTTTTTAATAGTAATATTGTTGGACAGTTTACATTTGCAATATTTCAAAATGATCAAGATGTAAGTCATAATAAGAAGATAAAAATTACATGATCCAAATTAAGTCATAATATGAAGATCAAAATTACAGTCTAAAATTACATAGTCAAATGTCGTTGTTATATTGCTTGCAATTCTGGTATAAAAAAATAACGTAAAAATCAAACATTTTAAAACACCATAGTCATATCAATTTCCAATAAATATCAAAGTAAATTCACAGATCCCAAAGAAATCTCACAAATATGAACTTCTAAGTCTAACAATATCCAACCAACCACACAACCCAATTTTCAAAAAATATCAAAGTAAATCAACAGATCCCAAAGAAATCTCACAAATATAAACTTCTAACAATATCTAACCAATTACACTACCCAATTTACAACAAATATCAAACTAACATCAATCTTCGAAAAATAGAAAAAATAAGAAACAAAAAAAAAATGACAAATAGCAAAACACACAAACTAATCACAATAGCAATTTTCAACAATCAAACAAAGTCCAAAAGCAACAATCACTATCAACAAATTCCACAGTAAAACGAATTCCATAAACTAATTGCCAAACATTAATTAAATGTCAATTAAAATATCAAACACAAAACTTCAATAATCTTTAAACCCAACTTCAGCTTCAACTTCAAACAAAAATGACAGACTTTGAAACTCTTCTCATTCTTACAGTTAACCTTAAGAAAAAAAATATGCTTCTCCTTGTCAACCCACTGTTTTCTATTTTCCCAAATAGGTCTGTTTATTATCTCCATTGTTCCCACTCCTCAATTTTTCAATCTCATATTTACAAGGCAAACCCCTTTTGCAAATTACAACAGCCACATAACCCAAATGGCGAAACTCTGCCATAACCACTTTTAATCAATGAGCTAAGATTTCCATTCCAAAAGCAACCCATTTCAAGATTTGTAAAATCTAAGAAATCCCAAAATAGAATAGAAGCGAAGGGAAATGGACGACTATAATTTACAACAGAAACGTTCAAATATCCACAAAGAATTGGTTTTTCCACCATAAAATCGCAACTTATAGTCAACCCAAATTCAACTTCAACTTCAAACAAAAATTATAATCAGAAAACCAACCATTCTCGGCTTGGCTAGCGCGTGGCTTGAAAATCGGCGGAAAGATTAGGAAAATGGGCTCCGGTGCTAGCACAGACAGTGGGTCTCCGGTGCTCGCACAGGCGGTGGGTCTCCGGCGCTCGCACGGTCGCCTACGCGCGGATGTTCGACGGCTGGGGATCACTAGCGAGCTTTATCGGACCTCTAGGGTTTTTTTTTTTCTTCTTCTTCTTCTTCTTTCCACAATGCACTTAAACTGATAGGTAACCAGATATTAGGACTGTTTATTCAGCAAAAATATTAGGAATTTTATATATTTATTTAGGCATTATTTATTGTATATTTTAACAGTTTTTATTATTATTATTTTTTAAAAGCTTTCTTATTTTAACATTTGTCAGTTTTATTTATGGGTTATTAATACTGTTATTACGCTTTAATTACGATATGAACAATGTGTTATTTTAAGTAATTAAATTTTTTATTTTAATAAATTATTTCTTAATTGCTGTTTTTTAAACAGTTTTAATCGATGACATTAAAAATAATGATAAATTCAGAAACTATTGTGTTATAATCGCATAATTGATGAGTATTGTTTCTCAAAATATAATTGATGAGTCGTGTTTCTCACTAGATAGGTAATTTTATAAGTAAATAATTATTTTTTTATGTTTCAAAATACAGTTAATCAACATGCTAACCAATAATTAATTTGGATCAGATTTTTCAGTTTCGTTTACAACAGTCGTTTATTTAACCAACAAATGAGAGCATACTCCGCATCAGAAGGAGCAAATAGAGAAGGCATCAACATTCAACAAGAAGTTTTAAGTATTGTTGATTTTATTAATTTAAATTTAAATTTAAATTTTATTATAATAAAAAAATTTTAAAAATAGTCACATTTAATTTTTTTATTATGATAAAAAATTTTTATATAAAATTTTATTTTAATTTAAATTATAAACTCAAATTAATAAAGTGAATGAACCCTGGCAGCTTCTATTATGTTTACATGTGCATTCTTCCTTTTTTTTTTTTTTTTTTTTTTTCCTTCTCTCTTTAATACTTTCTTCTGATTTGTCTTTTCAAAAACTTTTGCATTTGATTTATAGTTGTATGTTTATGTATAAAAACTATTTAAATTTGAATACAATAACCGCATCAAGTGTTATTTTACCCATTTTTCATATGAGAGATAAAAAAAAAAAAAAAAAAAGAGAAAGAACTCTTCCTTCTTTTTTCTTCTTTTTTTTTTTCTTTCTTTTTTTACTACCTTTATCACTTATGAGATCGGACAACTTTGATTTTTAAAACAATGTACCTGTTGATAGAAAGACATAGGAAAAACTCAGGCTGTGTTTGGAGTTATTTTTATTTTTATTTTTTATATTTTTTAAGAAAAAAATAAAAATAAGAGAGAAATAGCGTTTGGTATAATTAAAAATAAAAAATCAAAATAAAAATAATTTTTAATTTATTGTAAAATTATAGAGAAAAGGATTGTGTTTGGAGTTATTTTTATTTTTATTTTTCACATTTTTTGAGATAAAAATGAAAACGGGAGAGAAACGACGTTTGGAACAATAAAAGACAAAAAACGGAAATGAAAATGATTTTTTGGTTTAGTGTAAAATAGAAAAAAAATGAAAAATAACTTTTAGTCGGTTTTCATTTTTTGTTTATGTTTTTTCCTCTCTCGAGCAAAAAGAGACATTAAAGACCCGTTTGAAACTCGTTCCAAAATGATTTTATTTTATGTATAAAAATGGAAATGAAAACGTTTTCATTTTCCAGGCAGGAATCATTTCTGAAAATGCATTGAGTAGTTTTTTTCAGAAATTGTTTTCAGTCTAAAAAAACAGAAACTACGTTTAGTAATTTAATTTTTAAAAACATGTAATAGTATTTAAAATAATAATATATTAAATAATTAATAATTGAATCATAAATACAAACACTAATAATTAATATAATAATTTAAATTAAATTACAAATAAATAGTAAATAATTTAAAATAATATAACTTAGTAAATGATTACTTTTAAAAAAAAAAAAAAACTGTTTACTTAGTGAATAATCTTAGCTTATATTACTGCCGTATAAGCAAAATCGGCAATACTCAAAAAAATCTTCACCAAATCATAACAAATATCAACCTAAACTCTCAAAAATACCCGAGAACAGGCAAATAAGAACAAATACCAGAAAAAACACCATATCATCATGCAATACCGGCAATACTCCATCAAGATCCTTCAACAAAACTGGCAATACTAAAAAAAATCATCAGCAAATCATATTAATGGGCATACCTCGGTTGATTTAGGGGACTAGCGGCGGAGTAGAGTCTGAGACCGAAGAATTAACCAGAAAATAAGGCTGCTGTTTAGATCCCAAGACCAGTGATTCCAGCTAGAAGCCCACCGCAAAGAAAGAAAGAAGAGAACGGCGAGAGGGAGAGAAGATAACGGTGCAGCGGGAGAGAAGAGAACGGCAAGAGGCGAATAAGAGAATGGCGAAAGGCGGAGAAGAGAATGGCGAGAGGCAGAGAAGAACAGCTGGAGAAAATGAAAAGGGAAAAAGTGAAAATGGATTTAATCCGTTTTCAGAAAAGCGAAAGTTTTTGGGAAAAAATCCAAAAACGTTTTTGTTTTTGATTTTGGTACAGAACATCCCCAAACATGATTTTCTTTTCCGTTTCAATTTTTCCTCCTCAGAAAACGTGAAAAACGTTATCAAAACCGGAAACAAACGTGTCCTAATAGATTTTTTTATACTGAAAAAAAATCTCTTGATAAAACTACCAAACGCATTTTCAAAAATAATTTCTATATGAGATTGAAAACATTTTCATTTCCATTTTCATACAAAAAATAAAATTATTTCAGAACGAATTCTAAACGCACCCTCAAATTTCACACAATACTTCTGATCGAAAAATTAATTTAATTTATTTTGCACCTCTCCCTCAATGGAAGAATGAAACAGTAATTGCATGATGGGTATGAAGAATTAGACCATAATCTCAAATATAATGAGTAAGATTAGTATTTGTGTACCTTTAAAAATTATTAATTGCTGTTAAAGTCCTTAAAAAAAACTAGACTATTTTGCAATTGATGTAATTATTTATGTATGATTTACAATTATTAAGCGACTAGTAGATGATTATCTATGAGAAAGTTCACATGTCATTTACCAATTTTTTATCAAAGACAGAGAATAATAAAATTGTCAAAAAAAAAAATTGAAGTTCAAGGACTAATTTGTAAAAATAAAAAGTCACACTAAAACAACATAATGTCATAATTCAAGCAGCAATGGTGCTAACAACCCTTTATTTATTTTGGTCTTTGGATATGTCAATTCTTTTTAGACGATATATTTAGGATAATTGCTTTTTAGAGTTGTGCAAAAGATATTGCAACTCGTTGGACCAACTAAACTAAACTGAAAGTTTTAGATTGTCAGTCCAGTTCCATGTCATAATTATTTTTAGAGTGATTTAAAACTAGATCTTGTCGATTCAAAAACAGTTTAGTCTGATTTGTCAAACTTGAGGACCAGTCTAAATCGTACTAGACCGTTTAAATTTTAATATATATATATATATATTTCTAAATTTTATTAAATACCTTTTTTATTTCAAGTTTTCAACCATTAAAATTTGATGGATTAATTTCATAAATACCCCTGAACTAAGTAGTTATTTCAACATGCTTCTTAAATTTTAAGAATGATGAATCTTTCTGAACAATATTATTTCATAGATGTCCCATAGAGTGTAGATTTTATGTCCAACTTGCCCCCCGACTTTAAAAACTCATGGGACAAGTTTGACACAAGAGTAATAATTTAGAGAGCAAGGTGACTTAAAATTAATAGTTCATTAGCTTTGTAATAGTATAAGTAGTGTCATGTTATCATCTTGTTAGTTTTCTAAGAGCCCGTTTAGTTCGCTGATTTGAGTTTTTAATTCGAGTTGAGATGTGATTTTTTGTGAGAGCTTTTTATTGTAACAAAAAAGTTAGATGTGATTGTTTGTGAGAGTTTTTTACTGTAGCAAAACTCGAATTCTAAACTTGAATTAATGAAATAAACAATGCCTAAATATATGGGGTATTTTATGTTGAAAAAAATGGCTTGTTAAGCCATGTCAAAGACCCATTTTAAGGCCCATACTAGAATGAGGCCCAATAGGGTTTTGGGGTAAGTCACGATGGATTTGTGTTCTCCGTCGCAAGGAGATCAAAATCAAATATTCATACATTCAAAATGGATATTGGGTGATTGAGAAATTAATTTTCTGAGTATATCACTTTGAATTTTAAGGTAGTTAGAAATTGTAAAAATCCCACATTGGTTAGGAATGAAGTCTTTGTGGTGTTTATAAGTGAGTGCATTTTGAAACCTAGGTAAGCATGTATACCAGAGAGGCTCTCTCAGGGGCAAAGGGGGTGCAAATCACTGTCTCGGCGGGGTAGGGGCCGAATGTGTGCGCCTGCGACATGCGGACACGAATGTCGAACCAAAAAACCCACTTCGTGCAGGCTTTGTTTTGTAATTTTTTATGTTTTGATTCGGCCTAAAACATTCGAGCTGTTTGACCTAAGCTTAATGTTGTGCTTAATGGTTAGTAAATGAGGATTATGGTGTGCTTAAAGGTGTGTAATGAGACTTAATGAAGGAAAACTTAATTAGGCTTGATGGTGAGTTAATGGCTTTTGTTTTCTTCATAAAAATCCAAACCTTGGTGTACAAAGGTAGCCGGATTCATCCTGAGGAAATTGAATGATTTTTTACCCCGTAATAATGTGCGATTAAGCCTCATTATATCTTGTTTTGAAACCCCTTTCTCAAAAGCTCATATAAAGGGTTCTCCACATGAAGGAATATTCACAACACACACTTCTCTCTCGTTTTCTCTCTTCTCCACGAGCTCTTGCAATTCTTTTGTAGTGTGTTTTGGTGATAGAGGAAAGGTGCAGTTCTAGTTCACCGGACGATTTCGATAGTGTATCGAGCTACTATCATTGTCGTTGTATCTTGGGAGACGGACGTCTAACGTTACCTCAAGCACTCGTCGGAGGGGACGAATCTGTTTTAAGGAAAGCGTAGTTCACGTACCTCAACATCCTTGCAATTCGTTTTTCAAGTTTGGTGGAAAGATTGAATTTGTGTTATAACAATTTCTATATTTTGTTTGTTATATATTGTTCTTCTTTGTATTATCAATATTTTTGCTAACATTTCAAATTAGGGTACATAATTCGATGGCAAAATGACTCGTTTTCAAAATTCAACGGATATGTTGAAATAAATTTTAAAGTTTAGAGGGCATTTACAACAATAATTAACTTTAAATAATATTTTATTTCTCATACTATCATTAAAAAAATAGAAATATGATTTATAAGTACTAACATTAAACAATTCTCCTAAACATAACCCAAAAAATTTCATGCATGATGGACAATAATAGGAGTACTTGATTTGATTTCCTTTAGCTAACCTCCAACTTATCGATATGGTTCCTTTATATTCAGATCAGTCTTTGCAACATTATGCAATAACAAGCATCATGGATAGATAACCAACTTGTTAGCTGACCCGCTCAATAAATGAGGCTTGTATCTAATTTTTCCATTACCTTACAATCTGTCTCCAAAATTAAACCTCTGCAAAAATATTTGTAGTAATCTCATTCTCTATTGCTTTCCTCAATGCTCCCCTTACTTGCAAAATATTTTACCACTAGAGAGTTAGAGGTGCTAATTTCTTAATGCAAAATTTTCCAACGATTCAAATCAAGTTCATGACAGATATAAGGGTAGATGATACTCGTTTGTTTTTCGATTCAACAATAACTATAAGAATAATAATAACCGCAATAAATTATTCAAAATACTCATTTATTTTATATACTCAAACTCAAATTATTAATTTTACTACAGTATTTTCTTTTCATAAAAAATTTAAATTTTAAATATTAAAATAAAAAATTATAATTTGAATATACTTTTTAAATGAGCTCAAAGTCTTAAGTTAAATACTCATACAGTCTAGCGAATGTAACTTTTTTTGTATTTTACGTGTAACACTACAACAATTCTTTTAGTTTGTTTAATCAATCTAACTTTTTTTCTGACAAAATCAAATCTCAATTATTAAAAACATGTATCGGACTATATTTTTTTTCAGTATTACACTTAAATAAATTAAGTAACTGAGTATTGCACATAAGAATGAACAGTGTTATATAGGAATAAAAAAATTACATTAGCATGTATGAATGTCGGACTAAAAAAGTCATAAAAAAATATTGATATTTTTGCTTCAAATGAAAAACCTAAAATTACTTTATGCATCATGGATTATGAACATCAAAATGAAATCCTCCGTATTATCTCAATTATAAAAACTTAAAATTACAATTCAATAGATTAGAATTTTTTTTAAAGTACCCACACATTATTAATTTTGAGAAAGAATTAATTAGGATAAAATAAGAACAATACTCTTACTACTATTATTTTTTTTTAAATAACCCACATTGCATTCAATTATCCATTTAAAAGAAAAAAAAAAGAAAATTCAATTAACTTGAAAAAAAAAAAAAAAAAAAAAAAAAAACCCCTCAAATAAACTCACGTTGCTGACATGTAAAAAAAAAAAAAAAAAAAAAAAAAAAAAAAAGAGAGAGAAAGAGACCTTGAAGGAGAGCGAAGAGAGAGAAAGTGAGAGAGTTTCTAGCAGCGAGCGATCGAAGCTTAACACAGAGCAGAAAAGAGAGCTCTTTCATATTATCATCACCAACGCCGAGAAAACAAAACTTTTCCCGGAAAATGCACTGAGAAAATTCACGCCAGAAGAACACGAAGAAAGAGAGGAAAAAAGAAAATAGAGAGAGAAAGTAAGAGAGAGAGACACAGAGAGAGAGAGAGACAGAGCAAAAGGGTAGACGAAGCTCAAAACCGACCGGGTCACTACCATTCGATTTCTCTGCAATTCATCCAGTTCTCTGAGGTCAGACTTCAATCAATCTTCCAATAAGCAATCCCTCGCTTTCGTCCAAGCTTTTTTGTCTTTTTTTCAATTTTTTTTTTTTGGCGCTTCACTGGGCGCTGTTTATTTAATTTAATTTTTTTCGCAATTTATTTATTTATTTCTCTGCAATTCGTGCTCTGCTTAATCCGTGGAGCTTGTAGATCCCATTCTCTCAACTTCAAATTTCTCGTGTTTCTCAAATTTTAAAGCTTTTGAATTGAAAGGGCGGGTTTTGATTGCTCCGGTTCCGTAATTTGCAGTTCCGCGAGGAGCCAGGCCGAAATTCTGGTGATTCGAACTTGGGGTTTTGATTTGTCCGAGGTTCTCAATGAATTAAGCTCGGGTTCATGTGGTTTATTGGTGGGATTTAGCGAGTTCCGTACTGGGCTTGATCTCTAGGGTTTTGGTCCCGAGAGGATGAAATTTGGGGCTGCATTGTGCGCTTCGTTGGGTGAGAGAATTCGAGGTTGTTCGGAGACAAGGGTTATTGCAATTCAGTTGGGGATTAGGGTTTTTGGGGTTCCTGAGATTTGGTGAATGATGTGCTCGTCTGTTTATTGGGATATGAAGAGCTTCGCCAGTTGATTAGGAATAATTATGCGTGGGGTTTTCAGGAAACGGAAATAACTCTAATTTGGTTGGGAATTGGAAGGAAAGTGGGGTTTTTTCTTTTATTATATTTGATTTTTGTGAATGGTGTATGAACCTGTTTAGTTATTGAGAAATGCAACCTCAGCAGTACTCGAGAATTGATTTGGCTGACTTGAAGGCTCAGTTAGTAAAAAGGATTGGTGCTGAGAAGTCGAAAAGGTATTTTTACTACTTGAATAAGTTGTTGAGTCAGAAGCTGAGCAAGAAAGATTTCGATAAGTTCTGTTGCCGAGAGCTTGGTAGTGAGAATGTTTCTTTGCACAATCAGTTCATTCGGTCAATCTTGAAGAATGCATGCCAAGCAAAGAGCCCGCCGCCAATTCATGCATCAGGTCCCCCTAAACTTGGGGTGCAAGCTGCAAACAGTTCTCCAAGCAGAGAAGATGGGCATGAGCAAGTTGGGGCTGGTTTCTCGAGTCAAAATCAAAATGTCCCCATTTGGTCGAATGGAGTTCTGCCCATGTCACCCCGAAAGATTAGGTCAGGGATACGTGATCGTAAGCTCAAGGATAGACCAAGTCCTCTTGGACCTAATGGGAAGGTAGACAGTGTCTTGCACCCATATATGGGGTTGGAAGAAAGTGGCAGTAAGGTTGGTATGGAAAATGGGGATGCAACTCCATGTGATTATCAGAGACCAGTTCAGCATCTTCAACCAGTTGCTGAGATGCCTGAGATTGAAAGGGAAGTTGGGGTTTTGCGACCTACAGAGAAACCAAGAATACACAGTAAGGATCAGGCTGGAGGAGCCGTTGCTGATGATGAGGAAGAGGTGGAACAGTTAAACTGCTTGAATTTCTCTAGAAGCCCCTTACTTGCTCCGCTTGGGATTCCATTTTGCTCAGCTAGTGTTGGTGGGGCCCGCAAAGCTACACCCGTTGTAGCTAGTTGTTATGACAGCGGTGGGTTGTCTGACACAGAGACGCTGAGAAAACGCATGGAGCAGATCGCTGCAGCACAGGGTCTTGGAGGTGTTTCTATGGAATGTGCCAACATGTTGAACAGCATGTTGGATGTTTACTTGAAGCGACTGATCAGATCTTGTGTCGAGTTGGTCGGAGCAAGGTCTTCGCATGAGCTAAAGAAGCACCCTGCCCAGAAGCAGCAGATTCAAGGCAAGGTCATCAATGGCATGTGGCCAAGTAATCACTTGCACATGCACAGTGGCAATGTATCCGTGGAAGCTATGCAGGAGCAGAGACCGCAGCGTTCAATATCCTTGCTTGATTTTAAAGTTGCCATGGAGTTAAATCCACAGCAACTTGGAGACGACTGGCCATTGCTGCTTGAGAAGATTTGCATGCTCATGCTTGAGGAATGAAACACCTACAAAGATTTGTTTCTCCAGAGCTTTGATTGGGTCAATCTGTTCTGGTTCAAATGGCGCAACAGTTGTGGGAGGTGCATTTATGCATCTACCTCTCTTGTCATTGCCTGAAAGGACCAGATGAGCCCCAATTGGGTAAATTTCGGCCCTTCCAAGAAATGCAATGGCTTTGAGCTCGAAATGTCTGCATTTGCTCACTGCAAGCCAGCTCGGCCAGGAATGATTCAACTGCAACCAACCAATACAGGGATGTTTCAAATTGAATGCCCACATTTGGTTGTGCTGTTTAATGTTTAGCGTTGACATTGGCTATACCTGTTATTAGTTCAGATCTTGAGCTCTTGGTCTTATTGACAGCCAATGAAGAAGAAATCGAAGAAAGTTTTGCAGATATACTGTTGTGTAACTTGGTCAAAGGTTAAATCACTTGTACAAGAGCTGCAGTGTTGCACTGTATGTATTTCTAAAAGCTGATATAGTTAATTGGAATTCTCATATCAATAACACATTAACACCTGTTGATCTTTCCTTGATTGTATGACTCCCACATATCCACTGAATAATGAAATATCCCACTGCTCAAGGTGTCATTGATTTATAACTCTTAAATGTTGCTAATGCTAATACGTACGGTACTGCTGATGTTATCATGTTATCATTCTCTTTGGCTTTGTCAAGAAAACTTGTGAATGTAATGCTGCTGTGAGGTGAAATGTTATGTTATATATAGAAACAAGGGAATTCATTCTTGAAACCATCTTGCACTGTTGTTTATGTTTGCTTCCTTGTGCGTTCCGACATTTTGTTTTCGTCTTTTTACAAAGAAGCTCATGTTTGTTCTTTCGCATCGTTCAGTTTCTTATTGTGCTTGGATTTCATATTTGGAGATTTCATCGTATTTCATCTTGATTCTAGCACGAAGATGAAGTAAAAGGTTTCAGGACATTCTAGTGCAAGTCTTGTGCAGGAATCATCCATCCAGTTTTGCAGCATTGATAGAGATACCTTTTTTCTTTTGGCTGTGAATAAAGATTCAGATCCTTCCTATTTGCATCATTGGGCTTGAAACGTGAACAGGAGAATATTCATCCATTCACTAAACTGTACAAATTCGTTTTTAAAGCGAAAAGGAATTTTTTTTTTTTTTTTTAAAAGTTTTTATTTTTTTTAATTTTGAGAGGAATAGCAAATTGATGAATATTTCTTGGTCTGTATGTTCCAGGGGCACAAACGGATCTTTTTTAATCAGTTTCATTCTACGAGTGCAAAAACAAGTAGTTTGGATCCAGGATGCCATTATATCAGATCGTCATTTTCCATGTTTTGCATTTGCCTTCTATTGTCTTCTGTTGTTAATTTGAAGGTCCGGTATCACTTGCAAAACATAACACATCATCATTTTGCAAAACTGAAACAAGAAAGGAGACAAATATCCTTTGAGTGCATGAATCTAGATTTTTATCATTTATTCTTGATTAATATTTGTATTTGTTAAATAACTCTATATTAGTCAAAATGATATTAATTGAGAGTAAATGGTAAAAATTCAGACTCATCACTTTAAGGGCAAGTACAATAATTTTCTCAAACTTTTTTCTTATGAAATAATCAATCAACAGTACTTACCAACATGCTAAAGACTAGTTGGTTTATGATTTAATTCCCAATGAAATGGATGGTCATTCTCCATAGCCACCTTTTCACTTTCCAAATCAAACTTAATATGCTTAAACTTCAACTAGTGTGACAATTGCTCCAGCAAAGACTTGTAATCTTATGCATGAGAAGAGTATGGTTTGATGAAGATCAAAGACATTATATTTATGGTCTTTTCCCTATCTTTGCATCATAGACCGAAATTCGAGTTTGAGATGGTTGATTCAGTGTTCAGGATTTTTCAAATAGCAACCGACCGCAACCGCAATCTTTATGGAACAGGACTAAATCTTGGATTAGTATCTTGTTTGCTTCCATCTGCCGTTGTTAACCTCGGCAGAGTCTCCATGAATCATTGTAATCTGTAATAAATCTTTTGTTTGTTGATAGGTTTGATCTTGTGCTCCTTTTCAAACTAAATACGTGACAATCAGTACTAAGATATAATCTGCGGGAAGCCATCAAAGAGGAAAGGATCAACATGAGATTAGTTTTGAGAATCTGAACTTTCTAAAACGAGTAATTAGAGCTTCTACTCTTTGACAACTGATCTTTAGACAAGTAGTATTGCTGATACTTAACAAGTTGGTCCTTCTCACGTCATTAAGGATCTCTAGAATTCCCTTGTTTTTGTGTTGTTTTCCAGGTTTCTCGTTACCTCCGCCCTAATTTCTCAACTTGTCATCTTCATTCTCAATTTTCTATCTTGCTAGTCCCACGGAATTAATTACACGAGTTGTCGAGATACAAGTTCTCAAAAAACTGGACGATTAACTTTATCGTGATCTCCTGATAAAACTTTGAGAAATCTAAAGAAACGCCCCTCTCTAGCGAGGTATAAAGAATTATATGCTCATTAGCTTGTTATTGTGTAATTCAAAGTCGTATCCGTTGGATTTGTTTTTTGATATTTCCACGACACCTTGGTCTCAGAAATCTACCGTATCACTTGTTAGAGTTTACTAATCAATCGAACGCGGTATGCATTACTATTCTGATGTTGTCATGTTTTCTCAATGCGGTTGGTGCTTGGTGGAAGTAAAGTATCATGTACAAGCATATTTAGCTGGACATAGATTGATTTGGAACTACGAACTCTAAAATGTTTAAAAACATTTCTTGTGAAATAAACAACTTCCTCTTGGCCCTTGTAGCAATTTCCCTTCTGGTAAAGACAGCTTATTCCCTAATTAATTTTCTTGATAAACACTCTTAGTGGCCAATGAATGATTGAGTCTTAGAAACACTCTTAGTGCCCAATGAATGATTGAGTACACTAAGACCTGTTTAGTTCATGTGAGAACTTTATACTGTAACAAACTCAAATCTGCAAAATGAACAAAACCTTAATTTACTCCTTAAATCATATGGGGTTGTCTTCTAATTGTGCAAATAGAGTTTTAAGGAGATCTTAACCATGAGCCCATTTTGTTCATAATTAGAAAGATATGCTCTCTGTAGTTTGCATTTGACTGCCAAATAGTCCGTTTATAATGGATGACAAAACTAACGCAAATTACTCAGCAATCTCGGAAGACAGCAGGAAAAAAGTATCAGCCACTGCCAGGGGTGAAGTTGAGAGTAGCGTTTGACAAATGAGAGAGAGAGAGAGAGAGAGAGAGAGAGAGAGAGAGAGAGAGAGGAGGATTCAAAAGAAACAACTTGTGATATTCACAGTTCCATAAATGAGTGCAGAGTTCCAGCCGTGTGCACCAACAGATTGGGTTTATTAGTTGATGTAGATCAAGGGAATCGATTATGTACACAAAAAAGAAAAAGGACATTTTATATGAGAAAAGAGAGAGACCCACTTCACTTGTACACAATATGCCTCCTCTGCACATAATAAAATTGTTGAATTATGTGGACGATGGTGGCATAGGTGAAGGTGACGGAGCTGCGGACGACTTGCATATAGGGCACCAATTCTTAAGACGCAGCCACTGTTGTATGCAAGTGACGTGATACCTGTGCTCACACTGCAACCTTCCCACTTCATCCCCACCCACGTATTCTTCCTGTACGAAACAGACCAATGAAACATTACAAATTAAAAAGAAGTAAATCCCGACCGGCGTAACAGAAAAATAAGTTAATCGATGGTTGTAGTACAGAGGACATTGAGGTACAAAATTATCAAGAATCTGACTAGGAATTTGCCCATCTTAGTATAAAGTTCTTTTATAGCTGCAGCTTAAACTGAAAATGAATCCATTCAGAACTCAGTAGCGGTGTTCGTACGCATTTATGCTCTTAGATGATTTTTGAACCTAAAACCTAAAGCCACTCCACCGCTCCTCGTGAATTTTTCGCTTAACACTTTCTTTACTATTGAGCTCATGACTGCCAATCAAATCAAGAAAAGTTAGAAGGAATTATGGAAAGCATACCTGGCATATACTGCATTTGACATCATCATTATCGCCATTTCTTCCCGAAACAACACCATCTAGAGGTATAGACTGATAGATGCTTCTCTTAATGCACTCTGACAAAGCTTCTTCAGTAAGCGCTGTACTCACAGTACCCATCCTCTCTTCAAGAGCTAACAATTCCTATCAAGTTTATTGTAAAACATTTTTTATATAAACAAACAGCAAACATGTAACGAAGCATTCCTGTCAAGGTAACAGTTTTTCATTTTTTATTTATCTTTTTCCTCTAAGACTCATTAAAAGGATCACCAACTGATCCAAAAGCAGAAGATAATTTTGAATGCGCAAAATGGCAAAGATCGTAGAGAAGGGATAATAAAGATATAATATGATATGGATACATCTAAACTTGGTTTTACTATCGTAATTATAACGAACCTCATATGTCATGTTATCAATATCCAGCCTCATGTCTCTATGTTGATCATAGAAACTTATTCCGTTGAGGAACAAATTGCTCTCCAGTGCAAGTATTTGCTGCAATAAAACAGAAAAAGAACCTTGTTAAAAAAATGAATATTATATATACATACACGTATATAATACACACACACACACACATGTTTATGTATATTAACTACCTCAAATGTTAGCTCTTCATCCTGTTCAATCCTCTCAAGCGCCAATAATACCTGCAAAATTTTATGAATCAAACAGTATTTCTAAGATATTACAAAAGACACATGAAGAAACCAGTATTTGAGGCATAATGTTAGACCTAACATTCGTGACTTCGTGGTGCGTATGGAAGTTATTTGTCCTTTCCAACTAATGTTGTTCAACCACATAGATATGCTACAAAAATTTTATTAAGAGAAGATACCTCTGCAATACCATCTATGTTGTACCGCCGCAAACTATCACGATTCAATGAAGAGTGACTAAAACCAAGTTCAGGAGCACCAGATGGTAAAGTACCACGTATGTTCTCAATGTTACTGCCTGATAGACCATAAGAATTAGATCGACTCAATCGAGCTTCAATGGATGATAGATGTGATGAACCGGAAGAACTCGTGTCAATAGATATATCAGGACGAGACCGCTGCGGGATAGCCACGGCAGAGGCATTGCGTGATAAACTGTTTCCACTTCCTTGATTAGAAAGCCTTGTTCTTGTTTGACTATTGATCGATCTCCGAGTTCTAAGTGATGTAACAACATTTTCCCTGTTAGGAGGTGAATTTCCAGCTCTTCTTGAATCAGAAATGGAGATGCCGTTGGAGGCGGGGTTCTGTCCTGATGACGACCCATTTATCTTCTTGCCCCTGATAGCAGAGCTACTTTCCCCTTCTGAATTTATCTTTTTCATCAATTCCCTCCTTCTACCTAGGCTTAAATCCGATGACGAACAATTTGATGGGACAATATCAGATATTGAATTGCGTCTTAGACTTCTCAAACCGTACCTGGTTGTACTAGCATTTGTTTTCAAGCTAAGGTTTTTAGATCCCGAAGAGGATGACGGACCACCTAAAGTAGCTTGGTTGCTCAATCCAGATCTCTGGTGAAAATTCCCATGAGATCTTGTATTTGACGCTACACTAGAGCTTCCTACTTCCATTAATGAGACCTCACTAGACTCCGTGTTTTTGGTTTCAAGGTGAAGTCCTCTTTGAATCTTTCCGGGTGGAGTAATAAGTTCTGCAACTTCTTGTTCATCCTGGACACTACTAGTTTCAGACGAATCTGTTTCTAATTGAGATAGGCTTTTGCAAGGCTCCGCGATGGATTTTCTTGGGTGGTTGCTGACAGAAGCGCATGTCCTAGAGGAACTCCCAACTATCTCCTTTCCGCTACTAGATGGACGCACTGAAGGCCTCAAAGGTTTGGATTTTCCAATTTGAGTACCCTTTGTGGAAGTTAGACGCCCATTGCATCCAAGTCTGTTACAGAATTGGGCACTGCTATCTCTGTTGCTAGGAGTTTCTCTCAAAACCAGGCCAGATCCTTTTCTAGAGACAACAAGCTCATTGACAGCTCGTTTTCCAGAGAATTCATCCATGTATGAAAATTTTTAACTGTAAGAACGGTGATAGAAGAATGTTAATTGCGGCCGATTGATAGTGATTTTCCAAGTTCTGACATTGTTGAGAATAACTATGATGGTCTGTGTTCTTTCCTAAAGCATAAAGACATATGTTCCATAAAAGCAAGCATAAAGAGGCATGCACCAGTTACTATCAAGATTTATTGGATTTAGGAGATGCAAAGAATTCAGGCTGCTTGAGCAACACCAAAGAATGATAATAACTCCCGAGGCTAAGATTAAAAAAATATTCAAGGGAAAAAAAAAAAAAAAAGAAGAGGTAAAGTTTGTGCTCTGGATACCTTAAACAATGAGGGCCAAAAAAAAAAAAAAAAAAAAAAGGAAAGAAAAAACCAGCTTAACCTTGCATATCGGTATTTCCAAATTTACCACACACACACATATAGAAAAAAATCCTTAATTTTTTTTTAAAAGAACATAAGGTCTTAAACTGTTTTGATTTATTCACCAAAAACACATGGTAATGAACGTATACAAATATAAAATCAATAACAAAATAAGGTAAACGTTTTAAGAGACTACATCAAAAGCTTTCTCCCAAAAAACCAATCTCGAATTCTTTATCTGTTCAATTTCGAAGTAAAAATCCAATCTATAGCAATACATCCAGTTTAGAAGTACTCCTTCAAGTCAGACTTGTAAAATTCAATTGCATAGTTCAAAGCAGCAATAGAGTTCTATGGAGCATACAGAAGAAACCCACTTCCTAAATCCTAACAATCAAAACTCAATCACAAACGAACAGCAAACAGATAGACAAGTCCATATACATACATACATACATATATATATATATATATATATATATATATTAAAAGCCATCAATAAGCTTTATGACCACAGGAGAAAAGAGGAAATACTTACATGCATGAAACACCTCAAGTCTCTATTGTTGAAGCGTTCGTAAGAACAACAGAGATAATCAAATACTCTGATCATCTCAATCTAAAAACATAAAGGGAAAAAAAAAAAAAAAAAAAAAAAGCAAAACGAAAAGGAGAAAAAACAGGAGACAGATGGCTTTAAGCCCATGTTTCATTCCCCCAAAAACTTTGGTCTCTGAATTTTTTTATTTTTATTTTTATTTTTATTTTGTTTTTTTAGAGGATAAAAGCTGTGGTTGGATTGAATTGAACTAATTCCCCGCACCGTTCCTAGTTTCTATATTTAAAAAGACTCTTTCAAAACCGCGATTTAAGGGCTTCAACAAAACCGATTCCCCTCAAAAAAAAAAAAAAAAAAGATTACTGTTTGTTTGCTCCTTCATATATGATATTTTCCAGGAAACCAAACGAGAAAATTTTTCTCTGAACAGAAAATATCAACACCTAGAGTTCAATCATCAACCAACCAATACAACAAACACAAAACTATACATACATACATGTGTGCATATATATACACGAACACGAAACAGGAGTACCTAACGAGAAGAAAAGAACAATAAATTTGTTGGGGAAAATTCAAGGAAATTCTTACTTCAAAAAAAAAAAAAAAAATGCTTAGTCTAAATTTGTAGACGATTTATTATAAAAGAGAGGAAAAAAGATAATCGGATTCTTGTTCTACCTCCTTTTTTTTTTTTTTTTTTTTGCTGTTCTTCGTATTCTTCTTCTTCCTTTGAACCCAGAGAAAGCTGTCTTGCCTTTAGAGAGAGAAATGAGTTCTTTTTTAGAGAGAGAAACGAGGAGAAGTCACTACGTGTATGAATGATCCGAGGCTGAGGAAGAAACTCCTTTTATTTCTTACTAATTTATTTTTATTTTATTCTGTTTATTGTTTTGGGTTAATTCACAATGATCTCTCAGATTTATCCCTAATCTCATTTTTAAAATGTGTGATAGTTGTTGTCTTATTTTTAACTAAATATTAAATATTTAACAGAATTTATAAAATATTAAAAATTAAAATTAAAAACACTTAAAATTTAAGAACTAAAACAATACAAAAAAATAAAAATTGATTTTTACATATAGTTTTTAAATTTTAATTGTTTTTAATTTTAGTCTTTGATTTACATAGATTTAGTCAAAAAAATTTTAAAAAAATTCAAATACCAACTATGAGAAATTGTAAAAATAAAAAATTAAAATGAGATTAAAAGTAAACTTAAAAAACATTGGTGGATTTAACCCTATTGCTATTTCTTTTCCCTCAACTCGTAAAAGAAACGAAGGAACAAATGTTTTGTGCCCCTTCTCTAAAAACTTTTCACTTATTAACTGATCCCAATTAACTTTTTCTACAAAAAAAAAAAAAAAAAAAAAAAAAAAAATCACAAGTATAATTTTAATTTATTTTGAAAAAACCCAATTAATTTACATTTAAATGAATAAAAAAATCCTCACCTTTTTATATAGTAAGATATTGGATTACCGTTACTCTTTTTTTTTTTTTTTTTTTTGAAACTCAATCGATTGAGTGAAGTGAATAATTTACTATATTTAGTGTCGTAATAATGATTAATTAATGAGCCTAATTAGCTAACAAGTTTATTGCCGCCCTGATTACAATAAGCAAGTTTGGTAAGCAATTAATCAGCCGTTGGATTAAGGGGCTTTTGAGTTGGTCAGAGATCAGCGGCTGCTCTTGACTCTGACGTCCTCTTCAAAAAGAACCTTATGGAGGTCCCTCTTTTTTTCAAAAAGAACGTTAAAAAATAAAAGGAGGGAGGTTTTTTAGTTTTAGATTTTTACAAAAAAAATTCTCAAAAATATCACATTTTTTTACTATCGAAAAGCTGCAAAAAACATTAAAAAAATCAAAAACTAATCCACAAAATGAACGAAAAAAAAAAAAAAATTTTCTTTGAATGTTTTATTTTTTTAAGTATATCAGTATTCTTTATTTATTAATTGTTAAATTTATATTAAATTTGATTAAGTCAGATTAAAAATAATACATTCCAACGTTTGATTAATAAAAAATACCCATATTTAAAAAAAATAACATTAAAATAATTCCCTTAAAAAAACTAAAAAGAAAATATGAAAAAAAAAAGAAAGAAAAAGGAACAAAAAAAAAGCTCTACGGCTCTACCCCACTCCACCAGCTAAGAGCCGCCTAACCTCTAAGTTTTTTATATATATATATATATATATATATATTTTTTTTTTTTTTTTGGTTTTAAATTTTTGCTTGAAAAGATATTAGAAATGTCCTTTTTTGGACAGGATAAATTCATCATCCACTTTTAGCTGTGAGACGGTGTTGTTCACGCGCTTATAAGATAAGTCGTTTTGGTAATAATATGCACATGTACTTATTCAGCAAAAAAAAAAAAAAAAAAAAAAAAGGGCATTTCAATATATGTTCCTTTCTTGCACTATTTCTCATTTTTTCGCTATTTTTCTATCTTATTTTGGCAACTTTAAATTAATAATTTACAGAAGAGTTACATTTGTGTTATGTTATCTTGTTTTCATCTTTCTTTGAATGAGGAGAGGCAATAACGTTATTTACCTCTAGTATAGAATGGAATTATATGTATATTATTTGCTTCTATCTTGGATAATATAATGGTATTCTTTCTGGAAGTTAATTACCCGCCATTTGTTTTAGAAATTCTTTCTGGAAGTTTATGCATGATATTTGTATGCCAATTTACATCTTTAATGTAAAGGCTTGCCACAAGATTTTAGAAACTTATTTCTTACATTTTTTTTAAGGAAAAAATTTTATTATTATTATTATTATTATTATTATTATTATTATTATTATTATTATTATTATTATTATTATTATTATTATTATTTTGGCAATGATTGTTCTTTATTTAGCATATAGAAAGGAAGCTTAAATGGACAAAGAGTATTTTTGCCTATACATAATCGAATATTAATCACAATAGACTATCTAGTTGGTTTTATCAAAATTATTAAGACAAAAGGGGGAGAAACGTTTCTTAAATCTTAGTTCTTAGAGGAAAGGCAAAAAAAAAAAAAAAAAAAAAAAAAAAAAAAAAAAAAAAACCTTCTTATAATGGAAAGCCATAATTCTTTTGATAAAGATTCAACCCTTTAATCTATGTATTTAAATAATAATTTATCCCCCGTGAATGTATAGTTTCAAACATATTGCTTTTCATCATAATTGAAGGAAGATATGTTATTCAAGTAAAAGATGATGAAGCATGGTATGAAACGGGCCTTGAATGTTTGAATTCCACACTGTTGTTAGTAGAATATGATTAATTTCCAAATTAATTCATGAACACAAGGAATTTATTGATCCTTTATGAGATGGAAATGGTCCCATATAGTGTCCAACTCCCAAATTGAATATTCATCAAAATTTGCACAAATTAACTAGACAAAACCAAATTGAAACTTAAAAAGATAATTCAAATTGAACTTGATGTTGAAAAGACAACGGAGTGAGAGCAGAGTTCAATACAACATGATGAACAAACATAAGTAGACTTTTTGTAGCAATACACGAGTTTTTTTATTATTTATTAATAACATAAACTTAATGCTAGAGAGTTAGATTATACACCTCAACGTTAGATGTAGTTGTTCTTTATACATATATATATATATATATGTAAAATTACTGCTAGATAAACAAAATTAACAATATACAAGTTAATATAAGGCCGCGATTACTTAAGTTTTGAATTAAAAGGTTACGTGGCTTAAAAAAAAAGTGAGTGTATGTTTGTTAAAAGGGTTCGAACTGAATTGTTTGAACTGAAATTTTAATTTTTTGTAAGAAAAATACTATAGCAGAACTGTTTAAATTGAAACTCTTTCACCAAACATACCATCAGTGTTCCTGATCAGATGCTTGATACACCATTGGATTTAGGATCACTAATGTTGCGTTTAGAGTAAGAATTTGTGTCATGATTCATGATTCATTATAGTATTTTTTTCATAAAAAATACACATAAATAAAAAATAATTTTAAATTATAATTATAAATTTATGAACTAAACATCAATTTCAAATTTCATTTACATAACCGTTGTTGGATGTTGAGTTTAGAAGTGGGGTCTGTGTCACCCGCAAAGGACGAGGATTGCCAAATTGGAGCCGATAATGGGGATTGGGTCATGGTTACAAGGCATTTTGGGCATGTCGGTCTTCGTCTCAACGTGTCCTCTGGATGTTTTGGTATAGGAGAGAAGGCGAATTATCTAGTGGTGTGCATGTCAAAATTTACATATATGCCAACCGCTCAACCTTTTTAATTCTTTTCGTTTTCTTCCACCCTTGTGTTAAGAGACCCCTAATGGTTTATATTTTTTGTTCCTTATTTATTTTGTGTTTGATTGTGTTTTTCATCTGTTATAATTTTGCATTTTTTGTTTAGCTTTGGTGCTATGAGTTTTTCAATGTTAATTGATCGTCGTCTATAAAGGATCTAGTAAACGTCTTATGTGGGTTTGATTTTTAGTGCACCATTTTGGGTGTCTTCCATTTTTAGAGCTAATACATACTATCTTATAGTACTGATGTTTGTATCACATTTTTATATGTTGGAATATATTTTTTCTAAAAAAAAAAAAAAAAAAAAAAAAACTTAAAGGGTATACAACTAAAAATGTTTTGTACTTGAAAGAAGAATGTACAATATATCCTTACAACTTCTTTGCACACAATCAAGGAGGCAAAGATCGAAATCAAGTGATTCTTTAAAATAAAATATAAAAAAAAAAAAAACTCGTGAGTCGGAGGATTTAAAATCTATACAATGTGACAAAATTAAGTATGAAATTACTATTAAGTTATACATGTAAGGCTGCATCTACTTAAATGAAGTGAGAGATGTATAAACATTTTTTTTAAATGAACTTTTTCTGATAATTTTTGTAAAAATAGACTGTCAATATTTTTTTATTTTTTAACTATTAAATCTATATTAAACATACTTATTTTATATATTTTTTTAATATTTTAAATATATCTAACGGTTAAAAATTTAAACTATATTCTTAAAAAAAAAAATGGTGATAACTTTAGGTGCATGGTACCCATTGATTTTTTTTTTTTTTTTTTTTAGGTTCAAATTCAATAAAATCCTAAAAACGCTACGTAGGAAGGTGGGATTGGGCGATTGGTGAGCACGACGCCTCCCTATAAAGTCGTGGGTTCCACCCACCATCCTTTTTTTTTTTTTTGAGCTAATCCACCATCCTTTATTATTATTATTATTATTATTGAGCTAATCCACCATCCTTTCTTCGTTCAGCCTGAAAAGGGACAAAAAATAAAATTATTGTGATTAACATAAAATAATGATAATGATAATATTTTTATTTTGTATGAATTTCTTTATTGCCCGAAAAATCAGAAGAACCATCAGAAATCAGACAGAAAGCAACTAATAAATGTGTATTATCATTAAAAAAAATTCCGGTAGCGATTATGACGTTTTCTCTTTCCTAACGTGCTTATCATGAGTTCGTCGCTTTTGTTTTCATAATACTTTCTCCAAATTTTCTATTTTTATGTCCAAATTAATTGAGTGAGGTTTCTTAAGAGCAGATGGAGACTTAGAGCCAATTATTATTATTATTATTATTTTTTCTTTAAAAATATTATTATTCCTATTTTTATTTATTTTTGTTATTCCAAACAGTAAGATTCTTTTTTGTTTATTTTAAATTATTTTGTTGGGTAAATTTATTTTTCCTTTTCTCCTATTTTGAGAGGAAATTCCATTTTAATAATAATAATAATAATAATAATAATAATAATAATAATAATAATAAATTAAGACCACAAAAAGTTACTGAAATTGAGATGATAAAATATAAAGTGATATATAAGACTGGCATGGAATATGTCACCTTTTTATTTCTCATATGTTACACATACATGTCACACTTCAAAAAGAAAAAAAAAGGTGCATGACATTTCATATAGTCTTAGAGATGTTTTATAATTTATTTTTTTTCCATGTCCATCAATTAGTTTGATTGAAGCCGAAAACAAGTTTAGTTGCACAACAGTTTGGAGACCCCAACAAGACTCAATGTTCACTTTCACGATGATATTATATATTGATTATAAGATGGCTAAGGTGGCCCATTTACCTTTATTTTCTTTCTTTTTAGTGTAAATGATTTATGATGTTATCCTTTTTTTTTTTTTTTTTTTTTTTTTTTTTTTTTTTTTGCTGAAAGAAATTTATGATGTTATCCTACTTGACTACTTTGTATAACTTTAATATTATTATTATTTCATCTTTGTGTCATATTAGATTGGGAAACCATCCATGTAATTGGCCAAACTGCTATATCATGAGAAAGTGCTATAAAGTTTCATTTTGAGAAGCTTGTTTGATGTCTCCCATATATAAAACCGAAATGGCAAATTTAAAAAGAAGCCTAGTTGACATGTCTTAGAAATTCACAACTTGCATATGATGTTAGGGTATTTTGCATATTGCTACTCAAACTTGTAGGGATCTAACAATTTACTTATTGAATTTCTATTTTAACAGTTTGCTCTTCCAACGTGTAAAACAGTTATAATGTGCCCTCTTTTATTAATTTTATTATGATTTTTGGTCAGGTTTAAAGGCTTTAGAATATAGAAATTAAGATATTTATATTATGATTTGAATTGATACTCTTAAATTTTTTATTGAACAAGATTTTCAGCGCCAATCAAACACAAACATCCATTAAAATGGACATTACAATTTACAAATTGGAGGACTAAATTGTCAAATTTTAAAATTTAATTAAGAGGTAAGTTGTCAAATCCTTACAAGTTTATGAGATGAATGTGCAAATAACTTTATTATATTATGTCCAAAGAAGAAGTCCAATTTTACTTGTGCCCCTTAATGCATAATGGGATCATCGTATTTCACTTTGCAACCCTTTATTTCGAACACTCACATTGCAACCCCTAAAAATTGAATAATGCAACGCAGACAAATTTAAATCCTAATTTTTTAATATCTCTTTATTGTTATTATTTTTTTATTGGTAGTTGTTTAAAAGAATTTTATATCAATTAATAATAAGATAATGTATTTACACATAAATCTAGCAAAAGGTTACGATTAGAATTGATGTTTTTGTAGAAGTTTATTGCAACTTGCACCTTTCGTCACCTTGCGCCCTTTTACTTGTGCTAATTTCATAAATATTCATGAAATTTGTACCGTAATTTAATATATTTTCGAACTAGAAAATTACTCATTTCACCTTTTGCACTATACAAAATCATTCCATCTAAATCTGTTTATAATACTAACATAACAATAATGCGACACTAATTATAATTTAATAGATACCCGCAAACTATTGAATCAGGTTAAGGATAAATTGACATAAAATTAATATTTCAAGCACGTGTCAAATTAACCTAAAAAATAACAACAACAAAATAATCATAAATTATAACCACATATATTATGGGGCTAATTTGAAGAACCACATATATTACGGGGCTAATTTGAAGATAAGGTCTAAAACCTAGATCAAAACGACTCCATAAAGGGTGCAAATTAAAACCACATATATTAGACAACTAATCAGAAGATGAGGTCTAAAAACTAGATTATAACGACTACACATAATTTTGAGGCATAATCCCTATTATTACTAGATAATTTACGTTTGTTTGAATATAAATCATAAATGTACAACGAGTAAAAAAAAAAAAAAATTTATGTTCTCTTTTTTTTTTTTTTTAAATATCAGCATTTTTTACTTATTAATTTTAAAATTTGTTTTAAATATAGTAAAAACCAAATTAAATTAAAAAAAATAATATAAATCTGACAATACTAAACAAATAATACTTGTGTTCCAAAAAGTATAAAAAACACCAAAGAAATTTCAAAAAAAAAAAAAAAAACAAAAATGTAATTTGAGAAGCTGCTTTTTGCCATGTGGCACTCAAAGAAGGGATGAAGTAGATCCCAACCAAGAATATACCTGACCACTGTCCATCCACGAGTTGCAAAAAAAAATGGAGAAATTATTTTTATCAAATTTATATGATTTAATTATTTTTAAATTAAATGTATTTTTTATGAGAAAAAATATTGTAACGAAATATGAATCATGATTTGAATCGGGAACACCAAATTTCCAAAAAAAAAACGGACTCTTAATTTAAACTTTGAGTTAATTGTTTAGGAGTAGATTGATTTAACATTTAAAAATAACATGTTCTTTTACAAAAACTCAAAAAGATAACTCAAGTTTCAACTTTATTCAAGTTTTTTTTAAGTTTTAACTTCACACTTGTATTTAAGTTATAACTTCAACTCAAGTTATAACTCAAATTCAACTCAAAAACTACACTCAAGTTATACTCCAAAAGAACAACCCAAGTTTTGTATTTATTTGTATTAAAGTTAAATTTTAATTATAAAAAAATATCCTTTTTTTGTAGAGATAATCTACATTGTAGAATTAAATTTGAGTAATGAGAAAATAATGAGTGAAGGCTCACTAACTTGAGTTATTATTCGAATTTAAAATTTAAATTATGTTTAGTAAATACATAATTCAGCTTAATTTTACACTAAAATTAAGTTTATTCGAGTGTAATTTACGAAGTAAACGGCTCTTAAAATATTATTTAATTTTTCCTTTTTTTAGTCTTTGGCTACGATTAGGTGCAAGAGAGACCACCCTCACTAAAATTTAATATTAACTTTTAAATTGCACCCTAGCGTAGACATTCCCCATAACAATAGGCTTATATATTATTTAAAATTATATTTTTTATGATTTTTTTGGCGTGAATTATATTTTTTAGGAGTTAATGGGGCTGTGCTGCTGTGTCGTGTCACAAAATGGACAACATCTGCACATATTATATCCATGAAAAGATAAATAAAGAATAAATAAATTAAAAAAACAGATAAAAGGATAATCATCAAGATTTTCTTGAGCCACTAAAATGGGTCACAACTAATTTCTTTTAAAACGACGTCGCTTAGCTCGCACAAAGCAAAAGCCTCATTGGAACCTAAACAAAAGGGTCCCCACCAACATGTCTAAAGTTGGTCTTTCAAATTTACCAAACCAATATGTCTAAAAAAAAAAAAAAAAAAAATCTTTCAAATTGAGAAACAAATATTCAGCAAAAAAAAAAAAAAAAAGAGAGAAACAAATCAATAAATATATTAAGCCATTACAAAATTATATAAGAAAACTATCAAAATATTTAACGGAATTATGTAAGTATAATTAAGAAAGAAAAAGAAAAAGAAAAAAAAATACTTTCCAACCGCCATGGTACGGCAACTCTATGTTCTTTATTAAGTCTTTAAATTTTTATTTGTTTTTGTGATTGTTCAGCTTTGTTGCACGGGTGGCTGTAAAAGAAAATAATAATAATATTCCGTTTCGTTCTAATTAAAAACATTATTGTTTGACAAAAAGGAACAATTGAAAAAAAAAAAAAAAAAGAATCTAGCAATCTGACTTGGATGAATTTATAGCTACTTATTCTTGTTAAATACCTAAGAGATGTTAATAAAATAAAATAAAACAAAATAAATGAAGAAATGTTGCATGAGCACGGTTATTACCAAATGAATGGCATTGTAAGATTGGAGACATTCGTTCCCCCATGGGAAGGCAAACAATTCATAACTGGTTGAATTTGCATATTTATCCATTTATTTCGCTAATTTGAGTTTATAATTTGAGTTGAGATATGATTTTATGTGAGAGCTTTTTACTATAGTAAAAAAGTTATATGTGACTGTTTATAAGAACTTTTTACTGTTACAAAACTCAAATTCTAAACTCGAATCGGTGAACTGAACACTAAACGGGGTCAAATTAATATTTTGGGTGCGTAGGTATTCAAGCTACTTTTTGTAGCTGGAGAGATCTAAACTATAGTTGATTCATTCGAGTTGAGAACTTGAATTAAAAGGTGAATTTTAGTGAGAGAAAACACTGAAATAAAAAAATTGAGTTTAAATTTTTATTAAAAAAACACTTTAACAAAAAGTTAAGTTATAATTCGAACTAGCGAAATAAATGGGTTAGATTGTAGGATTTTATTAAATTGCATAAAATTAATATAAATATTAATTTTGATTTAAACAATCATAAACTACAGAAAAGTCATGATCGTAATAAATAACCAGATTCACAATAATTTTTAGTGAAAAAAAAAAAAACATATATTAAGTTTCAAGTATTGACGTTTAAGAATAAACTTTACAAATTTGAATACACACGGAAATTTTTTATGATCAATGTATAAATTCGATCTACTAAAATCGGGAGGTGCATAACACCAAAACCACAAAAATCATCGCCAGAACACACATCAAACGGACTGAAAAAAGAAATCAACATTTCTATATCATGTGATGTTCAAGAATTCGCACTACTAATAAATTTCCTTATGCTCAAACTCTGTTTATATATAGAAAAATAGTAAAAAATAGGTCAAATATAAAAAGTTTAAGAAAATATATAGGCTAATTTTTAGTTATAGAAATTAATATGTCATAACTTGTTAAGTTATAGTTCATAATCAAATAAATTATGGATAAATTTGTTAAGTTATAGTTTATAGTCAGATAAATTATAGATAAAAATTATGAATTATAGACAATAACTTATTAAGTTACGGTTCATAACTAGATAAATTATTAATAAAAATAATAATTTAACTTATTTATTAACTTATGTAAACTATTAACTTATTAATTTTAATTTATTTAAATCTTAGACTTATTTCTCTTTTTCTCCCTTATATATATAATGCATGAAGTAGTGATTTTCCACAAACTTCGGAGCCTAATGTTGCAATGATTAACACGCGGCAAGAGATGAAGTAGTATCTAATTTATTAACAAAAGAAATTTAAACTCATACCATGATATACATAAATAAATACATGTAAAAGGTATACATATATATATATATGTATTTTTTATACATCTTTTTGGGGATAAGTAATGCATGATACGTGCATAGACACATTCCCATCGTAGATTACAACATGACCACTCACATTGAATATTGTTTCCCATCCCATAAGCAAAGAACTGGTAACGTAAAGTTAGCAGTCGACCTGAGGGAATAATTATAAAAAAATAAAATAAAAAACGTAATCGCATGTTTAGAATTTAGCAATAAAAATAAAGGGTGTTAATTATCAAAATCATAATTTAACAATAAAAATAAGGGTGTTAATTATCTAAATAAAAAACAAAATTAAAAGGGTGTTGCAAAATGGCATAGAAAAGGTCAACGTACATAGGTTCTGTCTTCCCTCCAAATGCTTCTTTGGTTGTTGAATAATGGAACAATATTATGTATTATTTTGGGGGTGTTGTTGTTCATTTCATGGCCTCCACCACCACTACTATCTTTGAGTTGTGTGCGTAAATCTCGCTGCCTATAATACCTCCTTTTTATGCATCAAAATCCCAAATGGCCCCTAATTTGTTTCTCTTCCAATCATTCCCCATCTCTCTCCTCTTGGCCTTTTTGTATATGTATGCAATTTTATTCTCCTCTCACACCTTTATTTCTTTCTTTCTTTCTTTCTTTTGTTCCCTCAATTTCACTCTTCCATGATCCTTTATTGGGTTTTGATCATCAACTAAGGTACGTTACTTAAGAATCTCTTTATCTACAAATTTACTCTTTCTTTAGTATTTTTTCTAAATATTTCTTGAATAAAAACAAAATGAAATTGCACGTGTTTCCCTACAAATCTACTCTACTCCATTGCTTATGCCGTATATCTCTTAAATCTCTCCCTATGATTTTTTTTTTTTTTTTTGTTTTCTACGTTTGCTTCATTTTGTTGCATATAATGAGGTCTAAAGATATATATATATATATATATATAGTGCAATTATATATGTTATTCTATAATATTATAAAAAGATGTCCCATTATGATTGTTTTTTGCTTTTGGGTGGTAGAGAATCTACAAACTTTATTCCTGTGATTTGCTGTACTTCCCCTTTAATTTCCATGGATTGATGTTTTCGATTTCATGATTATTAGTTTTTCAAAAGGTTTTCCTTGTTCTCCTATATCTTTTTTTTTTTTTTTTTTTTTTTTTCCATTATTTGTTTACTTTCTAGTTTACCTGTTCTAAGGGACAAACATGCATAAGTGGGAACCATGACAATCAATAATTAAGAGAGAAGGGCATTATATTCTCTAATCTTTATATTGAAACTACTAAAAATAATACCAAGAATTCTCAATCAAAAAAGGAATATTGTAGGGAATAGGGCAAATAAAATACCAAAAATATTGAATTAAAATAATTCAATCAAAAAGGCCAAATGAATATTTTCGTATAATCGTGTAAAGAATATTATTCAAAACAAAATAACATGTAGCCCAAAAAGGATGGGCCTATTTCCCAAGGAAAGAATATAGGAAAACAAAATAACATGTAGCCCAAAAAGGGTGGGCCTGGGGCCCATCTAAGCTCCAACCCACTCATAAGTAACAGTGGCTCCCACGGACAGATGACCATCTCTCTCTCTCTCTCTCTCTCTCCTCTCTCTCTCTTTACATATAATGAATAGATAGAAGAAAGGATTGTCCTTCAAATTGCACTAGCAATTGTCTAGTAATGAAAATAGAAAAAAGAGAGTTTTTTTAGTTCTCATTTTAAGTCATGATACATGTTTGTAGCTAAACTTACTACTAATAGTAAACTTTGTATGTTTTGTCCCTTATATGTAGAATGTAGTGAACATGTTTGTGTAAGGGTAATAATCATTAAAATACATAGCTCAATGTCTCTTTTCAAATTAAAATGTAAGCATAAACAATGGAGAATTTTTGGGAAGATATGAAAAAAAAAAAAAAAGCCTTATTGATAGTGAACGTTTTATAATCATCAAAATTTTTATTAAATGTGTTTTTAACATTTTTTAGGAGAAGTGAATTTGATATAACTTAATATTTAAGAATGATGCAAATCTGACCAAGGCCAAAAAAAAAAAAAAAAAAAAACTCTCAAATCATGATATTGATGTGTAGTTGTTGCCTTTTAATTTGTTTATTAGCTGATTCAATAGCTAGTTTTTGGCCAAGGCTTATTTTCGGAGATCCTATTTACATATGTGCAAGTGGCGTTGCTGGACCACTTTCTATCATTTTCTTTAAAATAACTTTCACCTACAAAATTAAAGTACTCATATTTCATAAGCAACAGAGACAAAGACAAGATCATGATGCGACAAAACTATGCAGTTATTACGAGCATCAGAGAAATTAAATTATTTTTGTATCTGCATATGCGTGTTCTTGAGTGAATGGACAAAGTGACAGACAGGAAAGAAAGAAAGAATTTCCAAAAAGGGAAAAAAGAAAGAAATATGAAAAAGAACTTTTCGATGAAACAGAAATAGAACATACAAAACCCAAGAAACCGGGCTACAAGAATTTAGAGGATTTTCGTTAAAAAAATAATAATAATAATAATAATACACACACACACACACACACACACACTTTGAGTCTTTGTATTGTGGAGCTTCGAGAGCTCTTTAAGACCCAATAACATATTATTTGCTTTTACATTTTAGCATATGGGAAATACATTTGCTTTTTTTTTTTTTCACACATTTATGGCTCGTTTACTTTGAGAATTCGAGTTTTTAATTCGAGTTGAAATGTGACATTTTCTAAAAAAATTTTATTATAGCAGAAAAAATTACATGTAACATTTTCTGAGAGTTTTTTACTATAAAAACTTAAAATTAAAAATTTAAATTAGTGAAATAAACGAGGCTTAAAAATAAAATAAATTAGTTAGATTTATTTCGAGCTCAAGTATAATAGAATTTGAAAAAAGTATGTTGGACTTTTGCTGACAGTGTCAAACATCATATAATAAAAAAATATAAGTCTTACAGCATAAGACTTCATAAACAAGATTTACTTTCTATTAATTATAGTGCTTAACATCGATAATGGTCAAATATTTTTCTAGATCTTTAGGCTTAGCTTACAAGTAGGGAGCCAGAATATTGAGCCGAGAGTGTGGTGACCGTGACTCACACGGCATGTACATGGATTAATAGTCTTCTTGGTCCTTATAGTGGTAAGAGGAAAAAAAAAAAAAAAAAAAAAAAAAAAAAAAAAAAAAACAGTCCACTTGATCACAATGATGTAATTGAAATTTTTGACGGAATTGGATCAAGAATCATCAGAAACTTTATAGTTCCCCTGAGTCAAACACACCAAAAATGTGAATGATGAAAGCCTCCATTTAATGAGCAGCTTTTGGATTTGACTGTAATAGTCCTATTTGCTTTGATAACATTGTTTGATAAAGATGCTTAAATGCTTTTCTTTTTCTTTTTGCCTATTTGAAGGGTTCATCATTTTTCTTTTTTTTCTTTTCTTTTCTAATTTAGGACTTACTGTTCTTTTTTGTTACACCAACTCCTTATAACTCACTCTCTCCCTTTTTTTTTTTTCCTGAATTTATTTTAGAGAAATAGTAAAAATAAATTAATACAAAAAGTTTAAGAAAATATATAAACTAATTTTTAATTATAGAAATTAATAAACTATAATTTGTCAAGGTTTATAACTAAATAAATTATAAATAAATTTATCAAGTTATGATTATAAACAATTATGGACAATAACTTGTCAAGTTATGATTCATAACCAGACAAATTATAGACAAAAATAATAATTTAACCTATTTATTAACTTATATAAATTATTAATCTATTAATTTTAATTCATCTCAAGTCTTAACCTATTTCTCTCTCTCTCTTTATTTTATTTAACTACATGGTCTACATTCTACAATGACAAAGAGCCTTGGCATGGATTGGGCTTGGGAGCCCATACCAAGCCCATAAACAAAGTATTATCAAAACATTTGGACGTCTCCACTAGGCTCTTAACAGTTTTCCTTGCAACTATAACCACACACACACACACACACACACACACACACACACATCTATGCACACAAATTTATTATACCTTCATATGTTTGGCACAAATTTTTTGAAGTATTGATTATAGTGTAACATTGATACGCTCATTGAACATATATGGTCACATATAGAAAAATGGGCTAAAATTTTCTATGATTCGACTGGTTTGGAATTATGCACCAAAATTGTTGTCAACTCGTCATCTCAAGAGAAATAAGTTTAAAAAACTAATAGGTAATTAGGGTAATTTTAATAAGGAGAATCTTTAACAGAAAACGAACGTTAATACACTATGCCCTTTCATCAGATTTTGTCAGACATAGTTTACTAATTCCTTTGCAAATTATGCAGGTTTTAATCACTTAGGAGACAATTTCATGGCAACTAAAGCAAAAGATCATAGCAATAGTAGTACTAGTACTACTACCTTGGCCAAGAAGGAAAGGGTTGCCACAACAATACCTTCAAATTCCCAAGCCAAAACCACATCCACAAAATCCTCCACAACACAAGGCTCCCCTTCTACTCACAAACCATCCTCATCTTCCACAGAAAAACAAGTCCCTAACTATCTCAAGCCCACCATAAGCTCCCGCCAAGACTCCGCCACCCCCAAGCCATCACTAAACCGAAGAAGATCCTTCGACAACAAGCCACCATCGCCAGCTTCTCGACCCCAGAAGGCTGTGCCCGAGAGAAGTACGGTGCCTGTAAGGTCATCGTCCTTCTCCTCCAAGACCGCTTCGAAAACTGCTCCAAGGCCTACAACAAAACCGCAGACATTGTACGCGAAGAGTGTGAAGAAGGGCGCTGAGATTTTTGTTAGGAAGGAAGGCTCTAGTGGAAGAGGGGCTGATCCGAAGAGTAGTACTAAAGATAACAATGAAGTGGTTAAAGATGAGGAATTGGCTAAAGAATCTTTGGTTCATGCAGTTGTTGATAGTGATAATGTGGTGGTAGATGGCGATGATCATCAGACTGAGCTTGTTAAAGTTGCACCAGAAGATGAACCGAAATCCGAAGAAAATCATGAAAATGAGAGTATTGATGATCATGGTCTTGATCATCAGGATGATACTAAGGCTAAGCCTTGTGATATCACCATAGTTTCAGAAGAACTAGTAACATCTGAAGATGATAATGAAGATACTAATCACAAAATGCTAGAAAGTACTGAAGAAGAAGAAGAAGAAGAAGAAGAAGAAGAAGAAGAAGAAGAAGGAGAAGAAGAGAAGCCTGGAGATGAGAGTGAAGTAGGAGAACAAGAGAATCATAACAAAGATGAAACCAGGAATTGTACTACTAGTGAAACTAGTCACCAAATTACTAAAGAGAGTATCGAAAATGAGGAGGCGAAAGTCGAGGAACTGATCAAAGAAGAGGCTGAAGAGGTTGTGAAAGAAGAAACTCAAGAGCTAGAAAACAAGAATATTGACAATGTAGGTAGTGGTGACAAGGAAGGGAAAGAGAAAGAAGTTAAGTCGAAAGAAATAGGAGAAATTAGTGATGAGAATGTGGAGGATTTAGGAAATACTTCAGAGACAAAATCAGAAGGAATTGTGAAGAAATCAACACAAGGAAGGTGGGAAGAAGGAATCTCAAGTGGCATATAATGATGTGATTGAAGAGACTGCTAGTAAGCTCTTGGAGAAGAGGAAGAACAAGGTTAAGGCTTTGGTTGGTGCCTTTGAGACTGTCATTGATTATGAATCTGCAGCCAAGTGATGGGGTGCAAAAAGAAAGAGATTCATGTAATGAGAGAAGCAAGTTAAGTAGGGTGAAAATGGAGATTTTAGAATAATCTCTATGATAAAGATATGGGCACAGTGTGTTTGGTCAAACCTGATTAAATTTTGTTTGCAATTTGTTGGTATATTTGTAAATTGTACATTCATTACAAATGTTTCTGTTGAAATATACTAATAAGTTATAAAGTTAGCAAAATTTGTGATATTGGAATGGGGGTTCTAATTTTATGGTACAAAATCCATTTATATAGAAGCAACTAGGTTGGCACTGGCATAGTTTATTCTCTACTCTTTCTTTTTTAGATTTCTATTTTCTACTACATATTATGGATTAATCGCATAAATAGTCCTTGAGATTTAGCTTCAATCATACTTTAGTTTCTGATTTTTAAAACGTCACCCAATTAGTTATTAAGGTTTTACTAATTTGTTTCAATTGGTCTCATATACTATTGAATGTGTGGGCATTGTTACTAAAAGAACTGGCCTTTTCTAACAGGAATGTTATTTTTATATTATAATATTGTTCTTTAAGAATTTGATTTAGTTGGTGATAGTGCCTTCTCAAAAATAATTAGGGGGCGTTTGGTATGTAGTAATCTTAAGAATGAGAATAAGAATCTACAATATTATCATGTTTGGTACAAGAATTATAATTTTTAGATTCTTAAGAAAGTGATTACCATGTGATTCACTTTTTCTCATTTTGAGGTAATTTGAATACCACCCAACATGGTGTTATTCAAATTCCCAAGAATCTCAAAATCATAAGAATCTTATTATTATTATCATTATTATCATTATTATTATTATTATTATTATTATTATTATTATTATTATTATTATTATTATTATTATTATTATTATTATTATTATTATTATTATCATCATCATCATCATCATCATCATCATCATCATCATTATTATTATTATTCTTATTATTATTATTATTATTATTATTATTATTCTTATTATCATCATCATCATCATCATCATCATCATTATTATTATTATTCTTATTATTATTATTATTATTATTATTATTATTATTATTATTATTATTATTTTATTATTATTTTTATTATTATTATTTTATTTTTATTATTATTATTATTATCTTTATTATTATTATTATTTTTATTTTTATTAATAATATTATTAATATTATTATTATTTTTTATTATTATTATTATTATTATTATTATTATTATTATTATTATTATTATTTTTATTATTAAACAACCAAACACAGTAATGTAATATTTTAAGAATTTGAAAAAAATTCCTATAAGGAACCAAACATAGTAATGTATTATTCCTAAAAATCATATTACCCTCCATCACTTTCTTAGGAATATAATTTTTACTGATTCTTGCATACCAAACGCCCCCTTAAAAGTCTAGGTTTGATAATATATATTCCAAAACAACAAATTCTGACTAAAAGGGGAGTTTTATAAATGTAAGAGTCACGTCTTCATTCCAAAATTAGGGCACAAATGAATCATAAAATTGAACAATGTTAGAGTCTAACATATAGGGCCTTGAAGGAACTTAAAGTTTATTTATTTGCTATGGAATGTTCAAATAACCAATTAATAAAAACAAAGTAGCCACCAGTCTCTCTAACCAATCAATATCTACTACACAGTATGCCAAAATTTCACCAAGAACCAAATGAAAATGCAAAAACTTTAAACCAAAGAAATAAAATCGTACTAGAAAGCAATAAATTTCCATTCTAACTTCTCCATTCAAGCTATTCCCTTTCGCAGTACCTTAGCTTCAAAGAAACCTCTCTTTCCAATAATAGCCGGGATCGAAAATTGTTGATAAAAATCTCAGCCCTCCGATCAACGTCATCATAATCATAATCATAGTAATAATCATCATAATCATACTTGGAATTAGCATGAGCACTACTTCTAGTCCTCTGCAGCCTTCTGATCATGCTAGAACTCTTAACATCATCTTCAAGGCAGCCACACAAGCCCCGTCGACCGCCGCCATTGAAGCTCCGACTTCGCCTTCCGACGTGAGTTCTCCTAATATTCTCTGAGAAACGCCACTTGCATAGCTTGAAGACAAACTTCATCTTCGTTATTAGTGCCAACTTCAAGTGGCTTGCGACTGAAGAAAAACTGTCCCTGGCCATTTGTTAATGTTAAAACAATTTGTTGGAGTGAAATGTTTGATTTGTTATGTTGAGACAAAAGTGAGTACATTGTGAGGGGTTTTATAGGGACAAGAACTAGACTGAGAATTGCCCGACAAGATTGCAGTAATATATTTGATTTTTTTTGTTTATTTATTATTGCATTATATTATTGTTATTAGTATTATTTGGCTTGAGAGCTGAAGAAAGCGCGTTAGAAATGATTGGACGCGAAGGTTACATTAACTTGCGTTGGAGTTACAGAGAAGAGAATTGTGGTAGGATTTCTAAAGTCACGTGGCTGTTCTTGTTGTGATAAGCTAAGACATGTTTACAGGTCAGAATTTGAATGGGACCTTTTGGAATTAAATGTCACTTTTGTAATGATTGGAATTTGGAGTGCTAGTACTAGTAGATTGTCAAATTGTTTATGTTTGTTACGCTTTGAGCTCGTGGCAAATCACCCTTGGATGTAATAAAATAATTTAAATCGATTTATGATGTAATAATTTGGAAGAAAACGCCTTTAAGTACATAATATTATTTCATCCTATATCATATTTTACTCTCTTCCTTCAAACGAGTTTATATAACATGTATGAGGATTTTTTTTTATATCAAAATTTAACAATCATAATCAATTTGGGGTATTCTATAACATTTTGATAAATCAAGTTTATAAAAAAAAAAAATTAATAAATTAAGAGAAATTTGTCACAATTTAAAAAAAAAAAAAATTAAGGGTAGCTCGGCAACCCTAAAAAGTTGAGGGAGTAATCCCAATAGTCAATACCCCATATTTGTATTGTTTGTTGTAGAATATAATAGTGCATTTATTAAGAAGCTACATATTAGTTTTTTATTTGGTTGGCGGTATTACTTTTTAGGGATTATATTTCTTGCTAACTAAGTTTTGGTCATCATACATAACCAAATTTGAGTTGTAAGGTTACGTTAGTTTAGGTCAAAGTCAATGAAAAGAAAATTATTCGTCTTCGAGTCTGGTTCCTGGGACTAGGGAACTTTAAAATGATGTAGTCCAGTGAAAAATGTATGACAAAAAGAAAAGTAATTTAAGACAATTGTTTAAGACAATTGATCATGGTTACTAAATTAGGAACCTTTATAGTAAAACGTGTATTTTTTTACTTGATTGATATGAATTGTTGTTTTCAATCACTGGATTAATTTTTTAATAGTATGAGTTGTACATGTTTATATTAAAAATTTATAACGTGTAACCGTGCAACTTAAAATTATTGTTTTTATTATAAATCAGATTATTAAAAAACTAATTGAACTGTTAAAACACAATTTCTACTTATAGAAACAAAAATGCATGCCATAAAAGTTCCCATTAGATAACTGGCACGATATAATATATGTATATACACACATATATATTGCAGGATTGAGGGTGAAAACCATCCACCTTAAATGTCATTGAGCTCATGATACGATGATGTTTCACCATTAGGCCTAGGATGCATTTTTCTTTCGTTGCCTAGGTTCTGTTTTTGTCTTTCTAGTAACTGATTTCCAAAAGAAAAAAAAGTCTTAATTTACTCATAACAATTTATTTTCCCGTACGCAACTACGCATCAACATAAAGAAAGAATCACAAGATCAGAGTGAAAATAAAGACGCTTTATGACCACAAAAGAAAAAGTAGTTCAAATAGATAGAAATAGTATTTGCCCGTTTTGTTTCTTTCTCCCTGACGAAACACGCAAACGAAAGAAAATCCTGGAAAAACACAAACAGCAAAAGCTATTTTCAAGCACACTTTTTTTAAAAGCTTTTTTTTTTAAAAAAAAAAGAAAACAGGAAGTGCCCCTAGTTTTGTACCTAAAGATAAACTTATTAATCCTTCTAGTGACCACAAAAATTCGAGTTACATTGGATTATTCACCAGTCTCAATAATTTTGTTTCTATTTTCTGATTTTGTTGCCTTCAAAATAATTTCTCTCCTAAACAACACCAACCAAAAAAAAAAAAAAAATCAGAGTAATTCTAATGATCTTAGGACTTAGAAATTATAAATTACAGCTCCCTGCTCCGGAGACACATTAGTCCTCGGTGCTTTCTCGTCAGTTACTTCACCGTCTGCACCTTCTTCCTCAACCTGTTTCTGTTTATACCACAAACCATACATTTGTCTCCTCGCTTCACTGCGAGCCACCCTCTCAGCTAGCTTCATTTCTTCGAATTCCTCAGCAAACTTGGCTTCATCCTCGGGTGAGAAGAAGAGTACCTCCGTTTTCCCAAGCTCTTCGTACAGCTTTTCGATTTTTGCCTTCCAAAAGAGTCCCATCTCCGTGTCCATCTTCTGGTAAGGCGTTTTCAGCAGGTACTCATCAATCCCCCAGCCTTGTCTATGCAACGGAGGGCGTGGGTGGTGACTTTGACTCTAATATGCCGGTCTAAGATGTAACTGAAGAGACGCTTTTCCTGCACATTCGGCTTCCATGACCTCCTTGTCCTGTCATCATCGCGAACAAGGAAAAGTTTGAATAAGTACTACAATGACGACATACGTTAATAGTACAAGATTAGAGTAAGCATATTATCGTGTTCATTTTGCAAATAGCAGTCACCTCCTTTATTGGGGAAAAAAAGATTATGAAATTTCTACATCAGAAGTAGCCTGAGAAGGGGGGAAATACAGGGTAATATAAGTAAATGGATTCGTAATAACAACTGTTAAAACTGAATTTGTCACCATCAAGCCAGCTTCATTCCAAGTAAAATGGCGGCTTGACAGAACAAAATTTTGGGTAACGCCAGTTACATATCTAGTATCCACAGCAAACTTTTATCAGACTACACATAAATTGATGTCCTTGTCCCGACTTGAGTCATCATCATCATCATATACAAAACGAAGCATTCACAGTCTTAAAGTTCTTAACAATCAGTTGAGTTCCCAAGTAAATTCCAAGACTTCAAGTTCAATCAAGCAATACAGTCCTTTCATATCCCAACCATTTGTATCGACATGCTTTGTAATACAATACCATTTAAATTTACGTGACATGCCTTATAATACAATACCATTTAAATTTACGTGTTATCGATATCCGAATCTAAGTAACACACCATAGATGCAATCAATTTCAAAGAATTAGAACCACTTTCCAGATGCCAAAATCGAATGCTCATAGGATGGTGCTTTACACTTATACAGTGCCACTCATATAGCTTAGGATGCAACCACTTCTACATAGCTAATATGGCCATTACAAGCCAACGCCATTTCATCTCAAAAGGACTAATTATAATTTATAACTAAGAAAGGGCAGGATATACTAAAGAAACAACTCGTTTTTTCTTTCCCAAGTTAACAAAATTCTGATCCCAGTCAGACATTAAAAAAAAAAAAAAAAAAAAAAAAATAATAATCATAACTCAGCTATTGAAGCTCAAATGTAAAATAAGTTCCTGGACAAATTGATGGTTTTTTCCCTATCCAGTATGGGAAAAAACTGAAACGAGCTATAAACATATAGCTATAAAAATTAGAAATGAAATGACCAACTTAAAATTGATGGTTTTTTTTAATATATACCCTATGGAAAAAAAAAAAAAAAAAAAAAAAAAAAAAAGAAATGAACCGCTGACATATTATCTGTAAAGTTTAGAATTGAAATGACCAACTTAAAATTGATGGCCTTTTCTCTATACCCTATGCAAACATAAACCCTAAAGCTTTGTTCTTTTTCTTTCTGAATTGCTGTTCGCATGGCGATTCATATGGAAAAATTGTTAAACATACTGCATTTCAAACTTATTCAAAGAAATGAAAATCAAAAGCCAAGTCGTAACTCAATTCAAGCACTGCAACTATCAAATTACAAGGAAAATCGGAAAAAAAAAAAAAACAAAAAAAAAAACAGAAATCAAAGCTCAAAATCACTAATACCTAGTTCTCCCAATTCAAAAAAAAGAGGTCAAAATTTTCAATAGCAAAAACAGGAATATGAGAGAGAGGGAGAGAGACTTGTTGCCACCGTCTTCGCTGACGCGATTGCCGAAGCGGATGTGTTTGCCGGCGAAGATGCCTCGCTTGGCCCGATTCATGACGATATTGGAATCTGGTACGTATTTCTTCATAGAGTCCTTCATTCCTGGTGTCAGCCTTTTCTCTTCCACTTTCCTCACTATGTTCTTCATCATCTCCTTCCCTCTAAACGCCATTCTCTCTCTCTCTCTCTCTCTTCTCTCTCTCTCTCTCTCTCTCTCTCAAGTTCAGAACTATTGGTGCCGATCTGCCTGGTTTTTGTGAAAATGATGCCTAGACTTGCACTGTTGGTTTTAGTTGCCAACGGTGGCCTTAGGGCTTTGGCCTTCTTTTCCACACACACACAAATTTTAAATTTTCAAATTATTTTGGTCTCAATTTTTAAAACGTTACCGAAAGAATTCTCGTTTATTTATTCAAAAAAAAAAAAAAATTCTCAATTCTCATTTATTTATTCAAAAACAAAAAAGAATTATCATTAATATTTTGCCACACATAAAAAATTAGCATTTAATTAAATAAAATAAAAATAAACAACGATAATGATATTTATTTATTTAGAATAATATAGGAGTTTAAATTTATAATTTTAATTCTGTTATAGTATTTTTTTCTCATAAAAATTAAATTTTAAATATTAAAATCAAAAATCATTAAGTTAAACGTATAACTAAACAGGTCCATAAATAATAAATCTGCATAAAACTATAAACATGATAAGTTATGTACTTTTTTCTTTAATTAGATTATCTCAAATTAGTTTTTCTGTTCATTAGATGTTTAAAATCTTGACCATAAAATATATGCAAGGTTCATATGCAGTTGTTGGTGCAAACATGAACTGGACGGTTCGGACTATGACTCGCCCTTTTTGCTCGTGCTCGACCCAACGCACATAAAGATATGGTTGGGCTTAGTTATTCCGGGCATTAAAGTCGAGCAATTTATTCCAGGTTTTTGCCCCAAGTCAAGCTGGGTAGGCCTAAATAGATTTTATTACAAAAGTTAAACAAACAGGTCGGTCCGTATAGAATCCAACAAGTTACATTGGGTCTTGTTTTCTGCTTGGAAGGGCTGGGCCGAGTGGCCCTTTTTGAGCTTTATGTGCAATATAGTAAGAGTTAATATATATATATTTTTAAAGGGAGATTGTATTGAAATTAAACAAAGTTATAGATATCAGGATATAATGTTAAATTTGAGCACAAAAGCTCATTTTAACAAAACCACTTTGATTAATGGCAGCTTTCAGAGGGGCAGACCTCCATAGCGCTAAAACTACAAAACACTGCCAATACATAGACACCACAACTAAACTAAACGAGCACACCACCGCACGGACCAACATTCCAAGAGAGTGTGGCCATTGGCTGACGAAAACGTTAGAAACAACAGTCCAAACAAATGGCAACTAAGCTCTAAAGCAAGTTAGATCCGCCTCAACAACATGCACCACTCCACACATGACCACCACCACGGAGAAGTCGGCATCGAGACAAGTCCGATGCCAAACTTTCACGGCCGGAAGCCCAACGACGCATTCGAATGCGGCACCAGGCTCCAGTCAAACACTATACACCTTTGTTATGTTTTTCGTTTGAGAGAAAAGACAAAAAATGTTAATAATTTCACATGTTAGGACATAACCATAAAAAAAAAAAAGTGCTTGATAATTTTATCAAAATTAAAATTAATGAATATCGATAATTTATAATTATGTATTATTAATAAACGGTTATATCTCTCTAGTGAATTTTTTATTAGAAAACTTTGGAATCTGTCATTGTGTATTCGGGTCAAACATTCAAACTTTCATCTCTACTAAAAAAAGAGCTTATTACATCGATACAATTTAAAATAAAGATAATTTTTAAAAATATCTCCTAAAATATAATTCATTTTCTTTATTTCCTTTAACATTAATTAATATATTTTTTCCTTTTAAATTAGATCTAATTAAGAGATAGAATTTTTTTAAAAGAATACTTTTCATAAATCAGGTAATTAAAAAAATAAAATTAGTAATTTTCTCTAAAAATAATGTATTATTAATATAGAGCACCCCCGGCATAAACAAAAATCGTAAACACCGCAGCTCTCAACTTGTTAGTTTTTAATGTGAAATGACTAAAATGTCCAAAAACAATGGATAGTGCGGAAGGGAAGGGTAGCAACTTATTCGCAGATCAAGTGCTAGGCTTTCGTTAAGTGAATGATCACAGCCGTTGGATCAGAGTAAGTTTTCACTATATAAATCAAAGTTTTGGTGTAGCCAACCCAGTTCTCATTCCCCTAATAAACTCTCGTCGGCGTGCGTTCCTCTACTCGTTTCTGTAGTTCCCTTCTCTCCTTCTTCTTCTTCAGCTTCTTCTATTCCTTCTTGTTTCTCGTTTTTGTTCTTGGCTTTTCATTTTCGATTACAAATCGTTTAAATCAAATGATGAGTTGGATTTAATTTTCTCACGACGGTCGTCTGAGATACTCTCCTTGATGTTAATTGATCCACAACTCCTGATGATTCGCTCTTTTCTTTCTAATTTTTCTTTTCTTCCTGAACAAATAGGATTTATTATGGTTTTATCAATCTATATATATATATATATATATATATATATATATATATATATATACCTGGGAACGGGGATTTATGGATTTACTGATTTATTTTTTTATTGATCTATTTTCTTTTCTTTAACATTTTTTCTAATCGTTCCATGAATGGGCACTATGAGGATATCCTTTCAGCATGAGGTTGAAAATCTATGAAAAAAATCCGTGAACACATTAAAGTCCTTTTCATTCTGAGTGCCTTTTTTTTTTTTTTCTTTTGCTCTTTTTTTTTTTTTTTTTTTTTGTTGATTACCCAAGCATTTTGGCTTTAAAATAAAACATTTGAATGAAAAGAAACATCTTAATAAGCAAGAAAATTTTCCGGCAGGAAATGAACCTGTACATTGGAGCCTTGAATCTTAGACAATTGTTCGTGTTTAATATAAAATATTTGATTTGCAGAATCATGTCAATGAGCAAGAAAAAATTTCCAGAGGAAATGAACCTACACATTAGAGCTATGATAAACATTAATGCTTGAATGGGACTTTTTATTATGAACAAAAGCATATATATTAATGGACTAAGAGCGCCAAAAAAAAAAAAAAAAAACCATATTAATGGCCATTAACATAAAAAAGAAAATTGTAAACACAGGAAAATTCGTGACCTATATATTTGACAATATTGTATAGTCCACACGTAATTAAAAAGTTCGACAAATGGAAGGTTTTTCTCTGGGCAAGTTTGATTCAGTTGTGACGAGGTCGGACAATTGTGCAGATGCAAAAACTCCAACTGCCCTTAAACTTGAGCTGTAATCTCTGTCGTACACGTCATTGGGGTTTACGACAACGACCATTTTATGTCTCTTCTCTATTATTAGATTAACGACATGCCCGATTGATGTCGTAGTTGTAACATAAGGAGGTGGGCTTCTCATCATTGTCCATAGCGGACCATCCAACTGCAAAATAGAGTGTTCAAAATGGGTGTTATCCCACAAAAATGATCACCAAAACTTATTTGTTACGATTGTTGAGGATTTGTTCAAAATTTCTTTTATTATTATGTTATGTTTATCTTATTATTAGGTGTATTATGACCAATATAAAACCAATACACCTAGGTTTTTTTTTTTTTTTTTTCAATTTTTTAACTTAGGATGAATGAATTTGAACTCTTAGACCTAGACATTGGATGTAGGCGTGGATTTAAACTTATCCTAAAACTATGTTGTCTAGTTGATGGGCAACAAGTGGGTTATAACAAACATATCAGGTCCCATTTTACCATTTCGATAGGTGTCAAGTGGAAGTGCAATGATGTGTGCATACCATTACGATAGGTGTCAGGTGGAAATGCAGTGATATATGCAGTTGAGGCATCCGAAACATCCTATCAGACTGTTGCCAATCTAGAAAAAAGACGGCAGGACATGTAGCTAAATGAAATGAATGAAAATACCGACCTCCCTGCAATCTTCACGGTACAAGAGTCCAATGCAGCTACCCCAGTCATCTTTGACAGGCACAACTGGATCACAAAAGAAACGCATGATAACCTTCTTCAACTCTAGGGCCTCGTGAATTGGCTTCGCCACTTCAAATGGTATCATGAATCTTTCAACCGGGTCGCTCATTGACACCTAAAAAGTGTGAGAAAAACAGTTGGCATTCAGCAAAATGTCAGTTACTGGGGGGAGCAGATGACACAAGCGTAGCTAAGACTTTTCTCCCATTTTGCTTTCAGTTTGATCAACCAAAGATAACTGTTTGCCAAGTTTTGATGGGTATGGTTATTACAAGTACACTTAGTAATAGCTCTATTCTAGAAAATTGGTGTAGCATGCCCATCAAAGTAATAAGATCCTTCACATTTTTAGTTGCCAAATACGAATAATTCAATTTTTAAAAATGGAGCTACTTATTATATGTCTACTACAAAGAACCTAAACCGCTGATACGTGTAATACATGCAGTCACTAGTTAATTACTGACTATTTGCTCCAATGAAATCCAAAACACAACGGAGAGATGAAAAAGAAAACAAAGACGGGCAATTAACTATCAAAACCTGAGGAAGTAGATATGGACTCAAAACCGATTTGCTAAAACCCAACAGGGCTTCTATGCGAATAATAACCTGCAGTACCAAAAGAAGTAGGATGAGTAATGATTTTCAACAATATGAAAGAGCAAGATAAGCATGTTGAAATGCAATAATTCTGTGTGAAGGGCTAATTGTGAGAAGTCAGTTGAGAATATGACCGATATCAAACTATAATGTGCAAGTCAAAGAAACCCCAGCAGATTGCTATTTGTTGGAGCTGTAGTCCTAACACCACGTGTTGGCTCACACTCAAGAAAGACATAGGCATCACCTTTTGCTCTAGGGGCTGCCTTACACTTGAAGTAGACGCGCTGCTACCTCACACTCAAGGGGACGTCTCTTTATGCTTGAGGTGGACTCATCATCACCTATATTTGAGGTGATGCCACCCTATACTCGAGGTAGAGGTATCATCGCCCAACAATTGAGGCGGACGCTCAGGCCAGCCCTACCTCGATGTGCACCCTAATACCACCTTGTCCGTTAGATCTCAAGCTCGAGGTACAAATGAGTACGCAAGCAAGGACAATGCCACAATCCCATGCATGTGTTGATTGTCTCATCTATGACCCCCAGAAGTCTGACATATCAATGTATGCTATGGAGTATTTAGAGATTGCCACTCAATGCCAAAATGGATGACCCTGACACCTCCATGGTACAACCTGAACGGATCCCCACGAAGGGTCTACGGTCTCATAACCTAGGATTTTCTCTACTATAAATAAAAATGAAGCCATCTTAGTACACTCGTCGCACTCCACTACCTCACTTTTGAAATAGTCTACTGACTTGCACATCAGACTGCCCTTCGCAGGTGGAGAACTAGCTCACCCCAAAGCAGAGCAAGGAGGCACATGGTGGAGGTGACGAGGTACAACTAATGTTAGGACTACTACTCCAAAAGAATTGTTGGAGAATATTTTTAACAATTTGCATCTCAAGTCTATTAAACTCAGAAAAGATGACATGAAAGAATAGGTACTAGCTCCCTCCTTTCTTTGTCATCAAGGAAGGTGAACAGATGGTACTTACCAAGCCTCCTCTACTTGTCCATGATATTCCTCCCCATTTTGTTATAATCTTTGAAAGGAAATCTATAGCCATACCTACCTAGAAGACGAGGATAAAAGAGAATGTTAACATCATAAAAGATCCCAAGCAGAAAGGCTTCTTATGCTGATCAAACTGCAAACAGATTTTTCAAAAGTAAAATTGTAGACTGAGCAAAAGGATATTAATATCATCACAAGAGGAGGGAAAGAAACTGCGAATTTATAGCCTATATGGTCGAAAAAAGCATACAAATTATGCATGAAAACTTATTGCTGAACTATAATTCTCAGACAAGCGGACAACAGCTGAAGCACAGATTACCTGACCATCATTTAAAGCAGCTTCCATGAGAAGATGATCGGCTTCTTCTTGGACTGCTGGATAGATGGTTCCGGCAGTATCTGGCCAAATCCGCTTATGTAGACTTTTCACAATATTATAATCTCCTCTAACAGAAAATGCACGCATCAAGGAAAGATAGAGGTGAGGTTTTGGTCGCAAGTCTTTATTCCAACCAGCCTGCTTTAGCATTTCTCCAAATACGCATAAAGCACCTAAACATCATTTACTACCATTAAACTCGTAGATTTTTAACCTTCACGTTCCATTTGCACAAATTGAAGTAATGTGGCTGACAATCTGATTTTACAATATCCTATCGCACATTGGCGAGAGGAATACGCATGCCCACCTGGTTGCTACTAAGCTTTAACAAGGACAATATCGTCTAAGAATATGACATAATCTCAAATGTTCAACAATTTTCGGCATGCGACATGACTTTCTTTTGAGATTTAGCTTTGTTTAGGGCCATAAGCAACCCCAAAAATTGGGCCCAAAAGAAATATAACCACCAACACCCATGAAATCCAGTATTACGTACCCTTAATAGAGCCGCAATTCAACAATGCATCAACTATTGCAGTGTATGCTGTTCGATCAATAAAACAATCAAGATATGTTTTCATTTCCAATACAATCTTCTCAACTGTAGGGAGATCCTTGGATTGCCCAAAACCCTGCCAAAACGGAAGACAAATATATAATTTCCTGAGATAAAATCCAGGTGGGAACATCCAAGCGAAAAGGAGAACAAGAATAAAATAAACAAAACTGTCTCTCTAAATAACAAAAGAATAGAAAAAAGATCTTCGATTAGTATCAATACTATAGATGTATCATGTATGGCAATAGACATAGCAAGTTAGACGTATAATTGAAAGCCAGAAAATGGACCTTGAGTAATATAGTGTACGTGACAACATCTGGGAAAAGATCATAATTGAATTTCTGTGCTTTGTCCTGAAAAGAGCAGAAAAGGTTTTTTCTATTTCTTGATCAAGGCAACTATCTAAAACAATTAACGTATAATTCTAGGCTCCAAACTGGCCTTTCAGATACATGCTTGGGACCTTCATTTCCTCAAAGAAATGCAATGCCAACTCCAACTTGTCGGTTTTCACACATGCTGAGATTAGAGTGTTGTAGGTGAGCCTGTCGGGGTTTAAACCCAGACGTAATATTTCATTATACATGTCTATTGCACCCTCAGGAGAGCCCGCCTTTATGGATCCCTGAGATGAGAAAAAAGACTCCCTTAACACCAACTTTGTGCACTTGTAAATACAAGACAATTGTATATATCTAAACATCTCAAGCAACAATAGAACAGTGCAGAACCTTCATAAGTAAGTTGTAAGCTGTGACCGAAAGGCTTCCACCTTCGCGGAGAAAAAAACCATATCGAGAAAGGAGCCCATTAGCACGGCGTAAATCTCCTGCACTAAAAGGTTGCAATTGGCAGACATTAGTGAGCATGAATTGGAGAAGTAACCATGAAAATACGGCACTTCACATCCTAAAACAAATTTGAGCACAAGCAAGACCGGACAAAAAAAAAAAATTATAGGAAAAAAAGGAGAAATTTCTTTTACTACTTAAGTTTTGGTCTTACATTTATAAAAACACTACAATTTCTTGTATCTTTTTTTATTCTCTGAATTGGTGACACTGACCTGCTTCAACGAGAGCATTTAACAAGCCAAAAATAAGAGGCGCTGATAACTTGGGCCTTCCCAAAGCAGTACCTTGTTCCACTGATTCAAGTAATTGAAATGCTTCATCAATTCTACCCGCTTCACCCAAACCCTTCAATCAAAAAAGAAAACAAAATAAGAGATGACCCTTTTTCAAAGCAAGTAAAGACCCTTCCATGGCATTGGTCTATAACAGTTATACACACATTCACGTTTACTAAACTGTAAACGAATGTAATGGGAAAGGTAATGGGATTGGTAAGGAAAGTAAAGTAATAGTATTAAGACTAAATTAGGAATAGCAATTTTATGAATGTAATCACTAAAATGTCCTTTTACACAATCAAATAATCCTTGATTGTATAGTAATTAATTAAGAGTAGATAAAGTAAATTTAACATTCATTTCCTTTGACAAGGAATCAATATTAAGGGGGGTGTGTGCAAGGATTGGTATTCCCTTTCCTCATTTCCTATATTGTGTGGGGCACACTATATCTCCATTACTAATTTTGTAAGTAAACACATTATTAGATGAGAAAGTGAATCGGTCCTTACTTCCCCTTTCCCGTTGATACAGAGTAAAATTAAACGTATATATAAACAAAATGAGCTTCTTTCCTTCTTTTTACCCACGTTAAAAAAATTACAGACTGTCTAAAATAGGACATTTGGAACATCCCCTAATTTTTTAAGATTGGCAAATTACCTAATCTTTTTTTTTTTTTTTTTTTTTTTTTTTTTTGACAAATTAGCTTATGAATTTAACAAAGTGTTGCACAGTGCTCCAAATTGACGACAACTATTGAAATTCCGTCGAAAATGTCCTTAGATCGTGCTACGAGAGCTCGCTTACACAAAATAAGTAAATAAATATATAACTTAAATTTCAGATAATGATCGGAGTACAAAACCATATGTGCATGAGGCGATTTCCTTCAAAATTTTAATATCATCGATCAGACGCACTCCGCAATAATTTATTAAATTCACAGATAACAAGCGACAAGTAAAACCATAAGGATAATTTGTCAATTCAATTTCTTCAAAACTATATGAAGTACCTTCAACAAAGTACCGTAAGTGACAGTATCAACACCACAACCATCTGGTTTGCACATTTCATCGAACACCTTGAGAGCAGACGCGATATCCCCGCAATGCACACACGCCTCCAAGACGGCGTTCATCGCTATCGTGTTCAGCTTCCCGTATCGACGCTTGGCTACATTTACCTCTTCCATTATCTATCATCACAATCATCAACATTGACGTAAGCATCAAATTCACGGTTTTGGAAACTCTCTCACTTGTTTGGCGGGCGAGAAAATAGTGAGAAAACGGCATATATATATATATATATATACATATATATACACACACACACACACACCTGGTGAAGCTGGCGTCGGCGAGTGAGGTGGACGATGCGGGAGGTGAGGCTCTTGAGGTTGAGCTTGCGAGGAGAGCGAGTGCTGAATCTACGACGTCGTATCGGAGCATAAGAAGAAGAAGAAGAAGAAGAGAGAAGAGTGAAGAAGCGGAATGGTGAAGATTGGAGTGAATGAGAGGGAGAAAAGGAGTGGATTGTTGGTTTCATGGTTGAGGCGTTAGAAGAAGCTGTGTTACTGTTAACCCATTTTGAGGATGAGGAGAGAGAAGAGAGAGAGAATCATTCCATAAATTTTAAGGAGAAGAGGAAAATAGGTTAAAATTTGTTTAAAATTAATAGATTAATAATTTATATAGTTAATAAATAAGCTAAATTATTTTTTCGTTCATATGAGGATTATGAGGAGAAGGTTCTTATTCAGAATTGTCAAAATCATTCCATAAATTTTATTCTCCTTTTCTGCTGTAACATTCCTCTAATTGCTTGAATTTTAATTCCCACGAGTTTCGTTTAAAAAATTTTCATACATATGTTTGTTTGTTTTTTTTTTTTTTTTTGAAAGCACCATATGTTTTTTTTTTTCCAAGGATTTATATAATGATTTTGAGATTATATATTTTCAATTACTCACCCTATTATTTTAAAATATTTCAAAACTATATGCGGTTCAATAATACTAAAAAGGTACTTTTATGTTTTAAAAAACAGACATTTTTTCACTACCTTCTAATTAATTAATTAATTAAAAAGAAAAAACTTAAAAACTTAAAATGCTTTAAAACATTTTAAAGATATATTAAATACAAAACATAAAAAGTTGTTCTAACTAAAAAAAAGAGAGAAAAGTTTCTTAAATATGAGAAACCGATTATTTTTCAATCGTCCATCTCACCACCCGCGATTTCATATCATCGCCCGCCCACCCTACTGTCACATATCTCGGATAATCGTCAACCGCCACGGTCCCTCGCCTCTCCTTCTCAACACCCACATCCTAGCTATGTGTGACTCAAAATTGATCAGAAAGTTTAAAAAATACATATCTCATAATTTAAAAACTTAATGTATAAAAATGCAACTGTATGAACTATACGATCAAATTTTTTGATACTCTTATAAATTAGTAAGGGTAGTATGGGAATTGAAAGGTATTTTTCATCAAAATATATCGTAAATTGAGAAAAAAGCTATAGAGTTTTAATCCAAAGTTAATTCAAAGTATATTTTCTTTATTGTCATTATGAATCCTATGGTGTGAGAGGTGAATGTTTACAGGGCATACGACACCAGCACATAATACGTCGTTTTTTTGTCAAGGTTAACTCAATTGTGAGTCTCTTTGGGTGTCGTTTCGGTGCTTTGATGACCATTGTTGTTTTATAGAGAGAACGCAATGGCTTTTTGAGTAGAATTATGCTTGTAATGGCCGTATACTCCTAAATCTACGGGTGGCTCAAACAACATTGTGCATAAAAATCTTGCATTAAATCTCTGAGAATGCAAGACACCAACAAAGCAACCGACCATCGCTTAGGAAAATGATTTTCTATCTTAGGAGCTTCTGGAGTTTAAAATTGTACGTGATTGCTTCTTGAATGGGTTCGCACGATCAGAGTCCGTTATGTTGGCAGATCTATGACCAACCCCTATTATGAGAGCTTGAAGGAATAATCTAAAATAAACATATAAACAAATTCAAAACATATAATATTGCGAATGATCTAAAATATAGGATATTGTTTATAAACTAAAAAAAGATCGCAGAAAATAGAGTTTCTTTAGTAAGATTAGAAAAAAAAAAAATGTATTAATAATTTTTTTACTTTCAATCGTTAAATTATATTTAAAACTGTTTGTTATGCATATATTTTTAATTTAATATGATTTTTATTATATTCAAATATCAGAAATTAACGGTAATAGGACTATATAAGTCCCATAAATAAAATAATAGACATCCATTTAAAAGACAAATACAAAATACTTATGGAGGAGGGTAATCCAGTGAGAGTTGTGGGCTCAACGGTCCTGCTCTTTCAAAGCCTAGCGGAGTTGGGGCATTCCAATATGGTCAGATTTCCTGCAATCAAAAAGGTAGGGCCTCAGTTGGATCGCAATGGATATACTAAGATAAGGTAGGTCCATTCCACCATGCTCGTTTAATTTACTGATTCAAATTTTTAATTTGAATTGAGATGTGACTTTATATAAGAGCTTTTTATTGTAGTAAAAAAGTCTATTTTTGAGAACTTTTTACTATAGCAAAATTTAAATCAATAAAATGAACGATGTCTAACCAATCACTTAGCTTTTTCTCCTTTTTTTTCTTTTTTTTTTTTTTTTTTTTTTGCTCTGGCACTTCCTTTTTCTCTGGATCTCTAGTAGTGTCCTCCTATAATCTTATTTCCCACCTGAACATAAAATCTGCTCGACTTTGTCACCAGGAAAAGAATAGAAAAGAAAGTGTTTTGATTCATTAGCTTCTTCACAATGTTGGTGTTTGGGGAATCACTATCATTGCATTTTTTTTCGCCTCGTTGCGATACTCGTGCTATATTTTATCCATCATTTATAGCTTCTCTTTTTATAATACAAACTATAATTTGTCACATAACAAAACATTTAGTAACATTTTCCCATGTAAATCCTTACAACGTGTGGCTCTTCTGTTGGTAATCTTATTCTTGTGCTCCTCCGAAGCCGTTTCTTTTTCTTATCTAGCTTGGAATTATAGATTATGTTATATGTAGATCACAATTTAGGAAAATGCGCTATACAAATAGGCCTCGTTCACTTCACCGATTTGAGTTTTCAGTTTTAAGTTTTTACAGTAAAAAGCTATCAGAAAATGTCACATCTAATTTTTTCTGTTATAGTAAAAAGCTCTAAAAAAATATCACATCTCAATTCGAATCCGTAAAGTGAACGAGGTCATAATCTCAAAGGCAATTTTATACCCGAGTTCACTATAATAAGATTAAAGTTTAAAAATAAATTAAAATAAACAGTCCGGTACAGCATTTTAAAATGAAGCCTATTCATGAAAGCAATCCGCTATTTTCATGATTAAATTTTGGAGAAGCATGAGCCTGTCATGGACAGCACAATTGATTAAAGAGTCCTAACAACCAGCCCTCGAACAAATCCAAGAAAAAAGACTGCCACTAAGGAGATACCGAATAGATTCGTAACTTTTTTCTTTTCATAACTTTTTTTTTTTCAATATCACTACACGTGCTTAGAATCATCATCAATATTTATATATATATATAACAAAGTATAATTAACATAAGCCCTAGAAAGAACAAAACAAATGTGTATGACACATGTAATAAAACATAAAATATGGCTAAAACAAAAGCTATCTTTTTTTATTCAAAATGTGATCGAAGGAGTGATTTTAATCATCGACTAATATCTCAAAGAAGGAAAAAAAAATGTAACTAATATGAACCCTAGAAAGCACAAAATGGATGAGTATTGTAACAAATAATATAGCCAAACAAAATGAAGATCTTCCACACATGATTATACCACTAAACCTCTCATTTTAAGTTCCAAAAAAAAAAAAAAAAAAAAAATAAAGGGAAAAACTATACTTTTATTTAAAATGTGGTCAAAAGAGCGATTCTAATCCGTGACTAATATCTCAAAGAAAAAAAAAAGTGTAACTAATGTGAATCTTAAAAAGCACTAAACGAATTGGGATGATACATGTGATGAAAAATAAAATATGGCCAAGAAAATCTTTCACACCTGACACCTAACTTCACTGTAGAGTTTAGAGTTTATACCTTTTCATTTTATTTAACTTCAAATTAAAAAAAAAAAGTTGAAATATTGAATTTAAAATGTGGTAAAAAGAGTGATTCTAATAGATGACTAAGGTCTCGTTCACTTTACCGTTCGAGTTTTTAATTTTAAGTTTTTACAGTAAAAAATTTTTAAAAAATATCACATCTAACTTTTTTTACTACAATAAAAAGCTCATAAAAAATATCACATCTCAACTTAAATTAAAAATTTAAATATGTAAAATAAACGACACCTAATATATTTTCTTTCATACTATATTACAAAGGCATACTTTGCTCCTTTTCCTAAAAGAGAACCCAAACGTGGAAATTGATGATCATGATCGTTATGGGCATCACGCCACCTCTCCACTAAAAAGCCACACCCCAGTACCCCACTAGAAAATCATGGACTCCCAAGTGGGGCTGAGTGGGAAAGCTCACCTATTTATTGTTCTCATTTCCCATTACACGTGTCAATAAGCCTTCTACTTGGGGTTTTTTCTTTCCTTCTTTTTAAAAAAAAATAAAAAAAAATTCAACAACAATCCACCCAAACAAGATTATTAATTTAACTGTAAGTATATGATTTAAATCAAGCCATAACAAACTAGGTAATTTTTTTCTTAAATCAGGCAGTATTCATAAAATATACGAGTGCCTATAAAGATTCTTCTCATGATATCTAGTCTCATATTATGTTCAACTTAAAATTTAAGTCTTACAGTTATGATTGTGATCAGTCTCATAAAAATTTTATAATAAGGGTGCATACATGGAGAAAATTCCTTTAAAAAAAAAAAAAGTGTTTAACTGATAAGTTTAGAAAAACTAGATTACTGATAGTTTTCTATTTTTCAGTTATCGGATTTGTGTTAAAAATTATATGGTTTGTTTATTTTTTTAATTTAACGTGATTTTAATCATATTTAACGGTCATAAACTGATACTACTTGTAGAGATATCTATCGGAGAAAAAGTCTAAAAAAAAAAAAAAACGTTATTCACAATCTACTTTTCTTCCCTTTTCCTTGTTAATATTATGGCGGGGACTAAAATATGGGTTGGTTTCCTAATTATGAATGGAATCAATGTGTCATATTGATATTCTGATACAGAATTGAAATCAAATCGACTCAATTTGATCAGACCAAACACAGTCGCTGATGAGGACTCATTTGTTGGCCCATCGAGTTGAAAGCAAATATGAAAAAGATGATAAAGAGCAAATCGATCCTATTGCGAATGATTAAAAATTAGGAAAAATAAGGAAATAAAAAGAATTCCAAAATTTTTAAAACGGCTCTAATATTTAAAACTGTGATGAGTCAAGTTCTAAGTTGCGTAAATAGTAATTCACAAAAAAAAAAAAAAAAAAAAAAATTGTATAAATAGTTTAAAGATTGCAATTCTGTAATTCTTATTTATGGAAATTAATGCTTGTTTAACGGAAAAATATATTTCAAAACATGGAAAGGCAATACTATCATCAAACCATATATATAGCTTAACCTCCTATTACAGGAAATACATCTATTAATAACCGTTTTTATAATCGAATGAAACTCAAGAAAAAAAATACATTTTTTGCTTAATACGATTATGTTAAATTATAATAATACCAACGAAGTAGCAGTACTAGTAGTCATAATTATAATAGTAATAATATAAGCATTAATAAATCACATACAAACAAAAATAAATAAATGAAAAAAAAACAAGCGCGGTAGTACTAAACAAAGCCAGTAACGTCTCAAACTGTAGTACTCACTACTCAGTGCATATATGAACGTCTTAATTGTATTTTCACCGTGTTTGTTTATTTTCAGGGAAATTTTTATTTTGCTTAGCACCATATTGGAAATTTCAATAACGAATTAAGATAACGTTTGGTTAATGGATTTAGAATCATGATTCATAATTATTCTTAATTTATATGTATTTTTTATGAGAAAAAATATTATAAAAAGTCACGAATCATGACATAAATCCTTACTCTAAACGCACCGAGTGTTTCAGAATAGGATTTATGTTAAGTGATGGAGTAATTACCGGGGACAAAAGAGACAAACTCCTATTACCAAACAGAAAAAAAAAAAATTAAAAAATAAAATAAACAAGATTTATGTCCTAAAAGACGGAATCTTTTTAGGGCATGAGATACCTTAAACAAGCCATACTCGAGTGCTGCTTTCTTTGAAGTAAAGTTCTAACCTTAAATTCAACAAAAATAAATTATGCACAAAAAAAATAAATAAACAAAATAAATAACTATTGTTTGACAATCTTGTTAACTACTTTCCAAACACGTACATATACACACATACATGCATAGATGTTATATAATGCATGGACTTTTCTTAGGTCTTCAGAGATACAAATCGTGTTATTAATATTTTGGGCCACAATAGTATGTGGTCATAAACAAATGGTATTGGACGGTCACCATCGCAAAATTAAGAGCAGTGATATATAGCGCGACTCGTGGGTTCCAACGATCCACATGGAACCCATTTAGATGTCCACGTGGTATTGTGGCCATATGTCAACAAATTTATATCAATCTTAAAAAAAAAATTAAAAAAAAATTAATTTGTATTCTTTTTTTTTTTTCCAAAGAATTTGTATTATTTTTTACTCGCTGAAAAAATTCCTTCATCTCCCTAAAGCTCCGTCTCTTCCCACCAGATATAGAATTGAAAATTTTAGGTCTTGTATATTTTATTAATTTAAAATTTTAATTTAAATATTATTATAATTAAAAATTCTCATAAAAAGATATTTAATTTTGTCTATTACAATAAAAAATTTTAATATAAAATTACATCTTAATTTAAATTACAAACTCAAATTCACGTACTGAAATATGCCGTAATTAATCGGACCGGCAACATGATGGTAACAGTGCAGTTCTTCCATCTTCATTAAAACTAATTCCCTGTCGATTGCCAAACCCATATCGTTTCCCATTTTCACTACAACCACAAGCTAGTCCATTAATTTTAACTCTCCACTTTCCTCAAATAATTATATAAAAAAAAAAAAAAAAAAAAAAAAGCACAATTTAAAGTAGAAATATATTTAATTTGAGGGAGGGGTGGGGGGAAATGCAATTCTCTGCATTGGTTTCTAAGAGGTTCTCTTTTGAGGTTCAAATCCATGCATATTCAAATTAAAGCACATTATTCAATAATCGAGGCTGAATAGAGTTTAAGAATGATTTACTTAAGATGTTTGAGGGTCAGAGTATTTTTAACTTATTTTTCTTTTGAAAAGAAAATAAGTTACGAGTCCATTTAATTCGTTGATTTGAGTTGAGATGTAATTTTATGTGAGAATTTTTTACTGTAGTAAAAAAATTAAATGTGACTGTTTATGAGAGTTTTGTACTGTAGTAAAACTCAAATTTTAAACTTGAATTAACAAAATGAATGGGCGTCCAAAAAGCACAATGAATTTGATTTGAAAATTAATTGGAGTAAAATCCATCTTGTAAATTTCCCTTTTCATTTTTTTTTTTTCATTTAAGAAAAAAGTGGGTCTTAACCTTGCGCAAATAACGGGCGAAGCCGGCCGTCTCTATCGCCGGTGAGGGAAAGGAGCAGAGGTAAGGAGTTAAATACGTGGGGCCCACATTGAAGTGTACATGCTACGAGGGATCGTTATTTCCACGACTCATTTTCCCAAAATTAAAGCCTCGAAATTGATACATGCTTCTCCATGTACCAATAAAATTACGGACGAAATTTAAATAATAATAATAAAAAAAGACGGGAAAGAAAGAAAAGAGTGGCGCGGAACCGTCATTAAAATAGCATCACACACAAAATTATGGGCGGAATTTTGGAAATAAATGAGTAAAGAACTAGCGGTAATTTTTTTTTTTATTCATTTGTTTAAATTTATATTAAAAATTATATGTTTTACTATATTTAATAATTAGAAACTGACTTATCAGTAGACTGACTTATAAAAAATGTGTCCCTTAACTTAAAGCAAAATCAATTCATACACATGTCAATTATACTGAAAAAGAATTGAAATTTTTTGTCAAATTTTTTTATTTCTAACTAATTGCATTAGAATGATATTAGAGACATTAACTCTATTAATCTTAAATTTTATAGTAATTTTTGAATTATTATTTTTTTGTTAATAGACGTTTAAAATATTTTAAATTAATAAAAGGTATCTACTAGTAAAATAATAATAACACAAAAGTTGATACAAAAGTTAAAATAAGAGTTATTATTCTTAGCATTGCTCATTACATGGACTCATATATGAAAACATGAACATGGAAAAACTAATTAAAAAGGTATTTTAAAATTTTGTATATATAAAACGACATAAAATAATTAATTAAACACTATTCAAAACATTAAAATGGAACAAGTAGATCTGAATCCTCACTTATAATTATTGAAGACGAATGGAATACAATGTATTTTGAGCGTAATTACATAACCACATGACAGAACAAAAATTTAGTCACGTCCTGACTCCTTTGCTGGGACGATGATATAATTGATAATACATCCTTACAGGGAACAAACGACATCTATCTATGTGTTACTAGCCAGCGGTCTTTAAAGCCAGTTTTTGGTGGGGTTTTGGTTGGCCTACCCCCATCAACTATATATATATATATATATATATATATATATATATATATATATATATGGCATGACTTTTATATTATTCTTAATCAATTATATGAACCACTTTATACACATAAACACACTTCGTTAGCTAGAGTTTATAATTTGAGTTGATATGTGATTTTATATGAGAGTTTTTTTTATAGTAAAAAAGTTAGATGTGACTGTTTTTTAAAACTTTTTACTGTAACAAAAAAATTAAACGTGACTGTTTTTAAGAATTTTTTACTTTAACAAAACTCAAATCGATAAAGTGAACCGAATTATTATTTTTTTTCTCTCAATGTGAACATTAATAATAACGTTTGTACTGTTGTTGGATCTATTTAGGATCTATCTAGCATCTACCCACTCTTTACAAGTCTTACCAAGTCATTAACCCCAAAGGGCGAAATTTGACACCCACTTTCATTAAAACGAGTCTTAAAATATTCTTTTTAAAAAGCAAACAAAGGACCAACAACATTTTGTGTTCAACTCCGGTCACTGTCGGCGGTGGCTGTATCTACTGGGCCGGTTGCTCGGCTGATGTCATGTTAGCCCGGATTCCTAGTGACATTTCATTTTCTTATCCTCTTTGTTTAATCACCCCCCACACAAATTAGTCTTTTGTTCTCTCGGATTTACCGGTGTTTTTATGTCTTCCAATCTTTCCTAATTCCTCATTCCCATATATTCCGGCTTAGATTTCCTCCCCGTTATCTTTTTTAAATCAATTTTTTTTTTAAAATAACCTTTAATTAGTCTTAAAACATTCACGAGCCAATAATTCAAGTCACACATACACACTGCTTTTATTGGGACCCACTATTTTGATTAACCGCTATATACAGTATCGTACACAAATTTCCACATAATAAAAAAGATAATATATATATATATATATATATTTAACCTACCGAAGTAGTCATTTTATAAGTAGATCCATATACTCCATATTACTTAGTCCTGACAACTTCATCGTTTATACACACAAATGGCAATTTCCAAACCTTCCTCAGGAGAAGAAAGTACCACTAGAAGAAGAAACGACCATGAAAATCAGTTGATTCCGGGGCTGCCAAACGACGTCGCAGAGCTCTGTCTCCTACACGTCCCTTATCCGTACCAAGCCCTTGTCCGGTCCGTTTCGTCGTCGTGGAACAAAGCCATAACAGGCCCGACTTTTCTCATGTATAAGAAGTCCTTATCCCTTTCTTTGCCTTACCTCTTCGTCTTCGCCTTCAAGCAATCGACGGCCAGGATTCAGTGGCAGGCGCTTGACCCCCGATCCGGCCGTTGGTTCGTCCTCCCGCCGATGCCATCCCGAAACGACGCCGTGTTTTGCCCCACGGCATTCGCGTGCGCCTCCCTGCCACGTCACGGGAAGCTCTTTGTCCTAGGCGGGGGATTGGGATTGGGATCCGATGCGAGCGTCCCCACGGGGACTACCTTGGTCTACACCTCGTCGACCAATCAGTGGTCTGAATCCGCCCCGATGAACACACCGAGGCTTTTCCTCGAGGCGGGAAACGTCGCCGGGAGGATCGTCGCCGTTGGGGGCAGCACCGCCGCCGGGGAGGCGATCAATTCCGTGGAATCGTACGACCATGAGAGCGACACGTGGACGAAGGCGGCGGAGCTCCCGGCGGCGCTGAACCGGTATAGCTCGGCGGTTGTTGGTGGGAAGATGTACGTCACCGAGGGGTGGACGTGGCCGTTCATGTTCTCGCCGAGGGGGGCAATCTACGACGCGGCGAGCGACACGTGGCGGCAGATGAGGCAGGGTATGAGGGAGGGATGGACGGGGGTGAGCGCGGTGGTGGGTGACAAGCTGGTGGTGATATCGGAGCACGGGGACTGTCCGATGAAGGTGTACGATGAGGATCAGGACACGTGGCAGTACGTTGGAGGGGAGAAGTTTCCGTGTGGCGCGCTGAGGCGGCCATTCGCTGTGAGCGGTCTGGATGGGAAGATATATGTGATGTCAAGTGGGCTCAATGTGGGGATTGGGAGTTTGTATGATGGAGGGAATGGGGAGGTGAAGGTGACGTGGCAGGTCCTGGCAGCTCCAACTGCTTTCCATGGATTTTCACCGTCTAGTTGTCAAGTGCTTTATGCATAAATATTCAAATAAAAAAGGACTAAATTTGAAATTTAGAATATTTTGTTGTTTTGGAGGGTTCTGATAATTGAGATTATTTTCTTCATAGGTTGGGCAATTTTTAGTGGAGTCACATCTGTGTGTTTCTTGGCATTGTTAGGCAATTTTAAGAGAGTTTCTGATTTCAAAATGTAGTTCTGCTTAATTCCACTGCATATATATATATATATATATATATTCTCTAGCTAGTTAGCTTAGCTAGCCCTTGTTGATCATAGTGGCATCTTTGCCGGTGTGTTTGATTTAGCAGTACTTTGTTGCTAATGAACTATACAGTGGCATCTTTGTTGTTGTTTTTAAGCTGTTTATTGCCTGATTAACTTTGCTCTAATTCTAAGAACGATATTGGCAGGGCCCGGCTCAAGGTGACTCCAAGCCTTAAGTGAAATTGTATAAGGAGACCTTTCAAAAGATTAATGCATTTTTAATTTAAAAAATATGTATATTTTTTGTTTTTTAACTGCAAAATTATGATTAAATTTTTAGATTCAAGAGTTACTAAAATATATCTTAAATTTAGTAGATTATTTGACTTATCAATTTAATAATTTCTGTTTTATTGTGAATTTTAGGTATGATCTTAATTTATATTGTTAATATATATATATATATATATATTCTACGATCATCATACTTCTAATTCATATGTTTCGACTACTAAACATTGGCTTATATTGAATATTTTCTATTGCTAGTTAGAAAGTAATCAAGAGCTCCTCTTTAGGATTTAATAAAATTTTTTGTTCTTATTTTTTCTCTTAAGAATAATAAAACTAGTACAAAACTAGTACAAATCTATTCAAATATTGAACTAAACACCTTCAAATTGTACTGTTGGAATTATTATTTTTTAATAGTGTTGGGAAAATGTTAAGAAGGAAGGAATGGGAAATCAGAAATGAAAAGACTTGTATTATTGGAGGTTGTTTTTCTTTTGTGAGGAAAAGAAATCTGGGTCTTTAGAGGAAAATAAGAAATATAAATATTTCAAACGGAGAATTAAGTGGCAATAATAAAAACTAAAAAAAAAATAGTAGTAGCAATTACTATTTTTTTGAGATTATGCTCTGTCTTGATTACAATCTTTTATTTCCCCAAGACGCGATTAAATTTTAAAAAATTCACTTGAATACACTAAAAAATATACACAATAAGATTACTTTCTACAAAAATTACAAAAAAAAAAAAAAAAAGAGAGAAAGAAATAGCAAGATGGGGCCTTGGCTCACTGGGGGACTAAGGCAATAGCCTTAGTGGCCTTACCCTTGAGCCGCCCCCGCATATTGGTTTCCACTTGTTTAATGTACAGCGCGGATTCCTTAAAAGTGTATTGGTGTTTAAAATATCTTTGGTAGGATATCTTAGCGGTTAATTTACGACCTGACTACATTTTTTGAATGATATTTTAGGGTTCGATCGTACCAACACCAATGCACTGTATGGCGTATCCCGTTAAAATTCTTAGAAAGTCTTTGTGTTACACTCCTTTTTATTTGTGATTTTAAGTGTAGTATGACGATAAATTCACATCTTATTCTAATACAAAGTATAAAATTTGAATCTCTCCATTCACTCTCATTTTTCTTTTTTAAATGAGACCAGTTTATTGGAGCTTGAAGTGAGGACTCAATGCATTTAAGACAACTCATGCACCCAGTAAATGCTAATTATTTGAGCTAACCTCAACTAGCGAGGTAAGATTATGTACATATAACCGAGGATTTAAAAGCATTAAACTATCAGAGTATATATATATATATATATATATATATATATATATATCACACATTTATTTTTTTTTCCATCAATTGAATGATGAAAAGAAAAATAATTTGAGCTCTTGAAGAAAGTCAGCACATTGTAACTTGATAAAAGTTGAAAAATATTTTTATCAATAAGAAATGGCCAAATGTTAAGAACTTTTTTTTTTTTTTTTTTTTTTTGTAGTTTTTAATTTATGTGAAAGAAATAACTGTTGTAAAAGACAAGTAAAGAGAAAATAGAAGGGTATTGTGAAAAATGTCATTGTTAGTTTATAGTGTAATTCAGAAAATTTCACATATTTAGTACATAAACCTCTTACCCTATAGTTTTGTAGCGTAAAGATTTTAACTATTAAGTCTATAAACTACAAAAATGACTAGCAGGTGATAAACAAATTTGCTTATCTAAAAAAAAAAAAAAACACTTGCTTTTAAGATTATACTCGTGATAATTGTGAATCTGAAACTCAGAAGCATAAAAGGCTCATCTAAAACTTTTGTCTATGGGCGTGTTCTTTTCTTTAAAAAACTCAAAAAAAAAAACTTAAGTTTCAATTTTATTTAAGTTCACGTTTTTTTAAGTTTTAATTTTATTCAAATTATAATTTTAACTCAAATTATAACTCAAATTTAACTAAAAAACTACACTTAAATTATATTCTAAAAAATAACCCCTACAATGGCGGTTCCAGGCCAATCATGCCACACAATCAGCTCACATAAGTCAACATGCTCGTAAAAAATAGTTTTTTACGGCATGGCATCAAATTAGTCTTCAATCTTTTTGTAATTTGCGCGCGTGATTTAGGCGGTGGACAACTTTGACGATCACTGTCGTGCAAATGTTTATTTGGTGGCGCAGTAAAGTTGCAAAACACTCGGTTTTTTTTTTTTTTTTTTTTTTTTTTTTTTTTTTTTGTCATATTCGTACATACAAAAGCACTAAGGAGTCCAACAGAGTTCATTTTTTCTTTCCTTTGAAAAAAAAAAAAAAAACCCTTAATTACGCAAAAGTACTGAAGATATAACTATACAAGTAATCCAGCAAAAACAAAACCATAGAAATATATAATATTATCAAGCAAGCGTCAAGGAACAGTAAAAGATAAATAAATAAAATTATCCGTTTAGACTTTAGTTCATATATGGGTGTGAATAGAATAGGTGTAAAATTGCGATTCGAATTCACAAAATAAACAGAATTAATATTTTGTTAGTGGAGTAATTAAGAATTAGTTATGATAAAAGTTGCAATTATTTTACTTATGATTGAGACTTCTAGTCCATTTGGAATTATTAGATTCGAGGATATGACTATAGGCGCATCACAGAAAAGATACGCACTATCAAAATTATTGCAAACTACTAACATTTTCTTAATTAAAAAAATAGAAAATAAACTTACTTGGATTTCTTCACCATTTTTTTTTTTTTTTGAAAGGTCCCCACCAATTTTTCGATAAATGTAATATTACGTCGGGACATCAAATTCTGGCACTAACGTTCCTAACGTGATGAAAAGAAAAATAATAAATGACATCATTATTTTTTTTAGTAAAATAAAAATCTAAAAAAGAAGTGATTGGCGTAATTATGACTCATTATGATTATGTTTGGTTGGTTAATTTAAATTAAAACTTTTTAATACAATATTTCTTTGAAAAAAATTTAAATACAATTTTTTCTATTACAGTATTATCTTTTATATGAAACTATATTATATATGCATAACGATAACCATTGAAGATCCTAACATCATAAAACGATAATCCAACCATGAAAGTTAAACTAAATATATGCGACCCTATATCGTCTAGTATTTAAACTGCTCCAATTATGTAAAACTTTTTGGAAAATTTAGAAAATATGCTCCCTTCAATTCTTTTCTTTAGTTTTACATCCCACTTTTTTCTCGTTTAAAATTATATCCATCTTAATTTGATTTTAAACTAAGTAAAACATTTATACTCAATGTTTTTGTTGCCCTAGAAATCCCCTTCCATCTCTCCGTTGTAACAAGAGATGAAGTATGAAATCACAGGCATGGCAAAAGCACAAAGTGAACATTGAAGCAAGCAATGGATGTGGTCTCCAATATTGGCGCATCGCATTCTAGTCGGCCTCATCGACACTCGTTGCTGAAGTTACGCCTCACTAGATCACCCCCACTGACAATGAAATCTCACAACTCACAAGAAATTATTTGATTCCACATTGAAAAATTGGAAGATAGCATGTGATAAATTCTTCCGCTAAAAAAACTCACTAGTTCACCAGTAGATGACCGGTGGTCACCCAATAGCCTCAACCATTGGTGTCATCAATTACGAGTGGTCAGCCGGTCACCCATCGACTATGGCGACTGACACCGATAAATGACCGATGATCATCATCTAATGCGTGAATTAATGCGATAGGTGACTATCTTCTAATTTTGATGACCGGCTTCAGTGGTTCTCATCCAACGATTTAGACGACTGACAGTGACGATCAGTGGTCACATTTTGACTTTGCAATCGAGTTTTGTAGATGACCAGCGGTCATCCTGTGAGTGACTCTGACAACCAATAACAAATACTCTAACGTGACAAACAGTAAAAGGATTATAATAAGCATACGAACATAGAAATCAAATAACAAGAAAAGGCATTGATCTAATAATGGTAAAACAAAAAAAAAGAGTCAAATTTTGAGGAGATTCTCTAGTATGCATAGTGTACAAATAAATCAAGTTTTTCTAATAGTTAGATTTACATATTTTTTGACTTTTATGTAGTTTTATATAGATCTGACGGATAAAAAAAATGACTTACCAGTATATTAGCATATCGTAGAAGGTCCCTAAGTTTTGAAGGAGACCTCCTATAATTTACTTTCTCATTAAGATCCTCTATTTTGAGTAAATCTATATATATAAAAGTCTCAATGCGTAATGAGCGCTCCTTCGGCCACACAAGCGGCCGTTTTGTTCGCCTGTTTTTTTCTTTGTTTTTAACCCTTATTTATTTTTTATTACATTCTTGTCCTTTTTTTGATGTTTCTTTCACTTATTAAACTATTTTTCTTTTCTAATTTCTCAATTCAAACATCTTTTACAAACATCTCCCTACTTAAATATTTTTACTATAATCCTCTATATACGTTAGACTTGTGTTTGACTGATTTAATTGTTAGGTTTTACTTGAAAATAATTTTCTCAAAAGTACTTTAAATCAAACTTTTTTCAGCTTCTCAAAGGTACACCCTAATTATTTATTTTATTTAATTTGTTTTAAAATATTTTTATATTTAAAAAAAACAACTGCTCATAAAATAATTATTCTCAAATATGCGCTTACTTAAACATCTTTTTTCTTCTCAATAACTCAAATATATTTAATATTATTCAACTCTTGTATAAGATGTCATTGCACATAGGGATGTAATTTTACCCACAAATCTATTTACCTGTCACGTAATCTCTCCTTAAATAGGCTAAAAAATCCGGTTTAAATAGAGTCGGATTGAGAATGGGTCAAAGTTTCAACCTGGCCGCAGAGCGGGAGCAAAATTAAAGATTCTCAATTCTATTCCCCCATTTACCTATCATGTTTAATTATATCCTATAATTTCTAAAATAAATATATTTGTAAAATATACTAAATTAAGTATAATATATTACATAATATATACATATATGCGAAAATTCAAAACTACGGTTTTTTTTTCCTTAAAACTTTACGTAGTTGTATTAATTCATTAATTATTTTTTATAGGGCACCACGAGTATATATCTCAAACTCATGACGAAAAAACTTGCCTCATACCTGTGAAATTTATTCGTGTTAATTGAATAAAGATAGCGAGTGTTTCTATTCGCAAGAAAGATTAACGAAAAGACTACTCTATTTCAAAATCGCCCCATCGTCATCGTCACATGCGCAATGCGCATGGCTAATAACTAATCTTAGGAGAAATCTAAACAATAATAATAAATAAAAAAACCTTAGACCTTATTCAATTAATAATTTAAATAATATTATTATAATATTTTCTCTTATAAAAATTTAATTTAATTTTTATTTTTTTATTTTTTTATCAAAAGTGCATTCTCTTACATCCTTACAAAATTATGTGAGCGGAAACGTGTCTGTCGGTTCCACAAGACCGCGTATGACATAAAATTACACGTGGAGAAAAAAAATTACACGTGGGTGATGATGTCAGAAACTTCATATTTTCCAAAAAAAAAAAAAAAAAAAAAAAAGAAGAAAGAAATCTTTCTTCAATCTTACTAGCGGTCCTAAGTTTGAGAAAAGCCCCAACTCGTAAGAATGGAATATATAAAGAGGAATTTTCTAGATACGCGCTTTAGCACATAACTTTCCTTCAACCCAATCAACAAAAAGAAAAATCTCCAGTCCCACCTATATTCTTCCAGAATCTTTCTCTTCTATAAATCGGAAAATCCCCAATTCCTTGGGACCATAAAAATTGGCGCTCTAATTTCGCGGCAAACAAACAATCAATTAGATCAAACAATCAAGTAGAACTTTTCCGATCAAAAGCCCCAAATAATCTTTCAGAAATACGTACATATCAAACAGCAATCGAGGAAGAGATTTGTGGGGAATCACGCGATGTGTTTGGTGTTCGTGTGCGACGAGGACGAGCGAGTTCTGTCGAGGCAAGTGGCGCCGGGGGCGTGTCCATACTGCGGAGGGATGATTCAGGCCATGGACGTGGAGAGCCAGTGGAGGTTCTGTTTCCTTCCTCTTTACTGGAAAACCAAGCGCAAGTTCTATTGCTCTGTCTGTGCTAGACGCTTGGTTCTTCAATATTGATCATCTAAAGTCCAAACTGAGTTTTTTTTTTTTTTTTTTGCTATTAATTTCTGGTTTTAGTGACGTTGTTTGTATATAATTATACTTTAGCGAGTTGTTGTGATGGAAGGAGTTTTTTTGGTTTGTAATAGAAGTGTTTTTAACTTTTGGTCTGGATTGTTGAAATTTCTGCATTTTCATTGCAGATTTCAAGCCAAATCTAGTACTCTGTATATATTATAAGAAATATCAGCTTAAGTTCTTCTACCTTTTTTTTTTTTTTCTTTTTATCAGTTTTGTGAGCTAAACAAACGAACACAACTTACATTGTTTTCTCTCAAAAATTTATATATATATTTTTTACAAAAATTTCGTTTGTAAGTAAATCATTTAATTTATTGATTTGAGTTTTTTCGTTTATTGAAGTTTTTTTTTAAATTTTTAATTAAATTGAAATATAATTTTATGTAAAAATATTATAATAAAAAAATTAAATATTACTTTTTTTTTATTTTTTTATAATAATAAATTTTAAAATTTAAATTGAAAAGGGTAAAATAACAAAATCCATTAAATAAAAACTCTTATACACGTATCTCTTACGGTTAGTTCTTTCCAGGAAAAAAAAAAAAAAAATGAAAAAAAAAAAGGCTGGTTACTTCTTAAGAATGAGATGGCCAGAAAAAAAGCAGCGATATTTACATGAAAAAAAAAAAAAAAAAAAAGAAATATGCTAATTGCATTTTCTTCAAGTTGATAATATACCGGATCAAGCATCAAGTGTCGAGGGGGCTTTCTCTATGCCCTCATTTTATCTCCTGTCCATTGATGAAAATGTCCACGATATCGTCAACATTTTGACGATATTATTCATATTTTAAAATCTCAAGAAGAAATATATTCTTCTTAGCGTGTTTATAAAATATTCATAATGTTTAAAAAATTCGTAAAATCTGTAAATATATGTGAATATCCGTAAATATTCAAAATATTTTTTAAAATGTCCACGAAATGTCTAAAAACTTTTGAATTTTTTTTTTATTAAAAATCAATTTTTTTTTTTCATATTTTTTCAATTAATTAATTTTCTCAATTGAAATACAAATGGTGAATACCTTCCAAGAGAGGCAATCTTTCCATCAAACATCATCACATTCGTGAACTTTTCTTTTATTTACTCTATAAAGCTGCCCACCCAAGACGCATTCATTTAAATTTTTGTGTAGCAACCAAACTGATGGTGGAAGAACAAAAACGGTACGAGGAGAGCCAAAATTCGGTTGTCTAGCCAACGAAGTTATGTGATGAATTAGAGGGTATGAATGATGAGATCAATAATCAATCACTTACAGAGCTTCAACTTCTTAAAATATGACGATACAATGGATTTGGGGTAAGGTTTTGTAGCAAGACATGTTGGAAAATTCTCCGGCTGTTCAATCCAAAGTTTATGTGCTATGCCACCAGATTTCAGCTTTTCTGATAAGTTCAAGATTTGGGTCTCTCCCTTCACCTCAAGAGTAACCTAAATATTCAGAAAATAGATTATTGTCTGCACTTTTATAAAACTAACGTCACACTAAATACTCCACCACACACAATATTATTCATACATGAGATTTTACTCAAATGAACATAAGATAACAACCAGGAATAAAAACCATCATCAATTGTGACTCTTGATTTATAGTGTAAATTCCTGTTGGTCCAACGGACATAAAATAAAGGGAAATGACCATTAGACTCCCATAATTTACTTCGTAAATATCCTACTTATTAGATAATCTTAGGCAAAAAGCTGAATAAAAAAAGACGTTTCATATTAGGGGTAGATAAGGAGTATTACATGCATACTAAGAAATATTGGAAAGTGAAGAACACCAATCGAATTTTACTCGTAAGGAAAACACCAAACTAAGGGAATTGGTGAAATTACAAGTTCTACTAGAGAGAGAACGACAGAGCACACCCATAGAACGAGTTCATGTTCTACCAAGTGGCCACTGGCCACTGGCCAAGGAAGGTATAAAATTATTTAGAAGATTTTCAGAAAAGAAGCCTTCAATTTGAATATAGTGTTTGAACATTCAACCCTAGCTAATCATGTTCTTTCATTATATTTCTTTTATATTGCATCATTACATTTTTATAGCAGTCCTTGAAAAATTTTTGAATGTTAAAATCTTAATTTTTTTAAGAGAAGGGTCATTATAAAATTCTTGTGACGCCTCTAAAAGGAATCTGGAGAGAAGGTGTGGTTATGTACAAGCTTATTATTAATTTTTGTTTTTCAATATCCTCAAACCAAAGTCAAAATGACTTTTAATAATAATAATAATAGTTAAAAAAAATCAAACGATCGTCCAAGTTACTCTCTTATTTCCTACGCCACCAAAGTCTGAGACTCTGAGTGCATCTTCAAGAACATAGTCGAAGACAAGCTTCAAAGATGGCCTAAGGCTTAGAATGTGAAATCTCCAAAACATGGCTTTTCTCTTTTACTCTTTATCTCTTGAACGTGCTCTGTTTCTCTCTCTTGGTGGAACTAGGAACTCGAATTCGGCTTTCTTTACTATATTTGTGATTTAGGTTCTACCTCCTTATTTCAGGAAGACGTCTACCCCTATTCAGATAAGGGGACTCAGATCTAAGAACTCTTGTCCCAATTCCTATCCAACCAATCCCTCATTGTCACATCATTTAAAACTTAAACAACATTTCACGAAGATAGCCTTTTCTTTTCCATTTCTTTTATTTCTCTTTATCCATTCATGATTTAACTCAGCCTCTTCTATCATTTTTTCACAAACCTCTAGCGAGAGCATAATCATAATCGACTTTCAATTGGGTAAGTCAATGGGTAGGGCTCTATAAGTTGTTAAAAGCATTGCTTTTGCCATCAATGATTATTTAGGTTGGGCAGCTTGTCTAAGCCACTAGAAGTGTGAAATTGACAGTTGAAGCAAGGCATAGGTTGGGATCCCATCATTTCTTTCTGGTAAAACGCCATATCAAGCTTTTGAGTTTTGACTAAAAATGTTGAAAGTCTACAATGGGGTCTTCCTTCCCTTTTTTCTTCTTTGTTTACCGGTTTACTAAATAGTAATTATATATTTTCTCCTCTTTTTTCGATTGTTTTGAATTTTTTTTTTTTGTTCATTATTATTATTATTATTAAATCTACAAGCAAAAGGAACCATAAAGATGAAAACCAACTTTGTTCGGAACAAAGAAGTCAATGGAGACGTTTAGAAAACAAACCGCCAACTCTGTTAAATGTTAAAATGAATTTTCAGTGACACGCAAGCGGGGATGGGTTGGACATGAAATGGGAAAGGAACTCCTAGATAGAGGCTCTCATTCCCAGGTTAAGAGACTTACTAGAAGACTTCCAATACAAGTAGCTTCTAAATTTTATTTTTAGAGCTTCTAGTAAAGCTAACTTGGGGACATTAGTGGATCTATGGATCACTAGCTCCAACAGTTAAGCCCGAACCCAATTGTCTCATACTTGATTGTGCTTACGTTGTTAATCTTGTAACTATATCAAAAGCCAAATTTGCACTGGAAAATTTGTACTCGATATAACAAGTGATTTTGCAGTGACAAATTGACGCATACAAGACTATCATTGTATGTAAATCAAAGAGAAATGTCATTTCACATACTGCAATACGGAGCCCATTTTCTATCATTAGAAAACTTATGATTTTTTTTTTTTGAACTTTTCTTTTTCATGGAGGATAGGACCTAGGATTGTTCACAACCTCACACACACAACAGTCAAAATCCAGAGAAAATTTTCAATCACACAAATCACAACAACACAGAATATGTTAAAAGTTTCAAAACAAGAATACATTTTTAGGTTGCATAAATATATTTCGGCAAACTGAAACCAAATCAGCAATATTTGGGAAGAAAAATACATGCCCATATTTCATCTTCTAGCTTCTAGTCTGCCAAGAAGCAGAACAAATCAACTCTATACAGCTTATTCCAAAACAAAAAAAAATGTTAGTCCTCGTTTACTCAGTTTAGCTTAGCTGAAAACAGGTTAATGTAGGTTTCTATTGCCTTGGGACGTTAAAATAAACTATCCAGGATCAAATCCTACGTAAACAAAAAAAAAGCAATAACTCTGGCAGGCAAAAATAACAACTTTTCAAAAACAGCTACTGAAAACTACCAAACAACAAATTCCACATTTTGACCTTTTAAAACACCAAGGAAAAACCAACGAATTCATTCCACACAAAAAAGTAACAAAATTCAAAAACGAAATTGCTTAGCATTTTTTAGGGTTCTTCTTTACCTTGTGCATAGAATCAATGTTGTCGGGGCTACAATACTGGACTGTGTGAGGGTCCTCTCTGCTGAGCCAAACGGCGGCGACGGAGGCGTGGCAGCCCTGCGTGACCACGCTCCCAAGCGGCCACGTGTCGATCAGATCTCGCCGGAGCACCACGTACTGGACCAGGACGTCGGAGCCGTCGGCCTTCTCGGCGCCGTCCTGGGAAGAAGGGACAGCGCTCGAATCGGCGGCGGGTTGGCTCATAAAGATCGGGCCCAGTCGACTCAGCTGCGGCTGAGTCGTCGCGGTCGAGTTGGCGGAGAGGGAGAGCCGAGTGGCGTGGAATGTGGAGGAAAGGAAAAGTTTTTGGGAGGCAGTTGAAGGAAAACGAAATGGTGCCACGCGACACGCCATGGTCATGATAAAAATCTATTTTCAATGTTGGGAATTTTCCATTTTGTTAACAATCTATTTTCAATGTTGGGAATTTTCCATTTTGTTAACGAGCAAGGAGGGCACGTTTTGAAATATGATTTGAATTATGATTAGTGATTTATTATAATATTTTTTTTATAAAAAATATATATTAAATAAAAATAATTTTAAATTTATGAACTAAACATCTTCTAATATTATTAGACCCATTCTAAACTACAAGAACAGTGAGGAATGAGAAATGAAATCGTGGTTTTACTGTAGCAATTAGCAAATGGGTTCGAACTCATGTGAATGAGTTTAAACATCACATTAGGTTCAAAACCAATTGGTAGATGGATCTAGAATTTAATTCTAGATTTTGATTCAGAATAATATTTATTTACAGTGATTCTGAATTATGATTTAAAATTAGTGTTTAGTTTGGATGATTCAGAATCTGATGTGATATTTTAAACTAGCTCAAATTATAATTCTAAAATCACCCCCTCTTGATTTAAGGTGATTCAAACTTATGATTCTAAATCATGGTTTCAGAATCATGATTTGAACCCAAAATCGTGAATTATGATTCTGGTTTTATAATCATTATTAGAATCACCCTAGTTTGAATCTTCGTACCAAATGAACCTTTAGTGAGTTTGGCAAATCAGATATAAAAATCTTGATAATGGACCAATGCGAATGCTAATATTAATGTTATTTTTTAATGGACCAATGCGAATGCTAATAATAATGGGCCAATGTGAATGCTAATATTAATGCTAATATAAAAATGACGTAAAAAATGAAAATGTTATTTTTTTATTTTTGCTCTAATGCACAATGTTATTTTAAATGTTAAACTAATTTTTGCCATAATCATTAAGCATTTAGAAATTGTAAAAGTAAACTTTTAAATTTTAAAATGATTTGAAATTGCAAATGTTGTAATATGATTAAATGAAAAAATAAACATATTAACTTATAGCAATCAAATGTTAAATTTGCATATGTATATTTAGTAGTAAATTTTTCACTAAATATAACATATAGTATATTCAACATAGAGAATAATATTTAATTTAAGAGTAAATTTTCTACTTAAATATTAAAATATAGTGTTATTACATTAATTTAACATTGTATTAGATACAGCTCTTAGCTTTAACAATAGAAACCCACAACTTATAATGGTCTTCCACAAAGTCCCAAGCTAGTTTATAGAGCAGTGCAAGATTATAATTTGTAAACCTTCTAAACCCAGCCCACCACATTATTTGAGCTTGTAAGTACTTTCCCAATCAAAAGCAAGGAACGATCTTAATGGGCATTACCAGACCACCAAAAATTAGGAATAATCGCATCTAGCTTACGCATCACCCATACAGAAAGTTTAAAGGTGGCCATCGTATACAACAAATTAGCTTGAGCCACCATTTGATAAGAGTAGCTTTATTTACATAGGAACAAAGCTATGTTTGCCACCCTTCAAATCTTTTCACAACTCAGAATCACAAACTTGAGCCATCATATTTAGCATTGCTTCTTAACGCATTCACTTCCAACAGCCAATTCTAAGACCCTGCTCAAAAAAATTTCATGAGAAAATAAGAGATTTCAAGTGATTCATTACAAGACCCGATCACAACTCAAAAGATCTTTTGAAATCCAAATTATTGTCTTTTTTTATTATTATTATTATCGATAGTTATTATTGTTTTTACGTTAGATCAAATTTTAACAGGTAGATACGTAATTGTGATAATTATGTGTAGCACTTGATAAATTTTTAATATTGACACATAAATCAAACTGTTCAAATCTTAATCCGACCTTTAAAAAGCAGTGATCACCGATACTTAAAACATATCCTACCGGAAAAGTTCATATTCTATGTCTATTCCCGTTTTTTATAAGCCGGGTCTGAACATGATCACAAATAAAGAAAGAAAGGTCCTATCGCTTATCCTCTGCTTTTAGTCTTTATCCTTCTTCTCAATGAGAGAAAAACAATATATTTAGGACTCCTATTTAATGCTTCATCATTTCTCTCTCTTTCCCTCCAAAACACAATATCAAAAAGACCATACTCATCATTTCATTGTTTTTTCCCCAAAACATAATTTTTTTTTTTTTTAAAAAAAAAAATCAGATATAAACAGTTTACCTGCAATATAAAAGTAGGGGCAATATAAAAGTTATGTAATCTATTTTAGGATTAAAATGTGATTTATTTAGAGTTGAATTGAAATATTAGATAAAAAATACATTTATATTATCTAATCATATAAATAACATCCGATTTTTAACTCTAATTTTGTTTGTATCTTAACATTTTAGTGGTTTTTTTTAATGAAGTTTTGCTGTTGCTTTGAAAAAAAAAAAAAAAAAAAAAAAAGGGCAATTTTTGCAAATTAAAAAAAAGTAAGTGCATATGTGTCTTTACTCTGCAAATGCCCCCACATCGCATTATAAAAAAAACCTAGTCCACATCACCCACTAATGTCTATCCATATCTCTTCGCATTAAAATTTCCAAAATAAAAAAGAACTATTATATATGTCTCATTTAACATTTGCCCTTTTTTTCTTCAGTGGGGATTGAAAACACACAACCCACCAGAAAAAAAAAAAAAAATAAAAATAAAAGGAAAGGAAATTAAAAAAATAAAATAAAAAAAAAGAGGCTAAAGAGCTGTTCTAGTTTTGATAATGATCCTCTTCATCCACGAGTCTATTATGCTCTTCCAGATGTGCCAGGGAGAAACAACTCCTTGTCTTGAAACTCTTGAGCCTCTTCTCATGAAACTTTCGCAAACCAAAACGACATGATTCGTCATCACTGTCGTTTTCTTCTTCTTCTTCTTCTTCTTTTTCTTGGCTTTCTTCATGTTCCTCTTTTTCAGCTTGGTTTTCTTCATCATTCTCTTTGAGGGTCAAAAGGGGCATGGATTTTGGGTTTGCCCAACTGTAAAATGACTTCTTTGACCACTTTGAAGCAATCAGAATTCTCCTCCTTTTGTTCAATGGATTCTCTCTCTTAACAAGATCATTCGCAGTGCTCACATCTGTCAGATTCGCAAACGACTTTGATTTTCCAGAAAAGTGGTTCGATAATCCCCTCCTGCATAACAATAATTACAAAAAAAAAAAAAAAAAAAAAATCCCAATTAGCACAAGAAAATTAAGAAATTAGCAATTCTCAATTTTAAAAAAAAATAATAAGACAAGTTTTCAGTGATAGATCTCTATTCCGACAACATTATCAAACAAACATATATGATTATATTCGGACATAAATCTAACAAAATTCAATTTTTTTGTTTAAAGAATTGATTTTTTTGAAAAAGAAAATTACTTAATCGGAAGAGACTCCTCCAAGGAAGCAAGAGAACCGAACGACCGACCGCGAAACTTGCTCTGTGCCTCGTCTTTGTCGGCGTCACCCTTAAACGACGCGTCGTCTTCTTCTTCGTCGCTGTCGTCCGGAGCTCCGATCGACGACGAACTATCAGAGGAGTCTTCGACCGGAGCCTTATCCGGAGCGCAGATCCGCGAGCCCGACCCGACTCCGATACAGGAAGCCACGGCGGCGAGATTATCCTGCGCGGCCTCTCTAACGTACGCCTGGGACGAGGAGACGTCGATGCCGAAGGTGGAACCTACCAAGACCTCCATCGGCCCACCCAAAAAAAGAAACCTTTTTTTGTCACGGATTTAGCCTTCTCCGATTCGTCGCCGTCGTCTCTTGAGTTTCCAAATCAAGGGCCTTGCTTTCATCAATCGGCCAAGAATATCCAGAGGGTGCGCAGGATAAGTAGGTTTAAGATGGTAACGGTTAAGAAGAACAGAGGAAACAAAGGTTGCGACTGTTGGGTGTCCTTCTAGAGAGAGAGAGAGAGTTTGGGAAATTAGGAATTAGGATAGAGAGAGAGAAAAAAAAAAAGAATTGTGTTTTTTTTGCTAATTAAAAAAGAAATGTGTCTTGAAGACGCTCGCAGTTATATATATATATATATATATATATATATATAATAGATATGCACATATATATATAGATATGTGTGTATACAATATGTATGTATATGTGTATTTGTGCAAGGACACGTGGATTTTAGAGAGAGAGAGGTGGAGGGATGTATGGGTGCGACGGAGAGAGAACGACCGGAGGCGGCGGCGTGGAGGAGAGAGAGGAACGCGGTTTGACACGTTCGTGATGACGTGGCGGGGACAATGACCAGAAATATCCATTTGACATCCACATCCTTTTAACTTATCCTGTTTCCTTTTATGTGATCGGATCATGACCCTTGATATGGTCCCCACCACCTCTTCTAATTAGGATTTTCCTTTTCTTCAAATCTAATCTCTCTCCTTTTTATTTTCTAATTATTATTATTATTATTTTTTGTTTCTTGAAAAATAAAAAAAATGAAAAAAAATCTGATATTTATGGTAGGTGGCATCTAGGGTTGCATGCGTTTCTAAAATTTCAGATATTACATTAGTGATTATGTCGTATATAGACCTGACGGTTTCGACATTTGACGGTTTCGATTATTCTGTTAGCGTTATTTTTCTGTCATTTTTTTTTGTTATTTTTAATATTTATTATTTAACATGTAAAATTTATTAATATAATTTATTATTATTTAAATAAAAAATAAAATAGTCAAATTCACATGAAAAATAGTTAATACAAAAAGTGATAAAAAAGTGACAAATATTTTTCATTTATAAATTTTATCATTCGATTGTGTGTTGTGCAATCACAATAAGGAATTATTCAATACACTAAGTGTATCACGTTATATTATTTATGTGGTACACCTGTTTAATAAAATTATATCATTTAAATATTTTGTCTATATCAACTTTTCATTTTATTTTCTCTTTCCTAATAGGTATTTGCATTGAATACCTATTAAGAAAGAGAAAAATAAAAGTGAAAAGCTAATATAGACAAAATGTCTAAATGGTATAATCTCATTGAACGAGTGTACCACATAAATAATATGATGTGATACACCCGGTGTACTAAATAATTCAATAGCATATGTTTGTTGGTCCCATAGTACAAACTATGTAGAAATTATGTGAGATGGGTTTTCTTAATTAACGGTAAAAACCATTCAAAAATTAGAATTAGTTAAGTATTCTTATGGCCCGTTTAGTTTGCTGATTCGAGTTTTTAATTTGAGTTGATATATAATTTTATGTGAGCATTTTTTACTGTAGTAAAAAAAGTTAGATGTGATTGTTTATGAGAACTTTTTACTATAACAAAACTCAAACTCTAAACTCAAATCGTGAAATGAACGAGACTTTAATGTGTTTTCCTTCTTTTACCTTAGTTGGCAAGGTAAAATCAGTTGGGTGATACTAGGCTAGTACATTTATATTTTTTTGTTTAATATATATTTGTTCTAATCAGAAAACACAAATTTAACTTTTATAATAGGTGACATCGATGGTTCCATGTGTTTATAAATTTTCGATTACATTAAAAATAACTAAATATAACTTGAGGGTTTCGAGGAATTTTACTACTAATAGCCTGAAAAATAGTTGTAAGTATTTGGTTGTTGGTCTCACAATAAGATAATTTATCTAGAATGTAATGACTCACACCTTCATATAATATGATATTATTCACTTTGAATCTGAACTCGCACTGTTTTATTTTTGTGTTCACCTTAAAAGGCCTCATACTATTAAGAGATGATGTCATTTCTTATAAAAGATCACCTACAACCATCCTTAGATGATGTTAGATTGCACAGTAACCCTATCTTGACCATTTTATCTCAATAGATTGATAGCTGTCACATATAATCTGTGTGCGCCATGGTCTTTACTAAAGAAATATGCTTAAGATTAGTTTAAACATTCTTTATACATCCTTTTTTTTTGGTACCCTATTTAGTACACAATCTATTATACTTGCTCTAATCCTTTTTATTTTTCCTTTTTGAGTGTGATAAAAAAAAAAAAAAAAAAAATCCTACTTTTATGGTTGGTGACATCTAAGGTTGCATAGTTTATTAGTTTTAAAATTTTGGATTAGATTAGAATCAAATAACATGCAAACTTGACATTTTCGATTTTTTGAAAAGCATTTAACAGTACATAACATATTTAAATTGTGTATGTGAGAGAAAAATATTATGACAAAAAAATTGAATTTAAATTTATGTAAAGTAAAACATTGTAATAAGATGACTTGAGTTATAAAATGAACAATGCCTTATTTGTTTTGAGCAATGTACTTCATTGTGCTAATTTTTGTAGGTATTCTATATAAATCAAGAGTAATTACTTTTAACTTTAGAAATATGTATACGATAATTGGTCTGAAAAATCAGTGGGGAAGGCTTTTATTCTCCATTAAGAGATTTTTTAACTGTCTTAGAACTGTTTTTTTTTTATACAAAGAGAAGGAGGAATGCCACTACTTTTAAGTAGGGCTTAGATTGACTCGAACTCAGTTGAGATGGAGAGGCTTACAACCAAGTAAGAACTGTTATTTTAATTCATGGATTAAGTTTTTTTTTTTTTTTTTTTTGTTGTTGATCTAAGTTTTTAATTGTTTGATATTGAGGATTCACCTTGAAAAATTGCAGTGAAAGATACAAAAACTCTAATCACAAATCAATTCGTTGTTAAAATTACAGTTTCTACTGGCAGTTTAAAAATGGTATATCCTGCTGTAAAAATTCTCCATTATTCTTTTATTTCCTTTAATAGGTTTGTTGGAAGTTCCTTTAACAACAACAACAACAACAACAACAACAATAATAATAATAAGAGTTTCATCGAAGTTACGTGTTAGGGGTAAAAAGTGGGAAAAAATTGGCAGTTTTTTTTAAGCAATATTGGCAGTTGATTATTAAGGCTTCGTTTACTTCGCGGATTCGAGTTTTCAATTCAAGCTGAGATGTGACATTTTTTTAGAGTTTTTTACTATAGTAAAAAAGTTAGATGTGACATTTTTTGAGAATTTTTTACTATAAAAATCTAAAACTGAAAACTCGAATCGGTGAAATAAACGAGACCTAAAACTTCCTTGTGGTTTTGGCTATCCCTCTCTGCCTCTCGTCTCTTTATCCACTTTTTTTCCAAATTCCTAATGGCACCATAACATCAAAAATAAAAAAAATAAAAAAATTCATACGGCCTTGTTCATTTAATGTACATTTCAGTTCTCAAAGCAGATTACTCTAAAAAATATATAAAATAAAAATATCAAAACATTTTATTTCGGTTGAAATTTAAAAACATAACCTTTTTTTAAGTTTTTCTGGCAAGAGAATTTCGTAGATGGGAAACTTTTAAGATTTTGCTTTTCATAATGTAACGAGATGGTTTAATGTCAAATCCTAATTAGAAAATTATGTTTGCATTGTTGATCTTTGTCACTTTACAGATACAAGAGAAATGGCCTCTTAATTATCAAAGAAAAATAAAAGAAATAACTTAAGAGTAATATTAATTTCTTCATAATCAAAAGGTTGTCTTGTCATTTAGTGGATAAATTTTGTTCCCGTCTATTGCCCAGTCACTCAAATAAGTTTTTGGTTAAAAAAAAAAAATATTCAAATAATTCAACTCTATTAAATAATGATATTCATCATTCCCACTTTCCAGCAAAAAGAAAAAGGAGAGAGTAATTGGCGCCAAGAAATCAAATCAACTACAATAGTCAGCGCCTTCTTTTTCCATTTATTTTTCTAAAACCCCGTTAATATATTTTCCATAAAAAAAAAATAGTTATTTTTTTTTTTTTTTTATATACAAGACGGGATTAAACCCATAATTTCTCACTTAAATTTTACCTCATTTAAATCTTCTAATGTCATTAGACTGATCAAATCAAGCAATTTTGTAGGGATTCAGTCCAATATCGCAAACACTTTTTATAAATGAATATTGCAATAACTTTTTTTTCTAAAAAAAGAGTAATTAATATATTTTCATTTCAAAAAAAAAAAAGTTTAGAATTTTTTTTTTTATATATAAAAAGCTCTTAAACCCATAATTTAACTTTTTATTTTAAAAACTTCCATTTAAAGTTACATCTCATTCAAATTAAAACTCAAATCAAAAATTAAAAATATATCTAGGTTTTCATTTCGGTCGAAATATATCTTTTTGATAAATTGTATTATTTTACAAAAAATTTTTTGTTGAAAAGAGTTCAATTCTAGAGAACTTCTGTGCATGTATATATGTTGATTTGAAATATTCAGCGGTTAGAAAATTTGTTGTTTTGGTGGTTTGAGCTTTCTTTAAAATGAAAATTATAAAACATGTTAGAACTTTTAGTTGAAAACAAGTGGGTATAAACTTATTAGAAAAGTTTTTTTTTTCTTATTCAAAACATCAATAAGTGGTTTGAACCAAGCCTCAAAATATTTAAAACCCTAGTTTATTTGAACTTTTTGTTCAAACTACTTCAGTTTTTACCAAATGAGCTCTCAGTTTGGGGATACAATTTGTATTTGGTTGGTTTGATATCGTTATCCATGCAGCATGTCAAGATCTGCTAAGAGCAGATTTCCTGTATAACCTTTTCAATATGCCTCTACCTACCAAACACAACGTGATAAGCAAAAATTAAATTTTTTTATTAAAATAAATAAATAGAAGAGCGAGAGTGGACGGACAAAAAAAAAAAAAAAAATAGTGATTAGGTAATTGGTAATTCAAATTTTGTTTGAATATTGAGGCGCGTTTACTTTGTACTAAAGGGAAGGAAAAAAATAGAAAAGGAGTGATTATCTTTCTGATTTAATCATGTGTTTACTTTATTAATTACCAAATAGGAAGGAAATTTTAGTGAGCCCCAAATAATATAGGTATAGGAAAAAAGAAAATGAAATTTCATTTTCATTTTCTACCCTCCTTGATATCGATTTTTGCTCAAATAAATGAATATCAAATTTATTTATATTAGGTTCACATGTTATAAACCAATTATTTTAATTATATAAAATGATATTTAAGTAATTGAATTTGAATAGGTCTCAATTCAATTATTAATAATATTATATTTGTTATTAAAAAGTGTAGAAATGACATATTTGATGTGTTATTTTATTTTGTACTCTAGTACATGCCTTTTGTCATAACTATTAAGTTCAGGAAAACTTTTAATATTAAAATATCCTTAAAAAAATAAGAATGTTATGATTTAAATGGAAAAAATAACTCAATTAATAACAATCAAAATGTCAAATTTAGCATTTGTAATATTTTGTGTCAAATTTATCATTAAATATATCAAATGTCAAAATTTACATTGACACGTCAATTTGACACTATATTAGAGAATCATGTTTCTAAATTTAATAAACATTTAAATTGGAATTAGATAGTTTCCTAGTATACCATGAAATGGATAAGTAAAATTATAAGAGCACCAAAAAAAAAAAAAAAAAAAAAAAAAAAAAAAAAAACAAAAAAAAGGAAATCAACCATCTTCATTCTTATTTCTTTACTTTTCTTTCCAATCTCATTATTGTTCTACCTTTCTTTACAATTTTTTATAGAAAAATAGTAGAAAATAAGCCACTATGAAAAACTTAAAAAAGTATATAGACTAATTTTTAGTTATAAAAATTAATAGGTCATAACTTGTTAAGTTATAGTTTATAACCAAATAAGTTATGGATAAACTTATCAAGTTATGGTTTATAGCTAGATAAGTTATGGACAATTATGGATAATAACTTATTAAGTTATGGTTCATAACTAGATAAATTATAGATGAAAATAGTAATTTAACTTATTTATTAACTTATATAAACTATTAACTTATTAATTTTAATTCATCTCAAATCTTATCTTATTTATCTTTTTTCCCCTTTTGTATATAGTAAACATGCCCTAGAAGAAGTCATATTTACTCAAGCGACACATTACGTTTATTCTAGTTAAGATCATTTTACATAAAATTCATTTTGAAATTAGAAAAGTTACATAGATATCCGTCTTTTGTTTGTCAACGGTATCCGAAAAAGTTGACAGTCAAATTTTTTATTAATAAAAAAATTTATTTCATATTAAATTTAAAAACATCAACCCGTAAAATTCATAAAAATGAATGAGCCGAAAGTTTAACAAAATTATGACATAAACAAATTTAATAAAATTAAACTACTAATTCATCATTCTTAAGAAAAAAGAGATTCTCTTAATGTTTGGCGTACTGATATGTTAAATTTTTTTAATCATTAAATTTACGTATTTTTTAACTTTTACGTGATTTTATGTAGATTTAACAGATAAAAAATCAAGTCTATCGGTATGTTGACGTATCGGATAAGGTCCATTAGAAAATTTCTCGTCACTTTTTTCAAATTTCAGCCCATGTTGTAACTAAATGTCAACAATAAAACTAATCTCAAGCCAAAAATTTCAACCATAATTAGAAGACTAAAACTTTTTTTTTCCTCTCTCTCCTGCTGCATAGACCAATTGCTTGTTGAGTCTCAAATGGGTGGTTGGGAGAATGAGCAGTTGGACAACATACTTGCAATGGTGGGGCTTTTACCTGGGGCGGCGTTGGTGGTCGCAATGAGGGGCGACGTGTGCTGGTTTTGGTCCTCGCCATAGTAACACAAGTATCGCATGGCTTGGTTTGTATCTAATTAATTATATCATGTTAAAAATATAATTATTAATTTATTTAATTAATATAAAATGACGTGATATGATATAATTATTTAGATGCTAATTGAGACATAAAAATTGTACAGATCCACGTCATGATTGGGGTGCAGTGTGAGTGGTTGCAAGTGTGGGTGGTTGTGGTACGACGTGGAACGATATGCAATTAATGGTGAGGTTTTGAGTCGGCTTAATGAAGCTTTTGGTTGCTGTAACTCGGGGTTTCGTTGATTTAAAATCAAGGACTATGTGATTCAATGGATATTTTGATTGGTGTCTACTTACTTTTTTTTTTTTTTTTTTTTTTTGTCACGAGATATTGAAGTACTAAGAGAATATCTCCGTAATTTAAACAAGGCATAATGGATGTTATTATAATTTTCTCCATTTTCTATTATTTATAGATCTTTTATCTTTCTTGAAACTTTAAGTTAGAGTTTAGTTTGTTGATTTGAATTTAACAGATTTTTTTTATTTTTTTATTAAGAGTCCGTTTAATTCGCTGATTTGAGTTGAGATGTGACTTTATGTAAAAGCTTTTTACATAATAAATGTGACTATTTTTTAAAATTTTTTACTGTAATAAAACTCGAATTAGTGAAATGAACGAGACTTATTAAATCTTTATTATCCAAGTGTCTTTTTTCTTTCCCACTTTTTCCTTCTTTGTTTGGAAATGATTGGATATGTATCTACCGTGAATACAAGCTTTTGTTGTTGAAAACTAGCTAGCTCGATTGGTGTTTGGTGGGTATGTAAGTTTTGAGTTTTGTGTTTAATTTTTAAGACTCGTTTAGTTTATACATTTGAAAATTATTATTATAAATTTGTTACAGTATTTTTTTCTTATAAAAAAGTTATAACCAATATATTCTCACAAAATTTAAATTTAGAATTAAAATCACTTATTTAAACGCGTGATCTAAATGACCATTAATTTTTATTTTTTATTTTTAAATAAACTAGTGAGAATGAACAGTTAACATTAATGTAAAACTTTACCTCCTAACTACGTTGAAACCCAAGAATTTGCCTACCCCACGCTAAAGGTTCATTATTTATCAATCACATTATTTTTCTTTCCACACCCACCATTTCATATTTGATGTTTTATAACTTTTAATCCCTCCATTGAAGTTTTAGAGATGGTCTTTTTTTTTTCATATATAAAGGAAAATTGTAAGTTACTATTACATTTTATTTTTTGCACCCACTATTTCTTTTTTTTTTTTCAGGGAGCACCAAGTTCTTTAGTTAAATTAGTAAACTTTTTTTTAATGTAATAATAGGTACTTTTATTTAAAAATTTTATTTATTATGCAAAAAAAAAAAAAAGTACTTCATATACTTAAAACTTCAACAACTCAAAAAATAGAGACATATAGAAAAATGAGAATATCAAAATAGGAAAAAATAATATGTTGGATGCGAAAAAAAAAATGAGGTAGTTGAAAACTACTGATCTTAAAGCAATGTGAGGGATAACTTTGAAATTGTAGAGATGTATAATAAATATATTAAATTATTTTAATATAACCTGTGAAGTGTGTTTAGAAGGGATGTAGCAATAGAAGCAGGCCATAAACTTCTTTTTGCTTGAAAAGGGTTCATTATAGCTTTTCTTATGCATCGTGAGTGTGTCCTTTGCTTCTTCATAATTTTTTTTTTTTTTTTTTTTTTTTTTTTTTTTTTTTTTTTTTTTTTTAAAGCGATCTTCTCCATAAAACTTATTATCTTACCATATTTTCATGCCAAAAACTATAATATTTGTTGTATTTTAGAAAAATGACACAAAATTCAATTTAGAAAATATTAAAGAGATATTAAGGTGAAAAATATACCTAAACAAAACAAATAGTTAAATAAATGAAATACTGGACTTGTTCACTTCGTGGATTTGAGTTTTCAATTCGAGTTGGGATGTGACATTTTTTAGAGTTTTTTATTGTAGTAAAAAAAAAGTTATATGTGACATTTTCTGAGAACTTTTTAATGTAAAAATTTAAAATTGAAAACTCAAACCAGTGAAATGAACGAAATCATAATGTCAATGTTAAATTTCAAAATTTACCAATGACCTAAAAGGTTATCCATGAGGCCACCTCGTAGGATTCAAGGACTAAAATGTCGAGTCGCCGCTCAACCCATTGTGATTAAGGGCTAAGGGCCACCCATTGAATAATTAGGGCATAATTACTCTAATTGGAATAATAAACCAAAAAATGCAATCCCACTCAAAAATCTTAGTTGTACACAACTCACGGAATATGACCGAACTAATTATATATCCACGAACCTCTGGCAATGTAATTAGCAGTATATTACTAGATAAATGATTTTGAGATTTCCATTTTAATTCAAAGTTCTATTACTTGGAATTTGAGGTCACCAAGGATTCAAAGTTATCCCAAAAAAAAAAAAAAAAACATTTTTTTTTGCTACTTAATTAATTGGAAAGTTGTGTGGGTCGTACTCATATTAACCGTACGGCCGAATATTTCTTATTAATGATCTTAGTTGTAAGAAACGCAACATGTTGTTAAATTATTAATTAAATAAAGTGGAATTAAAAACAAATATAACTTTATAAGGAGATAGTGAGATTCCAAAAGCTTACCAAGAATTTTTTTTTTCTTTATTTTTTAATTAAGCTTGAGAGGACCTAGGCAAGACCATAGCACCAATTTGACAAATTGAAACGGCAGAAATAAATAAATAAATAAATAAAATCTTTGGTTGATTATAGTGGACTTTGCCTTATTGGCAGACAGATATTCTAACCAAGAATAGATAAGCAAAACTGAAAAAGTAATAAGGGAATATACAATTCAAAAAAAAAAAAAAAATTGTTTTGATTGGAGGAAACTAGGTCAATATGAGGAGTGACCAATAGTTTCTCTATTCCTCTTAGCCATTTTAAGGCCTACCTTATCTCTTTCAACAAACTAATTATTATTGCAACTATGCATTAAAATATTTAATTATTTAGGGTGATTAATATCTTGGGGCCAGGCAGATGAGTTGTTACCAGTAGGATTGCAAAGTGTTCATTTTTCCTAGGGATCTGAAACCCCTTTTGAGATCCCAAAACTTAATACATATTTATGTATTGACGTACACATTTATGTATTGACCATTAAACAAATATTAATCATTAAGTAAAATATAGCTATTAGATTACTAAGAGTAGGTTGGCATAAACAAATAATCATGTAAGCATATGATCCTTAACGGCAGAAAACTTATGGTGCGATAATGGGGATTATTTTTTTTGGATGGCTAATAATGAAATTCCTAGATATTTTAATTTGTTAATGGAGGGTATAGTGCAAGGAAAATAAAGGATGGGGTTAATATTATTTTAGCCCTCAAACTCTAGACCAGATCTATTTTTTATTTTTGATTTTTCAAAATGTCTCAAAACAAGTAAGTGATGTACCAAATCATCTTAAATTAATCATTTTGTCTATATGTGTTTAAAATCTGGAAGAAAAAAGACACATGATTTTGACCCGTTCATTTTGTGGATTCGAGTTTTCAATTCGAACTGAGATGTAATATTTTTTAAAAGCTTTTCAATGTAGCAGAAAAAAAAAATTAAATGTGACATTTTTTGAGAGCTTTTTATTGTAAAAACCTAAAATTAAAAACTCGAATCGGTAAAATGAACGAGGTTAATGTTGCATGTTAAGATACTACTGTTAAAAAGGTAGTCATGCTTTTCTCCACTGAGATTCTAATTGACTAATTTGTGACAAATTTATAGTAGATCATAATAAACTCATTTTGGGAGTCGGATTTGACCCATAGTTCATTCTTAATTCTTCTTTTGCTTGATTTATATTGATTATGTTATTTTGGGTACTTTTTATAATTCTTAATACCAATACCCTTAAAGATGATGATCTCATTCTCATTACGGATAATAAATATAAAACAATATTCAAAGACATAAGCATTAATGATATTACTAAACAATTGTGTTAATTGCTAAACATTTCCATTTCGTGTGTAAAGAAGACGGTGTTGTGTTGCATTCTGTATATATAATACTATATTGCAAATAATATATAATTTTAACATAATATAAGTTTTTTTATTATATAATGATATATTATAAACTTATAATTTATATATAAGGCATCGTCATACTTCAGAACATGTGCATAATATATTTAAAGTTTAGAAATAAATATAATTAAATGGAACAGGTAAGAATAGATAAAATATAGGGTTTGGAACCCGTTTAGATTGGGTTTATGAATCCCCACAAGTAAACGAGTTCACACGTAAAATTGTCATTCTTAATTAATTACTCCGTTGGCATTTTATCTTTTAAAAAAACCATTAATCTGACTTTAACAAAAGTTCTGTCATTATACAAGAAAAGACAGCAACCATTACCGATTTATCATCAAAATACATACATACATATAAAATATATATATATATTTATATATATATGGGTGCTGATAGATATGACGTTTAAGAAATATCTATGGGTTGTATTTGTGCCGACATTTGAAACAGCTCCAAAGCATGATCAGCATTAACTATCAACTCACTTTTATTTCATAGGAAAAACAAGGGGAAAAAGACAATCTACAGAATTGAAGATTTTAACTTTATATTTATTTATTTATTTATTATTTTTGAGGATAAGAGTTCATGAAGAAGTTCATTGTACAAGAACGACATTCAGTACAAATCAACATGGAAGTTGCACGAGGATGTATCGTTTTCATTGACATTATATAGCAACATGGTCTTCGCCGTAATCATTTTTTTTCTTATTTTTTTCTTTCTTTTTTGCATTATCTCCGACCTTAGGATGCCTCAACAACTACCAATATGTGACAACAAGAAGTATTGACATGTGGGGGATGATGTTTTTGAGATATATTCATAATGTTTCCGAATCTAAAGCTCGAGATATAGAGGGCGAAAAAAAAAAATCCTTAATGCATTAATTTTTTTTTTTATTTTAACGAAAGACACTGTAACATGCAAGGCTTTCCACCATGATTTAAAAGCATGGTGCAAAGTATATGATATCGGTCATAAAACCGTCTTTCTAACCGGTGATGTCATGAGTTTGGGTTTCAAAGTTGGGCATAGATCGAGTCGTATCTTTTAGTGTGACTTTAAGACAAACATTGAAAGCTTCCCGTCTTGGTCAAAAGCATGATTTACTAACAAAAATAAAAGCATATGGCGAGCGCCAATGACGCGCCAAGGAGGTGAGAGAAGAGAAAGAACATGAGAAATTAAGGTATCTGAAAAAGGGAAGGGCGCTGGCGGTTGGAGATAACTCGGACTCGCTCGAACAACTGGTGTGCGCAGTGAGGGGAAAAGCAAGCTGGTGTGAGCAGGTGTAGGGTCCACGTTGAACAGTTGGCACGCGCTTAGTGGACAAGCAGGGAGCCTCACTAACTCGCGGGGTCCATGCGACTAGAGACTCGGACACTCTGGAGGTCGAGCGAAGGGCAAACGCGCGCCCTAGGGTATTGCGTGCTGGTGATGCGCGCAACATGAGATGGCGGGAAGAATTTAGGTGCGGATTTCCGCGCTAACTGGTGGGACCCACTTCATTTGGCTCGGCTGAAGGGTGGCATGGTTCTCTCTCTGATTGGCTCAGTTTGTGTGGTTCGGATTGGCTGAAAATATTCATGACTTTTTCTTTTGTAGCTTTTTACACTGCTTTTCATCTGCAAATAATTAAGTAAAAACTAAACAAATTTCAATTAAAAATATTTTGAATAAAAAAAATGAAATAATTTAATTAAAACTTAAATATTTTAATATTATATAAATCAAAAATAATATTTAGAGTGCATTTTCATATACTTATCAATAAGCGTCCATTAAAAAAAATGTGTCAAATCTTTTTATCATCAATCAAACCCACAGACTAACGCGGTTTTATCGACATTTATTATGCTTTGTATAGTAGTGTGTACTCAGAATTTTAACTGATATGACATTGTTTGTGGTAGAATTTTGAGTATGCCAGTAACTAGTGTAAAATGCTTCAAACTTGAATATGTTACATCTTGGGAATTATACAATCTTCATAATGTGAGATGGTATTTGATGTCATAGAGCTAACACTTGATATCCAAATTTTTAAGAAGTAAATTATTAGACCCTCGAACACTTTTTTTGTTAAATGTGTATAAAAATTAAAGGAAATCGATTTTAATTATTGGTGATACTTAGGGAATGATTCAAAAGCTTTAATTATAATTTTTAATTTTTTCTTTTTCGTTTTGTCCTTCCTTGTTCTTTTTGTTTGGCTGCACATTTTCAAACTGCTCATCTTAGGTTGACATTGACTAGTCACAAATATTCACAATTTAAACTTGCTAGACGTGTTAATCAATCAATAAGAACCATCGATACGTCAAATTCTAGGAAAAGTTCAACACAATTTGGGTCGTCTTTTCCCATAAAACAAACATTAGTTAAAGTTTCATATTGGTCAAGGTAAATGAAAGTTTTTTTTTTTTTTTTTTTTTTGCTTTGTTTTTTTCATTATTGACGTGCACGCTTGAGATCTCAAGGTGTGTTTGCTTTGGTGGAAAAAAATGGAATAAAATGGAATGAAATTCTAGTTTGATGTTTGGTTGGATTTATAAGAAATGAATGATCATTCAAAAAGAACAATTATTTACCCATTTTAGGTGAATTATCATTCCTTTCTCATATTCTCATATGAGAGGAATGAGCATTCTAAATTCTTTTTTTTTTTTTTTTCATAATTACCATTCAATATAATTATTTTATTATATAATATAATTATTTTTATTATATTAATAATATAATAATAATTAATATAATTAAATATTAATATAATCTTATAATTCTAACATTATTATCCATTATAGTGTATACACAAGACTACATGATGTATTAATTATAATATATTTATTGTATATAATATAATAATAATTATTATATATTATATTATAATTATATATATTATATTATACTTGTAATTTTTAATTATATTATAATTGAATTATTATTGTTTATTATATAATTTTATAATATATTTTATAATATTATAATTATATTTATAATTTTAATAATATTATTATATTATATATCATAATTATATAATATATTATATAATAATTATTTTATTATATTATATTACATTTTATATATTATAATTATATTAAAAATTTTAATAATATTGTTATATTATATATCATAATTATATAATAATTATATTATATTATATTACATTTTTATATTATGTTGATAGATAAAATATTAGTGTTATATATAGCATAAGGGTAAGTTTGTCAACATGAAAATATTAATGTTTCATTTCAAAGAATTTTTAAAATTACAACTAAACAAATGAATCAACTTTCTTTTCTATTCTATTCTCGTTACTATTCTCATTCCTATTCCCGTTATCATTCTCCCATTATAATCAAACGCACTCACACCATAAATTCCTATCTCATTTCTTGCTTTTTCTTCTTTCTTAAAAATGAACATTATAAAAATAACTTCTATCTTAAGGCTATACATATTATATACATACGGACATTAAAGAAGATTAACTACATATAACTCATAACAAGAGATGAGAAAAAAAAAAAAAAAAAAAGAAAATATAAGTTACATAGGTTACACGAAGTATTAATAATATAAGGGAATTAGGGGAAGATAATAATAGCCAAAATGCTAGGGTATAGTTTTCAACAAAAAACATGCATGTAGGTTATACATCAAGTGGTGGCAATATATTATTATAATTATTACTATCATCTAATTTAAAACATTTTTCACAATATAATAATTATAATTGCCAATACAAAGCAAAACTTCTCTCTAAGAAGATTGTGTACAGTATTATAATTATAAAATAGGTCATATTTTATGTAAACTAGTCCATTTTGGTAACAGACCTCCCCTATTTTCTTGTTTTGTTTTTCTTTTCTTTTCTTTTAAAGGAGATGGACCCAATTTTGATCCCCATCTGTTGTCTCCTCCCATAGGATTCCCCTCATTTAGATCTAAAGTTTCCAATAAATAAAAAAAAAAAAATAAAAAGAAGAAGAAAATCTAGTCTCTGAGCCCATCTACATTTTCTTTATATCCTTTAAGTAATAACTTACCCACTATTTTGTTTCTTTGATTTGTCTTGTTAGTATTTTAGAAAAAAAAAAAAAAAAAAAAATCATATTTTTAGGAGATAGATTTTGTTTGCATGATATTTGGGTAGGATATGACCTCACATGACATTTAGAATCGCACATAATTAAAGTTTCATTTTTTTTTTTTTTTTATAAATTAAGTATGAGATGATAAATATAGGATTTTTTTAAGGGAAATTCTTTTTCAAAACAAGAGAAATAAAATCGCAAATTCATGGATAAACGATCCAAATACATTCACGGATATAAATTAAACGACCCTAAAACAGAAGGAGTCTTGACCCCAAACATCAACCGATTCACCAGTAAATTCGAATAAAACACTCAAGGGGCATAAACGTATACTGAGTCCCAACACCGAAAAACTCAATAGGCACACTAAATATCGAGCACAAATAAGACTCTTTCAACAAGACCACTATAATCAATGGAAAAACTCAATCGATCAAGATAAAAAATTTAAAGCACTAAGGCCACCAACAACATTGCATAGAAACAAATCTAGTAGACTAGACACACAATCTAAACCGAAGAGTGGGGAGATCACCTTCGTTATTTCATAACAAGACGACAAATACTTTAAAAACACACAAATACATAGAAATAACGAAAGCAACACACCCTTATTTAAACAAAACAAAAACTAACCAAAAAGGATCAAGCACACGGGGGAGTGTAGTTACATAGAGATATGACCTTAAAACCAATTCACCGATTCTCCGAAAGTTTATGCTAGTAGACTAAGAATATCATTTATTTTCTAATACAAAATAAATCACTTAGGTTCCAAAAAAAAAAAAAAAAAAAAGCCAAGCTATTCATCAACTAAACACGAACTCACGTATCAATTTTGAGATTAATAGATTGATACATCAACTTGAGACAATTTATGATATAAGGACTAGCATAAAAATACATGCCGCTCTCTAGTGGGCTGAAAGTTAATAGTGATGATTATAGCATTAGTGCTCATTTTAAAAAAAAACCGAAGAACTAATGATTATTTTTCTCACTATAAAGCTTTGGTGACGGGAAATAAAAAATATTCAAGACACAATAATAAATCTTTAGATCACATTAGAGTTATATAAAACTAAAAAAACATGATATTTTAGTAGAAAATAAAATCTGATTTGTAAGGCTGTATCATTGGGTATTTTTTTTATAGAAATAAATAAATAAATAAAATATTTATAAAGGTTGTTAATATTTTTGTTGATAAAATTATACTGTCATTAAATAAACAGATTAAAGTGAGAAGCGTGATATAATATTTATTTCATATAATACTAATGTTGAACACGTGTAACACTAAGAGGTTGTTCTTTTAGAGTATAACTTGAGTATAGTTTTTTAGTTGAATTTGAGTTATAACTTGAGTTGAAGAATTCGAGTTTTAAAAAACTTGAATAAATCTAACTTTTTTGAGTAAAATTAAATAACATCACATCTTAACTCAAATTAAAAACTCGAATCAACGAAAAAGTTATAACTTGAAAGAACTTGAATAAAGTTAAAACTTAAAACTTAAATAAAGTTAAAAAAGTTGAAACTTTGAGTTTTTTTTTTTAATTTTATGGACAAAAGAACATGCCCTTAATTAGTTATCTAAATTGTTGTTAATTTTTTTAACTTCAATGTTACTTTGAATAAATGTCACGTTACATTAAAATCTATATTTAATATATAACTAGACTGATAAATAAAATGGTGCATGCAGCAAGCAGCAATGTCCGGTGCTTTTATATATTTTCTTTTCCGTTTCTTCTTTAAATATCTTATCTTATTATATTTGTGAAGTTAGATGCAGAGATGTTAAATCATGGCCAGATAAAGACAAAAACCAAGTCCTCTGATCTGACTAAAATATATTCTAGAAAAAAGTGACTTCTTATTACCCCTAAAAAGAGTTGTTGAACTTGATAGATGCTTAGGCCTAACCTCAAAATTACTTGTGGTCCAAGCTAACACATGTACTTATAATTGTTTTTGTTGGTAAGTTCGGGGATGAAAGTAACGCATCGCATGATGCTTTTTTCTTAACAGCCTGAGGAAAAAAGCAAGAATGAATTATTTGAGAAAAAGGAGATTTTAATGGTCAAGAAATGGCAGCAGAAAAAGCCCGAGATATAACGTATTTGTTAGGAGATTTTATTTCTTATTATTTATTGTGTGCAATATATTAATTGATAATTATATTACTGCTGTTTAAATTGATTAGACAATTATGTGGTCAATTTAAAAAAATGTCTAATAAATTTTTTAATTGGGTATAAATTAAATGAGTAGATACTAAATATTAATCAAATTAGATTTAATAGGTACTTAATGAGACAATATATTATGAAATTTATGGTCATAATCCTCAATACGTCAAATTATTTAACTATTTTCATTCTATTCCATTTAGAGAGAACATCCCATGCAAGACTGATGATTTAATTAAGAAAGGTGATAATCCTAAGAATGTATTCAAATAGTAATTTCTGCTGGAGATTAAATTTATATCAATAGAAATAGGATATTTTTCTCATTTATTTTTTTAATAATTTAATGTGATGATTTTTGAAACTTATGAGTATGGTGTAAAAACCATATCTATGGATTAAAGTTAACAGTATTATGCTTCCCAAAGCACAAGCAATGGCAAGTCAAATGTGTCGTGCTACTTTAAAAGGACGGCGCCTAATCAATCTTTTTGAATAGTGGAATTGCTTACATCAATTCTTGAAGAGTAGTTTTTTTTTTTTTTTGGAAGTTTTTAAGTTTCTTTGATAAGATTAAAGAATAGTAGGAATTGCTTACGTCAAATCTTGAAGAGTAATTTTTTTTTTTTGAGTTTTTAATTATAGAGTTTTTTTTTTTAAGATTAAAATAATATATTAATAATTATATTTTTAATGAAAATTTTATAAAAATTTCTAACTGAAAATTTTGAAGATTTCTTTGAAAAAGAATAGTATCTATTTTCTTGAAGATAAATTTTTTTTTTTTTTTTTGATTTTTTTTTTTTTAATTATAATGTGATTTTATATTAAAATTTATTTTTAACTAAAAATTTTATTAAAAATTATTTAAATACTTATTACTATAATGTGATTTTAATCAGAAGGCCCTACTAAAAAAACTCCTTGTTAATTATCTAAATTATATCAAAATCACTAAGAAAATTATAATAATTAAACAAAACTTTTAAGAATATGAACATATCATAGAGTTCTTCGCAAACTAAAGCAACAGACAGGGTTCATGCTGAAAGGAGAGTTCACACGAATTTTTAATGTCAGGGATGGGCATGGTCCCCACTGATCTTTAGGCTTTATGGTAATCACATCATCCTTTAACGTTATTAGAGTAATGTTTGACAAGAGGGATAGATGGAGAGGGGTGGAGGAGGAGAGGCCGAAGAATGTTGTCTCCTCATGGCCCACTAAATTAGATTCTTTCATATGCAAGCAACCCCCAACTTTTTAAGCTTTTAAAAACTATTTTACCCTCTAAACAAATTACTAACAATAGTTTAAATAGATAATTTTATAATTTCATAAAAAATTATCATTCATTCTTTTAACTCTAATACGCGTAATAGTATATTTTCCTTGCAAGTTCGCACTAAAGCCCTTGCATTAACAACGCCATGAATGCAGAATAACCAGCTCTAAGGAATATAGTTAAAAGTATTGGATGAAGAAAGATACAAGTGAAAATGTGTATTGTTTAAGTCGCAAGTAACAGCAAAACAGCCAATTATTAAATAAATTTAAAAAAAAAAAAACGTGTATGACAGAACAAGTACTAACCCTGAGAATGCATAGATACACAACTATGAACAGCCGTTACGTGATCCCCGCATAGAATAAGCAGACACGCTTAGGTCATCTAGTTCTATTCTATTTCTACTTTAAAAGTGTCTTAACCTCGTATCTGTTTTGTTCAAAGGTTAGAACAAGAAAGTTTGAACAAAACTTTGAAATGTTACGAGAAAAAATGCTGTAGTAAAAACTAAAAGATCTGAATTTTCGTTTAAAACCGCAACACAAATGGTGAGGTCAATTATATAGAAAGAGAAACTACCAAAAAATTAAATAAAGCAAAGGGCAAAATGAGAAAACACCACAAAGTAATCAAAGTCAAAAATTCAAAATGAGTTCTTCAGAAAAAATGAATTAAGATGAGAGTCATCAATCTAGAGAAGTAAAAGTAAGACAATGAAAGAAGCATGTATACTAAAATCACATAAATAAGAACTACATAAATGAGAAGGCAATTTATTGTCAGACATAAATCTCAATAACATGGCTTTAATACACTTGCAAATTCTTGACAATGTAAGCCACATAGTAGCGCAAGAAAAGCAAAATACCATTAAAGCCCCTGGCATATATTAACCTATGGCCTTTTCCCATTTCTTGACAAGTGATTAAAGTTTAACCGCAGCTACACCTCTAAATGCATTTTAAAACAAAGAATTTTACATCAAATCTACCGAGCTATGAAGTTTTAACCGCTGCCTGCCTAGCAATTGAATCAATGAGTAGGGGGTGAAATAAATATAGATAGCTATACCTGAATACAATAATATATATGAACGGAGGATCGTAAAATCGATAGCTATACCTGAATACAATAATATATATGAATGGAGGATCGTAAACTTGTGGATCACTTGTGTATTGAACTCAAAGAGACCCCATGAATTTGCACGATCCTTGAGGCAGAGAGAGTCAAATTCGATCTTCACGATATTCATCTGAGCAACAAAATTTCCATCTCGTGGAGAAACCTCAGACTGAATGGATGACAATATTGAAAGAAATTTCTGACCCAGTTTCTAAAACCAATAGAAGATAATTCATATGCATTTACCAGTCCCTGCGGATGTACATATATACAAAGGGGAAAGGCTAAGCATGTGGGTTTTCCCAGAAAGGTAAAGCGATAATCACATAACTGCAGAGGCGGTTCGACGATGATCTGCAACTCCATTGTTGAATTTCCCACTTGGTGACCTTCCTTTGAAACTGTTGAATCTCCCCGGCTTGGCCAGGAAGAGGGACATTAGCATTTTTTCCAACGTTTGCACCGAGTATTTAGCATACTTGCTGGAACTTGAATCTTGTTCAACCAATGGCCCGTAGTTCTGCATGTAGCTGCGATAAACGGGTACAACTGCCTGAACTATAAGCTGGCATGTCTTCTCTCTCAAATCTTTCTCTGAGACGACCCAATTTGACTGCTGCTTATACATCTCATCAAAGGATTCGTTGAACTTTTTTAGCCTTTTCTTGACAAGATCACGTGCAGTGGCACGCCCACCAGAGAACAAAATCAGGCCTTCCCTACTTAAGTGACTAGGAAGCTTTCCCCAGCTATCTCTCAAGAACACCGCCGCATAATAGTCTTTGTACTGTTCATGTTCCCTTAACCAAGAATCCCCCAAAAGATCCCCAAGCTTAGTTCCCCTGAGCTGTTTAAACAAATGCCAGTGATTGTTCATCGCAAACAAGTTCGATAGAGTGGTATCTCCATAGGCCTTTATCCATGTCTCCAAATTTAGCTCAATGGCTTTCATTATGTTCAGAACCTCATTGATGAGAAGCCTCTCTTGAAACTTCTCATGCTTCCAACTTCGGTGAATGACTAGAACCTGGGTTAGGATTGGCTTATAATCATCTCCAAGGAGCTTATTACAGTAATCGGTGATGAAACTCACCAATTTTGGTACACTTCCATCTTGAGGAGGTGGATTCTGCCTCTGTAACTCCACCTGAACCAGGAGCTCCCAGAAAATTTCAGCTGCTCCCTCAATTACGCTCTTGATAAGGTCCCTTGTAAGGTTCTGGATTTCGAGGCATGCTGCTCCACCAAAAAGCCGGTTGAAGTCAAGTCTCAATTTGTTCAGAGATGCAAATATATCCAACAGCTTCAGAAGCTTTATGGGATCTTTCTTACTCTCTGTAACAGTTTTCCCAAATTGAAGAAATGCAAGAATACCAGCTTGTGCAGCTATCTTCGCAAAACATCCCATCCAAACATCCACTCCAATCCTCTCGAAAACATCATTGCAGAGCTTATACTCCGCCTCAAACAAGTGCTTCACAGCAAACTCTAAATGCCTTCCCCACTGCGCTATATACCCCTCTATGCTCTGCACGTCGTTAAATTCTGAAACTGATATGTCGAGATAATCCAAATTAAGAGCCTTCAAACTTGCCCTGACATTCAGAGTACGAACTTCAACATAAATAGATATACACCTCTCAAGCCTATCATTTGCAATCAACCTCCACAGAATGGCTTGTAACTTTTGGATAACAGTCACGGGCAATGGTGAAGGAGCAATACAAGCTTGTTCCCCAGTAGACGACGACATTGGAAGTGGCACACTGTGTTCGGTGAGGAGACGCCGAAACTCGTTTTCCAATTTTTCTAATGCAGCCTCTAGGAGCCCACCATCCAGCTGCGCTTTTCCCTCGGCATTTTCACACTCTCTGAGACTTTTCAACGACTTCTTCAGATTCGAAAGGTACCCGCCATCCGCAACCGCATTATCCTCCATGTACTCCACTATATCATCCAGCCACTGAATTGCCAATCCGCCGTTATCACTCAAAAACCTCAAAGCCTCCTCCAGACGTTTCAACACTGCTAAGTAACCAGGAAGATCGTTACGAGGATCGGACAACAAAGAATTTTCAAGCCCATGAACGGCATCGAAAACCTTAAGCACAGCAGCGGCAGGGCCGACAGCACGGTTGATGTGGCCACCAACGGCGACAAGGGCATCCTTGTCAGCACGAATGGGTCGGACTGCAGCTTGAAGGAAAGGCAATCTTTGGTTAATTTCTTCAAATCTAGGCCCCGCTTTCTCTAGAGCTAATCCTATGGCCTTTGATTTGTCTAAGCTTACCCTCAATGACTTACTTGCAGCAATCAAATTCCCAATTTTCTCGTTATTCGCCTTGGAAGCCATTAAAATCCCCTATCAAACTCTCTTCAACTCTACAAGATCAAAGCTTCAAAAACCTAATCGAGAGTCAAAGAGTAAACTCAAGCAGCTAAAACGAAATTAGGTTTACAAAAACCTCAAAGCCTTATCAATTTCCCTAGGAATCATCGAAATGCAAGTCAAAAATCAACCAGGATAACCAAAAGACCAAGCAGAAAAACTCGTCAAATGTCCTTCACCAAATTCCGATGAAGAAATCAAACGAAACCAAACCCCAAACCGACACCGAGAAACGTCACTGAGCCACAACAACTACCCAACGATCCAATTCCGCAGAAGGAACCGGAAATCGACCAAAGATTTTCCTTGGAATGAGAAAATGCGAGAAAATGAGAGAAACTCACTGGGAAAATCGGAGGGGGAGCACAGCGGATTCTGGATCAGCTTTGGGAGATTCCGTAAAACCCTAGTGAGAAGAAATGGTGAAGAGAGAGAAAGAGAGAAGTGAGAGAGAGAGAGAGAGAGAAGAGAATCAAAAACCGCTTTTTTGTTTACGGAAGGGGCTTTAGTTTTGGATTGGCTCTTAGCAATTTCCGACGAGTCGTGCCAGAGCCAAAGTGCTTGACAGTTAAGCAAAGCAAAGCAAAGCAAAACTCAGCTGATCAGCTCATCCCTTCCTGGCACCGGCCTCCCTTTTCCTTTCTACTATGCTCGTTTATAAATGAGGAATATTGATTTATGCGTTTGGTTTGAGTTAACTTTTTTTTTTTTTTACGGCTATTCTAAATTAATGTTTGAATATTTATCAAAATGTAATTTTAAGTTTTAAATTGTGATTCACTGTGCGTTGAAGACTTTAAGTGTGAGGAGAATGAGAAATTGGATTGTGATTTTCATGGTAAAAAATGGGTCTGAAATACTTTGAATTTATGAATAAGTTATGGTTTTGAATTAGTTCAAAACATCGTATTAAATCTAGAACTGTCTCTCAAATTATGCAAAATACATATTTTTGAGAATTTTTTGACACATTGTATGAATAGAACTAGAAACACAAACTCTTATCCTTTCAAAAAAAAAAAAAAACAAACTCTGATCTTAATTTTTTAAATCAATTTTGAGTTCTTATTTTTTATAGCAACTATAATATCTTATTATTAATTAATATGATAATTTTTTAAACAATTTTAATAGAAAATGATTTAATATTGATATAAAACGTTACGACTAGTGTTGGTGATTCCAACATTATTTATATTTTATTGATTCCTCACACTTGATAAATTTTGATCAATTTATCAAAATTTACATATATATATTTTTATTTTAATATCATTTTAATATTTAAAAATGCACATTATAAGTAGAGTTACTTTATCATAAAAAATGAATATTTAAAGACTTTTTTTTTGTTGAAAATATTTAAGGACCGTTTATTTAGTTCTAATTAGGTATTTCAGTTGTATTTGAGATATTATTATAATTAAAAGTGTTTAGAAATGCAAAGTACTAGGAATCTATTCTCTAAAAAAAAAAAAATTATGTTCAAACCTATAAATAGTAACTCTATCTTTTCACTTCTAAAATGTTACCACTTGATTCTTGTCCGACTCTGAGCCTTGAAAGTTGAAACTACTTGCAGAAAGAGAATCTGAAAACATAAAAAGCTAATAGGAAAAGTATAATGTGCTAAATTGTTGTTTTCTGTTTGTAAACGGGAAAAAAATTATTGCGTGGAATGCATTGCACGTTGATATAAATATGTCTTCGTTTACGTAAATTTAAGATTTGTTTAATTTATTGTTTTTAATTTAAACTAATATGTTATTTTATTTAAGAATTTTTTATTATAATGAAAAAAATAAATGTGATTATTTTTAAAAAAATTTATTATAACAAAAATTAAATCGATGAAATAAACAGAATTTTAGTTTGTTTTCCACATGGCTTGAGTACTATAGAATAGAACTTCCCTTAGGAAAAAAAAAAAAAAGAAAAAAAAAAGAGTATCAAATTGTTCTAAAATTTATAATTAAAAAAATATTGCGTGGAATGCATGTAACTTAAAATATTTATTTATTTATGCAAGCTAAGTTTGTTCTGGTTTTCACATGGCTTGAGCCTTGAGCGTAGTTTCTGTTGGATTTTCTCACAAGTTTTCCAAGAAACCAAAAGGTGCATTTTATTTAAAGGACAGCGAATGAGGACAGATTTTTTTAAGAAATAAAAAATAATAAAATTAATTTTTTGCCAAATCACGTACTTGAACTAAGCACCGTTGAGTTGTTAATTATTGCATTTGATGCATAGTTTGAAAGATCGTTTTGGAAGCAATTTGTTGTTCCATTATTTGACGCATAGTTTGGATTATATATATTTAATTTGCACACAATTTTCCAATCAAATCGTGATGATTAAGAACTTTATTAAAAAGGTTTGGAAACTAATGTCAACGAATGGGATTAGAAAGTTGTGACAGTGGTCCCAATCTCGTGTCTACTATTTATAAATGCAACATTTCAATTATTGATTGCTCAACGTTACAAGTTTTTTCCTTGATAGAATTAGGATCAGGAGTAAAGTTATCAAGTTCTTTATCTGTTTACATTAATAACTTTAATGTCATGATTGGTCCTCTCTTTTTTTTTTTTAATCATGAAAATGTAAATAACCAAAATTACACGACATAACATGTTTTTTTAAAATATTTTTAAAAATAAATATCATATTTATATAAGTTGATTTTTATCACAATTGTCACTTAAACTTATTGTGATTTAACAAATTATTTCTTAAACTTTTAACTTTGACAATCAATCCATAAACTAGTAAATTTGTTGTAATGTGCCCCCATTTACTAAATTTGCTCAATTTTTGTATTAAGTCTAAGAGATTAAAAATTAATCAATTGAAAGATTTGTGTTACATTCGAATTAAGATGGTAGAATTTTTCATCAAATTTGCTTTTTTGATACTAATTTAATATAATCATAGTCAATATGAAATAAAATTACAACAATTTTATAAATTTAAGGGATAACTTACCATAATTATAAGTTCACAGAGCAAGTTATTAAAACTATACAAGTCAAGGACAAATGTGTGAAATACCCGTATAAGTGGATGGTAAATAGTATTTAAAGTTTTTATTTTTGTTATTCTATTTTTTTCACTATTTTTATTATTTTTTCCTTACTCTCTCCTTTCCCCTTTTCTCCATTCTTTTTTCTTCTTTTTTTCCCCCTTATTTTCTCCGTCAAATTCTGACCTTAATCTAGTAGTTTAATAACATACTGTAAAAATGGTTAGGTATAAACTCTCAAATTTTTGCTATTACTTTTTATGATTAATCTTACAAATAATTAGCAAATGTTGCCCTTGATTTTACTGCAACCCTCAACTCTTAAAACATCTCAAACTTAACCCTAATCTATGAGGAGATTGGCTAAATGCATATGTTCATTCAGTCACACGCTGCATCCACGATCTGCCAAGTAACAATTTTAAATTTTCTAGAGTAACTTGTTGCCTGGTTATCCTAATGAAACTATAAAGTCCAGCCTTTTTTGCTTAATTTACAAAAAATGCCACTATACATTTTCAACTGATAAACCCATATCCCGCCAAAAGAAAGAAAGAAATCAGAATACCCATTTGATCTGGGCAAATATATTTTACTGGATTTAAATACATTTTCTTTGTGTTACTGATTAACTGGAAATGGTAGAGCTACTGTGACTAGTCCGTGTTTAGATTTCATTCGTTCTTTCTGTAAAGGTCCGTAAAAATTTCATTCCTTCTGGAGACAAACATAATTCTTGCATTTTTTTTAGATTATTTTCGCTGGGAGTTATTCAGGGGGTTGTTTATTTACAATAAAAATTAAAAAAAAATTTAAACTCAAGTTATAATTTTATTTAAATTCACGTTCTTTTAAGTTCTAACTTTATTCCTGTTACAATTTTGACTCAAGTTATAACTCAAATTTAACTCAAAAATTATATTTAAATTACACTCTAAAAGAACATGTTCTCGATTAGCCGAGCCCATGTAAATAAAGAACGACAAAATCATTGTATTTAGCAGCCAAAAGAGAGAAATGACACTCTTATAAATAAGTGTAAAAAGAGTGACTTGTTATTAAGCTAATTTGTTTTAGAAAAATAGATATGTTATGCGTCAAAAAATTAGGCTAACATCTGTATAGTCTGTATTTAACCTTCCTTGATCCATTAGTTTGTTTAAGTTTTTAACCCTTTTATCAGTTAAGTAACGCCATATGCACCTATTACTTAGAAAATAACACTTTGCTAATGAAATAGAAATTATATACATAATATTGATAGAAAATAACACCCTACTAACAAAAAGTTGCATCCACTATTTATTATCTTTTTAACATAGATTAGACATAGTTAAAATTTAAACAATGTGATAAATCGAGGTTTAAGTTTAAAACACTTTTAAAACTCAAAATTAAAAATGGTATTGAGTTAAAGGTCAAAGATAGTTAAAGAGATTGACCCTAATCTTTATTCCTCTAAACTATATATTTATTTTATTTCCCTAAAAAATAATCACGAATATCAAAACTTCCAATCCACAACGTCTAACTCTAAATAGGAGTCTAGATTTACTACCTTATTTTTCTGTCTCGATAGTTGTTTCATCACTGATTATTTACTATGCAATTTAAATTTAAGAAATTTACAACATAAATAAGAATAAAATATTAAAAATACATAACCAATTCACAAAATATCAAAATTTAATTACAAAGACAACTACCAAAACAAAAACAAAAAATGAAACTAACATGCGATTGCTCCGAATAGTTCATTATAAGTTCAATGTAGAAACCAATCCTAATTAGTTCAAAATTTCAGAGCATGGGATTTGGTGGTGGTGGTTTGAACTTTGAAGGGAATTCGTTCATTCTCTGTGTCTGGTTGTGACGTGTGGATGATTCACCATATGAATGATATGATGATGGGTCATTTCTTTGAACAGTATTGCATTATTTATTGGAAATTGAATGAAGTTGTTTTGGCTTTGGGTTGTGAATTAAAATAACAGAACCTTGTCTCCTTAACTGCTGCTCTTTGCTAGTAATAGCTGTTGTCATTTTGTGTAACTCAATTGTCTTTACTTTCTGTTTTCTGAACAGTTTCACAATTTTTTAGTTTTCAGAACACTGCTCAGTTATTGCAACTAAACATGTTTTCATGAATCAATTTCCATAATTCCAATTTCAGAAGTAATAATTCAAAAGAAAGAAAGAAGTAAATAGCATTTTCACGGTAAATAATTGAAGTAAAATCTTGTTTGTTTGTTTGTTTTTGTTTTTGTTTTTGTTTTTTTATGAGTTATGACTGATGTAAAATCTTCTTGTTTACTCTCATAAAATGCTATTTACTACACGATCATCAAAAATCTTAGAGAAATTTTAATAAATACCCTTTAAAAATATATATGTCGTGATTTTTACTTTTTATTTTTAATTAATATTCTTTTTATCAAATTATTGTATAAATAAAATGATATTAATTAAGAATAAGAGTTAAAAATTTAATGACATGTTCTTTTATTTAACTTAAATTACAACTCAAACTTTTTACTACAGTATTTTCTCTCATAAAAATTTAACTTTTTTGCTACAGTATTTTCTCTCATATACTAAACTCAAGTTCATAACTCAAGTTTAAGAAAAAGAACATACCCTAAATTAGGACCAGTAAAATGGGCCACGACACGAATTTCGCGGGTTATGGTTGAGAAAAAAGAGGTTCGGGTCAGAATTGGGTCGACTTAAAATTGACATGAAAAACACGTGGCAATTTCAGGTTGGACCCGCCTAACCTGAACACGACACAAAACTCGTAAAAAACTAAAAAATACATATATTTTTCATTACATATTTTTAATTTTATTATGAACTTATGATATTATGATAGTTATATTGAAAATCTTATACTATTATTTACTTAATTTCAATAGATGTTAATATATTTTAGTGTGTTATAAATTTTTTAAGTTATTTCTAATATGTAAAAAACTAAATAAAAGTATATAATTTTCGCGTCAATTTTAGGTTCACAGGTCAATTTCGTGTCATGGGTCATTTTTGTGTTTTGTTATGTCAATCCGTAAAGTGGTTGTGTCGTGTTCGTGTTTTGATTTTTAAAAAATTTTGTGTCACGAATCGTATTCAGGTTAACTGTAAATTTAGAAAGAAACGATCAAAATACGATACGAGATACGAATTACCCATCTACCCTAAATGCATGCACAATGTTCAACAATTTTTTTTTTTAAGAAATAGTAAGAAATAGGCTAATATGAAAAGCTTAAAAAAGTATATAGACTAATTTTTAGTTATAGAAATTAATAGGTCATAACTTATAAAGTTATGGTTCATAACTATATAAGTTATGGACAAACTTGTTAAGTTATGGTTCATAATCAGATAAGTTATAAACAAAAATCGTGAATTATAGACAATAATTTATCAAGTTATAGTTCATAACCAGACAAGTTTGATAAGTTATGAATAAAAATAGTAATTTAACCTATTTATTAACTTATATAAATTATTAACCTATTAATTTTAATTCATCTCAAGTCTTAACCTATTTCTCTCTTTCTCTTTTTTTTTTTTTTTTTTCTTTTCTTTTAAAGCAACTATCTCAAAAAATATTCGGAGAATAGACTGAGCCGCTGCATTGTTTAAGCCCACAATTAGTTTGGTGGGAGTACAGGCCCATAGATAAGGAAGCCCAATATATAATTAGGGACAAATTTGTCATTTTGTATGGAGAAACCCTGGGTGGTAATTTTTTTCTTCGCCCTTGCTTCGCAGAAATCCTTTCTTGCCTCCATCCACGAGAATTTCAAAGGAAAACAGAGATTTGAGTTTAAAGTTCTCGGCTTAATTGTAAGATTGGTATCGGATTTAAACTCAATATGGCTAAACGAGTGCTTTCCACCACTCTGAAAAACTTGAAGGTAAGAAACACAGAAGACCCACTACTTTTTTTTTTTTTTTTTTTTTTTTGTAAAACTTTTCGATTTTTATTGCTGAAATCTTAATTCTGAAAATACCCACTTGAAATTTGGACTGTATTATTCATTTTTTCATCTGGGAATTTCTTCTTTTCTTTGTAGCACTCAATATTTCTGGAATTCTAGTGTTGATTTTAATGAATAACCTTCTCAACTTGTTATGTTTTTTTTTTTTTTTTTTTACTTCATTTTTTTTTTGGTTATTTTTATATTACCTCAGTTCATGCAAAGAGCGGCTCAGAGAGAGGAGACGGTGAAAAAAGAAGAGGTCAAACCAGACGGGAATTTTACTTCCCATGGTACCGTTACTAGGAAGTGGTAGTTTTCTTTTCTCTTTTATTGCTGTTTTGTTTTGTTCAAAGAGTTTTGCGTTTTTTGCTTCTTTTTTTATGGCGTTTGATTGCAATTAGTAGTTGCTTATGAGTATGTAATGGGGTTTTGCCTGTTTTTTGAGCTGCTTCTTCGAAAGTTTTATTTTTAATTTGTGGGCATAATTTTCTCTTGATGAGGGAAATTTTTGTGAAACCTAATGCCTCAAATTGGAGACCTTCGTGCATTGAATTAGTTACAACTTAACTACACTTAGCAATTTCACTTATATCTCAGATAATGCTATAATAGAAGTTTGAAGGTGAGGGGAAAAAAGATAGGGATAGAAAGGAACTATTATATATATGTTTATCGCTGATTTTTGGCCAGAACTTTATGCAATATATCTGACAACTTGGTTTCTTATTGTTTTGTTAAAGTGTTCTTCTTGGCAGCTGATTTATTCACACTGTAGTTATGTGGATTAGTTTCAATTTCTTATGGCATTCTTGAAAACTTCTGAAAATATACTTAACACACTGTATGACTGAGAGGCTGTTGAGTAACTATTTTATTACATAGTGATTGCATACTGTTTTAGCTGGCACATAGCGGCAGGCCGGTTGTAACGTAAGACTATAGGAGGCAGGAGCATCCTGGTTCGTTTCTTAAACAGATTTATTTATATAAAGGTGACTTCGACGTTTGAATACTCTTGGAAACTTAGGTACTAACTTAGACACAACTCTATTCTAAAATAAAAGAAGAAAAGAAACTTAGATACAACTAATAATTTACAGTTAAAATCTTGTTATATGCACAAGATTTTGGTGATAGGAGTGAAGAGGAAGTGAGCCTCTGTCATAGCTACCAAATGACTCATATCAGTTCACACGCTTTTGTTGTTCAAAATTTTCTTTTCTTTTAATACTTAGCGGGGATTGCTGTCTCTGTACATGCAGTGCGGTAATAATGGAAGGCGACCCTCATCCAGGAGCAGTAAAAGGTCGAATGTCCTTCCAAAGTTTCAACCCGTCTATTGATGTGAGTATAAAAGTCCACGGACGAGTGCAAGTATTTCCAATAACTATTCATCCTCTGTGTCTTTTGGGTTCTGTTTTCATCGTGTCAAAGCGTTTTCACGGCAGAAATTGAATGAAGAAGCAACAAAACCTCGTCATCCTGCATCCCCTGCCACTTCTTCCGGAGCTGAAAATGGAAAAGTATCATTTAGGTGAGTGAATGGACATTTTAATTGCTCTCACGTTTTCTCATCTGTTAATCTTTGTGCAACTTTAGGAAAGTAAATTTATAGGAATCTTATGTTCTCACCAAGAATACTCTCCTATACCGAGTATATAATTTCTTTGGCTGACGCAAAGTTTCAAACTGGTTTGCTATAGAGAAAATGGGTCCTCAGCTGATGAAGCAGAGTGTTCAAATAGAGACAAACCGAAATCCAAGGCAAATAGAGACCACAAAAGAAAACAGTCGCACGAAGTGTCTGAATCTCAATATCCAAATAAATCACCCAAAAGCAACCAAGGTGACGAGCAGGCATCAGCAAGTGAAAGGAAAGGCGGCTTCAAGAAGCCAAATGGTGGAAATCTTGATTTTAATCTGCTTAGACGATCGAACAGTTAGGTAATTGCATCCATAGTTGAGTGTATTTCTTTATTTGCTTTCTAGTTTAGTCATTTGTATCCGAAATCTAGTTATCATCTTAATATATTGATGTCTAAATTCATTGACTGGCCAGTTGAATTTGCTGCTTAACTTGTAATAGCAAGGTATCTCTCCTTCCACCTACCAATTACTATCATCCGTATTTAAAAGAGTTGATGGATATGGCAGCAATAATTTTTACTTTAGTTTGGCGTGTTAGATTGTGGGGCCTAATTACTACCGTGACGTAGAGACAGCAGGTGGAGGTCATTAGTGAAGTGTGAGAAAACAGAGAGTCCGACAGAAGCACGAGTTGTGATTTCTTGTAATCTTATTTGTTCATTATTATAGTGAGTTTTTGCGGCGGCTGAAAACGGACGTAATTCCGGTACTCAGAGAGAGAGTGAACAACTGTAGTCTCATTTATTTTACTAATTTAAATTTTATTAAAAAAAATTTAAAAAAATAGTCACATTTAATTTTTTTATTACGGTAAAAAGTTTTCACATAAAATCACGTCTTAATTTAAATTAAAAATTTAAATTAACGAACTAAATGGACTTTTAAATTTTGTGCTTTTTTTTTCTTTTATAATTTTATTACTCATGGTATTGTAGAATTATGGCATTTAATTTTTAACCTGCCAACTTTTCAATAGACCTCTGGCATTAATCCTATGATGTCAACGTTTCTTTTTGCGGGTGATGGCTACCATCACACAAACTGAGATGTAGGTCAATTGTGGCTCCTATCTACCACGTTACTTATTTATTAAGAGCAAGTTTTGTCCATCCATTCTACAAATGTGATAGTTAAATGGATACAGGCTATAAATTTATCAGTATCATCAGTTGCTTGTGTTGCAAGAGTGTGAAATCTTTTTGCTGCTCTTTTGGATTAATGTCCATTTCTTTCAAAATCAAGATTAACTGGATTGAGGAAATTTATTTCTCTCCCAAAATTTGTATCAACCAGATTACCCAACACTACTTGAGCCACCACTTGCTCCCCGGATTGAGCTCATATGCCCCTTAATTTTAACCCCTTTTGCGTCCCCGACATGTTTATTAATATATTTTCAACTTTCATGACTTTTCAGTGAAATGGATAGTGTCGTAATTATTTTTTTTAATGATTGGAGTGAAATGGTTAAATACTTAGGCCTCGTTTATTTTATCGATTCGAGTTTAAAATTCGAGTTTTACTATAGTAAAAAGTTCTCAAAACAATCACATTTAATTTTTTTATTACAGTAAAAAGCTCTCACATAAAGTCACATTTCAATTCGAATTAGCGAATTAAATGGGGTATATTTGGTATAAGGATTCTGTTATAGTGTAAATTAATGGTTTTGATTCTGTTACCGTATTTTTTTCACAAAAAATTTAAAATTTAAAAGTTATAATTAAAAACTCTAGTTTAAAACTGTATACCAAACGGGCTCTTGCATTTTTTTAATCAAATAAATAATTCAATTGACTCTCACGGATAATGGGTAGAGCTCTTCTATACCGTATATCAGACTACCATATGTACCTTATACCAGACAAACTTTTTTTTTTTTTGAGGATTGCATATATATATATATATATATATATATATATATATATTTGGCTGAATAGGATTGCATATACCTTGTTACAATGACTTGCAACGCCGTGTGGGAAATGCAAACACAACATAAATATTGATAGGCATGGGCTTGACTATAATTCATTTTAAAAGTAAGAAATATAACCTAGCATATATATGTAAGCTAGCAACGCAAAGATGTGGATGCTACAAACATTTATCGCAAATTATTGTTAAAACTTTTAAATATCAGTGTTACGTTGTATTAATATAATGTTATACTTATCATTTTTATATGTAACAGAGAATTATCGTCCTCCAAAAAGATTATAGTAAAGTCCTACATATATTATGCAGATGGATGATAGGGTCGCGATGTTCACGGGTGCTTGCAATTGAATAAGATTTTTATATGTCACATGCCGGATTTATGTTTTGGAGCTGACAAAATTTTTTTTTTTTTTCTTTTTTTTGTTCTAAGTGAATGTTGAACAGTAATTTGTGAAGTGGGAGATGATACTTGATAAAGAAATACAAATTAAAATACCCCAAATTGTAAGTTCTTTTAGTTTATAATAATTATTATTATTCTCATTACTTTTATTTTTATTTTTTATTATCATTGCAGTATTATTATTATTATTATTATTATTATTATTATTATTATTATTATTATTATTATTATTATTATTATTCAATCCAGGTCAGAAATGGCTGCTGGAGGAATACTTTGCAAGCGACTTGCCCAATTGATAAGTAATGAAATACAAGGTTTAAGTCTAATTTATTATTTTTTTTTTTTTGCTGCATTATTTTATTTTTTTAGTTAACTCTAGTTTCTGTGGGAATATAATATCCCGTTCATTTCGCTGATTCGAATTTAGAATTTGAGTTTTGCTACAGTAAAAAGCTCTCACAAACAGTCACATCTAACTTTTTTGCTACAGTAAAAAGTTCTCATATAAAATCACATCTTAACTCGAATTAAAAATTTGAATCAACGAACTAAACGGATCCAAGATAAGTGTGCAACAAATTGACAACTGGAAAAAAGTACCATTGTTGAAATGTAACAATTAATATGTAGGATATCTTGAATATATAATTTCCAAATTTTCCAGCCAAATAAATTATAATGACTGAATTCGTGCATTTCACTTTTTTTTTAAAAAAAAAAAAAAAATCAAATATTTTTTATATCAAACGTGCCCACAAGCAAATGGTTCTTTGTCTGAGATTTGCCAAGCCCGCTGATATGCATATGCTTAAAAAGAAATGTCAACATGGATTAGAATGGATTCTCGTGGATTTATAAGAGATTATTGAATGTTTAAGTTGGCATCAACTTTTGGGATCTTCCTCAATTATATTAATTTCTTTATTTGAAGTAAACGGCCAAGATCTTGTCTATTTTATTAAGATGTACTTAGACCAAGATGGAGAAATAATAATAATAAAATAAAAATTTTGATTGCCAATATCTTGTTTCTTTAATTTGATTAAGATTTTACTTTTAAGATACTAATCGAATGTATAGTTTTTTTTAATTATTTTTTTAATATATTTGCAAGTGGGTTTGTTCTCAACTCTTTCGTATGCAAAGCTATTGTTTTCATTTATTCTATGATGAAAAGCAATTATTTTATCAATTGTGAGAGAGAGAGAGAGAGAGAGAGAGAGAGAGAGAGAGAGAGAGTTGTCATTCTTGTGATTAAGTTATGTTTTAACAATTAAATCGTTATTAATTAAGACACGTAGAAGTTAGAACTACCTTACTTAAAACATGGAAATACCATTGTGCTTGAAAAAAAAAAAAATAATAATAATAATAATTATACTGAAGGATTGAAGATAACAAAGAATAAATTAACTAAGTGGCTCGACGTAGATCAATCATGATAAGATGCAAATGCACATATTGAAATGCTAATTGGCACGGCTGAAAGTCGTATCTAAGAGTATCAAATACCAATGAGTATAAATTGTATAATATAACGGATGCTGTGGACCCTATTATTATTATTATTATTATGATTATTAAAAAGAGCTGATGGATGTATAGTGGGCCCACAAATTATTTTGTTCACAATGAACAAGGATGCAATTGATCAAACACGGCCTACCTGATTTTTTACAAATCAAAATTAAAAATAGAAAGAAAAAAAAAAAAACAGAGAGAAGGAAGAAATTCGAGTTTACTATAGTAAAAAACTCTAAAAAATAATCATATCTAATTTTTTTATTACAATAAAAAATTCTCACATAAAGTCACATCTCAACTCGAATTAAAAACTCAAATAAGTGAACTAAACGGCCTGAAATGTGACAGAGAGAGTATTGTGGGTGCGGATTGACAAGTTTTGTGACGGAGACACGATTATGACGTCAAAGAGGTCGCGGCAGTGGTGTTGTCGAGCCTAATGTAATTGGAGGGGGAGAGAGGGATTCATCACGGTGGGGCGACCCTATACCTTGTCATTGCGAGCCATGGAGGCAGACCCCTGGGTGGGTTTTGTGACAAATCCGTCACTATTCTGGCGCCAGAGATGTCACGACGGTGGTCAAGACCCTGTGATCGCACCCGATGGAGGTGGAGGGGGGATCCGTCAGTGGTTGGGTGAGGCAAACCTCCAGAGTTGGTCATTGAGGGACCTCCCTAATTTCATCTCGGCGTGCCAGCGACTCCACAAGATGACTTGTCGGATGGCGGCGCGAATCTTCCTTGCCTCCCCTTCCCCACATTGGAGAGATCTTTGACATGATGGTTTAACCCATAAATCTCCAGAACTTAAAAAAAAAAAAAAAAAAAAAATTGCATCGAGTAATTAGGGATAATTTATGCATTTTATTCTACAATATTTTGGCGTATACGTTCAATTTAAACCATTGGCTTTTAATTTTACGGCTGAAATAGTTTCCGTTATTGATCACTAAAAATACAGACATAACCATATAAAAGCAAATAAATAAAAACCTATGTTATTTATAAAAATATTTCTTGTAGCGGTTTATTAAAAACATAAAATTAACAAAAAAAAAGGGCTAAGTTTTGTCTTATTAAAATTCGACTTACAATAGGTTCAAAGGATTTATACATACGTATCTACGTATACATATTAATAAGTCTTGTCTACTAACGCGCGGTTTGATTAACAGGTATTTTTTTATGGTTTTTTTTTTCTTTACATCTTCTCTTTTTTCCTTTTATTTTTTTCTTATAATTTTATATTTTTCATTCTTGTCATTCTTTTTAACTTTTTTTATGTCACTTAACAATTTTTTTTTTTTTTTATATAGATGTTATCCTAATTAGATTTTTTTTAATGGTACTCTAAAACTTATTTATTTTTTTATTTTAATTATTTTTTGACTTTTTTGTTTTTTTCAAATTTTATTTTCATTCGTTTTGATACATGTTGTCTTAAAACTTATTTATTACTTAATTTTAGTCATTTTTACGCTTCTTTATCTTTACACTTAAATTTAATTCTTTTCCTTTTTAATTCCTCTTGTCAATTTATTTATTTTATTTTTACTCATTTTTATTTTATTTTTTACCGTTTAGTTCTTTTTACCTTAAAATTTATTTATTTTTTCATTTTGATATTTTTTTTATTTTTTATTGAAACTTTATCTTTTTGAATCATTTTTTTTTTTGTCCTACAGTTTTATTTTCTCATTTTAATTCATTTTGCATTAAAACCTATTTGTTCTTTTGTTTTAGTTATTTTTTAACTTTTTTTGGCTTCTTGTCCAAAAATATTGTTTTTTTGTTTTGATTTTTTTGAGATTTTATATTTAAATATTATGTATTTTTAATAATAATATAATAATTAAAATTTAACACATAAATTATTCTCTGCGTACATAACACGTGAAGTTTAATCAGTATAGAAAGAAAAAACCAAAAAGCAAAAAAAAATAATAAAAGCTCCCTCGACTTAACCCTTGTGCATATATATATATATATATATATTTTCCTCCCTTTTGGCTACCAGCTAATTCTCAATTTTCTTGTTTTTCAAAATCAAGAAAAAAAAAAAAAAAAAAAAATAAAAAAATTAAAAAAAAAAAAAAAAAAAACGAATAGCTGATTTTCATTACACGACCCACGTTACAAGTTCACCACGTGGCGAAAGAAGAGTAATATATTACCACTTCGAGTTCGAGATATTCGAGAATAAATAAATAAAAGTCATAGTCAACTCTATTTCACCACCTGCGCCGTCCGATCACAACTCAGACCATCGAACGGCCTACGTTAGAGGTACCGGCAACAACGGTTTCTAAAAAAAATACAAAAGTTGGTCAACAGTTTCAGATTTAAATAAGAAAAACGAATGACTCCACGTGATCACCACTCTTGGTCAGCTTTCTTTCTCTCTCATCAATTAATTTTTTTAATTCTCGTGATTAGTTAGGTTTGAGGTTTTTCTTTTTCTTAATTCTTTAAGGACCTTTTTCTTTTTTAAAATGGCCATTTTTCACCAAACGGCGAAGTATTTTGAAGACTATTTCTAGAAGAAAAGTTTATTATGTTAAATGAAAAAATGGGGTCAAATTAGCTATTAATTGATTCCGCGGACTCAATTTAAAGTTTTACCATTTCAACTTTCAAGCCTTTTTTTCTTTTCTTTTCTTTTTTTTTTTTTTTTTTCTAAGCCGATGGAATAATACTTGAAGTCATAATTGGAAAACTAAAAAAATATTCTCTTTTGACAAAAGCATCATTGAGGTCTTGCCAAAGAATTGAATTGAAGACAAACTAGTCTTGAAATTATAAATGAAACGGTCATCCTTGGAAATCCAAGTAAGAAAAAGAATTAGAGACTAAAAGTTAACTTGATGATGATATAACAACAAACTTCGTAGTAGGATAGCTAAATGTTAAATTTGATATTGGTTATTGTTATATCGTTTTGTCTTTGGCTCCAATTGAAGAAAACTTATGACCCATTCATTATATGATATTTTACCAGAAACATAATAATATAATATATGTATATGTGTATGTAAAGGTTGTTCCTTTTCTCTTCAATCGTAATATGGGTAATGGATACATAAAAAAATGGTATTATAAATTATTAGGTGGTGTAAAGGTTTTAACTTAAATTATTAATATGATTAACATAAATAGTAAAAAATATGCCAATATAAAAGGCTTAAGAAAGTATATAAGTTAATTTTTAATTATAAAAATTAATAGGTTATAACTTATTAAGTTATGGTTCATAACCAGATAAGTTATGGATAAATTTATTAAGTTATGGTTTATAGTCGATAAAATTATGGATAAAAATTGTGAATTATGAACAATAACTTATTAAGTTATGGTTTATAACTAGACAAGTTATGGACGACAACAGTAATTTAATCTATTTATTAATTTATATAAATTATTGACCCACTAATTTTAATTCATCTCAAATCTTAGCCTATTTTTCTCTTCTTTATTTGATTAATCAATGCTCATCAAAATGGGTTACTTACCAATAAATTTGAAATACCCAATTACTCATTTTCAAGTAATATAACATAACGAAGCAATGTTTGATTGAAAGGCACTATAACTTAAACTACCCAGTTTTTGTTTTTGTTTTTTTTTTTTTTTTTTTTAAAAACCCTACTCATTATATATGTTAATGTTCTAAATTAAAATGACCTACTTCTCATGCCGCTCAAAAGGTCTCGAATAACTAAACGTAAAAGTTAGGCACCTTGTCATTAGCAAATCAAAAGAAACTATTTCAAAGGAAAAACTAAAGTGAAAAAAGGAAAACAAAGAAAAAGATTCTCAATTACCCTGCTGATCATAGCTCCAAGACAACTTTGAATCAGTTTACTCTTACCAAAGTCCAGTTTCTAGTATTGTCAGCATCCTTTAAATATTCTACCGACAGTTTCTAATTTTTGTTTTTATAAGAAACCAAAAAAGAAAACTAGTTCAAGGAAGGAAAAAAAAAAACCTTAAAATTTGTCTTTTTTATAATTAAATACCAAAAACTAGTTAAACAGGAACTAGAGTCGTTGTAATCACGCCCCTATAAAACCATAACTTTGATTTTCCTACGTGCGGGACCCACCACTTTCAAAAGCAAAGACCAGGATTTGAATTTTACCTCGAATTCTTTATTCACGACTCCCAATTGAAATCTTCAAACCCCTCTCAGCCGTCGGATCACGTAACTACTTTGACTCACACAGAACTCTCTCTCGCACTCTTTTTCTCTCTCTAAAATTCCAACCCTTTTACCCGGTCACCCGGTACCACCCTTACCTCGTCTTCTTATATCATCTCCCCTCTCTTCCTTCCATTTCTCACTTCCTCCTCGTTTCCTCTCTATAAGGCCCTCTTCTTAGCCCAGGACCGTCTGAAATCTTTCTTTCTCACTTAACGCTTCTAAAATCTTCACTCTCTCTCTCCCGATGGCGGTGGAGCTGATGGGCTTCCCGAAGATGGACGATCAGAAGGCGATCCAGGAGGCTGCATCGCAAGGCCTGAAGAACATGGAGCACCTGATCCGTCTTCTTTCTCAACAGCAACAACAAATCAACAACAATAATAGTAGTAATGCCAACCCGAACCTGACGGACTGCACAGACCTCACCGACGCAACCGTATCCAAGTTCCGAAAAGTCATCTCTCTCCTGAACCGGACCGGCCACGCTCGGTTCAGACGCGCTCCGGTTCAGCCCTCGTCTTCTTCTTCTCCGCCTAATTCTTCTACCTCCTCCTCCGGTTCTCTCTCTTTTCCTCATTCTCACCACCAAACCCTAACCCTAGCTCCCGCTCAAATTACTCCCCCGGCGACGGTGGCGTACGTTCCTCCGGCGCCGATCGCACCTCAGGCGACGGTTCACACGGCCTTCGCCCAGGCTCAGCAGCCGCAGAGCATGACTCTGGACTTCACGAAGCCGAATCTCCTGAGCTCCAACCACAAGAGCGCCGAGCTCGAGTTCAGCGTCTCGTCGAGCTCGTCGTTCATGTCGTCGGCGATCACCGGCGACGGCAGCGTCTCGAACGGAAAGCAAGGCTCGATCTTCTTAACCGCCGCCGCCGCGGCGCCGACTCTCTCCGGCGGGAAGCCGCCTCTCTCGGCTGCGCCGTTCAAGAAGAGGTGCCACGAGCACGAGCTCTCCGGCGAAGCCTCGGGGAAGATATCGGGATCAGCGTCCGGATCCGGAAAGTGCCATTGCTCCAAGAGAAGGTAACCGCTCTTATCCTCAACCTCCATCGCGCATTTTAGCACTTGGCGCGTACGTTAGAATCTAAATTGCTTGGTCGATTCGAGTTGACTAGATCAATTAGCGTATTGACTCGGTCGGGACTGAGTTGAACCGAACGAGTTAACTCTGTTTTATTTGGTCAACGAAGTAGGTTAGAGTCTATTAATGGACACGGCACGCGCGACAATGACAGTGCGGCTTTTCCCTTTTTCGCATGGCTTGACTTAGGGGAGAGAGAAAGATAATTCGTAATTGGGACATATTGGTCATTTCACCGTGGACAATATCTGGTTTGACTAAACATTTGGGCTCCGTTCGTTTCGCTTTTATTCGGGGATGACTTTGAATATCTCTAACTTTTTTTACTACTAAAAAATCATTTGATGTGCGGTTAAGGTCTCACCTGGCTCATTTTAGCACTAGCCGCTCACGATTATGATTTGTCAAGGCTTAATATATGTTATAATAATAATAATAATAATAAGTTTTTGGCTAATGAGATTAAAAAAAAAAAAAAGTAACGAAATTTTGTCGTTTTGTTGTGGTTCAGGAAAAATCGAGTGAAGAAGACCATTCGTGTCCCGGCGATTAGTTCAAAAATCGCCGATATTCCACAGGACGAGTATTCATGGAGGAAATACGGACAAAAGCCCATCAAAGGCTCTCCTTATCCAAGGTTTCTACCACAATCCTTCACTTTATCTTTAAAAAAAAAGAAATTAATACTGAATTTTTATATCAAAGAAAGATGATTAATGTACGAAAAAATTTACGAGTCTAAAACGCGCTGTTGTTTTGTATTTTCAGGGGCTATTACAAGTGTAGCACCGTGAGGGGTTGTCCGGCGAGGAAACACGTGGAGAGGGCTCCCGACGATCCGGCGATGCTGATCGTAACTTACGAAGGGGAGCACCGCCACGCCCACGCGCAGCCGGGGAGCGTGCAGGACAACGCGCCGCCTGTTGGTGGGGTCTCCTTGGTATTCGAGTCAACGGTGGGGAAACCGTAAAGAAACAACCGGATAGGGACAACTACCGGGATTTTATTTTTTAATTAATTTCTTTTTTTTTCCCCCCCTTTGTTTAAACATCTAAAAAGTAGTTGAGAAGAAAAGGTTGGGGGTTGGATGTAAATTAGTTAGAGATATAAATATGAGTGAGGGAAAATGAGAGAGAGAGAGGAAGAATCTCTATTAATATTTTGCTAAAACGGTGCAGTGTTGTGATTAACTTGAAATTGATCTAATTTAGATGCCTTTTGGTGGGGTTTATTTATTTGTTTTGTAAATTATTTTTACTAATAGTATAAGTCCTTTTTTTCTCTTTAAGATATGCTTTGTGATCATTATTGCGAGGTTTTTTTATTCTTAAAGGAGGTTTTAAGTTTGTGGTGTTGGGACTTTTTGCTTGTCGGCCATTAATTAATGGAGATAATGACCAAATTAGCTGCTCCGTAATTGGCAAATGGAATTTTTAATGACTTGAAGATAAAGATGGAGTAGTAGTCAACTTTGTTATTACATCTTGCAAAGATATTTTTATATTCTATCTTTTTTTTTTTTTTTTCTTTGTCCATTTAATACTATTTAATCCTATGAAAGTCAAAAGCGGCCTTGAACCTTACTTCCAAAGTAGTTCAACATGCAGAAAATGCGCACTACCACACACCATTGTTGACAAACACCAAGAATGCAAATTTAATTAAAAATGAAACCGAAGTCAATCGCGCTAATAATGAATGGAATGCACTAACCAACATATACTTATGGGTATGGTTACTCTTAAAAGAGATTGTGAACCAATGGAAAAAGAAAAAGGAAAGAAAAAATCAATGGAAGAGTTAATTAGCCGCTTCTTGTACAAATTGCAAGTGATTATGGTGGTTTTAGAAACTTTTAGTAATCACTTTCAATATCCTAATAACGGCATATTCAAATATTCAATAATATAAACCTTTTTACCCTAAAATATGTAACATAAACTTTTTTGCAAAGTTTTTATTTTCCTGGTAACTTGTATTCCATTTGTGTAAAAATAAAATGCATTGCATTTGATATGAAAAATTATATATCGGATTAAACTCGACAAATTCTTAAAATTGATCACGTGAAGGGTACATAATCGGTGTCAACAAATTCTTATAGAAGTTTGCAGCACGGGATATAATTTTTTAATTAGTTCCGGGGAAAAAAAGAAGAATGAATTGCACTTTGGTAGAGGGCAACCAAGTACAAGCCAATCAAAGAATGATTTAAGCCCAAACATTAGTTTCCCCATTGTAATTGGTTAAAAGATTAGCATATCCGGCGGAAGGATTATCATAATTTTATTTTATTGAGTCATAATATTTACTATGCCAAAAATTGTTTTTAAGCATATGATATGACAATAAATGATTGTCATGTATTGTTCTAAATAAATGTTCATGTATGACCGGATGTGTCTATAAAAAAAGATTATGACAGATATAATCCTTCATGGTAATATTATTCGGGTTTAAAAAAGACAGTTGATTATAATCGAACAACTAATATTAACTAGTAAAATTGATAGATGTGCATATTATTATTCATATTAAAAATGACAATTGTTTATTGATGTGTCTTTTAATATTATTCATATAATTATTAATGATAGGTGTACATAACAGTTGTTTATTATCATATGCTTAAAAATGAATTCTGATTTCTAAATAAAAATTGTTACCCCCACTTTTTTTTTTTTTAAGGTTATGTGTAGACCAAAATTTATATAAGAGATTAAAAAGTCCCCCTCAATTTTTGTTTTTTCAGCTTCTATATACGTGAAATTTATATATAACCCCCAAAAAGATTAGAAACTTGATTCTATTTTTTATAAGGAAAAAATAGCATCATTTTAAATCAAAATTCAACTAAAAAATAAAATAGTAATCGTGCACTCATATAGCTCTTTTAAATAACATTGCTACAATTGATTTCGAGAGTAAGATATTAGCCCTCCTTAACAATAATTTTTGGCCTCATCACTTTACTCAATATAAGAGAATTATGTTAATACTTTAGCCGGTTACGATGACACATGAACCGGTTATGATGTCAAGTGGGGGCAAGTCCCTCATACTTTGTAAAATGTAGGCGGATTAAAGGAATGTAGAAAGGCCAGTTGTTCTAGTCCCTCTGCTGCCGGTTCAAGTGCTAATATTGTTCAAAAAATATAGGCTGGCAATGTCCCACATGAAAAATAAATGCAATCAGTATTTATTTAATCAGAAAACAAAAACCAGAAATTTTTTTTTTTTTTTTAAAAAAAAGAGGAATTAAAGAATGTTATATGAAAGTCTTATAAGCATTTATATTTTTTTTCAGACAAAAAAAAAAAAAGAAAAGAAAAGAGAGAGAGTCTAAAATAAATAATAAATGCAGTGTGCTTGACTTTCAAAGGCTTCAAAATAAGCTAAATCTTCCAAGCGACATTCTAGAGGATACGGTAGAGGATTTAATTCTTTGATACAGATAATCTGGCCACTAAATTATTTTCCAGAATCCAAAGAATCCATGTTTTTTTTTTTTTTTTTTTTTTTTTTCCATTATTATTGCAAGGATAAACATATTTTGGGTATCTTATTTGTCGGTTTATCTTTTCATTCCCACGAGTCAGGACACAAGAGGGACTAAAATATTATGAATTATATAAGTCTCATTTATTTTATCGATTTAAATTTTTAATTTTAAGTTTTACAGAAAAAATTCTTAAAAAATGTTACATCTAATTTTTTTCTTTTACAGTGAAAAGCTCTAAAAAAATATTACTCTCAACTCAAATTAAAAACTCGAATCGACAAAGTGAATGATGCCATAAAGAATTGATAGAAGCTGACCCTGAAATTATTTGTTATTTCTTTGAAGCCAAACATTACGGGTTATGTCGCTGAAGGTTTTGATTTTAAAAGTCTATTATTATTGGGTTTGAATCAATGTTTATTTATTTATTTTAAATGTGTGCGTATGCGTTTATTTATTTATTATTATTATTTTTGTCGTTTAAATACTGGGAAAGAATAAATAGCAAAACGTAAGCGAGTCTAGGAAAGATTTTAATTAAAGCTTTTTTTGATTTGTTTATAGAAAATAGTAAAGACTTTTTATGAGTAGCATTCACAAAGCCGCCAGACCTAAGAAACAATGCTTAAGCCCTCTAAAATAGGAGCTTTTTATGGTAAAGAATTTTATTTATATTGCATGCTTTTAAACGTTAAATTTAATTAAAATATTATAAAAATTATATAATATACATAATTAGTATAATATGATACATTTCTGACAGTTCAAAATAGAGTTAAAAATAGAGTCTGTTATAGGTATTATTTTATGCTCTCTAACGTAGAATTGTTTTAAAAAAAATAAAGCATTTTAAATATATTTGCCAGCTTTAATCACCTTGCAATATCCCAATTTGTTTTTTTAAGTCTGAATAGTTGGTAAAGGAGTAGATGAATATAGGTATTATAGAAGCTTAACACGCAACAATGCTCTAGACATTGACCGAAGACCGCCTTATAGCGACACCTGATGGATTGCCGGTGGTAATCTTGTAGGTTATTGACGCTTAGACCAATCTATTTGTGGGGTATAATCCAAAACTTCAATATCTAGTGGAATAAATAAAGCCTGTGCATGTTTTATTAGCTTAATTTAGTTCAATTTAAGTTAAATAGTGAGTATAATTTAAATTAATATTTAATAAGTATACAGTTTAAATTATATTATTAGTTTGAATTGAGTTGAACGGTCCAATTTAGAGTTTAATTCCCCCTCAAATTTAACCATTCAAATAATTTTTTTACAGTAAAAAAGTACCATTTCTCTATGCTTTTTACACTTACTAAACACAAATTTAAATTTTTTTCCTCGTTTAAATTAAAACTTTAACTACATATTTAAACGTCAATTCAAACTACAATTCAAATAAGAGAGTTTGAATTTTTTTGTTCAAATTAAAAAATTCAAATCAACAAAATTTAAAATAGGAAACTAAACGGGGGTAAAGATCGGTTCTTCTAGAGACTGTCCTCAAAATTACTCTTATCCTTTTCATATCTCTGCCACACATTTTTTCCGTAAATTTACTAATTGAACCTTTTTTTGGTAAAAAAAGCAAAAAATAAAAAGGAAGAATTTTATGATAGGGCATAAAATAACTTCCTATTAGTGTAACACAACTTTGGATATAAGACTATGTTAGAATCAAATATGACATTAAACGGATTCGATTAAAATCTGACCATAGAGTATTTTTTTCATATCCTCCCAAAGAGTATTTTTTTCATATCCTCAAATGCAAATGAAAAACAATTAAACCCAAAATAATTAAACATTCAATCTCCAAAATCTTAGAAAATAAAATAAAAGCGCTCACACACGATCAATGAATAAAAGATTAATATAATGTAACATTAAAGGAAAAAATGACACAAAGTGCTGGCAATTCCCATTTTAATGAGATATGTTTTATTGTGAGATTAATGACTCAAACCAAATAATTATTAGAAGGGAGAAAGAGAGAAATAAATTAAGACTTGAGATGAATTAAAATTTAATTAATAAATAAGTTAAATTATTATTTTTGACCATAATTTATCTAGTTATTAACCATAACTTAACAAGTTATTGTTTATAATTTACGGTTTTTGTCTATAATTTATCTGGCTATGAACTATAACTTGATAAATTTATTCATAATTTATTTAATTATAAATTATAACTTAATAATTAATGATTTATTAATTTTTATAACTAAAAATTAACCTATATATTTTTTTTAAACTTTTCATATTGATTTATTTTCTACTATTTCCGTTATTTAGAAAGTCTTCCCCCCCATCCACCACTTCTTGGGCCTGACCCATTTGTTTTTATCAAACCTAATGCTCCATCACACAAGTCCAATTCACAACCCACCTGGGCCGAACGAATGCATGAATCCTCAAAAGGATCCCCCTTCAATGAAACTAGAGGAGGCCCATTTGCAGAATCAATTTCTACCCCTTCTTTTGCACAAGGAAATAAAAATCAATGAATAGGTAAGAATTGGGGTTGGACTTGAAGTTAGGCTTTGGTAAAAAAGAACAATTTCGTCGGTATATTAAAAAATAATCGCAGTTTATTAGCTATTTGGTAAACTGATCACATATTTGAATATCTATTATAATTATGGTCCGATAGCCAATAGGTGCTAAATTCATAGACATAAATGCTCCAATTTTTTTTTTTTCATGAACCCCATTTATTTCACCGATTCGAGTTTAGAATTTGAGTTTTACTATAATAAAAAATTATCGAAAATCAGTCACATATAACTTTTTTATTACAGTAAAAAATTTTCACATAAAATCACATCTCAACTTAAATTAGCGAAGTGAACGGATTTAGATGAGGATTGTCATCAATTAATTGATCTCGATTATTGATACCAAAATTTAAAAAATATGGAGCATAACTTATAAATAACGAAAATTCAGGATACATGAGTAAAGTTTACTCTTGTAATTATTACTTGTCCATGGTTCCTTTATGCCCACTCTTTTTAATGGTTGTTCCAACTTCCAATTAAAACTGATGTTGATCACCAAAACCTATATGCAAATTGCAATGCAACCATGACAATAACTGCCTAGCTGCTGCTACTACTACTACTAGCTTTAAAAGTTTTCATTTAATTTGAAAAACAAAATAAAAAATTATTTCACAATTGAGCTCACCATCTTTTTAGCTTGGGATTATTACATACCTCACAAGAGGATAGGTATCACGCCTTGGAGATTATTGAGAAGGCCCGAATTTCTTATATAGTCCGAGTAAAAAGACTAATAAATAATGATTAATGTAATGGATAACAACTCAAATTTCAATTTTTGTGTATAAATTAATGTGAAATGTGAGTTGTTAATTTTTTTCATTAATAGATGTAATCTCTTATAACTAATTGACGTGTTAATGTTTTAAACACCTATTAATAAGCTTGTACACAATTCAATTTAAATCGACAACCCAACTCACACTGAAAATGACAACTCATCTATCTGTGGAAATATTATTGGGTCCTTAAAGCTCTAACCCTAACTTTTTGGGTGGTCTGTGAGTTAGGCTTATTCCAATTCGAACAACTGAACCCAAACTGAACTTTGTTGTTTATTTATTATATATTTAATTTAACTTATGGCTTTTGGATAACTGTATGTTGGACTTGAAAAATATAATGTTGGATTGGAGTTTTATTTTTTAGTTTGATATTGATTTTATTTTTTTAGTTTTGATAGCTTTTATTGGAGCATCTCCAATGTAATGTCATAATTGATGTGCTAATTATAAATTTAACACTTGAGTGCAAAAAATACTCTTTAATATAATGCTATTTGTTGTGCTAAATTTTTTATATGCTATACTTTATGGCAAATTTTTCATCAAATATAAAATGTGGGAAACTTGACGTTTGATTGCAAGTGGCTGAAATATTTACTTTTTTTCATGTAATCAATACAACTTTTACATTTTCTAATTATTTTAACATAAAAGTTTACTTTCACAACTTTTAAAGCTTAATAATTATGACAAAAATAGATTTAACATTTCAAAAGCATTGTGCATTGAAGTAAAAATGAAAATAACATACCATATAACACTTTTTGATGTTAAATATACAATTAACATTAGTATTTGCTTTAGAGATGGTCTTATATTGCGAATCTCAATGTTTTTTGTTTCGTGTAAGTAATCTATACCATTTATTAGATGCTTTCTAGCCTAATTTGATAGGTCCAAATTAAACAACATAACCCAACCCGACGAAAACCAACCCACCCTGAAAACCACGATTTGTTTCGAGATTTACTGTGCGTTTATAACTTGTTTCAAAATGATTTTATTTTTTGTATGAAAATGAAAATGAAAATGTTTTCAATCTCAAACAGAAATTATTTGTAAAAATAAGTTTGGTAGTTTTATCAAGAGATTATTTTTAGTATAAAAAGATCCATTAATGTCTCTATTTCTCTCAGTGCTTGAGAAATGAGAAAATATAAACAAAAAATGAAAAATGACTAAAAGTCATTTTTTATTTCTCTCATATTTTACACTAAACAAAAAAATTATTTTCATTTCTGTTTTTTATCTTTAATTGTGTCAAACGCCGCTTTTCTCATATTTTTATTTTTTCTTTCTCGAGAACGTGAAAACAAAAATAAAACCAACTCCAAACATGACCTTAATGTTTTAATGTTTGTTGGGTTTATTTTTCTCAAACCGATGTCTTTAGGTTGGATTAAAAAATAAGTCTAAACCGCGTAACTTAATTTGTGTACAGGCTTACAATGATAAAATGTAGATGGACAATACACCAAATTGATTGTGTCCGCTTTCAACTGCCCGTACCGGATCATCGATTGCACAATCTGACGCTGAAAACTATAGCATAACAAAAGTTATTGAAGTTCTAGATTTATTACCAGGATTACATATTGGTAGTGAGTTGTATTTCTTTGCGGTCCATTTGTTGTTAGACAAGAATAAGAGATAGACATTTATGGCTTTTAAGGAACCTGAGTTGAAGCTCAATTGGCTTAAGTTTGAACATGAGCTAGGATCCTCCACTTAGATTTCCATTCCTCATTTTAATGCGGTTTTCTTATTGTATTGATGGTTGAGACATTGTTATTCTCTTTCATTATGGTATTCTTATTGTATTCATGTTGGACCTTATAAAGGAGAACGATACCATTTACCATAATTTTGAATGGGTCGTCGACTAACAAGCAGTAAAAAGGTATTCAATCAAGCACATTCTTCTCTTTGAAGTGTCATTGAACGTACTTTTGGTCTCTGGAATAAAAAATGAAAAATTTTGAGAGACATGCCTAATTATTCATTTACGAAGCAAGTAAAAATAGTTTAGGATGCATGATAAGCGTGATCGACATTTTCAAGAAGTCGAGGATAATCTAGATGTTTTCGCTTATGAAGAGCATCAATTGGAGGACAATGTAGAAGAAGATGAAGTTTCACTATCACAAGAAATGGATGAAGTACGAGATCAAATTGCGACAAGTTTAATGAACACGACTTAATTCTTTTAATAACTCAGTCACTTTTTGAACATGGAATGTATTTTTTTGTTCAACAACTTGATTACTCATTAATGCTCTTTTTAGTTGTAACTATATTGTGAATGAATAAATGAAAAAAAGAATTAATTATCATAAATTTATTGTTAAAAAACTCAAAAACATAGCGTTATGTTTTTTTTTTTTTTTTTTTAGTTAAATAAGTATTTCTAAATACTAAAAATAATTATATATATTTAAGTTTCATACTACCCACAACAATTCAACATTAAAATTTACCAAACGCTATTATACTGATTTAAGAACTAACACAATTACTATAATTACAGTTTACCAAACACTCAATTATTTCTTATAACAGTTATTTTTTCTTTTAACACAGTTAAAAATAATTTTTTTAAAATTCACGATACTACCAAACTAAGCCTATATGTTTGAAGAAAAAAAATCACTGCTCCTCTCAGAAGAAATATATATATATATATATATATACATATATATATATATTTTGTTATTACAAGACTAATACAGGAATATTCTAAGAGATTGTTCATTATTGATTTCAATTATTTTAATTTTTATGTTAATGAGACGATAATTACATTGACAACTATTACAGTAATTACCGATTGTTAACAAAATAAATATAGATTCGTCTATTTTATTCATTTGAATTTGTTATTTAAGTTAAGATATAATTTTATGTGAAAATTTTTTATTTTAATAAAAAATTAAATATAATTATTTTTTTTAAAAATTTATTATAATAAAATTTAAATTCTAAATTTAAATTACCCAAGCGAATGAAACCTAATTATTTAGTGGCAAAAATTGTTAGCTAAGGATTACTGTGATAATAATTAATAGATGCTCAAAAAGGTTCATTTTATACGATTTCGTCTCGTGTTCTTTTTCCAATAATTAAAAAAATTCATTTTTTCCCTGTGTCGACGTCTCACCTACAAGTAACAGAGAAAAGAAAAAGTAATAAAGAAAAAAAGAATACGAAGTTTGCGTTAGATCCAAAACAGACGCATTTTCCCACTACGCAAACACACAGACAAAGAGTAGGAAACTTCCCTTTGAAACCAATCTAAACCTATTGTTTCACAAAATCCCTAATTCCAACTTTCTCGGCAGATCCAGCTAGCCGTGGAACCATAATTAGGTACGAATTCTTTCTATGATTTCTGGAGGCAAATCTTTTTCCGGTGTTTCGCGAATCGGTAAAACTGGTTTTTTGTTTCTGCTTGAACGGATTGGGTTTGTTCTTAGGGTTTGTCGAGGCCGAGTTAGATTGGTTTAGCGTGATTTTTTTGTGTGTTTGGTATTGATGCCGAGAAGAATGGCAAAGGAAATGGAGATTTTGGTTTTTGAAAAATTTTCTGATGAATTTTTGTTTCGGCGTGTTTCTCATTTCCGAAAGTAACGTTTTTGGCTTCAAATTGTTTACTGAAATTTTGTCGGTGAACGAAAAAGTGTGTTTTTTGGTGCCATAAATGATGATTCGATTTTTTTGTATGGTTTAGGATTAATGGTGATTGAGACTGGGGGGAGGTGATTCGAGAGTCCATAGTATTGGACTGATATCGGAGTGGATTGGATGGACAAGAACAAGAACCGAACCGATCTGCTCGCCGCGGGCAGAAAGAAGGTACGTTCTTAACAGTCAAATGTGCTGGTTCTTTGATAGAAAACGATAATGGAATTTCTGTTCTTATAAAAGCGGGAGATTATGTGATCTAAGCTAAATTGCTATTATTTTTCCTTTTTATTTTTTGGAGAATCTATGATATTTCCTCATGTATCGCATGGTATACAGTTTTTGCCGTTTAATTCTGTTCTTTGTTTGTTTATCATCAGCTTCAACAATTTCGCCAGAAAAAGGATAATAAAGGGACTGCAAGCCAAGGAAAATCCACAAAAAAGTCTGGTAAATCAGAGCAGCGGGAACCTGATTCCAATGTCGAGTCAACTGTTGCTAAACCTACATCCCCGTCTTCGGTCCCGGAAGGGGAAGTTGCATCGAGTGCTGATTCTGTGGAGAATGTGGCACCTGACCCTCTTGTTGTTGTAGATGATCTATCTGTAGTGCCCAGTGCTCAGGAGTTTAGTGTCAATGAAATGCTAATGTCTGGCAATGAGTTAGCAACACTAAGGGCGGGCGATGGTGAGCTTGACATTGATTCTCTACCCCAAAATGAAGGGACAGATACTGTAACGGCAGATGTTGAGGTGGCAAGAGTTAAGCCTCTGGTTGATTCAGATTCTATCAATTCCGGAGGGGAAACCAATTACAGTCATCCAACTGTACCGGTTGATTTGATAATGCAACCTGCATCAGTTGATTCTACACTAGTGGCAGTTACTATTGAACCACAAAGTGTGGATTCTTCTGAAGATAAGTCAATGCCTCTACAGGAGGATACTCCTCGTACATCCTTGACACGGGCGAGGGATGATCAGGTAACAGATATAGGTTGTTCTCTTCTCCTTTTACTTTTCCCCATTTATTTATGTTATATTTCTTATATTTGAGAACTGTAGGTGGTGACTTTATTTAGGTTGTTCCCTTCTCCTTTTGCTTTTCCCCATTTATATTATATATATATATAGGTGGTGATTTTATTTATTTATTTTTTTGGGACCATGTGTAGGTAATGGACAAGGAATATTGATATGTTGATGTAGAGGGGAACTTTTATTTTTTCTTAAACATGTTATCTTCCTTAGATTAGGGATACTAATATGCGGGTTTGATGTATAATTTATGTTCCCTTTTGTTTCTGGGTAAGTGCAATGCAGGAAGCTGATGGTTTGCAGGGCAGACAGTCTGATCATAACAGTGAAATAAGGCTTGACGGAGATAACAAGCTTCCTTTGTCCAAGGTTGGTGGGAGTGCGGAAGCTATTTCGGGGACATCTCTAGCAGAGTCTAGCGTGAATGTATCATGTGAAACTGAGCAGATTAGAGTGATAGATGAAGTATCCACTTCAGATTGTGCAAACATGTCAGATGATCTCTCAGGTTCTGCACTGGTTTCATCTAAGGCAAATATTTCAGGCGCTAGTCCTGCTGAAGCAGAACAGCAAAGTTCAAGTGCTATGCTAGCTTCAATTGATGAAGAGAAGTCTGAACCGTCATTCAGGTCTGATGAATTTGGAGAAGGAAAAGGAGATGAGGTTGAAGATGGTACAGGATATGAGAGAGTTGCAGAGGGGTATAATCAGCAACATAGGTTGGACAATGATGAAAAGCCTATGGAAACCAATTTGGCGAGTTCAGCCATTGGGTTGATTACGTCTCCGTGTCCAGATTTGAGCTCGATCAGTCTCCCTCAGCTTATATACTTGATTAGGGGGCTTAGTGAAGAAGAGTATGTTCTTCTACTTAAGTCGAGAGACCTGGTTTCCAGTCGAGAACTTGGGGCTAATAATTTGACAATACCAGACAATGGTACTCGACATCTATTGGAGAGGCTCAAAGAAGAACTATTTCTCACAAATTTTACAAAAGATATTTTTCAGTTGCAACTTGCTGAACACTCTGATCTACAAGTGGAATTTGATCATGAGTTTCATCAATCACAAAAAGAAATATGTCGGCTTAATGATTTGCTAAAAGAAGTCACTACAGAGAGCCAGTGTCTTACAGAAGAGCTTTCTCAGTGCAGGCATGAACTCCAGGCTTCTATTAGTGCAAGGGAGGAGCTCCAAAACCTATTTCATACATCGAAAGCTGAGGTTGAAGAATTATCTGCTAGAGCACATGAATTGCAGATCCATCTGGAGAGGTCACAGGGGGATTTGTTGAGCCTGTCAACGGAGTTAGCTGATAGCAAGCAGTTGGTGGCATCTTTACAGGTGGAAAATGAAAATTTGAATGCTACTATTGCTTTAGTCACCGAAGAGAGAAGGACACTCGGCAAGGAAAAAGATTTTTATTTTGAGGAGAATAAGAAGCTTCTAACAGAGTTAGAAGACTGCAAGAAATCAGTGGCTGCTCTACAGTTGGAAAACTCCAACTTAACTACTGATTTGTCTTCAGTGGCAGCAGAGAAAAAGATGCTTGATGAGGAGAAGGAAAACTTGTCCCGTGAGCATGAGAAGCTATCTACAGAATTTGCTGACATTAAGGAACTGGGCTTAGCTTTGCAGCAGGATAATTCTAGTTTAAGGGAGAGCCTCACTCTTGTAACAGAAGAGAGGAAGAAGCTTGAAGATGACAAGAAGTATTTTGCTCTTGAGAGTGAGAGACTTTCGTCAGAACTACTTATTCTTCAAGAGCAATCATCCAATGAAAAAAGGGAACAAGAGAGGGTTGAGGTTGAACTGAAAGAAGTTACAATGCGCCTTGACCAACTAACCAAGGAAAACAGTGTTCTTTCAAGCAGTTTGGACATTCATAAAGAAACTCTAATAGAGGCTGGTAGAAACAGACTTGAAATGCATGTTCAAAGCAGGGAATCTGTGCATCAGGTTGAAATTTCAGAAGCACGAAGAGAGGACGATGAAAATGCAATTGTTGGTGAGGATTCTTTTGGTATTTTGGGGAAGCAAGTCCCTGAAGTTTGCTCTTATTCTGTTCAGAAGCCTCGATGTGATGGCAATTCAAGGCGAACATTCCATGTTCTTGTTGAAAAAGAAGGTTTTGATGATTTCTTATGCTTCGTTGCCTTGAAGGGACACTTAGAGGAGATGGAGAAGACATTGCATCAACTTGAAAAGGAAATTGAACGGGTTCACACCTTTTCTGCATCATTTGGCAAGCCAGGTGGCAAGTTGCCTGCACCTGCGGTGTCTAAACTGATTCAGGCTTTTGAGTCAAAGGTGCATATTGATGAACATGAAGCAGAAGAAATGCCTTTAACTGAAAATAAATCAACAGCGGGAGATCCATTTGTCTTGACGAAAGAGGAAATTAAAACCTTGAGAGCACTTTATGAGCATTTAGTTGTGGATGTTGTAGATGCCTTTGTAATGTTAAAGGGTGAACATGATGGTCGGAGAACTGCCGAAGTCAGTGTTGGGGAGCTGAAGGATCAGTATGAGGCCTTGGAGGACCACAGCAAAAATTTGGAAGCATTCAACATTGAGCTTGTAGTTCAATGTGAAGTAATAAAACAACATGGGAGCAGCGTTGAAGCGACAAACAATGAACTTGTGGTTTTATGTGAAGCTACTAAAAAGGAAGCTGCTTATCTCAAGATGGAAAACACTGAACTTGGTTCAAAGCTACGTGCATATGAATCGAGAATTGGTGATTTACAGAGGCAATTGTATGATTTACAACAAACTTCAAATGAGATGACAGCTGCGATCAGTACTCGCTTGGAAGATCTTCAAAAAGAAGTTTCTGAAAGGGTATTAATGCTTGAAAAAGATTGGAATTCTATTCTTGCTCAGGTTGTTGAAATGGTCCAGAAGCTTGGTGAATCGGTTGGGAACTTCAGTTTAACAGTCTCAGCCGTTGATAATGGATCGGAGGTAGTTAGCCTTGTTGCTGCTGCTGTCAATTCTACCACTAAAGTGATTGAAGATATGCAGAAGAAGCTTGAAGCTGCTCATACCGACTATGAAGTAATTTGTACATCGTACAAAGAAGTGAACGTGAGGTGTGATGATTTGCATCAGAAGAATGATATTGCTCTTGGCATATTGCATGACATACATGGTAACCTTAGAAAACTTGTGCGTTTGCATGGATCTGTGGATGAAAGTGAGATAAGCACCGAAAATGAGAAGCTTCTAGATCCTCTAGATTATCGTAGCTACGAGACTTTTATGGGACAGCTGGAGCATTTTCTGAGTGAGAGATTGGAGCTTGAATCTGTTATCAAGAACTTAAATTTGGAGTTGATGGAAAGAAGAGAGGAATTTGAGGAACTAAACAGAGGGTGCCTTAGTGAAAATGGTATTTACAAATTAATTGCAGATGTTGAGGGTGTTCTAAAACTGGAAGATGCCGAGAGTTACTCAGATAAAGTGCCTGCTTCACGTTTTGAATCATTGCTCTCTATTCTTGTTCAGAACTACAAAGAGGCTGATGTGAAGTTAAAGTTATCTAAAGAAGAGTTTGGATCCAAGGCGTTGAAATTAACTGAACTGAAGGAAGAAGTACAACAATTAACTGCCTTGTGTCTTCAGCATGAAACTGAAATCTATGTTCTCAAGGAAAGTCTGAATCAGGTACAGGAATCTCTATTTGCTGCTGGTTCTGAACTACAAAAGAAAGCAAGTGAACTTGAGCAGTCAGAACAGCGTGTATTATCCATTAGAGAAAAGCTCAGCATTGCCGTTACTAAGGGGAAAGGTCTGGTTGTGCAGCGAGACGGTCTCAAGCAATCCCTAGCAGAGACGTCTAGTGAACTTGAGAGGTATTTGCAGGAACTTCAGTTGAAAGATGCCAGGCTTCAAGAGGTTGAAACAAAATTGAAGACGTATTCAGAGGCAGGTGAGCGTGTTGAAGCTCTTGAGTCTGAGCTTTCATACATTCGCAACTCGGCTACTGCACTTAGAGAGTCGTTTCTGCTCAAGGATTCTGTACTTCAGAGGATAGAAGAGATCTTAGAAGACCTAGATCTGCCCGAGCAGTTTCATTCCAGAGATATTATTGAAAAGGTTGATTGGCTAGCGAGGTCAGCTACTGGTAACGTTTTGCCTCCTACTGATTGGGATCAGAAGAGTTCTGCAGGAGGAGGTTCATATTCTGATGCTGGTTTTGTTGTGATGGAACCCTGGAAAGATGACGCACAGTCAAGTTCAATGTCGGGTGAAGATTTAAAAAGGAAATATGAGGAGCTTCAAAGCAAGTTTTATGGTCTTGCTGAACAAAATGACATGCTGGAGCAATCTTTAATGGAGAGGAACAACTTGGTTCAGAAATGGGAAGAACTTTTGGATAGGATTGATATGCCATCACAGTTGCGTTCTGTGGAGCCAGAAGATAGGATTCAGTGGTTAGGAAGAGCACTTTCAGAAGCACATCATGATAGTATGTCTTTCCAGCAGAAGGTTGTTAATTTAGAAACCTATTGTGGAACTCTGAATACTGATATGGAAGACTTACAGAGAAGGATATATGAACTCGAGTCAAACCTTGAAGCAATTTCAAAAGAAAAAAGGTTTCTTTCTGAAAGATTGGATATCCTTAGTCATAAATATGATAAAGTTTCAGCAAAGGCGACCCAATATGAAGTCGAGAACAAAAGATTGCAGGGTGAAGTGACAAGTTTTCAGGAGAATCGTGAGGGCCTTTCAGCAAAGGTAACTGAGGTTGAATTTGAAAACAGAAGGCTGCAGAATGAAGTAACTAATTTGCAGGAGAATGTGGCTGAGATGCGTGGGAACGAGGAGCGCATTCTTGGTATAGAAGGTGAAATAAGAAGATTGCAGAGTTTAGTTAGTGATGTTTTGCAGGATCCTGGGATGCAAGATCAGGTTTCTTCTGGCAGCAGCATTGAGAACTTAGAAGTGTTACTAAGAAAGCTGTTAGACAACTATGCAAACTTTTCTTCAGAAAAAACTGTTCTTGATCGTGCAGTTGAGGGGCTTCAGACAGATGCGATGATGACTGAAGAAGCAAAAAGCATAAGTAAACCTGATGGTGGGGAATCAGATATCGCTATCTTGAAGAAAGAGCTTGAGGAAGCTTTGAGTGACTTGACCCATGTAAAGGATGAGAGAGATGGGTACGTTGAGAAGCAACACTCTTTGGCTTGTGAAATTGAAGCTCTGGTAAAAAGAAGGGAAGAGTTGGAATTGCTTCTTAATCAGGAGGAGCAGAAGTCAGCTTCTGTGAGAGAGAAGTTAAATGTTGCTGTTAGAAAAGGGAAGTCATTGGTGCAACAGCGTGACAGTCTGAAACAGACAATTGAAGAGATGGATGCTCAACTGGAAAACTTGAAAGCTGAGATTGACATCCGGGGAAATAGACTTTCTGAGTATGAAAAGAAGTTCGGGGAGCTATCCACTTATCCAGAAAGGGTGAAAGTTCTAGAATCTGAGATTCTATTCTTAGAGAATCATTTGACAGAAACTGAGCAGCACTTGCAGGAGACAGGACATACTCTGAGCATGATTCTGAATATTTTAGCTGAGGTTGATGTTGGAGATGAAGTTAATTATGGTGACCCAATCAAGAAATTTGAGCAAATTGTGAAATTGTGGGGTGATTTGCGTGCTGATGTGGCTTTTTCGGTAGAAGAGTCGAGGAAATCTAAAAGAGCAGCAGAGCTACTACTTGCAGAATTGAATGAAGTTCAAGAGAGAAATGATAGTCTTCAAGAAGAGCTAGCTAATGCTGCTTCCGAACTTTCTGAACTCTCTAAGGAGAGGGATGTAGCAGAAGCTGCTAAACTTGAAGCTCTTTCACGTCTTGAAGAGTTCTATAATGTTCACTCTTTGGACCAGAGAAATCAATTATCTGAACTTAAGGGTGTCAAATCTGGTATAGATAAACTCAGGAAGGATTTCCATGATGTTAGTAATCTACTTGCCGATGTTTTTGCAAAGGACTTGGAATTTTTACACAACCTAGAGACTGGTATTGACATGTGTTTGAAATCAACCAATGCTACTGATGTCGCTAGCGGGCCTCTTTTTGATGCATCTGTCGGTGTTGTATCTAGCAGTTCGGATAGAAAGGTAATTCTGCATAGCTTGGTCATTTTTCAGTTTTACTTTCCTTTCCCTCCTTTAATTGTTGATGTTATTGTCTCTTTTAAACCTTATGGATTTTTCTTTTTCTGGGGGCAAAACAAATGCTATGAAGACAGCCAGCTATAAAATATTATTTCTTGGAAAAGTTTCTGGAATTTATGCTCTCTTGTAAATGTTTTGTCTTTTTGTCTTAGTCAGTATTGCCAAGAGATTTTTGGCTGGAAGAATCCGTTTCCTATCTTGTAATTATGCTTTCTTTGATGTATTTATTCATTTTTCTTTCTTTGACGTATTTTTGCCTCTTTTTGCCCAAAATAGTCGCCTATCTTCTATTTCACACTGATTTTGTTTTTGTTTATTGAGTTGGACTTTATCACGTGGTTTACAAGTGCAGTTATGTGTTCATAGCATTTCAGATGATGCCTTCGTAAAGTCAAATGATGATGCTTGCAATTATGATTTTACTTTAATTGATTTCTTGGGTCACACTCCTGTATACCAATTCCTTCTTCCGCACCTTCCTGCCCTGGGAATGGCACCATTAGGGCACATCTGTTGTTTTCCCAAGTTGCTTTATTCACTGATGGTCATCTACTTATCTTATAGTTGTCTGCATTGTCGTTGTTGTTAATGATGTCGTTTTATCCTGTGTAGCTTGTTACTGCACATCGTTTAGCATGAAATATGTTAGTTATTATTTCTTCTCTTTTTGTGTTTTCTTGTTCAGGGACTATTTTCTTCTATTGATTCTTGGTTAGACTCCAGTATCCGTGGTGAGTTTGATGGCGATTCTTTAACTGAAATCTGTAGTTCTCTCGGGAGTCAACTGCAAGAAGTCATAATTGAGGTTGGAGTTCTTAAAGAAAAGTTGAACAAGCACTCCAGTTCATTACACGAAAAAGCCAGCAGTCTATCTAAATTAATGGGAAATGCTCATAGGGAAATAGTTTCCCATAATGAGACTTGCGAAGCGCTGAAGAGAGACATTATGCATATGGAGTCAACTGAAAAGGAAAAGGACAAAGAACTTGGTATTTTGCAGAAAAGTATTGCTTTGCTTTTTGAAGCATTATCCAGTTCTCTGTTGGAAATAGAAAGTATGAAAGCTGAATTGCTTGGAAATAACTTGGCCGCTGGAGATTTGGTGATGGACTCGAAACCAAGTCCATTTACAGGTGGAGGAATATCTTTTGGTGGATCAGGTCAAATGTCCTCTGAAGAATCTATTAGGACTTTGGCAGACAAGCTACTGTTTGCTGTCAGGGATTTTGCTGGTATAAAAGCTGAAATCGTGGAAGGTAGACAAAAACAAATGAAGAATGCCCTCAGAGATTTGCAGAAAGAACTTCAGGAGAAGGAAATTCAAAAGGAAAAAATTTGCATGGAGTTGGTAAGTCAAATAAAGGCGGCTGAAGCTGCAGCGGCACGTTCTTCATTAGATCTTCAATCTTCGAGAACTCAGGTGGTTGATTTGGAGAAACAACTAGAGGTCATGGGGGGCGAAAGAAACTTACTGGAACAGAGAGTAAAGGTGTTGGAGGATGCGCATGCAACCTCTACAGAGTTAGAACAGAATGTCAGATCACTGAATGATATTATTGCTGCCAAGGACCAAGGTAACTTCACATGGACCTTTTTCCCTCCTTTTCATATTGTTGTTTTCTCTTATCTCTTATTATATAATTGCTAATGGAAATTTTTTTCCTTATAACAGAAATCGAGGCCTTAATGCAGGCACTTGATGAGGAGGAGTCACAGATGGAAGGTCTTATGAAAAAGACAGAGGAACTGGAAAAAGTTTTGGAACAGAAAAATTTAGATTTGGAGAATCTCGAAGCTTCTCGAGGGAAAGTTACAAAAAAGCTTTCCATCACCGTGAGTAAGTTCGATGAGCTTCATCAATTGTCTGCGAGTCTCCTTGCGGAGGTTGAAAATCTTCAATCACAGTTGCAAGATCGGGATGCTGAGATTTCTTTCTTGCGACAGGAGGTCACTAGGTGCACAAATGATGCTCTTGTTGCATCACAGATGAGCAACAAGAGATATTCAGATGATTTCCATGAGTTCTTAACATGGTTTGATATGATGATAAGTAATGTTGGAATGAACAATGTGCATCCTGATATTAAGAACAATGATCGGGTTTATGAACACAAGGAGTTACTTCAAAAGAAGATAGAGTCTGTTTTATCAGACTTGGTAGATCTGCGGGAAGTGGTTCAAAGCAAGGATACATTGTTGCAAGTAGAAAGGAGTAAGGTGGACGAGTTGACACGCAAGGAAGAGATTCTTGAGAGATCTTTGCGTGACAAGGAATCACGTTTAAACTTTCTTGAAGGTGTAGAAACTTCTGAAGTGGCAACTGGCGTAACCTCCGAAATTATGGAAGTTGAGCCCATGGTATGATGTTCGATGTGCTTAACTATTCTTTCAATATAAGCATTTGTACTATTTTCTCTGAATCATCATTCTTTTCATGTTCCTGTGGAACTTGTTATTTTGCACATTTCATCTCATGCGATATGGTCCAAAATTTACATGCTTCTGCATTTGTTCTTGCAATTTCAAACTAATTGTTACTTAAGAGTTTCTTTGTTGAAACCACGTAACTCTTCTGGGAGTTCATAAGAAGGAAAGAGTAGCTAGCGTTATGTTGTAAGCTATATTTTATGCAAATTATGTGCGTACTCTGTTGTGTAAAACGGACTTCAATACCCAATCATGAGATTGTTACATCATTTTTTATTTATGATTATATGTATGTTATTTATTATTTAGAATACTAATAAAGAGCACTGCTAGATTCAGTTCCTTGTTTGTTTATTAATTGGGTGTTGTGGATTGTGCAGATAAACAAATGGACAGTACCAAGTACTTCAGTTGCATCTCAAGTCCGCAGTTTGCGTAAAGGCAATAATGAACAAGTTGCCATTGCAATAGATATGGATCCTGGTAGTATTAGGTTAGAAGACGAAGATGATGATAAAGGTAAGCTGAAAACCTATGTAATTCCTTGTTTCTTGTTTTGCTCCGACAAAAGCTCTCCTAGTTTGGATTGTTTATAACAATTTATTTTTTTCCTCCACCTTATTGTTTATAACTTATCTTTGTTTCCTCCACCTTAGTTCACGGTTTCAAGTCGCTTACTACATTAAGAATTGTCCCAAAGTTTACAAGACCGGTCAGTGACATGGTCGATGGCCTCTGGTAAGCATATATTTTCTTGGTATTATTATATTTGTAGACTAGAGGAATATACTGCATGCAGCCACGCCACGAAAAGATGTGAATAATTTTGTCATGTTGATTAGTAAAATAAAAGATAAAATGTCAACCTCCTAAAGTGAGGGCAACGGAGTTTCCTTCTCTATTAATGCTGATGTATTTATGTCCAGGGTTTCTTGTGATCGGGCTTTGATGCGGCAGCCTGCATTTCGACTAGGAATTATTCTCTATTGGGTTGTATTGCATGCACTTCTGGCAACCTTTGCAGTTTGAGATGTCAAATTTGGTTAGTGTTCATCTTTCAGGCTGTGGTTGTATATTTCCCATATTAAATATTAAAATATGTTGCAATTATGTTACTAAATATGTTGCATTTTCTTGTATTACAGGTCTAGATCCGGTTCCAAGGTCAGACGGGCATGGAGTCTGGACCACAGAAATCTTCTTGTTTTTTTCACTGTTCCTAGAAGTTGTCCAATTGATTTATTGTTCTGTCCAACCACGCAACTGGGGTTCCCATTTTTTATTTGTATGAATCTCAGATTTGCTTGGTTGCATCAAATAAGAAGAGCAAGAGGTGCCGCCTTCACAATGACAGATATTATAGATTTTGCACAGTCCAATGAAAGGTTGTATACCTTATAGCTGCAATTATTTTACTGATTCTTCTAAAAATTTAGAGGCTGTTAGTTTATACAAGCTCAATTCAACCAGTTTTATTATATTTTGTTTTGTACCAATCACACAGATCTGTCATATTTGTACCCGATTAATGAGTGAGCTCAAATTCTTGAAGTTGGTATCTTATTATACTGAATCTTTCATCTAATAAACCTAATGTCTTCTTAGAAAATAGCTACCAAGAATCATAATTTTGGATTATGGGAAAAAGGTTAGGATGACATGGATGAAGATATATGGGATTATGGGAAAAAGGTTAGGATGACGCGGATGAAGATATACGGGATTATGGGAAAAAGGATAGGATGACGTGGATGAATATATCCGTATCTTCAATCTTCAATCTTCAAATGGATAAGAGGGCGAAAGTTGGTAACATTATTCTGAAGTTAACGGCTGAAAGCATATTGTCAATAACATGATATAGAATGCAATGAACTTCCTTCGCACGTTAGTCCTATTAAGTGTGCAATTTATGATTCCCCCATCTTTTCCTATATATATATATATATATATATATATATATATATTTATTTATTTATTTATTTATTTATATATATCTTGTGTTTATCAATTGACGGCTGAATGTAGTATGATGAATTGACATGATTTCATCATTATCTTTACCCCTTCTCTAACCAATAAAAAAAGAAAAGGAAAAAAAAAATTCTTGATTAGTGTGTGAACGCGTAGTATTAGACTTAAACTAAGGGTGATCTCATATGCACGCATCTTGGTTCTCCATGAATTCCGAAGCCAAGATTTAGAGCGCCTCAAGCCAAATGGTTTACATAACACTTGTTTCTTGACTAGTTTCTTAGCCCACAAGTTATTAGATCTGAAATTCCTGTGTTCAAAACTGTGTGTAAATACATTTGCAAACTGTTCAGAATTAAGATAGCTCATTTCTTCTTATTTCATTTTAATTATTTTCTTTTTCTGGTTTTGTTGAGAGGAACCGAAAAAAGGGATAATATCTCTATTAACGCGTGGTGGAACTTGCAGTTACAGGAAAGGAAAAGGACAGAACAAGGAAACAGGGGGAAAAAAAAAAAATGAACCGTCGTTTTTCAATTAGAGCTGGTATCCATTTATGGCATAAAATAAGCCATCATCAAATGAGAAAAAACGCCAATAGAAACAGTTGGCCAAATGCTAAACAACAAAAAGAAGCACAGAAGAAAAAACAGATCTAGTTCAAATCATCAAAAATAAATCCGGCGGGTCATTATCTTAATGGGGTGAATGATCACATGGCTCAATTCGTATGGGGTAGAGGTAAAAAAAAAAAAAAAAAACCTTTTATTATATTAAACCATTTTCAGAATTCATCCTCTTAAACCATATCTAAGAGCCGGTGATCATAATTAACAATATGAAAAATCATTGGCTCACAACCCACTAAAACAGAACAACAACAACAAAAAAACAAAAACATCTCAATCCCTCACATGACTCACTCAAACTTTTTGGTGAAGACTGATCTCAACAGTACTGATTATTGTGAGTGGTTGACTTGGTCCTCAAAATCCTTGACATTACCTTTTGGATTCCCTTCAAACCTCCTTAACCTAAATTTATCCAACTCCACCCCTTCCGCAACCCCTTTCAGCGCCAAGTCCGCCAGGACCATCCCCACCGCCGGCGCCATCTTAAACCCGTGCCCTGAAAACCCGGCCCCTACCACCACGTCCTCCCCAAACTCCCCTCCCAAGAAATCCAAGACAAAATCCTCGTCTGGAGTCATCGAGTACATGCAAAGCTGGGTCTTTACAGGACCCGTCGGGTCAACCCGACCCGAAAATCGTGCCTCAACCCACTCCCTCAGCTCCTCCATGGAAACCGCCCCGGGGCCCCACGGCCGGTCGTCCGGGTCGCACTTGTACCCGCCGTGGACGGCGACCTTGATCAGCCCCGGGAACTCGAACGACGGCGTTCCATACACGTATGGATAGCCAAAGCTGGCGAACGTCGGGAAGCCGCCGTCCTCGCCGCCGCTGCCGAGCTCGTAATCGCGTTTATACCCCTCCTTGATCCTCCAATAGCAGACGGTGGTCTCCAGGGGCTGAATTGGAATTTCAACCCCGCTAACGGCCTTAACTAACTTCTGAGTCCACGCGCCAACCGTGACAATACACTTCTTTCCCTTAAAAACCTCCCCATTGGCCGCCACCACCAAAACGCCGCCGTTTTCATCTCTCTTAATCTCAGTCACTTCCGTGTTGTCCCTCAAAACGGCGCCGTTCGTAAAGGCGAGTGTTTGTAACATGCAAACGGCCTTCGTGGGCTTAATGACACCGCCGTACTCGGTCGAGATCGCGGACCAATTTTCCGGGATCTGGACCCGGCCGGAGAACTCGTCGTGGAGTTTTGGGCCGTCCAGTTCCCGGTAAGGAATGGAGTGTTTTTGACACGTGGAGATGACGGCCTGGAGAGTTCTGGAATCGGACGGGCCCATGTCGAGCTGGCGGGCCTTGAAGTAGACCCTGTAGCCGATCTCCGACTCGGCCCGTTGCCAGAGCGCGAGGGACTTGAGGACCAAAGGCGTGTAGTAATCCTCCGGGTAGGTGGCGCGTATGGTGCGTGACTCGCCGTGGGAGGAGCCGCGGTGGTGGAGGAAGTCGTATTGCTCGAGGAGGAGAGTCTTTTCGCCTAGCTTCGCCGTATGGTACGCGGCGGAGCTTCCCATGACGCCGGCGCCGACTACAATCACGTCGAATGTTGTTGTCGTTTTCGCTAATTCATTGTCGCTGGAATATTCCATAGTTTTGTTTAGGTGTGAGTGGGTGACTGTTTGAGTAGTAGAGAAACGAAAGTGTCAATCAAGTGGTTGAGGGGTTTGGGTTGTTTCGTTGGCTGTGAAAGCGTGGGGAGTTTTGGTTTGGTTTGGTTAGCAGTGATTCTTTGTGCGTAGCTTGGTTTTAATGGGGTGTTCTCGTGAAGAAAAAACCCACCTTTAGTTTTATATATTTTTATTTTATGAAAAATGCTTAGACGCAGAGCGCTAAATACCATCACTAATCGAAAGTGAACTTCATGTTGTAAGTTTTATATTGTAGGACCTACTTTTTATTAGTGATATATGTCATCGGTGCTTTATTATTACTCTTATTTTATTAGTTGAGGGTGGATGCGAAAACGATGAGAACGTAGGGCGATATGGATTCTTCCTTCACCTCCAAAAAGAAAAAGTTAAGAATATTCTCACCAATACCCTAGATCATTCTAATTTAAAAAAAAAAAAAAAATCCATTTTGCCACATGAATTTCATATTAGTCTCACTTAATCCTATATTTTGAAATTTTTGTTATAAACCAACCAAAAAAAAATAAGAGTCGTGCCGTCATATCATCTTTCTATTAGAAATTCTATTAAAATAAGTGAAAAAAATATATGACCGTACTTAATCCTCTCATTTTTTATTTGATTTAACATAACTCTAACAAAATTGAGCTAAATGCGAGTAATTCAAATGACATCCATCATGATAAGTGAAACATTCGACTCACTAACTACAAAAATGTTTATTGTAGATACTTATTAATTGACATGATAATCATGTAAACACTTATCAATACAAAATAATAACTCATATTAACTAAAAATATTTAAAATTAAAATTAATGTTTCTATCATTATTTTTATTTATTTTGAAATAATTTTGATATGATCTAATATGGAGAAACTTATATTAATTACATACTTTACTCTAGAGATCTTGGATTACATTTATGAAGAAGATATTGTTGGTTTCTCAAACCGGATTTTAAAAAAAAAATTATGCGAATCGATTGAATCACATAAAACTAAATTTAATACAATTATTATTTTATGTTAATTTAACTATAAAGATATTAAAGAAAAGAATGAGGATTTTACCGTCGTTCAATTAGGACGTAAATCTTGAACTCCTCTAACACCATCTTAAGCTCTTAAATTTTAAAAACACCACGGTTCTTTCTCAACGTATCTCCGGATTAACGTGAACTCAAACATATGGACGTTTTAATGGGTTTCTCAACACATGAAATAGATGAATATGAAAGCTGCCTATAGTTATCACTCATTTTTCTCAAAAGCATCTGATGACACTCAAGAAATTTTTGTTAGTTTTTCTTTTGTTCACCCGTTTTTTTTTTTTTTTTTCTATAAAAAAAAAAAAAAAAACTTTTTTTTTTTTTTGTTTTTCTCGCTGTGAGGAAAAACTTCACCGCCAAAGAACTAATTCCTCTTGCTCTATATCTTAATGTGCACCCGCACATCCTTCTTTAAGGAAACGTGCAACAGCACGTTTTCTCCCACTCTTTTATTTATTTATTTTTTAAAATGAGGAAACGAACTGATGCACGTTTATTTATATATATATATATATATATATATATATATATATATATATATATGAAAAAGGGAAGTAAACGTGGAGAGTAAAAAAAAAAAATTTCTATTTTTATAAAAAATAACTAAGTTCATCCAAATTAATTTAAAACAATTTTAAATTAATTTTAATATTAATTAATCAAATTAATTAATATATGTATTTAGAATTCTTAATTTTAAATTAATAATCATAACACAATATGATATATTCAGTTCACATTAATTTTATAGAGCCATTGAGAGGAACTATGGACATTATAATTTTAAGCTCTAATAATTTTGACAATTAATTAACACCTTAATTAATATATCAAAATTATTAATTTCAAATTATTTCACTATAAATTTGGAATTGCACTCTTAAAATAATGAAACAATTATGTTCACGAAATTTGTGTTGTCCATTGATAGTCATTACATACGAATTAATCCTCCATAAACGGTTCATAATTAAAACTAGGTATTTTTCGTTAACCTCATTAATTATATCTTTCTCCACAAGTATCATTGATCCTCTAATGAATAATATATTTGATGATCCAATCATAAAATTGAGCACTCTTATTATTCAAGCCCCGAATCAACACTTATGGGAACCGTCCATCTACTTCATTATGAAGGAATAGATTTCATCTTATAAATTAATATTCCCGGCTATTTATTTTACTATGCTCCCAATATACCAAGACTTTGACACTATTCACATGTGTCATTACTCAATATTTCAAAGAACATAATATCATAAATAGGAGTTTATTAATTACTCAGAATTAAGATTAATTCTTATATGATCATCATTGATTAATATTGAATACTCTATTTAATAACAGAATTTATTAGAGATTCATAATTAATCGCATTCCGGTTCTATGTAATTATATTACATAAAATTTTTTCATTCTAATAATCTCATTATTAACAATTTAGGATAAGATTGTTTCATTCAGCATGTAATGAACCACATTAGTAATTTTAATTTAAAGATCCCAACTTTAATTTATAATTACGGACAAGTTTAGATTATTTTATTTCAAACATTATCCTCTACATATAATAATTATATACAATGTTTAAAGTTACATCTAAAAATAATCTAAAAATTTTGATATTTATAAAGCATCACATGTATATAAAATAATATTAAAAAAATTCCTCATTTTATTAATAATTAGTAAAATATTTACATCTTATTTAATTTATAGACATATATCCCAACATATATCAGTTTACATTTATGAAAAAGATTATTGTAACTTGCAACTTGCAAATTCCTAAAATGAGAATCAATAATTGTTTATTAATAATTTTGCAATTCGCCAATTGTAGTTTCTTTCTATTACATAATAAGATGGAAGGGAAAAGAAAATCAATTTCACTCATCAATTTTGCTCAAAATTTGGCATAATTATTCAAAGACAAGAAAAAAGAGAGATTTGACGAATTAACGTTAATCTTGTATTCCATGTGAACTTTTATAGAAACAATATTCCACGTTCGTCTGTGGAAGATCAACGTGGGAGACAGGTAAAGATTCGTGGGTACTAGTGACAACTAGATCGAATTGTACAACTACCTACCACCGTGCTTTCTCTCTCTATTTTTATTTTTATATATACGGGTTTAGTTTTAATAGTTGTTTAAGACTTATTTTATTTTTTTAGAGTGTAATTTATGTGTAATTTTTAAGTTAAATTTAAGTTATAATTTGAGTTGAAGTTATAATTTAAATAAAATTAAAATTTTAAAAAATATAAAATTAAATATCGAGTTATTTTTTTTTTTGAATTTTTAGATAAAAGGATAGGCCCTTACTTACTCCAACAATTATCAATAGGTGGAATATTGTTACTCTATTAATTTGACAATGGTAATAAATTGAGTAATTAATAAAAAAATTATAGTAATTCATGAAATTAGAGATTCTTATGATACATTAGATATATTTAGTAATGATTCTTAAAGTCTAAAATCAATTCTTTAAACATTTAAAGTTGAAATTTGTGTTTTTATCTATAATCTACCCCTTCTCCTAAAATGAGAAGAACTAGAAGAACCAAATGTACAAAGTTAAAAGTTAGGTTCTATGTTCGTTTAGTTCGTTGATTCAAGTTTTTAATTTAAATTGATATGTGATTTTATGTGAGAATTTTTTATTATAATAAAAAAAATTAAATGTGACTATTTATGAGTATTTTTTATTATAATAAAATTTAAATTTTAAATTTAAATCAATAAAATAAATGAGATTTAAACATTATATGCACACTATGACACCAAAAACACTTTGAATTTGTAATTTTTTTAGGGCATTCATTTCTTCTCGCACAGCGACCGCCAACAAACAACGATTGAAGGCTCCAGCAATAAATTAGGTTCATGAGAAATTGATCTGACGTAAGGCAAGCTCGATATTTTGAAAAGACAATTTTTTCTTTTCTTTTTTTTTTTAAAAAAAAAAACTTGTATTTTTTATAGCTAACATCAAATCGTGTCCATTGGATATTTCTTTTTCTCCTTTGATTTGACCCGTAGAGGCCCCTTGAAATGTTGTTGGCCAATTTTTTTTAATTTAAATTTCATTTATTTTATTAATTTAAATTTAAAATTTAAATTTTATTATAATAAAAAATTTTAAAAATAATTATATTTAATTTTTTTTTACAGTAAAAATTTTTTATATAAAGTTACGTTCTTAAAAATAATTACATTTAATTTTTTTTTAAATAAAATTTTTTTATATAAAATCACATTTTAACTCAAATCAATGAACTAATTAGTCGAAATATGTTATCATCATCAGCTATGCACTTTATCCTAATTAGCCGAAAAGATATTGGAAAGTATATTCTTGATTGTGATTTGTGTGCCCAAAAGGCTAGTATATCTTATATCTTATATCTTATATGCTCGTGCATATATTTGTTTGGTAATCTGACGTCATGATCATCAATCTTGTTTAAGAGCTTGGGCAATTCAGCAAATGGACGTCATTTTCTCCAGTCAAACTTTATGAAATCAAACTTTATGAAGCACTATCGATCTTAGCCTCTGAAGTCTCAATCAAACCTTGGAAATTGATATATGATAACGATGCAATTAATGAGTAATTAACAAATATTAATTTTGTCATATAAAGGTGTCTTGTTGCTTTAGGAAAATATTCGCGGCTCTATCATAATTCAGCCTCTTGTTTTCCATTATTATATAAACAAATAGTGTAAAATCTACAATCAATCAGTATGGACGATTAATGAGTTAACAGTTTGATTACGGAACATAAAATATTCGCCACTAGCAACTCGCCACTCGCCACTAACTAGTTGTTTCTGGCAACTCATCATTGTCTTTGTGTCGACTATTAATTCATTTTTAAGATTTGAAGACTACCAGCTCGTGAGTTGAGATTTGCTCTCTAAGTATATTGATACATGTATAATAAGAAATGTGATATAAAATCTAACCTCAACAATATATGCTAATATATATATATATATATATATATATATATATATATATACACACACACACACACGCTTGAACTTCACTTTGGATGGTCCAGGAATTTCAACTTAAAAAGTCTAGATATTCATTTTGTACAACTTGTTTATGTATATGCGCTTGAACCTTCACTTTGGATGCTCTAGGAACTTCAACTTAAAAAGTCAAGATATTCATTTTATACCAGCCGCAAGTTGTACAAACTGAACTATGGACGTTATGAATACGGATGGTTCTACACACATTTTTTTATTTTATTTTCAACACATTCTTTTGAACACACACCTCACATAATTTTAAAATAGTTGAATTTATTTTCTACAAACTCCTATTATTTCAAAATTATCTCAAACTATTTTTATAGAATTATTAATTATTAATTATTTTTCTTTTGACACATACTATTTTATATTTTTAATTTTAATATTATTATTTCTATATTTCTCTATTTTTTTTAGTTGAAGAAAATTTATTAAAATATGTTTTTAGAAAACATAAAGGACACTCAAAAATATAAAATAGCAAACAATATAATTCAAGGAATAAAAAATATGACAATAAAGTTATTATATTATTGAGGTATAATTAAATATAAAATGAAAAAGAAATAAAAACAAATAAACAAGCATAATAAGCATAAAAAAGAACAAAATGGAAAAAATCAATTCTACTTTATAAATTAGAAAAATAAAAAAAATAACTCAAAACGGAGGAAAGAAAAGGCAAAAGAACAATCACCATAGAATAAATAGCAAAGAAAATTTAACGTACTTCTATATAATTTTTTAGAATAGCTATTAATGGAAAAAAATTAAAGTTTTATCATAGATTTCAAAATAACAATTGTTTTTAATTTGAGAATATGACATGTGAGGTGTGTGAAGGGAAGAATAAAATAGTATTTTATTTTTATAATACAATTTAATTATGTAATTAAGTTTATTATAATCGTGTTTGATCATTTTATATGAGTTTTTTTTAATAAAAAATTATTATTAAATAGGGTGAAGAGAGTAAAGAGGGTGTGTGAATAGAATTGCCGTATAAATATATTGACAGAGGGTATTTGAATGTTCAATAAAAGCTGATTTGCTTCATGCTCATGCGGTAATGTCTAAAAGGGAGACTGAGATGCAAGTTGTTTTAGCTCAGTATGTGAGAAATATAGAAGCCATGAAAGCAGAAGTCCATGGGTGGTTCTGCTATCTGAACACAAACATGTTATGAGCCAGTTTGGTAGTGCTCTAAATTTTAAAAAATTATTATTAATTATGCTAAAAAAATAACTATTATAAAAAATAACTGAGTATTTGATAAACTGTAGTTATATAAATATTAATTTCAGAGATATTAAGAGTATTATAAAAATTTTATTAATTATACTTTAAAATAATTGTCATACAATTTAAAAATTAAAATTGCATATAAACTGTTTTTGATTTTAACTTTAAATTTTTTTAAATTTTTTTAAGAATCACTTTTTATACTTTCGTAAATTTCAATTATGAATGGTGAAGAGAATTGATTTTGAACTAAAAAAAATCGCTACCAAAAACTCTGCCTTTTGCAGCTCCCATGATGATTTGTTCTTCTGCTGACGTGTACGAAAATCATCGGAGGCCATCATCTACTGGAGCTCGTGCTGGGCCGTCAAACTCTTTAGAAGCATAGTTTGGTTTTTGGACGTCACTCTAGCGGCACAGCTTTTTTTATTAGTCTTCCTTGTTGATGTTGCTGTTGTTTTGTTTTTCCTTTTGCTACGTTGTTGTCACTGCTCTTTTTCTTTTTAGTTATATTTTTGTACTGTGTTTTCTTTCTGAATTTCTGTAAGCCAATTATTGGCTAATGAATGTAATGACCTACAATGGCTGTACTTGAATATTTTGCTATTTTCCTGCGTATCTTAGCACTATGTTTTACCACTTATCTCAGTACCTTCTATTGCGTCCTTTTGCAGTACAAACTGCAAAATTTATTTCCTCTCGGTAACCTTGTGCAAGTGATAGAATTATATTTTCTCTCTCTGTTTTTTTTTTTTTTTTTACCTAATTACTGCGAAATTTATTTCCCCTTTTTTAACCTTGCGTAAATTATACATAGTACCAAAGTAGATTTTTTTTTTTGTTACTTACCTGCAAAGTTTCCTCTTCCCCTTTACTAACCGTGTAAAAATAATATGTGTACGCTGTGTAAATATATATATATATATATATATATAACCTGTACTTCATGTGTTCTTTTATCCTTTTAAATACCTTATTATTGTTTTACTCTCATTATGCAGGCAATTCTTTCTTCACAGGGTTCCAACATGGTTTTCTCTGCGATGTCCACGCCTGCTGATCACCACGTTGGTAGTTCCCATGCTCTAGTACGCGTACCCCCAAAAAAGGCTCACACTCATTGTGGTTCTTATTATGAAATCCCTTCTGAGTTAACGGCATTCCCGTAATAATTGGAGTTACGGATTTTCAGTTTATGGGGGGTAGTATGAGATTTGTACTGGGTGAGAAAATTACACGTTTGATCGAGTATGTTACTAATCAATTTTTACCTCTTATTTTAGTATGTGCTTTTGGAAGAGCGCACACACATAAGAAAAAAGTTTGAGTTTGATGCAAATTAAATGACTAAAATATCTTATGCTTTATATAATTATCAATTAAATAAAATTTTTTTCTATATAGCAATTCTTATATCTCTGACTACGGGTGTTATTTTAGTATGTTAGGAGGTATCATTATTATTGAACCTAATGCCTACATTGCATTTGCAAGTAAAAGAGTAATTAAACAAACATTGAATAAGACAGAACCTGAAAGTTCACAAGTGGCGACTCAATTGAAGGACGCGAAAGACTCGATTGTTCAAACGTGAATCAGAACAAGGCCAATAGTATAATTTTTGGCCTTTACTGCTCTTTAGGGGGAGTTGGCGGACTGTCGTGAAGAGCTTCAGATTTGTTGTGATAAGTGTGCAAAGTACGCGCAATGGAAGCAGGCAAGAATTATGGAAGAACTTCACATCCTTCAACCTGTTCTTCCACCTAAAGATCACAGTTAACAGAGATCATATATATATATATATATATATATATATTTTTTGTCAGAGCATTACACTATGGAGCACCTTCTTGTAGTTGTTTCCTTTTTGTTCTCCTTTTTTCTGCAGGTTTTTTATTTTTTTTGTAATGGTTGCAGACTATGTTCATAGGGAGATATATATGTGTATAAAACAGGATGCCGCTTACTTTTTAATCTGTTTGTTCGATGAAAACAACTTATTTGTTTTCTTTGTTATAGTTATATTTATGTATCCTTTATGTAGAGTGAAAACAGATAACTTACAAGGATTCAAAACTTATGATGAGGCCTAATCTTTATCAGATATCAGCACAAGGTTCAATTGGAGTTTTAAAAAATTCAATCCGGAAGAATTCAAATAAGAGTAGATTTTAAGGTTTCTAAAAGTGGTGGTTGCTAGGCCTTCCTATTCAAGTAACATTATAAGAGTCCGTTTAGTTCACTGATTTAAATTTTTAATTTGAATTGAGATATGACTTTATGTGAGAATTTTTTACTGGCATAAAAAAGTTAGATGTGACTGTTGTGAGAGCTTTTTACTGTAATAAAACTCAAATTTTAAACTCGAATCGGTAAAATGAATGGAGTCTAAAATTCAATCTATAACCTTTCACGTTTTACTGTAAGGCTATGCCGGTAACAACCTGCATGTGTAGCCCGCAACAACATACATATATTGTAAATAATTTAGGCCTTGTTCGGCAGGGTGATTTTTGAGTTAAAAACTCAAAAATGGTAACTCGAGTTATAATTTTATTTGAATTTATGTTCTTTTAAGTTTAAATTTGAGTTTGAACTCGAGTTCGGAACTAAAACTCGAGTTCAAGTTTTCCCTTCAACTCGAGTTTAGAAACTCAAACTCAAGTTAATGAACAGTATTTTTTTTATTCTTAAAATGTTATAACTTTTTTGTTTTAATTCTGATTGAGATGATTTTTTTTTCTATGTGTTGACAATGAAAAGACGAATAAAACTAGACCCATATGCCCTATTAAAAGTTTTCATTAGTATTGAGTTTTTATTAAAATACTATCTAAAAATAAATTTAAGTTTTAACTTACTCAAACACAAACTCAAAAAAGATTCTTATATCAAATCATAACTCAAATGTACACAATCAAACACAAACTCAAATTACAATTTTAACTCAAGTTATAACTCAAACTCAACTTAAAATCTATACTCAAGTTACTTAACTTAAAAACATAAAAAAAACAAGTCCTTACGATGATTCCAACAAAAAATGTTAAGATTACCCACTATTGTCATGATTTTCATGATAAACGAAATTAGAAAAAATGGGCCCGCCTAGATAATCAACTTGGATGTTTGGTTCGACATCCTTACAGTCGCAAGAAATAGTGATGTAATTTGGTCATGACGTGACTGATGATATTCTATATTATATTCTCACAAGAATGTATCATAAGCGTGAATTTTAATATTATAATTGAAAATAGCGGGCTATTAGCATGTAGCAAACAAACAAACAAACAAATAAAAAGTGGTTGGCTACTACTAGTCTACTAGGAGGAAGAACATAAAAAGAGCCGAAAGAAGGGAGATTCAGAGCTTTTTTCGTGAAAGGAAAAAAGTAAAAAAGAACGACAGGTGTAAAAGTCTAGTGAAATGATTCCGTTATCATGATTTATTTAGTAGGAGTAAAGAAAAAAAAAAACCTCTAATTTTCTGTTTTGAGTATGGAGAGATTGAAAGAGAATACTGAACGCAATAAAATAAAAGATGTTCCCATTCCTTTTTGTTAGGTTTTTTTGTTGACATATATGGCAACAATATTCAAGAAAAATTCTACAATTCTAGTCACTCCTTTGTTGTGCAAGAAGATGGTATCAGGCATATTTGAATTTCAAGAGAAATTCTATCAGATAAGTTTCAAAGATATGCATTAGTTAAAAATCGGAGGGAGATAAAGTTGAATTTTTATCTGGATATCTACTAAAAATTTATTACCGCTCTCAAAGATCTCTGGTCAACAATTGAGAAAATAGTGATAGTGGCAGTTTTAATGTACCAAAAAACTGCCTCAAGGTATCAAAACAATTCTTTTAAAATGTTAAGATACTAATTTAAAATTATAAAAAAAAAAAAAACAGAGTATTAAAAGAAGATTTCGCTATAGAGTGCCAAATTAAAATTATCACTCTAAAACACTATGATTTTTATTTGTGAAGATATTGTGTGCACAAAAAGAAAATTGAATTATTCCAAAATCCCTTCTAATAAATAACAATACATGAATAATAGATCTTGCTTTCTCTTAAAAAAAAAAAAAAAAAAAAAAAAAAAAAAGAAAGTCTCAAATGTTTGAAGGCCAAACTGATATACAATTACAGGACCTATTCCTCTCTTCTTCCCTCAAAAAGTCTCACCAATGGGGGTGAATGTGAGATCACTTGCTCCAATTTCTTCCGGACAGCGCCTAGAGATTTTATTAATTGAATCATCTCCCTTTTTCGCGTTACATATAAGTTCAATAATCTCGTTCAATTCTTTATAAGAAGACCCACGAACTTGGACTGCTTTTTTAGCAATCCTTCCCAACTCAGTTGCTCTCTCTCTTGCTTGCTTCCCTCTCACTCCTCTCATCAACTCCTTCACTCCTCTGCTGATTTCTTCACGGCCCACAACTCTACCATCCCGGGCCCAACAACTCTCTAACCCAATTCCAACCTTGAGCTCCTCCACCAAGTACTTGGCATTCAGGTGCTGCTCGGCCTGCATGGGCCAGCCCAAAATCGGAACCCCGTTCGCCATGCTCTCCAACACCGAGTTCCACCCGCAATGGCTCAAGAACCCACCGACGGCCCAATGGGCCAAGACCCATTTCTGGTCCACCCATTCTCTCACAATCAAACCCCTTGTTCCTCCACCAATCACATTCGTTGGGTTACTCCAAGTCTTCGAACGGACGACCCAGATGTAATATTCTCCGGATAGATCCAATCCATAAGCCAACTCATCAAGCTGCTCATCGCCCAAGTTGGCCTGCGACCCAAAAGACACATAAAGAACAGATTTCTCTTGACTACGCTGGTTCAACCAATCGGCCCATTTTGAAGATGGGTCCGGCCCATTTAGCCCAATCCCATTTTTATCGATTTGCTCATACAAAAACAAGGGACCTACACAAAACGTCCTAGTTCCATTATTCCCATACAAAGACTCCAAATACAAAACATAATCTTTCTCTAACTCCACAAAACTATTGGCAATCACACCAAAACTTCCCAAATCAGATCTCTCGGCCTCCAAAAAGAAGTCGGAAATTCGACAATCCATCACCCTAAGCGACCTAGGCAAATCTCTTCTAAACAAATCAAAAGAAATCTCAACTCCTTTTACGTGCACAATGTCACCGTCATGTTTTGCACACTTGTGTGTTTGGTGCATGGACAAGGCTTTCTTTACGGCCATGGCGAAAACTCCCATTCCATTAAAGACCAACCGAGGAATGCCTAAAGAGCGGCACAAAGCGTTGGTCCATCCGAGGAAAGAATCGGAAACAACACAACTCGGAGGGTCATCATGTCCGCACAAGTCCTTTAGAGTCGTTTCGAAGGGCTCTCGGAGGAGTTTCGTGGCGTTTAAGAATAGGAGAAGGTGGTCGGGCGAGGATGTTTGGGACAAGTTTTCGCAGCCATTCGGAAGGCCATCGATTTTCGGGAATGGGATTTCTATGAGGTGGATTTTGGAGTGACGGGAAATGTATGGAGTTATGGAAGAAGCGTTTGAAGGCGTTGTTATGATCGTCACTTTGAGGCCTCGGCGAGAGAGAGCTTTTGAGAGGTCGAGAAGAGGGATGGTGTGGCCTTGAGCCATGAAGGGGAAGATGACAATGTGGGGTTTGGAAGCCATTTTTGAATAGGCAGAGATTTCTTTTTCAAAATCTATTATGGCATTTGAATCGTTTGTGTTGTTTTTTTTTTTTGTTTTTTTTATGTTATGGCATGGGCATGGGATCGTTTATAAGGGAGAAAGAGGAAAATAGGCCAAAATTTGTTGAATTTTTTTTAGTTTACATAAGCGCTAAAATTATTTTTTCATTAACTTGCATGGGATGAACCATGAGACACCATATATATAACCATAACTGACCTTAAAATCGTGGGGTCAGAAAGTTTGTGGGCTTGTTTGATTGTAGTCCACTATTTTCTTCCTTAAATGATGCGAATGTATCTGAAAAATGCCTCCTAGGAAATTGATTTTAAAGGAAAAACCTTTTTACATATTTTCATTTCCCTTCTATATCTAGTCTTTTTACCTCCTTATATGGACTCTGGAGATATTCAGTTGAGAAATATGCGTAACAAATAATGGAAGGTATTTGAAATGCAAACTTTTCAAACTAAATGATATGTATCAGGACTATAAGCGTTTCTGAATCTGGACATACCTAAACTAAGGAATAAGATTATGCATATCTAGTACTACTTCGTTTAGAGGTTTTCTTTCTTTTTCTTTTTCTTTTTTTTTTTCTTTCTTTTGGGTACCCCAGAAGAGATCTCCTCTAAATATAGACTACAATATATACATATAAACATATATGTATGTGTTATATGTATATGCATATTTATCCCATTGATTAAAAAGACAAATTATTGAAGCTTGAGAAAGGACACAAGAGACAATAGGTGGAGGCATATCCTCTAGCCAAATGTGTAAGATCACTTTCATGACTATAAGCATATATTGTCTATATCCATATTGAAATACGAGCCTTATTACGTTTGAGACGTACATAAAGACAAATTGCTCCAGGAAAATAAGATAACAAAACTGTTGACGGTTGAATTTTATCAATAAAATTACGCTGGGTTATTTATCGGTGTTCTTTGAGTTACCAGCCTAAAATTGTTATATACTTGGATTAATACTACAAAGTGTTTGTTTTAGGGGTATAGTATGAGAAGAATTGAAATGGTGCTTGAATGGAAGTAAAAACGCACACAAATTTATAGTGATTCACTTTGTAAAAAAGAGCTACATCCACTGCATATTGTATTTCACTTTGTTCTTCTTAGGTTACAAAAATCACCCATTTTTCTCTCTGGGGCTTTGCCTCTTTTATAAGCTATAGATTACATATGGGCCTCTTTTGGACGAACTGCCATAGGAATTTTAATGATGACTTTTTCTAAGTGGCCTATTATCCTACTTGATTGTAGTGTCAACGTCTTTTGGACTGCACTTCGTCCACTATTGCGGCTCTATGGATCCTCTGCAGTTTTTATTGGTCCATTCTAGGCAGTTTATGGGTTGTAATCATTTCCTGTGTAGCAGACCTTCTCCAAACCTAGACACAACCTAGGGATCTTTAGTTTGTCACATCAGAGATCTTTCTTGAGGTATGGATCCAGTTGCTTGCATTATGCTTTCTACACCTACACTACACTAAGCAGGGTGCATCCCTTTTCTCGGTCGACCCTTTACCATTGATGCGAACATATCATGCAGCCTTCGACTGTATATAGGGTCGACGGTCTCATGAATCGCCCCATACGATTGGCCCTTTCACCATATGAAGGGGAAACGAGTTTCAGGCGCCGACAGCTACTTGATGTGGCAAGTATAGGGCCACGTGGAGCACGGTCGTCATCCGACGTGTCGACGCATATTTTTTCACACAATAAAAACTACAAACTATCATGAAGCAAGTCTCCCAACAAGCCAACTGGGAGACTGATTTAGCAAAATAACCAACTGGGAGACTTTACAGAAGAAGAAGAACAAGGTAACCTTTCAAACCAACTGTCCAATGCTTAAGCTAAAACCAAGCATAAAACCATACCGTATATATATAAAACTATGTATGCCGTGATAGGAAGGAAAACGAAAAGCTCGTACATAGTTGTAGAGTAGGAGAAGGACCACTCAAGATATACCGCAACAACAATATCGTTCTATTATCTAGCTTAGAATATTTTCAATACAATGTTATAATTGATATGTCAATTATAAATTTAACATTTGAGTGTAAAAATCACTCTCTAATACAATGTTATTTTTTCCCTAAATTTTCCATATACTATACTTTGTGACAAATTCTAACCAAGTATATCATATAGGAAATTTAGCATTTGATTGTTATTGGTTGAAATGATTACTTTTTTAATGGAATAGTCTCCGGTTCGTCAATATACCAGTAAGTCAGGTTTTATGTCCATTATATCTGCATAAAATCATGTAAAAATCAAAAAGTATGCATAACCAACGATTAGAAAAACTTGACCTACTGGTACATCAGGCGTACCATATAATTTCCCTTTTTCAATATGTAATCATTGTAACTTTTACATTTTCTAATAATTATTTTAAAAATAAAATTTACTTTTACAACTTTTAATGTTAATGATTGTGGAAAAAAGTAGATTTAACATTATAAATATCATTATGCATTAAAAAAAAAAATGAAAATAATATATCAGACCATCTTTAAAGCAAATGATAATGTCAATTGTATATCTACCATCAAAAAGTGTGATATAGTATGCTATTTTTATTTTTATTCCAATGCATAATGCTATTTGAAATTTTAAATCTAATTTTTCCATAATTACTAATCTTTGAAAGTTTTAAAAGAAAACTTTTACATTTAAAATAATTAAAAAATGTAAAAGTTGCAATAATTATATGAAAAAGTAAACATTTCAACCAATAGCAATTAAATACCAAATTTTTTATATGCTATACTTAGAGCATCTCCAATGTAATGCTATAATTGATGTGCCAATTGCAAATATAGCATTTGAGTGAAAAAAACTCTCCAACGCAACGCTATTTGTCGTGCTAAATTTCTCATATGTTATATTTTGATGACAAATTTCCCAGTATATGAGAAATTTAGCATTTAAATTCTATTGGTTGAAATATTTACTTTTTCATGTAATCATTGCAACTTGTACATTTTTTAATTTTTTTAAAATAAAAGTTTACTTTTACAACTTTCAAAGTTTAATGATTACCAGAAAAAATGGATTTAGCATAATCACACTATGCATTGGAGCAAAAATACAAATAACATACTATATCACACTTTTTGATGTTAAATATACAATTAACATTAACATTTATATTGGAGATGGTCTTAATGAAAAATTTATCACGATGTATATAGCATATGGTAAATTTGGCACACCAAATAGCATTACATTAGAGAGTATTTTTTTTCACTCAAATGTTAAATTTGTAATTAGTCCATCAATTATAGCATTACATCGGAGATGCTCTCATATCATACCTTTACACAATTGATATTAACATTTATATTGAAGATGGTCTTATAGTGCATGTATTATACCCTTAACGTGTTTTGTGTCCAAAAATAAGTTTAATAAAGGATAAATTACACAGTTGCTTCCTAGACTATAAGTCTTGTCACAAAATGTGTCGTAAACTTTAATTTGTAATAGTTGTTTCCCCTGAACTTTTAAGTCTTATAACTTTTTCCCATTTGTTAGAAATTTAACAGAATTAAGGGCATTTTAGTAAAAGCAGCAAAATATCAAGTCATCTCTTCTTTCTTCTCCTTCCTCCCAAGTCCCACCTGCCGTTATTCTCCTTCCGAAAAAAAAGTACAAGATTCAAACCCAAACTCTCCAAAAACGTTTCCAACACAACAAAGGGCCAAACATTCACAATAAATGCAATTAATCAAAGACAAAAAAATGGGTGCATTTGAAACTCATTTTAAAATGATTTTGTATTTTGTATGAAAATTGTTAGGTATTTTTATTAGTTGACAATTTATTGGCAATTTTGTAAAAATTCAAAAAAAACATGTTCAAAAAGATTTCAGATTGCATAAGAAGATTTGAATCAGATTTCAAGTTAAAGTTGCCGAGATAAAACATTGGTTTAGATTTAGAGAGATAATGATAAGGCCTTTGGTCAAAGGAAGATAAGGCATTGGTCATTTAAATTTAAATGAGATTCTAGAAAGAGATAAGGAGATATGGTTTTGATATTTGCAGCTTATCCAACTCATGAGAATTGAAGTTGGCATTAATTTGGATTTGTTGAATTTGTTGTACAATCCAAATTTGAATTTGAAAAGTGCTTTTGTAGATCATATGGAAGATGGAGTTAATAGAGCTACGTGCATGCAAGATAATGTGGAGATTAAGTTGTTATTTTAAAGGAGTAATTCGGATTTGAAAAGTATATGTATAATCCGAATATGCATTGGTTTATTTCAATTTGGTCACCGTGAGATATACTTCAAAGGCATCATATTTGAGATATATATATATATATATATATATATATATATTGTGTTGAATTTAAAAGATGTGTTGTACAATTCAAAGCCTTTGGAAGTGGTCAAACGCAAAGATAAAGTGATTAATGGACGAATTGTTTGAATTAGAAAGAGGTTTGTTGCGCAATCAGAATTGGAAAGAAAGATGATATGATTGGAGTTCAAGAGAGAGAATCATGGAGATAATAAAGATCTTATCAAGAGGGGATTTGAATGAAATTCTGTTGACTTTATTTAAAGACTTCATTAAAGAGCATTTGTGACACATATTTAATAGAATATCTCCAGATGAAAAGTCTGTGAATTTGAGAGCTTATTACTAAGAAAATATTCAGAGAGACGTTTGTGAGTTTTTATGAGTTATTGAGATCATTTTTTGGGAGAGGAATTTGTTACTTTCGGGAGGAAGCTCTGCTGGTCGAAGGGAGATCGTTAAGGTGAATAGAAAACGTGTGGTACATGCTAAACAATCATTGTGGAGATTCGTCATAGCGGCGTCATTGTCTATGAGAGAGTCCTTAAGTGAATAAGTCCGTCTTGTGTCTGTAATTTCTGAAACATAGTGAATGTTAATTGTTTGGGCGTGGCCCCACAGATGTAGGTGTGCGCACCGAATGGCGATATCATATTGTGTGTTCTTTACTTTCTGCACTTTATTCTGTTCAAGCAACTGTATGTAATTAACCCATATCTTAATTAATTAAGTCGTGTTCCAGACAGTGTTCTAACATCATCTGGAACACTAGACGTAACATTAAATCTAACAAAAATAAAAATAAAAACGTTTTCAATCTCAAACATAAATCATTTTAAAAATGCATTTAGTAATTTTATCAAGAGATTATTTTTAGTATAAAAAACCCATTAATGTCTCACTTTCTCCTTGAGAGAGGAGAAAATGAAAATAAAAAATAAAAAATGACTAAAAATCATTTTTTTTAATTTTTTTCATTTTTACACTAAACTAAAAAATTATTTTTATTTTTATTTTTTGTCTTTACTAAGCTAAATGCCGTTTTAGAAACATTTTTATTTTTTTTCAAAAAACGTGAAAAAAACGAGATGAATTCCAAATATGGCCAATATGTTTCTCCGTGAATTTTAACCCAGAACTGGTAGCGGAAATCCAAATTCTGGCGGCCTCCTTAGCCACCTCCGGCAATTTCTTCGATGGTGGCGAGAACTTCATTCCTCACCCCACCCACCCACCCACAGCGACACAAACATGGTGTGATCTCCCAGCCACGTAAACGCCAGCGATCTCCTCCGTCACCTTCCGCGACTTCTCTTTTGACGATGATGATGTTGAGAACCGCACCCCACGACGGCGCTGTCTCTCCTATTGTTGAGCATTTGAAATGTTGACTAAGTTCTTTTGGTTTTTAGGATTTTTATTAAAAGATTTGCGTTGAAAGCTTTAATTAATCTGGGGTTTATGTGGTTTAGTTCTAATTCTTCTACTCTAGAAAACCATGAAAAATAAAATAAAATTTGATCAACTTTAAATCATTGTTTGTTTGTTTGCTTGTTTGGTTATTTATTTATTCTTTTTTTTTTTTTTTTTTGTTGCCATTTACTGACGTCCGAGGTAATAATCAGGTGTGCTTATACCATTTTATTAACAAACAAATAATGGGTCCCGTTGCCAATCCAAAAATATTTCATAATTACACAATAAAGTAAATATATGGGCAATTATGTAATTGTACTTCCAATTCCTCAATTTTTATTGCTTGAGGATCACGTGGAAAATTTTTAACGGAAAGAGAAAATTTACAAAATTTTAAAAATTTAAAAAAACGGATGTTATAAATTAAAATATACAGAGTATTTTGTAACAATGCTTAGGCAATTGTATAATTTATCCTTAATTAAATGTAGCCTATTTTATAAACGTGTTGATCAATCGGGTCCATTTAACAATATTCTAGGCATGTTCATGCAGTGCCCGTGTCCCTCTGCTCGGCCTGAGCCGTTTTGACACCAGTATTTTTTTTTTTTCTTTATTTATTTTTTTATACACCACTATTCTTGAGTTCATCACTTTGAAAGTTGATCAATTCAGATAATAAGGAGCCCAATCCGGACAAAATGGAAAAGGTTGTCAATGCGTAAAATTGATGAAGAGCTGGCAGCTTTGACTATTGAGGTGTGGATTCCATAAATACCGAGGAAACTCCACTGAATCGGAGTTTAACACTATGTTTGGTTGAGTAGAAAAGGGAGAGAAAAGATATCGAAGAAAAAATTTTTGAGAGGAAAAGAGAATTTTAGATTGTTTAGTAGGGAGGAAATGGAGAAGGAATGAAACTATAAATCCATAGGGGCCATCATTTCTCATTCCTTTCAACTTTAGGAAAAATGATGGGAAAAAATTTAGCAAGCAAAGGATATGTAAAATAGTTATTGTAATTTTAAACTATTCATCATATTTTTATCTGTATAAGAGTATTATTATAAAATAATCTAAATTTGATTATTTTTTTTCTCTTCTATCAACCAACATAAAGAAATCTCTTTTTTATCATTTTACTTTGTATAAGAAAATAGGTCAAAATTTGATTAATTAAAATAATCTAAATTTACATTTTTTTTTTTTTTATGAACCATAACTTCTTATTATTCAACCAAACATGAAATAAACCTCTTTTTAATTTTATAACAAGATTTTCTTAAGCTTTTCATATTGGCCTATTTTTTACTATTTTCCTTTTACTTTCTTCACATCACTATTTTACTTATCATTCTTTTATATTTTCCATCCCTCGTACTAAACAAAGCATGATACTAGGTGGCGTTTCTGTTCGCAAAGATATCCTCGTTGATATATATTTTAGGTCCTAGGAATTGTGATTTTGTGAACCTGCCGGCCTCACATGGAAATATATTGGAATGGCTCAAATTAAAGGTCCACACCGCCTGCAGATTCAGTACGTAGTAGCTGCATAATTTTAATACAAATCTTTTGTCGTTTTATTCATAATTTTGGATAACATGTTATATGCATGCATGCACGTATTTTTCTCTTCGTCGTTTGTTCCGATAACGAATAACCCAATTAATAATAATGTTAGAGTTCGAATTTGTTTCGCTTCAGTACATGTAAAAGTGTAATATTTACGCTTTAAACTTGTAATATATATATATATATATATATAAAGTTATATGTAATCTCATATACCGTGGGTAACACACACATACGTTTGTCTACATTTGTGGCTTGCAATTTCTTCTAACAATATACTGTTTGAATCCTGATGTCAACCCCCATATTGTTCATCCCATGTGCAATTTTGAATCCTGATGTCAACCCCTATATTGTTATCCCATGTGCAATTTTTGAGCAGCATAAACAAAACGATATTTGTCCAAAACGAAAAGGAAAAATAAATAAAAAAAAATAAAAAAGGCCTCGGAAGGTTGGATGGAGCAAGTCCAGTCAAAACCGTCCTTTGAATTTAGTCATTAAATTACTATATATGTCCCACGACAGACAGATAGTATAGTAGTAACAAATTACAGAGCTCCAAATTAGAAAAAGAATGAATAAATTGTATATGAATAAGTTGGACTTTAAGACAATTAGGAAATTCTTCGTCCATGCACATAAAACACGGAAACTAACCAATTGTTTTCTAAACCCTTCTTGTCGGGCCTTCCAACGATTTAATATATACTTATTTGGGGCAACAGATTTTGGACCTTTTCTTCTGGCAATAAAAGTTAAACTTTGCATTTGTCTAGCTGCAATATAGGGACATAATTAATGATCCGTTTAATTCGCTAATTTGAATTTTTAATTTTAATTAGGATGTGATTTTATATGATAATTTTTTACTGTAGTAAAAAAATTAGATGTAACTGTTTTTGAGAGTTTTTTACTATAATAAAACTCGAATTCTAAATTCAAATCGGTAAAATGAATGGAGCCTAAAATTTTCTATAAATATAAACCCCACATCCTCCACTTCCTATGAATTACCACGCATAAACCATATCTAGAAAATTGAATAGCCGTCTAGCAAGTTGCTAGCAAACATAAATATTGGTCATGGTGATTATATTTTTTTATGTGAGTTATAATTTTCTTGTTTTATATTTTACTAATATTAAAACATGTAGTTATGTAGTATTAATAAGCTTCCTTATTACAAAGGTTGTTACGAGTAATCCATAACCAACTCATTAAGTTCCAAAAAAAAGAAAAAAAAAAACAACTCATAATTAGAAGGCACTTTATCATACTAACTGAATTACTAACAAATACGTAACAAATTGTAACTAACCGAGAAAAGGTAAAAATTGATTTGAAATCTGAAGGTGTATATAGGGTATTATTTTTTTATAACCTCATAATGCAGGGTAAAAAAAAATACAGCAGTTATTTTTATCAATAGTACATGTATTTAAACGTTAAATCTTATTAAAATTACTTTAAAATAAAAAATATGTAAAATAAATAATTTTTTGTGTAGATATAAAGTTATAAGACAATCCTACAAGAAAGGTTCTTTCTCATATATACTGCAAAGTTCTTCATATATGTGTGTAGTTCTTGAAAAATATTGTACTGCAATTTATATATTTTTTCATGTTATTTATTTTTTGAAAAAAAAATTAATGTATGCCCGTAATGTCTTATTAAAGTCGAAGACTGATTCCGTCACTGTAATAGATATTATACAACTATAGCTTAACAGATGTTAATCCTGTTTATTTAGGGATAAAAGATGTCAATTTAGACTCATTTTCCCTATAAAAAAAAAAAGGGACTCATTTACACATACTTTGAAAGGGTACTAATAAGGATTTTATCTGGTGTTCTTTTTTTTTTAAAAACACATATATTTTCTGTTTATTACCTGTCATATTTGTATTAAATATGGTCAAAAGTCAAATCAAATTAAAAATAATACAAATAATATATTTGATAAGAATGATACATCAATATTCCTAAAAAAAGGGAGCATCAGACCACCTGATAAATTTTGTAATAATAATAAATATGACATCATTTATCTTGTCCTTGTGATAACATTTGAAATGAGTGATTTATGCTCAAAGGTGTCACAACATCTATATAACAGCTGATATCAAACGTCCATACCCGCGTGACAAATGCGTAATAGGATCTCAGCAAAACAAAAACAAAAATGCGTAATAGAACTGGTTTCTCTATTATATCAGCGGTTACTGAAAATTGTAAATCCTACCATTATAAAGTGACGCGCATAGCCATAGCTGACCACATGAATATAGCAATTGGCAAACACGCACGCACTCTCTCTCTCTCTTTTTTTTTTTTTTTTTCTTTTATATTTTCTATACCTGAATTATAAGGTGTTATATATATACGTTAAACATTCAAAGTGGATCATAAAAGAGTCATATATACATAGAGAAAGAGAGACCTTATAGTTAGTTTTTGCTGAAAGAGACCACATAATAGTAATTAGTTTGATATCAAACGTCCTTACGATTTTATAATCAGGAATTATTCACTCGTTTCCCTATCAGTTATTGAAAAGTACAAATCTTAGACCTTAGATTGGTTAAATTTGCCCTAATCTTTGCTCCATAATCAATTCTATTATATATCTCTTATTAGAATAGCAACGTCAAAGTTGCCTTAATGTCATCTTCATAATCAATGCTATTATATATCTTTTAGAACTTAGATTGGTTAAATATACGTTAGAAAGTCTTCTCGTATAAAGTTAAGTTGGAGATTTATCATCCTTGTTGTTTTGGCATATTCTATTACTTTCTAGAACTCTAGAAACATAAAGGATAAGTCCATGATCAGGTCATTGATAACAAATCTGTGACGCATACTAATCCTAGAAAAATCTACATTGACGCAGGCCATTGGTTGGAGTTGAATTTTTTATATTTATTTTTTATTTACAGGAAGGGCAAACTGGCGGCTTAAATTTATTTTTTATGCTTGAAAGACTTACAAACTAAAATGTCTAAATCGTGGAGCGCTTGAAATTGATAAAATAAGACGCCCGCCTATATAGAACTTGTCAACTTTGGAATTAAAGATACATACTTTCCCCTCATCCAAATCCTAATTAATTACTATGAGTGATGTATAATAGGCTTAGCTAGCCTAAAGATAAGTTAATTTAAATTAGCTTATTTAATTAGAATTCAAACGTATCAATTAATAAATATGGAGAAAGAGAAAAATATGTCAAATTATTATTTTTGTCCATAACTTGTCTGGTTATGAATTATAACTTGACAAGTTTTTATCCATAATTCACAGTTTTTATTCATAACTTGTATAACTATGAATCATAACTTAACAAGTTTGTCCATAACTTATCTGATTATGAACCATAACTTGACAAATTATGATCTATTAATTTCTATAACTAAAAATTAACCTATATATTTTTTAAAATTTTTTATATTGACCTTTTTTTTTTTACTATTTCCGTAATAAATATCGTGAATGTATTATACCGTTAACGTGTTTGTGTCTAAAAGTCACATTAAGTCTATACCAGCGTATTGAAGTGGGTCCATTTAATAATCTAGCTAGTATTGTTGACTTCTTACCGTTGATCCGCTAAGCCCAACCCGTTTGGACACCTTTATTTCAGCAAAAAAAAAAAAAAAAAAAAAAAAAAAACTGTGAATGTTGATCGATTCATTAAATTAAGGGTTTTTCTATATAATTGAAATTGTATTAAACAAATCAAACAGAAACAAAAAAGTTCCGGTTAAAAAATTAGGAGCCAAAAAAAAAAAAAAAAAAATACATCCTCTAGAATAACAACAATCCCCACCACAAAATATTCAATTCGCGAGGCACCCAAGAAAGACTACAAGCAGCTTAAGAAGAATCAAATAATAAAATATTTTCAACAAAAGTCCTGACCTCCCAAAAAAGGACTTGATCTTCTATTCAAAGCGCCAACAAGAGAAGACTATCCCCTTCGCACACCACTTTATCCCAACCCTTAAGGCTAACGAAGTCAAGTGTAACCCTTAGTCTTACAAATGGTCCCTAAATTTTACTGTTAATCTCACTTTAGTCTTTGATTTTAAAGTGACCAAACTAAACCTTGATCTATTGATTAATTTTCAGTTTTAGTCCTTTATATTATAGTTGGGCGTTAAAAAGAAAATAAAATATGGAAGGTACTCAATTAGCAGTGTCATTTTACATTTTTTTCCTTAATAATATGCGTCTATTATGCGTTTTATCAGTGAAATGTTATTTTCTATCAGTGTTTATATGTATATTATGTTCTCTTTTTAAAATCTAACTGATGAAAATGATTAAATTAAAACAAACTGATAAATTGGGGTCAAATTTAAGAAGTTTTAAAAATATGAAACTAAAATAAGATTGAGAATAAAGTTTGGGTACCCAAAGTCAAACAGGCCAAAGGCTCATTGCCTCAGAATGAGACGAGAGAAGTTGATCGTAAAAATGATGATGGATACAACAGAAGTAGGAAATATTAATTCTTTTTTCTAGATTTGAATTTTTAAGGAGACAGAGCCCAATCCGGACAAGAAAAAGGTTTTTAATGTATAGAAAATACACATACACACACAGACACTGTATATACAATAGACATAAAAGAGCTCACAGCTTTGACTATTGATGTGTGGATTCCTTCAACTCCGAGGAAACTCTACCAAATCCGCGTTTTATATTTTGTTGCCTTTCTATTAATATTCGCAAAGGTCCTCGTTGATCAATATATACATATATACATACACACGCATATATATATTTTGTGGGTCTACGAAGCTTGAACCTGCAGGCCTCCGGCCTGTCATGGTAATTAAGGAATGGCTCAAACTACAAGTTTTGCAGCTTCAGCACGTAGTAGCTGCAAATTTTAATATGAATCTTTCGTCGTTTTTTAAGTCTAGGTTAATATATTATATGCATGCACGTAACTATTTTCGTCGTTTATTCCGATAACGAATAACCAATTGAGAAAAGTTGTACCTTTACGCTTTGACTTGTAATTATAAATCTAGTTCAATATGTAATCTCATGTGTCGTTATAAAACTTTTTTTTTTTTCCTTGCAATTGCTTCGATGTTTTAATCGGTACGTATTCCTTCTTCAATTTTTGTTTATTACATGTTCAATTTGAACAGTAAAAATAAGAGGTTGTTTAGTTAGGGGATTCGTACTCAGATTCAAATTATAATTCGTGGTTCATTATAATATTTTCTTTCAAAAAATACATATAAATCGAAAATTTTTAATCTCATGATTTTAATTCATAAGCCAAACATCTTCTAAAATATATTTTTTCAAAAACAAAAAAGCCACATGAGGTTCGCAATTGCGAGTCGAGCCAAAACCGTCCTTTGAGTTTACTTTATCACGTTACACGATAGACAGACAGAGAGTAGTAACAAATTACAAAGTTCCAAATTAATTAAAAAAATGAATAAACTGTATAATAAGTTGGAGTTGAAGAGAAGGAAAATTCTTTGTCCATGCAGATAAGACACTGATATTATAGCCAATAATGGTACTTTTTTAACCCTTCTTGTCGGGCTTTCCAACACGGTTTTTTTATTTTTTATTTTTTTTTCTTTTACTGGCAACCGATAATCATTTAGGACTCTGTCGACATTTTCTGGTAATGAAAACAATATCGCATTGTCCAGCTGCAATAATGGACACTATATAAGCGTTGCTCTTGACAAAGTACTATATTCTTCTTATTGGCTTTTTAACATGGGTCTCACAGAGTCATAATATGATTAATTGAGGGCACTCATTGTTCACTGCATACATGTCATAAAACTTGATCCTGAAATATAATTCTCTCATCTATTTTTCCCATAAAGTGTAACTAAAATATTCCATATAATGGTTCTCATAAGCTACAATTTAAAACACAAAACACACACACACAATCGAGAATACCTAATGATCAAGAAACAACAATTAGATGACCAAATTCATCACAACTACATATTTATAAGATCTTCGTGGACTTGTGTTTTTTTATATGTGGATATAACTAAAATGGGGACAATTAAAATTTTTGATAAATGTAAAAGGCAAAACTAAAAATGTTATAAGTTGTTAAGTGCTGAGCGGCACTTGCCTCTCTCATTACTAACACGAATTTAATATGAAAATGAGAAGAGAAGAATTTAATTGTTTTTTTAAATGATAAAGCATTAATTAATCTTCCACTTGCTTTCATAAATTATTCAACTTTGAATAGAATTAAATATTTGGTCAACGAAATGTTTGAATACTATAAGCCAATAAAATCCAATAAAATCAATTGCAGAGAGCGAGAAGATCCCGTCCATATTCCAATAAGTTTCAATTAGACCTATATTTGATTACTTCTTGCAAATCTCGTTTCCATTCCACAATATTTTATTTGATTTTATTGAGGGTAATTCGACTATATTATTGTACATATATCAACAGTCCAATTCTCACATGGGAAATGTAGCCAATCAGTTTTCCAGGGGATTTAATCTTAATATCCTAATTTAACAGGACCGATCTAACAGATATGTAGAAATTAAAGTACAATTATAAGTACTTTAAAAATACGTAAAATCAATCCGAAATTAATATAATTCTTTGCTATTATGCAATTCAAAATTTATTGTGACACAACAAATGTACTATCACATTTTAGTTTTTACATCTTACATATCTATGTACTCCTATGAAAGGAGAATGAGTTTTTTGGGGGCGCCAACGAAACATTTTTTTTTTTTTTCCTCCTTTTTCTCTCTTCTTTCTTTTCAGTCTCTCATTTTTTAATTCTTATCTTTTTTTGTCTTATTATACATTTTTATTTTTTTCTTTTCCTAATTTGTCCCTTATAAATTATTTTTCTCTTCTATAACACGTTAAAATAATTTCTTCTCGTTTATATCTCTATTTAAATTTTTTTTTTTTTTAAATTACGTTCTCCTAATAAAACATTTCGTAAGGTTTCTTTCTTTCTTTTTTTCTTTTTATTTTACTTTTTGTCCTTTATACATTATTTTTTTTTATTTCTCTAAATGAGACTCTTTAATAAATAAAATTTTCATTTTTAACTACGGACTCTTGCGCGTATATACGCACAGTTCCAACTAGTATATATATTAACTAAGAACTACTGAGTGAGACTGAATGCGGAAATCTCCACAACCTCCACTTCCCATGAATTATACAACGCGTAAACTCTATCTAGACATTGAATGCCATACTGCAAATTGCTACCAAACAAATAATGGTCATGGTGATATTCTTATTTATTGATCTTAAAAATGTCGATCATTTTTATATATTTTTTTAAGAGAAATAAAACGTTGTTAATTTTTTCACATAGTTTCAGCGTACCATCATTTATCTCGTTGTAATATTTGATAAGGAATTTATACTGGACGAAAGCAAGCAAATACGATAATATTTGACCGGCGGATCAAAGATGTCGTATGATTATGATTTGTATCGCAGCTCATGATATCAATTATCAAACGTCAATATTCGGAACTACAAATGCATAATCAGCAATAACTGAAAGATAAAAAATCGTAGCATTAATTACGCGCATCGCCACAACTGACCATATGAATATGGCAACCCCTTTTTTTTGCTTTAGCTGAATTACAAGGTTATACACACACACACACACACACACACACACACACACACACACACATGTGATCACTTTGCACTTTACAGTTCAAATTCAAAGTAGATCATCAATCAAACGTTAATACCCGAATTACTAATACGTTAAAGTCCAAAAGATTTTTAACAGGAACTAATAACTAGTTTCCTTTTCAACCGACAACTTGAATGGCAATTGGGAAACACCCTCTCTCTCTCTCTCTCTCTCTCTCTCTCTCTCTCTCTCTCTAGTTATTTTTTTTTTCTTTTTTAATTTTCTTTTTTGTTTTTTTCCCTCTTTGGCTGGCTGAATAAAAGTCAAGCACTCAATCTCAGAACACACACAGTTACCGGTGTAATATATATGTAAACACTTTGCACTTTAAAGTCCACATTCAAAACAGACCACAGAAGAGAGAGAGAGAGAGAGAGAGATCATATTAAACAAACATATGGTTAGTTTGTGATTTGTGATCATCAGACATGGCACCGCCGAGGAAACCCCACGTAGTGATCTTCCCTTTCATGGCTCAAGGCCACACTCTTCCACTTCTAGACCTCTCAAAAGCCTTCTCTTCTCAAAACATCAAAGTGACAATCGTCACAACCCCATCAAACGCCGAATCAATCCTCAAAATTATATCAAATTCTCATAATCACTCCAACAATAATATCCATCTAGCGGAACTTCCCTTTCCCACCAACATCAACGGCCTCCCAAAGGGCTGCGAAAACACCTCCCAACTTCCCTCCATTGATCTCCACCCCACTTTTCTCATGGCCACCAAACACCTCCAAAACCCCTTTCACCAACTCCTCCAAACCATGAAAGATTCCGATAACGGCCTTCCTCTTTGTGTCGTTTCCGACTTCTTCCTTAGCTTTACTCTTAAAGTCTGCCAGGCTTTTGGCATCCCTAGGCTTGTCTTCCACGGCATGGGAGCTTTGTCCATGGCCATATGTAAAGCCTCTTGGGTTCACAAACCCCAACTGAAAGCAAAGTCTGTTTCTGATCCCATAGACTTGCCTGGCATAAAGCTTCCTTTCGTTCTAACATCTTCAGACTTACCTGAAGATGTCAAGAATTCCTCGGACGTTCACAATCTAATGTCTCAATTCCTTGAAGAGGTCGGTGAAGCCGATGTTAATAGTTGGGGTGTTATTGTTAACACCTTTGCGGAACTAGAAATGGGCCAAGTTTCGTCGTTTGAGTCTTTCTACAGAGAAGGAGCTAGAGCCTGGTGCGTGGGCCCTCTTAATTTGTATGATAATGTTAATTATAACTACGTCCAAAACCAGCCGTGTGATTATGTGATGAGATGGCTTCATGATTATCAAGATCAATCAAGACCCGGGTCGGTGATATACGTGTCGTTTGGCACGCAGGCTGACGTGTCAGACGCTCAGCTGGACGAGGTGGCTTATGGGCTGGAGGAGTCGGGAGAGTCCTTCATTTGGGTGGTGAGGTCCAACACTTGGACTCCACCAAACGACATCAAGGAAAGGATAAACGATAAGGGTTTGATCGTCTCTAGTTGGGTCGATCAACGGCGGATATTGTCCCACAGTTTGATCGGAGGGTTTCTGAGCCACTGCGGGTGGAACTCGGTTCTCGAGAGTATATCGGTCGGCGTGCCGATCTTGGCGTGGCCGATGATCGCCGAGCAGACGTTGAACGCAAAGCTTGTTGTTGAAGGGCTTGGTGCAGGGATTAGAGTTAGGAAAGCAAGTGGTAATGTTTTAGGGTCGGAAAATGTTGTCGTTGCAAGGAAGGCGATATGTAAAGGCGTGGGGGAGTTAATGGGGTCAGGAGAGAAGGGAAAGAGTGTAAGAGAAAGAGCAAAGGCCTTAGGAGGCGTTGCCAAAAGAGCAATTGAAGAAGGCGGTTCTTCTTTCCAAACGCTGAATGAGCTCGTACAAAAGCTACATGGATATGAGGTCAACGTTGATTTGATCCCTTATTGAATTTTGTTTTTTTTTTTTTTTATATATATATATATATATGTGTGTGTGGACACAAAGTGTGAAATGATCTGTTTAGAAAGTAATGTATTTTTTTTTATAGCTCGTTTAATTCACGTCAGTTAATTTGAATTTAAATTTTGTGAAATAACTAATCAATATAACTACTTTGGTTTTTTTTTTTTTTTTTTTTTTTTTTTTTTCAGTTGATTTTTGATATGCTTATTTTCTTGTCTTTTACTTATTTTTTAGTGTAAAATCTCCGTCCACGGATTAATTAGCTTCTTTAATTGAACCAAGAAAAGGAATACCTTCTTATGTTATATGTGAGAACATTATTCTTTTTTATTCGTGATTATAAATTTAATCGTGGCTGTGTCTTAATGATTTGTTATTGCTTGTCACGGATTTGATTGATGAATTCTTGTTAAATCGGTAAAAACAGGAGGAAAGAAAAAAAAGATGGCGTTGATGTCTGTTTTTTTTTTTTTTTTTTTTTTTTTTGTGTGGAAATGGTTGATATTGTAATTGATCAAAAAGGCTATTTTAATAGTTTTGATAGAATTTTTCTTTACTGCTATTTTAATTTTAGATAATTAACAATATTCCATGCACAAATATACATGCCTCAATATAAGTTTGGATTAATTACAAGAATCTTAAAATATGACTCGCGTAACACTTTGCTCCTTAATTTTTAAAACGTAACATTTATTTCCTCCAAACTATGAATCATTAACAAAAATGCTCATTTCATTAGTATTTATAACGAAATCATCATTTATCACACAAATATTGATTGTTCCTAACCAGTTTGGTGAACGATTATTGTTCTACCCATGGTTCTTAAATTTATATATTTTTAAATCTACATTTTAGTTTTCATTTAATATGACCCTGTTTGATTTTATTAGAATTTTGGTCCAATAGCAGCTGGACTTTTATTTTCTCACATATTTTCCCATTTGAGTGCATGTGCCCTATGTTTTTTGGGGAAAATGAGCAAAATAATATGGGGTTTGTAGTGGTGTTGAAAAATAAGAGCACAGGGGGTTGTGGAGTTAGGGTTTGTGAGCAGAAATTGGGGAGAAAAGATTGTGGAAGAAATTGTTAGAGTTGAATTGCAATATCACTGCACGAAAACCCCATGTGTAAGTGTAAGAGGCCAAGGCCAAGAAAGATTTTCACATCGTGGACGAACGATAATCGGGGTCGTAGGTTCAATAGATGCGATAAATATGAGGTAAAGTTGAAATTTTATTTCATTGGCGGAGAAGGTGGAGAGAGAGAGAGAGAGAGACGTTGTTGCAAGTCAATTGTAGAGGAGGCTCCAATTGGAAACATTTTTTCTGTCATATATTGGCGGAGAAGGTGAGAGAGAGAGACGTTGTTGCTAGTCAATTGTAGAGGAGGAGGAGAGAGAGAGAGAGACGTTGTTCCAAGTCAATTGTAGAGGAGGCTCCAATTGGAAACATTTTTTCTGTCATATATTGGCGGAGAAGGTGAGAGAGAGGGACGTTGTTGCTAGTCAATTGTAGAGGAGGAGAGAGAGAGAGAGAGAGAGAGAGAGAGAGAGAGAGAGAGAGAGAGAGAGAGGGAGAGAGAGATAGAGAGAGACGTTGTTGCTAGTCAATTATAGAGGAGGCTCCAATTGGAAAACTTTTTTGCTTTGTCATATTTAGCCCTCTTGGTGTTTATTGTATTTGAGGGGATGAACAAATCTAGATATGATCTTGTTTGTGAAGTAGGTTGTGAAGTAGTAGTTAATTCTTTCTCTATTTAAAAAAAAAAAAAAAAAAAAAAAAAAAAAACCCTTGCTCTGAATTAGGTAATCCTAAAAATTGAACAAACAAGAGCTTTCTTTATTTAATCACCACCCATTTAAAGTGAGGGTTCAATTCATCGTTGCATCTAAAAAATAACACACGTGAGCATCATGTGGTGAAGTCTATGAGAAAATAAACGGCTGTGTGCAATTGGGCCAAAATTGTAACAAAATCAAGGGAAATAGTAGAAAATAGGTCAATATGAAAAGCTTAAGAAAGTATATATAGGCCAATTTTTAGTTATAGAAATTAATAGGCCATAATTTGTCAAGTTATGGTTCATAACCAGATAAGTTATGGACAAACTTGTCAAGTTTTGGTTCATAACCGGACAAATTATGGATAATTATGAATAATAACTTATCAAGTTATGGTTCATAACCAGATAAATTATGGACGAAAATAATAATTTGGTCTATTTATTAACTTATGTAAACTATTAGCCTATTAATTTTAATTAATCTCAAATTTTGGCATATTTTCCTCTTTCTTCCCAAAATCAATAGTTAGAGGAGTTAATTGTCGAATTGAAAGTTGAGTGACCAAAATGATAGTATTTAGACAATTCATGGGCCAAACATACCAATTACTCAACAATAAAACAAAAGTTTTAATTTTACTCTTCTGATTAATTAATTAATAAAAAAATTATTTTTTTTTTTTTTTAAAAGACATGCAGGATTGCCAAAATATTTCCAAGTATATTACATTAGCCAATTTTCTGTTACAAACCCCAATGGAAATAATATTTTTATTAACGATTCATAATTCGAATGGAACATATGTTACTTTTCAATATCAAATGACAAAGAGTACATGAGTCATAGTTTTAGAGAATTTTTATAATTAATCCCTTTAAGTTTTCGTCCAGGCACATACTCCCTTACTATCACTAGCTTATGTCTCTTCCGCTCTTGGAGCTCTGTACAATCATCCATTGGAGGGACTTCTTGTCGGCACACTTAGCGGCGTAGTGATATTCCTTGTATTTCAAAACGTCTTCCCTAGATCCTATTTTTTTTTTTCTGAATAATGCTATAGGATACTAATAATGCTCCTCTAAATAGAAGAAAGATCACCTAGCATGAGTTTACTTTCATTTAGTCGTGATTAAGACGGTACAAATCAATCGAGAACGAAACAAGGTTGATAGTGCAAACTAAAATTGTTGGAAAAAATCACCATAATACGGTGATTGATGACTTCAATTTGTGAAATTGAACCGCTCGATGTTGTGGTTATATGAGAAGTTATAGAAATCACACGTCAACCTTTTATTGCTTTTTCTTTTTCTTGTTCTTTTTTTTTTCTTCCTTTCTTCCACAGCTCCGGCGACTCCCACTCATCTATGTTTCACTAGGTCCTCTTCTTCATTTCGCGACTTTACCATTCATTTTGCTATGTTTCAAACAATCACATCTAACTTTTTTGCTACAGTAAAAAACTCTCACATAAAATCAAATCTCAACTCAAATTAAAAACTCGAATCAACGAAGTAAACGGGCCTTAAGTCTCAGTCTTCGTTTTTCTCTTTTCATTCTTTTATTTGTCAAAACACTAGTAAGTAAAAACGAGGCCCAAGCCCAAAAAATGAACTTTTGAACAACAAAATTTGAAAACGAAAAGGGTTGGTTTTGATTTTGTGTAGGCTTATTGTTTAACCAAAAAAATATAAATACTATTTAAGATAATAAAAAATATTATTTATATCATTTCATTTAAAAATAAATAAATTATTTAATTAATAAAGAGAAAATAAAAAGTCACAATTGACACTCAATTTTTATTAAACATCTATTTCTTTTTCATATCATAATTAATATTAATTAACTAAAAATTAAATAAAAGATTTAGTTTTTTATAGTTTTAGTAGTAAGATGTATATAAGGACTGATTTGAGACAATTTTGTAGTATGGTACTCGTTTCAAGATGTTTTAAACTCGATAATGAAAACAAAATTTCCCCACTATTTTTTTTTAAAAAGAAGAAAATATTAAACTAACCCAAGAAGGGTTTGAATTAGGATTGAACCTCTTTTATAGTGGATCTAAATGAAAACAGAAATGGTCTAAACGTGGCGAAATCCAAATATTAGAACTTTGGACGGGCTCGGCGTGTAATATTCCATCTCTATAAAAGGCAAAAATCCTAGTTACCAAACGCGGTCGAGGAAAGTTCAGGAAAATTTGCCTTGGCCGAAAGCTGCTAGGGTTTTCCAATCCTCTGCCTCTGCGTGTCAGTAAGCTTCAGATCTTCTCTCTATCTTCAATTGATATCTCTTCCTCACTTAATCCGTTTGTCGCAGGCGTTTTCTTGTGTATCATGTTTGGTTCCCTAAATGGCTTTCCATCGAGATTTTCCCGAGAAAGTTTTTGGGGTTTTTTAAGTTTTCATTTTGGTTTTCGTCGTTAAATTCCATGTTTTGCCTCTGTAAAAAACAATTTATCGGTGAAAAGTATGTTCTTTTCAATTCGCCGTATACATTTTTGCATTTTATGTCGATTATACTTCTTATGCTCAGCTTCAGGAATGGTGGAAAAGATATTGTTTTTTTTTTTTTTTTTTCTGCTGTGGCAAATTTATTAGCTGCTATTTGCATTTTTTTCCCTAAACAATTCCTTTTCCCCAATTCTTATCGGTCTTCATTGCAAGTGTTTGGTAGCTGGGTTTGTATTTTTTTTTTCTTTATTAACTCTTTTCTTAAACTTACAATGACAGACTTATTTGAAAGATGTCTCGTGTGTACGTGGGAAACCTTAGTCCACGGGTAACTGAACGTGATCTTGAAGATGAGTTTCGTACTTTTGGAGTGATTAGAAGGTAATGCTAGGACCACTAGTTCGAATTAGCTTAATCTCTTACTCATCAAAATGATGAAAATGGTCGTAATTACTTGTTAATTTGTCATTTTTAGACGTTGTTTGCTATTGAAAACCTTAAAATTGTACATCTCTCGCTAGACAGCTTGAAATTGTTGAAACAATTTTCTACATGTTATTATGGTTTGATGATCATAGGCATTTGATATGTATAGATACATGTTGCTGTTTATGAAACTATTGAGATTCTCATTGTGATGATGGGTTTTGATGCTGTTACATGTTTAGTGTGTGGGTTGCACGGAGGCCACCTGGTTACGCTTTCATTGACTTTGATGACGCTAGGGATGCAGAAGATGCAATCCGTGAATTGGATGGTACGAATATGATGATTTAGATGTTGACTATGCTATTTGTTGTTCTTTATGGTGTTTCTTTTAGCAAGTTTTTCTTTTGTCTTTAAAATCCGTTTGAAAGTTAAATGTTAATGTTCATCTGCAGCGTATATTTGTTAATAAAGCAACATACTTGGACTACTTTTTTGTACTAGCACCGGAGTCATTTTTTTGTGTTTTAGTGGGCGCACGCAAATGAGTATAGTCTCCAGTATGTGAAATACAGGAGCTTAACTTTGATTAACATAATATGGAACTTTAAGGCATGAGTTGGATATTTGTTCGTGATGCATTCTCTTTTAAATGTTAGCCGTTAATAACTTGTACCTTAGGCACTGGACAACCATGATTTACGTGGATTTAAATGGTTCAATCAAGTATTTTGAAGGAATCTCATTACCAAAAGATTGAAAATTTTACTATGATAGGCAACCAACTTCATATTCTACTTCTACTTTGGAACTCAATTTTGTTGGAGATATTCTTTATAATAATGATATCAAAAGTTTTTTTTTTTAATTTTATTTTTAAAGCCAAGTCCCTTTTCCTGTGGTTGAGATGCTTGATCCTTTTACCATGAAACTTATTCTGGGCATGCTAGTTAAGTTTTTATTTCTTAATTTCTTCTTTTAAAAATCTTTTCAATACCCGTCATGGTACCAGCCTATGCATTCTTGAAATTTTTGTTTCAACTCATGTAGCATGGTTTGCTTCTAAATCATCTGTGCTATAATCTTCTACTAACCACTTTTTTTTACCTCCATTATTTAGTTCATTTTCTTTAAACCCATAAGTCGCTTTTTCCTCTTTGTCTTAAGCTCTTTTAAGATGTTAAACAGGTAAGAATGGCTGGAGAGTGGAGCTTTCACACAACTCAAGAGGAGGTGGTGGTGGTGGTGGTGGTGGACGCGGAGGGGGTCGTGGCCGTTCTGGGGGTTCAGATTTGAAGTGCTATGAGTGTGGGGAGCCTGGTCATTTTGCTCGTGAATGTCGTTTGCGTGGTGGTTCAGGAAGGCGCCGTAGTCGCAGCCCCCCTAGATATCGTAGAAGTCCTAGTTATGGTCGAAGGTGATGTCATATTCTTGAATATATATGTATATATATATATATATTTTGTTTATACATTTTGTTCTCTTTATATAGTCAAATATTATTTCATGGATGGGGCAGAGATGAATTGTGAAATTATATATTTCTTTGCAACAGGAGCTACAGTCCCCGTGGGCGGTCACCGCGGCGTCGCAGTTTGTCACCTCGTGGGCGCAGCTATAGCAGGTCGCCACCCTATCGTGGACGAGAGGAGGTGCCATATGCCAACGGGTGGGATTTCTAGGACCTTTTTTTTTCACTTTAATTTATTTCTGAAATTGTAGGGGATTTACCGATTATTAATTTTTGTATCCTGCCATTTGAAGAAAATAATTATGAAAAACTTTCTTCAACTTCATGTTATGCATGGGCTTTCCCATTTAATGATAATCATGTTTTCCTGTGTGAAATTTGAACGAAAACATTGTTTCGTGATTTTTTTTTATGTACGTTAGATGCAAAACTGGAACTCTTTTAGAAGGATATACATAAATGCAGAACATGCTAGTTTATTTTGTAAATTTTTCTAGTAAGTTGTTGACCCTGCTGATTTACTTATGCATCTCCGTGCAGTAATGGTCTGAGGGAGCGAAGACGCAGCAGGAGTTGAGGATTGCAAACATAATAGCTTGGCTTTTTAAGTGGATACTTGGGTTGAGTGTATTTAGTGTGCTTTTGGCTTCGCACAACTCTGTTTAAATTGGGGAACGCCCTCAGCCTCTACTTCTGATTTGGTTAAGTTCCTTCCTTTCTTAATTTGAGCTGGTTTATTTTTATATATTCCAATTAGTTTAGATACAAGGATCTGGAGGTAATTATCATAACTTTGTTTGAGAGATTGTTTTGGAGAACTCCGCTAAAAGTCTATGCTTTTTTCTTTTTCTGTGTTGAGGTGTCGTCTGGTTCTGCTTCATTATGAGCTTTTGTGCTTCTGCACTCCCCTGGGATTCTTCACTCCCCAGCTCTGGGATCTTCAATTCTGAATGGTTGGGGGTCCCAGACGGCTACATCTGTTGATGCTTCTGTTTTGATTGAATCTCTCCGGTTGTGATGCGCCTCCCTCAAACTATAGTGGCATTTGTTAATTTAAACTTAAAAGGATTGAGGAGCTGCGTCAAACACTTCTGACAGGTACTCATATCTGTCCCACAGAAGTTGGGGTTTTGGGGGCCTTTCATCAACACATTAATTTCTGGGTGCTTGGTAATTTTTTGTTGGGGTGTTGGAGAAACATGAATTTTGCAAATTTGTCCATCGTTTGGTATATCGTCTTAAATTGTGATATATTATAGAGTATAGATTATTGCACCATGTGATAATCTATAATCTATAATACATTACAATCTAATACAATGTTACCAACAGAAGGCTTAATGGATTTTGGGTGGCTGCATATCATCCTGTCGTACACCCTAACCTTTTAAAGTTTAAACTTTTTACATATGACAATATATACCTTTATTGGTTGGAATGGTGAGTTGTTAAACAAGCTTATTTTCATTCCTTTCTGGATCAGTTTTCTATGCCCCATTTTAAATAATCAACATATCGTAAGTTGTCAGTTTAACATGCTTAAGGGCCATTTTATTTCACGCGTTTGAACTCATGATTTTGATTTTGCCACAGTACTTTTCTTAAAAAAATTTGGATCAGAAAAATAACAGCCAACGGTTCTCAAACAAAATTTCAATTTTAGAATCAAAATCACTGATTTAAACGCGTGAATCAAACTGGCCATTAGTGATTGACTGACTACTTGGCGGTGCTTGAAAAGGTAAGATTTGGTTCTTTTTTAAGGAAGCTCTCATAGATTGCCATTTAGTTTGGTTTAAGTAGTCCCGAATTTGGTTTGGTTTTCGCTTGCGGATTGGCCTACCTGAAGGGGCTGAAACTGGTGTCTGGCATCCAAGTGACTGGTAGAGATTAAATTCTAGCAAAAAGTGACTGGCAGTTATCGCTTTCTCTGTTTTTAGTTTTCTCGGCCTCGCAATTGTGAAAATGGCAAGAGTTTTAACTTTTGTTAATGGGTGAGGTGGTGCGTGTTATCTATAGGGAAATGATTTTAGGTCGAGGGTGTTTAGCTTTCTTGTGCTAGTTTTGTTATGACAACTGCTACTTTTGTAAGATTTGCAGTACTTTGAATTCGTCAAATTGCAGTTCTAATGTTTGCTTCTTTTCAATTGCGTTCTCTCTGTGGATGGGGTTGGTTCTTTTTTCACTTTTGACTAATTATGCTTCTTTATGGAGCAACTCTGGCGAAAATCACGGATTGAGATCTTTTTGACAATGCAAATTAACATTTTTTAATTAGAATTTGATTTTTCACCAATGATTAAAAGGGGACAATAATCAAAGTCTATTTTGGTCGTACAATTTTGAAACTTGCATCAACTTGTGTCTGGCTTTAGATATAAGAGAGCGGTGCTTATAGTCAAGTGGACCATCGTATTAATCATTAGGCTAAACATAGTGGGTCTAATTGAAACTGTCATGGGTTCTTGCATCAGATTCCAACATAAATTTAACCAAGTTTAATTATTTGAGAGATGGCAATGCCAAGAAAGCCGACTTGGGCTATCGTTCCATGTAGTTGACTTTGATGTGACTAATTAAGTTTTTTTTTTTTTTTTTTTGGAGTTTATTCGGTAGGACAGCCTTATAGTTTACAATCCTTAGATTTTATTAAAATCATAATAGATTAAAATATTATACAGAATGTACAAGTTTTATACATATTTGATAATTAAAAGTAGTGAATTGTTAGTTTATTTATTTTTTAAGTCCTACTAGATAAGTGTTTTTTTTTTTTTTTTTTTTGTTTTTTTTTTTTTTCAGTGTGACTACCCGAGTTTTGGTGGTTCATACCTTGGTATGTTTCCCAAGTTTTGGCCGTTCAGATATATAAATAGCATTGGCAAGCAGAATAGAGTGCGCACTGTGTCTCTGTGAACTATGCCATATTCTCGTAATCAGTATTTTTCTCTGTTCTTCTTGGTTTGTAAAGTTTATTAAAATTGGATACCATTCATTTGTTAGTGTTGTGATCGGCAAGTAAACGGACCTCTTTAACGCCATGGGAGTCGGACGAACTCTTTTTGAATCATGGTTGACGAGTTTGAGTGCTTTATTTTCAATTGGGAAATGATCAAGAAACCACTTTTCCGTGATGAAATGAAGCTGGACCTACCATTCCACTTTTCCACGAGGGAAATTGTAACATATTGCGGATTTTTTAAACTTGAAGTAATAAATGACATAATTATTTTAGTTAGTTAGGGTTTGTTTAGTTTGTTAATTTAAATTTTTAATTTGAGTTAAGATGTGATTTTATGTGAGAATTTTTTACTGTAATAAAAAAATTAAATGTGACTGTTTTTAAATTTTTTTTTATTATAATAAAATTTGAATTCTAAATTCGAATCAGTAAAATGAATGAGGTCTTAGTAAATAACATATTTTTAAAAATTAAATCTTATTTTTCTTTATTTTACCTTTATTTTTAATTATAATTCCCCTAAAATTGAAAAATTCTAAAATTTCTCTCTCCTCTCTCCCTCAACAATCAACACTTTTTCTCTCTCCATTCCAACTCTTTCACAGAATTCTCTCTCAATACGTTCTCTCTCTCTCTCTCTCTCTCTCTCTCTCTCTCTCTCTCTCTCTCTCTGTGCTGACGGTCTGCAACTCTTTCTTGTCGGAGATGGCCAGCCAAAGCAGGCGAGAATCGACGACGGAGAAGGCTGGATCTGAGGAGGAGAGACAATGTCCAACAACATGAGGAGGGGTATTTTCGGATGTTAAGAAATTATGATGCTTAACCATGCTATTATCTTCGATAACCTAAAAATATGCTATAAATATTTATTATCATTTCAAATCTGCTACATCCAACATTCTCCCTTCTTTCCCATAAAATGAAAAGAGGCTGTCATAAGAAAAAAAATTTTTTAAAAAAAAAATCATTTTAATAAGGAGCTTTGGGAAAATCTAGCACTAGGGTACCCCAAAGAAAAAAAAATTAATACGTCTTTTAATCTTTAGTATTTTGTTAAATATCATCCACATTTGGACTTTTTCACAGTAAGAATTACTAAAACAAATGGTTATTTTAATATTTATATTTTAGTAGATATCATTATTTTAATTGTATTATTAAATTTTTATATAAGAATTTAATTTCATTAATTATTATAAAATTATTTTATTAACTATTTAATTTATTATACATGTCGAGTTAACATTTTATAATTAAAATAATAATGTTTATTAATAAATAAATATTAAAATAACTATTAAAGTCAAATCTATATATACACATTAAATTTGTGACAATCACATAAAAAAAGAGAAAGTAGCAAAATTAATATTTATTAATAAATAAAGATTAAAATAATTATTAAAGTCAAATCCATATATACAAATTTGAGACAAATCGCATAAAAAAAAAAAGAGAAATTATGCAAAATTAATATATATAAATAAATACATTTTATTTTTTAACCCTGAGGTGATGTCATGTTAGAAAATGAATGCCAATATATGTTATTGTGTATTATGTCCGGTGCGCACCTCCACGCTCCTGAACAAATCACGTGTCTCATAAAAGTAGAAATAGAGGAGTGGCTACAGTTGTGCCCCTCCAATCTGTACAAAGTTGGTGCGGTTCGCTTGTGGTGACATGCCAAATGTCAACTTCAAACCAACAATTCTCGCCACCAATGATTTGAAAGATATTTATATTTCTATACCATGTGTTTTAAATTAAGTGTTTAATATATTTTTAAATTATATTTAATATATGAATTTATGTCTTATTTTAATTAGTAGTTGATTTCAACTTTTAAAATGATAAAATTATCCCAAAAAAGAAAGAAAATAAACCAAAACTTTCCAATAGTACAAATAATAAAAATTTAAAACACAAAAAAAATTCATTTCAATGGTATTTTGTATATTTTGAGGTCAAAATTATAAGTTTAAGATTTTTTTAATTTTTTTCTTTATCTATTTTTTATTCAATAGTATTTTAAATATTTTTAAGGTTAAAATTAATAATTAACTATAAAAAGGTATAAATTTAAATAATAAAATTAAAAATTAAAAGTATAATTTTTAAATAAATTTAAAACACAATATATAATATATAAAAAGGTAAATATTTCATAATTTTTTATTAAAAAATACTCAAACCTCACCGGTGTTAAATACTAATATAAAGTGGACCCTACTTATAAAACCCACGCTGCACGTTTTATGAGAAGTGGCCGGTACCCAATAACATTTCTCTTTTTACTTTTCACGCTTTCTGTTTCATTCCATGAATTCAAGCCTATGAACCCCTGAGTCAGCTTTTTCTCTCTCCCTCTCTCTGTGGCCTCTGGTAGTATTTGTTTTGGAAAGAAAAATTTGAGTTTTGTGATAATAAAAAATTCTCATAAATAGTTATAGTTAATTTTTTTATTATAGTAAAAAATTAGTTATATTTAATTTTTTTATTATAATAAAATTTTTTTACATAAAATTATATCTTAATTCAAATTAAAAACTCAAATTAACGAATTAAACAGGTCATGGGTTATTTTGCTAGATTTATGTTACGATTTGAATCATGGTTCATAGTTCATAGTTCGTGGTTCGTTACAGTATTTTTTCTCATAAAAAACACATATAAATTAAAAATAATTTTGAATCATACTTATAAATCTATGAACAAAACTTTCACTTAGAATCCGTTTAGTTTATGAATTATAACTATGTGATTAAAATTATTTTTAATTTACGCGTATTTTTTATAAGAGAAAATACTATAGCGAACTACGAATTATGATTCGAATCAAAAAATAAATCCCTCTCTCAAACATCACATTAATTTAATTTTAATTTTAAATCATAATTTTAAATATAAACTTCAATGAAAAAGAGCACGAAAAGCAAATGGTTGCAATATGACTGTTAAAAGCTTCCAATGTTGGTGGCTACTAGCCTACTACTAAAGAAGCTGATTGTCAGAGTTCGAACTAATGGTGAAATAATAAAAATAAAAAAAAAAACACTTTTCATAAAATTAAATCTATGCACGGTATTTATCTTGTAACTATGAATGGTTAATCTCTAACCGGAATTATAAATAAATGAGAATACATTTCTTGAGACTAGTTTGCATAGAATCCAGTGCAAATATGAGAGAGAAGGTTACAGTGATAAGTGTCTTGACATGATTATATTATTACTCTCTTTATTTTCCCGTATTTATTTATATTTTTCGGTCACAATCCGTGCCTTTTCCAACAAACTTCTTTTATAAAACTAAAGTATAAAGTAATATTTCTCTCTAGATTTGAAAAAAGAAAAAAAAAAGGTAAGTTTTTTTTAAAAAAATTTAATGCAATAATAGAATTATAAATTATTTTAAGCCATGCAAGTTTTCTTCTTTGAGCTCCTACTACGGTGTTGCTGACATGGCAGATTATGGTTTGGCAACATATTTCAAATGACAACGGCCCCACTTAATGGGATCCAAATCTGTTGTAATAACCGATCGTGCCTCCCTTCTTTAACCAATATCCCAAAGAAAATCTTCCAAAAATGAAAGAAATAGAAGAACAAAATCTCAAGGAGAAGAACAAAAAAAGATAAATAAATAAAGTTTGGTCCATTCCACGCAAAAATAATGTAAAAAAATCTGCTTAAAAACTATAAACTATAATCTTTCTTGATTTCTATTCTTTTCATTTTCATTTCCTTTTTTTCCTCTTTACTCAGAATATTAGAGTTTCGTTTATTTTATTAATTTAAGTTTTTAATTTTAAATTTATACAGTAAAAAATTTTAAAAAAATATCATATCTAACTTTCTTTATTATAATAAAAAAAATTTTTTTAAAAAATATTACATCTCAATTTAAATTAAAAACTTAAATTCATAAAGTGAATGAGGGTCCGAATTTGGTTGGGGATTAGTCCCCTTCAAATCATGTCTCCACGTCCCTTCTCTCTCTCTTAAAAATGATTCTCTAGCTGTGTTTCATTCATTGCTTTCTCTCTCTCTCTTAGCTGTGTTTCATTCATTGCTTTGGCGGTTGGTTTTTCGGTGTGAGCTTTTAAAGAAAGTCAAAGCACATAAAGACAAGTCACATTGTTTCAACCCCAAGTTTCAATCTTCTAAAGTTTTTCCATCTTTTTTTTCCAAAAATTTCCTTTCTTTCTGAAACCACCAATTTCATTTCCTTGGTTATGTTGGAAAGACATTATATGAAAAATTGACTTAATACACTTTAAAAATTTAATTTAATCTAAAAAATTAATTTATTAAATTTTAAATTATTTTATGTATATAAATTACTTTACATTCTTATTTATTTTGTCACGTAGGACAACATATATACACTTTTGTTCAACAGATTCCATTTTCAACTTTCATTTAGATCCAACAAATGAACAGCTGATTCATATTGAGGAGCAGAAGAACTCTAAAAATCATGTAAAAAATGGGAAACTTGGAAGAATCTTTGTTCAAGCACAACTTACATATTCTATATTTTGTGTGTATTCATATATGGTGTTAGTACATTTATTTATGTAAACTCAAACTGCAAATATGGAGTTGAAGAAAGAGAAGCTAGTGAGGTAATATGATTATTAACTTTATATTCTGTTTCATTTTTCCCATTTTCAATTCTTTTACAATTTGCTTTAGAAGGGTTTTTTCTTGTTTTTTCATTCATAGGTTTTACCATGATGGAAACAAAGACGGTCTTTTTTCATGGCAAGCAAATGACACCAACCGCCACCAAGAAAAGCCATTGCCAATGAGCAAAGTATCCGCAGAACCTCTGTTGGATTCGGGAGGAGTCAGTGTTGGTTCCAGAAACAGATTTAGTATTCCGAAATTCGGGAGGTTTAAGGTTTTCCCAGAGAACCAAAAGCCATGGAGAAAGAGGATTCTAGACCCCGGAAGTGAAATTTTCCTGCAATGGAACCGGGTCTTCCTCGTCTTCTGCTTACTCGCGCTTTTCGTCGATCCCTTGTTCTTCTACCTTCCGGCGGTTTCGACTCACGGTACCTCGTCGTGTATGGGGACCGATTTGAACTTGGGAATCGTCGCGACGTGTTTTCGGACGCTTGCCGATGTGTTCTACTTGTCGCATATAGTCATAAAGTTCAGGACAGCCTATGTCTCTCCGAGTTCAAGAGTATTTGGGAAGGGTGAACTTGTTATGGATCCAAAGATGATTGCAAGAAGGTATTTGAAATCTGATTTCTTCATAGATCTCATAGCTGCACTGCCTCTTCCTCAGGTACGTTTGTCATCATAATTATTTCCACACATTTCATTTGCCACTGAATTGTGTGTTCATTTACGATGCATCTCTAGGAATATTTGAACCTTGTCATAGTACATCTTGAATTTTAGTGGCTTTTGTAAGAATTTCAATGCGAGACATTTCTGATGCAAATGTCAATGCCAGTGCTATATCTGACATTAAAAAGTGAAAATAGCATGTTCTGTGTGTTATTCAATTTGTGCTACAGTACGTAATGTTATTTTAAATACTATATCTACTTTTTATTGTAACTATTAAGTTTTTTTAATTTCAAAATAATTTAAAAATGATCATGATTAAATGAAAATTTTGAATGCATCATTTGAAAATGATAATGATTAAATGAAAAATTTGAATGCATCAATCACTAGCAACTCGATATAAAATTTGACATATACTATATTTGGTGCTAAATTTGGCACCATGTATAGCATATGCCAAATTTGGTACTAAAAATAGCATTTTATTAGGGAGTAACTTTACTACTCGAATGCTAGAGTTTGGCATTGACAGATTAACTTGATGCTGCGTAGGTGAGGCTCTAAGCTTCTATTTTTCTGGATCATTTTGGGTCTAAATTGTAATAGCAAGGAAAGGAAATTTATAATAAGGAAAAAGGGTCCTTGAATCTTGTAAATGCTTGAATTTCTTTTACTATATGAATTTTATGAAGGTCAAGAGTAACAGGATCTTTGTCTTGTTGTTGCAGATTGTGATATGGTTTATTTTACCAGCAAGCAGAAGCCAACACTCCGATCATACCAACAATGCCCTTGTGCTGATTGTTCTGCTCCAATATGTTCCAAGGTTATATCTGATTTTTCCATTGAGTTCTCAGATCATCAAAGCCACTGGCGTCGTCACAAAGACTGCTTGGGCTGGGGCTGCGTATAATCTCCTACTCTATATGCTCGCTAGTCATGTAACTTCTTCATCTTCTTTTTTTTTTTTTCTTTTTTTTTTCTCTTTTTTTTTGATTGATTCTACTTAATCTAATCTAGATCCTAGGGGCATCATGGTATTTGTTGTCGATCGAACGGTATGCGACATGCTGGAAATTGATATGCAAAAAGGAAGTCCTCCCCGAAAAATGCCTTCTTAAGTACTTGGATTGCGATGCTTTAGACGACGATAATCGCCATAGATGGATGAATAGTACCACTGTGTTCAGCAGCTGTCAACCGGAACGAGATATTTTCAACTATGGAATATTTGGAAATGCAGTGACCAATAATGTACTATCCACGCACTTTCTTGAGAAGTATTTCTATTGCCTTTGGTGGGGCTTACAGAACTTGAGGTATAAAGAATTGGGATTGAGCTGTGCTTCAATTTACTCTTTCAATAACCTTAAAAAGTGCTATGTATATTTGTCTGAATTAGATTAATTCCTACATTACTTGCAAATGGTTAGTGCGAGAAACAGGCTAAAATGCTTGTTTACTTTGAAATTTAATATATGTGTTTCCTTTTAAAACTTCTCAGTTCCTATGGCCAGACTCTGAGCACAAGCACATTTGTAGGGGAGACTTGTTTTGCCATTCTCATCGCCATCTTGGGTCTGGTTTTGTTTGCCCACCTAATCGGAAACATGCAGGTACAAACCAAGACATTCACCTCAAACATCAAAGCCTTCCTTCTAGTTTCTTCTCTTTTCCATTGAATTATTCATAAAAGTTTCTTATTGTAACATATCTCACATTTGAAACTAGCTGTTTGTTCTTATTCTTAAAATTACTATGCTATATATAGCCATAATTCATAGGAGATGTGTTTGGTGCAGACCTATTTGCAATCAATCACGGTGAGGCTTGAAGAATGGAGGCTAAAGCGAAGAGACACCGAGGAGTGGATGAGACACCGTCAACTCCCTCAAAGTCTTCGAGAGCGAGTTAGGCGATTTGTTCAGTATAAGTGGCTGGCAACTAGGGGAGTTGATGAAGAATCAATCTTGCACGCCTTACCAACAGATCTCCGTCGAGACATCCAACGCCATCTCTGCTTGGACCTTGTTCGACGTGTAAGTTTTTTTCTTTGGTAGTCTATATTAATATCCCTTAAAAGAAAGGACCAATGGTTATCAAGGAAGTTTCAGTTCAATGTGCGGAGCCTAATTATTGACCTACATAGAGACAACACGCACATCAACCTTGTAAATTTGATTGCCCTAGTTCTTTTACATATCGAAAGGAGGTGCCATTTTTAGGGTTAAGAGAGAATGTGTGCGATTCTCTTGTATTGTTTTTGTTCACAATATTGAATTATTATAGCGGCTGTAGCTCACATTAAGAATGAACCATTATAAATGTTGTTTTTTTTTTCCTTATGATTTTGTTGCTCTCGACAGTAAAGACTTAGACCTCTAATTGTTTAACAGTAATCTCACTCAAACAAAAGCAAAATGCAGGTACCCTTTTTCGCACAAATGGACGATCAGCTCCTCGACGCCATATGCGAGCGCTTGGTGTCCTCCTTAAGCACGCAAGGCACCTACATAGTGCGCGAAGGCGACCCCGTTACAGAAATGCTCTTCATCATCCGTGGGAAGCTAGAAAGCTCAACCACGAACGGAGGCAGAACCGGTTTCTTCAACTCCATCACTCTAAGGCCCGGTGATTTTTGCGGCGAGGAGCTGCTCTCGTGGGCATTGCTTCCAAAGTCCACTCTCAACATGCCATCTTCAACAAGAACCGTTAAAGCTCTCGATGAAGTGGAAGCATTTGCACTGAGAGCCGAAGACCTCAAATTCGTCGCCAACCAGTTCAGAAGGCTTCACAGCAAGAAGCTCCAACACACATTCCGGTTCTACTCCTACCATTGGAGGACATGGGCAGCCTGCTTCATCCAGGCTGCGTGGCGGCGATACAAGAAGAGGAAGCTCGCCAAGAGCCTTAGTATGGTGGAGTCGTTTTCTGTCAGTCATTTAAGCGAACAGATGGTGGACGAAACTGAGGGAGGAGAGGAATATGAAGGTGATGAACAGAACAACGGTGGGAATTGTTCAAACAGCTCGCAGGGGAAACCCCATTTGGGTGTGACGATTCTGGCTTCGAGATTTGCGGCGAATACAAGGAGAGGAGCTCAGAAAGTGAAGGTTGATCGTGCTGAGATGCCCAAGTTTCAGAAGCCTGAAGAGCCGGACTTTTCAGCGGAGGCAGATGATGAATTAAGTTTGATATGAATTAATTAATACTTAATACCACATATTTTGTAGATGTCAAGTGCTAAAGCTGGTGTAGAAATTGGAAGCATATTTGAAAGGGTAGAGATCATAACACAATTTCTCATACAATTTGTTCGGTTCAAACACCAATCTCACACGTGAAGTATTCCACCGCAGGAAATACGGCACCGATAAGTAATCGGTTCCACTTGCAAACTCCCACTAATGCCACACAAAAAGCCGTTAAAGAAACAAATTCAACGGACAGAAAACATAATTAGATATTAAACAAATGAAACAAACACGCGAACAAGTGGAAGTAAAAACCATTGTTATTACAAACCCAAACTAAAACTAAATACAAAGAGGAAGAAAACAACCACAAATAACAACAATAAAGCTTTCAGCGGAGAGAACACTACTAACGCTCGAAAAAGACAGGAAAAGGTCATGCACTGTATAAAGGGAGAAGCATCATCGATAAGCCGTCAAACCAAGGCACATACACCACATGCATAGCCCGACGTAGCTGCCCAACATAACACTTTCGACGCATCATGTGCTCCACACCACTAGGGACGAGATCTCATGAGAGCAATGATGTCGGAGAAACGACATGCCTGACATGCTAAGAACAACCAACACTCCTCGCCTATTTCATCTCAAATTCCACCATGGTTACGGTCTTAGATTGTGTTTGTAAAAGTGGGAGAGTTCTTTAATAGGGCATGAAAAATACATATTGATCGGATAAATTCTAACCATTATATTAAATTCATGTACTATTTTTCATTGTTAAGTCAAATTAAAATCAAATTAACAGTTTAACGAAACTTAACAGATCATGTCGTCCACAACATGGGAAGTTACAAAGTTAAACTCAACTAAATATGATAAATCTAGAAAAAAAAATGAACTTAAAATTATATTTATGTGACCTTGAAACGCATATGAGAACGGCTTGAAAACTTAAATACATATTTTTTGACGTCATATTTGGCAAAGGAAAATGGGGTTAATGATTTGTTGTAGCCTATAGGACTTATATTATTTGGTTTTCTTTGGATGACATTATCATGATATCAATTATGAATCACGCCCAAGTCCTGATCTTCGCTCTCTATCATAACATAACATTGAGTTTTATATGGTTGCCAATGCAATGTTGTGATATCTAATCTTTGTATTACGCAAACGCCAAAAGAAAAGTTAGTCATTTTTTTTTATTGTTGGAAACCCAAAGTTAATATACATTTGTTAGATATTTATCACAAATTGATAAAAGAATTGAAAATTAAAAAGTTCTGGTTATGAACGAAAACATACAACAATTTGTTACCATAAACCACAATTGATAATTATCATGAGTCACGTGGACATTGTTTATTACGAATTAGAGTTCAAGCTCTCATTGTGAATTAGAGTGTGTTCACTTATAATTGGCAAACACAATTACATGTAAGAATTATGTGCCTCACATAATAAAATAAAAGCTCATTAATATTATTTATTTAATGGTTTAATAATTATTTTAATATTAAAATTTTATTAGTTATGAATGGTTACAACTCTTAATAAGAGATGTGTCTGGATCTTATGAAAGGATATGTGTTTTGATAGAAGGCACAATTCATTGTCTATAAAATAAGAGTCTAGCCCTCTCTCTACCTAATAATTTGTATATCTTCTCTCCATTAGAAAAATACGTTAAAGAATATTTTACTTCAGATACACTTATATTATAATTATGTGAGAATCATGATGTTCTAAGATTTTTGGATATTATAGATCTAAAATTTACATTACACACCTAATATTGTAATTGGAAACCAATTAAAAGGTAGAGTTTCTTTTATAAGCATATAAAACGTGGAACTTGAGCTCTCTTTACCATGTCGGATTTGGGACGCATTCCTTTTCAATTCTAATATAACTATAATCGTTTTTTGTTCCATTACCTCTAATAAACTAATAAAATGGGATTTTTTTTTTCACTATGACTATCAGAAAATTATAAGAACAACCATTTTTTTATCATCTTATTATTTATACTATTAAAAATATTTTGGTAGAATATAAAACATATTTTGATAGAATACGAGAAACATCTTGCGCGAGAAAAAAATTATTTTCAAATAATACAAAAATATCTTATCAGAATATTAAAAACATAAATGATAAATGTTAAAATTGATAGTAGAAATAAATATAGTATTATTTGTTTTATGATATTATTGAAAATTTCTCTAAACTTATCATGTTGTGGCAATTCACTCTTTTAGAAGACAATTGGACATTAGGCCTTGAATTAAAAAGGTCTGACAAAGACACCATAATTGATAACTCGGTTAATTTGTTTGACCAAAATTAGCATCTGCTTGCACATTATGAATGAGGGAAAGATTTTCAAAATTTCTAAAATGGATATCTCCCTTCCTAAAACTTCTTTGGGGATCCAAAATTTTTTCTATGATAATGATTTATAAGGTTGGCATTAAAAAAAAAAAAAAAAATGGGACGAGGGATTCAAACTCCATAGTTCATGGTGGAGCTGGAGATGAAATTACAATTAGATTGTATCTGCAACTGCTATATTTTGTATACAATTGGTTTCAAAACCCAATCCATTGAGACCCTCGATTAATTTGGACTCCCACTGAACCATTATTGTTTTTTGCATGCAAGGTTGCGCATGCGAGATGTATCCGACTAGCACTATTTTTAATCAAGCGCAAATATGGGAAACTTTTGACATCTCCACAGTAGAATTCCCATAAGAAAAAAAGAAAAATACAATATTTCCTTCTTTTTTTTTTTTTTTTTTTTGCTAGTAAAAAAAAAAAAGTAGATTATTAGTGTCATCACACACTTACTTAACGTCTATAAAAAGAAGAAAAATAGTAGAAAATAGGTTAATATGAAAAACTTAAGAAAGTATGGTTCATAACCAAATAAGTTATAGATAAATTTGTCAAGTTATAGTTCACAACCAGATGAGTTATAGACAATAACTTATCAAGTTATGATTCATAACCAGACAAATTATGAATGAAAACAGTAATTTGACATATTTATTAACTTATATAAACTATTAGCCTATTAATTTTAATTCATTTCATGTCTTGACTTATTTTTCTTTTTCTCTCTAAAAAGAATCAACTAATTCTACAGGTATAATGGTTAAGGGTTAAACCTATTTTTTACTTATTCACAAACACAGTTTTCATCTGTCCACCATTAGTCCCTTATACACACTATAAGTGAATTTTGCCACTTTTAAGACGGAAACTCCTTTCGTCAAGATGTGAAAAACTTGGAAAGCAGGCGTCTGGTAGTATACAATATTTCCTAGTTGGAAGGGGGATCTAAGTCTTCTTGGGCTCATAATTAAAGCACTTATCGCTCCGACTCTCGATTAAATTCCTAAATAATTGAGCAAACTATTCAACTATCGTAGCCTTTTTCACATCCTTTATCCAGCATAGCGATCATAATCCTTTATTGCGCAGTCTTTTTGTATGGTTATCTCTTTTCTCTTTGAGCCTCCTTAAGGTCCATTTCAGTTAAAGATGATTAATTGAACATATTACCCATAAGGATAGCTCCAGCAAAAAAAAAACAATCCATAAGGATTGACATTTGACAATTGTGTTGAACATTTAAGTGGTTAATCAATACAAGCTCTCATAAAAAAGTTCCATGTACACGTAAAGCCTAAAGTGCAATACTCCACCACAAACTATATATTTTTTAAATAATAGATCTCGAACTTTTAATTTAATAAATTGTACCTAAACTTTAAAATTAGTAGCCACTGAAGTCCAATTGTAAACGAACGTTGTTAAATTAAGGGAAATAGTAGAAAATAGGCCAATATGAAAAGCTTAAGAAAGTATATAGGCTAATTTTTAGTTATAGAAATTAATAGGTCATAACTTGTCAAGTTATGGTTCATAATCAGATAAGCTATGGACAAACTTGTCAAGTTATAATTCATAACCGGACAAGTTATGGACAATTAAGAATAATAATTTGTCAAGTTATGGTTCATAACCAGACAAGTTATAGATGAAAATAATAATTTGACCTATTTATTAACTTATGTAAACTATTAGCCTATTAATTTTAATTCATCTCAAATTTTGACCTATTTTCCTCTTTCTCCCTTAAATTAATAGTTTAAGATAGAAAATTCAAGTATAAGAGATAAAGATTGTTATTTTTTAAAGTGCAAATCTCACGTATCAAATTGTCAATTTACTCACATCATCAACTATTAAATTTCAATTGCATCTTATTTTACACTTTTTGGTGCATTTTAACATAATTAAAAATTTTAGATCCGTTACATACAAAAAGAAAAGGAAAAAACAGTTGTGAATGGTGATGCCCCAACCGGGCAACAATCTAGCACCAACATTAATTAATTGGGACTTATAATTGAGCGTTACCACCAATTTGAGCACTATCCTACCCTACCCTTAACTCCCACTTGTATAGTATCCAACTTTTGCTGGTTCAAATAAATGAGGACCCAAAACCAAACGTACCAAACAGTTGGCTCCTCAAACCAACAAAAAACCAGTCCAATCCAAAAACTTAAATGTAGTGGACCATATTTGGCTACTCAAGTTAAAAATTGGTGTTTGTCTTTAATTATACTTCCAAAACAATTGGTACGATCTCAGAAAGCCAGAATCCGAATATGCCCACAAAAGATCTCCGGCCCCTTCAGTTTGCAATACCAAATGAGTTAGAATTATCAAAAGGTGAAAAAGTACGTGTGCCAATATAAAAAGGAAAAAAAAAAAAAACAGAAAAACAAACAAAATACAACAAAAATAATGAAAAGTTAGAGTAGAGAATCAGCATATGCCCACAAAGATCTCTTGCCCTGAAATCATGAGGCCCTCACCTAAGAGAGAAAAGTCAAATGAAACCAAACAAACCTCAGTCATCGCAAAATGCCATGAGACATGAGTTTTGTTTCTCTATTTTTGCCTGCCGACACTTTGATACTTATCTAAAGAAGCAATGCTTGAGGCACCATTTTATTTGATTTTTTTTTTTTTTTAGCAAAAATGTAAAAGAAAATCAACTGAGACAATTAATATTATGCAGTGCACTGGTACAATTATTACAAGGTGCCAAATGAAAGAAAAGAAAGAGAAACAAGGCATTTGAGAGAGATTATTTGTTGTATATGGAAGGTAACACAAGACAAAAGTAGAGGAAAATGGAACCTATGAACCAAAAAAAGCAGCGGGAAATATCAACCTTCTTAGACTTCACTCAGGCTGCTTAAATGCTACAATACAAATATGGCTTGGATCTGAGACACCAAATCACACCCAAGGAAGAATCAATATAGCTACAATGAATATGAAGTGGAAAAACGAGAACAAGAAATTCTGTCTCAACCTATAGCAAAAGGAAGAAATTTAATACCTATGGCTTGTCAAAATGAGCAAGTTTCCATCAAATAAAATATGGATAACAAACTAGTTTGTTGGGTAACTGAATCACAGGTTATTCCTTCACTGTGATTGCCCACAAATAATGGGGATTTCCTTTTCTTTGGCTTCCCGTGCATTCTTAGCTCTCTTTGGCTTCCCATGCATTCTTAGCTCATTTGTTCACCAATTAGATCAAGACCCACAAGGAGAAAGGTGATTCCTTGGAAAAGAAGGAAGTAGAAATGGACACCTTGTGCAGATAGGAGGCTCCTAACAGAAGCTGTCAGCAAAAGGAATGCCAAAGCAAGTTCTTTCTTGTATATCTTGTTAACTTTCTTAACGGGCACTGAAGCCGCTTCTTTCTGTTCCATAAGTCGGTTCAACTCCAAAAGCTCGCTCTCAGAAGCTCCTCTGTGGATCTGCAACTGATTCATTGTCTTTAATTCCCGCTCAGCAGCAGCCAGTAAGTCGGATTCTGATGACCTACCGGTCTTCTTTGTAACCGTCCACTCGTAAGAGCTACCCAACTGGAACAATCCAGAGATCATTGCATTGAATTTGGTGACAGACATGGTATTTTCGAATAGGAGGTAAGGAACGATGAAAGGGAAGGATTTAGGAGCCGGAAGAATGTTGAGGATTGACATGAAAACAGGCACATAACATATGACCCACACAGGAAGCTCGGCTTCCGGGACAAACATGGTTAGCGGAAGAATTATGCAGAACAATGTGAAAGAATAGAAAGGAAGGATGAGTTTCCTTAATAAAAAGAACAGTAAAATCATGTTTGCCTTCTTCAATGCTGATATCTGCATAATTAAGAGGAATTCAAGTATTTCAAGTCCATGTTGTATACAACAGCTGAGAACCAAGGAAATTAACAAATTAAGTGCTGGCAATACCTTAGAAGTTAAAATTGCGGGAAGACATAATCTAAAGAGTTGCATAGGACCAGAATGCCAGCGGTGTTGCTGTTTCCTGTAAGCTTCATATGACTCGGGAACTTCGCAAAGTACCTGAAAAGTCAATCTCAAATAAATACTGTCACAAAAATACGAAAAGGGAAAAAACTACTAAATCAGCGTCTCTGTACTCTGCATCAAGAGCACGCAGCCACCAGTTTTCCATAAACTGTTAATAGGTTTAAAACTACTTGATTTCTGAATATGATGTTATATTAGTAAATGGTACTTGAAATAAAGGATAAAGATTAAATGGGAGGAACAAGAATCATTTAATATTACCTTGACATCATTGAGGAAGATGAATTTCCAACCATTGAGATGGGCCCTGACTGCAATGTCCATATCTTCCACAGTGGTCCTTTCAAGCCACCCTCCAGACTCTTCAAGCGCTTTAATTCTCCAAACACCAGCAGTTCCATTGAAACCAAAGAAGTTAAGGAACACCCCATTAACCTGCTGTTCCACCTCAAAGTGGAAGCATAAATTAATGTTTTGGAGACGCGTTAACAAGTTCTCATCCTTGTTCACAAAGGCCCATCTAGCCTGAACAAGACCTAGTTCGGGATTGTCCTGTAACACAAGGTAAGAATTTTAAAAATAGTAACAATAAACGAAAAAATTCTTGAATATCAAACTAAAAATTACAATCGTCCACCTTGAAGTGTAGCACGGTTTGCTTAAGAAAATCTGGATTTGGTTGGAAATCTGCATCGAAAATTGCTACAAATTCGTAGTCCTTAATATAATCACAGTTCATTGCCGACTTAAGGTTCCCAGCTTTGTAACCAGTTCTAACTTCTCGATGCCGATATCTTATGTTGATACCCTTTTGGCTCCACTTGGCAACCTCGGCCTGAATTAAGCGTTGGATGCTCTCATCACTGGAATCATCAAGAACTTGAATCAGTAAACGGTTCTTCGGCCAATCGATTTGGCAGACAGCAGACATTGACTGTTCATACACCTACATCAGGCCAGTGCAAGAAAAAGTAGTGAATTTCATGAAAGTCTACAAAAGCAAATGTTGTTGCTAATTTCCATTGACTAATAATACTTCTTTTGGATGTCTCCATCACTAATGACATAATATTCGTTATAATATTCCACTATTATGGCTAAATAACAGATCTAAAATACTATAAAAAGGTCTCAATAATGACTTATATAGTTAATTAATCTTTCATTGCGAAAAGTCCCTCTTCAAGAGTTTGCCTCTAGTTAGAAACAAATAAACCAATATAAAACCAAATTCAATAACTGGACCAAAGAAATTAGAGCATAAAATGGGAAAATAAAGCTCAACATAAGTTACCTCTCTCTCATTGCACATTGGGATTTGAACAAGAACCATTGGATACTCATAGCCTGCAGATTTCTCAACATCACTCACTTCGAAAGGATCCCCCTTTACTCTTGGCTTAATTTTCTTGTACTTTATCCACAAGCAACCTAAGCAAAGTATCATACGATCAGCCGATTGGATTAGGAACAGGACGACGCAAAAAGTCGAGAGAGCTTGAATAGTGGGTGCAATGTACTCAGCCCGGAACGTTAACCAGGCAACATAGACCATGTGGAGCCACCCTTGCAATTCAGAAGTTCGTGGAATATGCAAATTCGGATTCCGAAAATAATGCCAACCTTTGAAGTATGCAACCACCTCAAAGGCCAGAATTGCCAAGGAAGTCGCCAAGAACACTTTAATGACTCTAAATAGCAACTTTCCCTTTCCCAACTTGTCAGTATCCACATCCACTCCTTGCCTATGAACTAATCTCTTCTTAATGGCACCAAGCAACGCCCAGATAACTGTAGCCAGCCAAGCGAGGCCACCGACAGCTCGGTGAGCCTTGAGAAGCAAGACCCAAGTCACTTGCTTTGCATTCTTTCCTCTGCTCTTCTCCACAGGCCTAAATGCAGCATCTGGACCGTCAATCTCCACAACGGAAATGTTTGGATTCTCCATTGTCACCACCACAGGTGTCCCCTTCCGGATACTATCCTTTGCCCACAGATTGGAAAAATCCAGTCTCGGAGCCATTTTCTCAAACACAAACCTAGCAGCAAACACAAACCCAAAATCCCCAATTTTTTTTTTCTTTTTCCTTTTTCTTCAAGAACCCAGATCTGAAAATGGAAAACTGAGCAAAACCCAATTCAGAAAACACCCAAAAAGAACTGAATTCCCCTATTTCTCAACCAAAACTAAGAGAACCCAGAACCCATTTCAAGGCTCTCTCTCTCTCTCTCTCTCTCTCTCTCTCTCTCTCTCTCTGTGACTCTACACAACAACAAAATGCAGGCGTGAAAAGAACCAACAAAGAGTGTACTAAAATGTAGGCTCTAAGAAGCTCTCAAAAGGAGCCAGAACAGCAAAGGAAAAGCCACATTATGGGGAAAGGTATCTCAAGCTGTAAGACCCTTGTTGCGTGTGGGGTATTATTATTCTTCAAGTGTTCCCAAAGAAGCTCACAACCAAGTGGATATATAACTTGACTCAGCACAAAGAATCTGCCTTACAGAAGATTAAAATAATGATAACAAAAATGCTACGTCTCAAGTAAAAAAAAAGTTCCACAAGCAGAGATCTCACCTGAGAGAAAAAATAGTACGAGACCAGGGAGGATCAGTTGACTAGAAGTAAACTTCTCTTGAGTGAGTTTTGGGTTGAGAGACCAAACTGTGAAAAAAAAAAAGTCGAAAAGGAAGAGTGTGGATTAGAGAGAGAGAGAGAGAGAGAGAGAGAGCGCTGAGCCGTTGAAGAGTAAACAGGAAGGCATACGCCGTCAATTCTAAATGTAAAAAAAAAAACAGATAAGTTAAAGAATGTAACTGTTACAGAAAATGCAGACAATCAAACTGTCAGAAAGCAATCTAATCCCGGAACCCATATCCATTTCCACTCTCTTTGCGCTGTAATAACAGAGAATCTGTCTGGGAGTGGACAAAAATTATATAAAAAAAGAGAGGAGAAAAAATACACATTTTGTTTATTTTACTAATTTAAAATTTTAATATTAAGTTTTTATAATTAAAAATTTTTTAAAAATATTACATTTAATTTTTTTATTATAATTAAAAAATTTTAAAAAATATCACATCTTAATTTAAATTTACAAATTAAACAAGATTTTAAATTTTTAATATATTTTTTAAAAATAATTTTTTTTAAATAGATAAATTATATTCCAAATTAAAAAAGTACATACGTCAATATTAATCTTTATATATAAGGACACTTGACCCTAACAACCGAGTGATTCTATGAGTAGAATCTAACAACGGGCAAAGTGTGACAATATGCCTAATTTCCTCAATAAAAAACAGCTTTTGGATTAAATAATCAAAACAGCTTTTGGATTAAATAATCAAAAGCAACCTTAAAAAAAATTCCAAAGAGACCTAAACGCAACCTGCGTCGTAGAGCTGAGCAGCTTCGTTGGAGCATTACAATTTACAACGAATTCAACCCTACAATTAATTAGAAGTTGCTTTAACTAGAAAGATATAAGTATTTGATATTTTTTTTTTTTTTCAAAATTGTTGCACATGCCATAAGCAGAAAATTAAGTTTTTGATAAACTATAAATAAAGTTACTGTAAAAATATATAATGAATAACGTAAACATACTTTAACAGACTTATTTTTAGTTAGTTTTCTTTATATTTTTTAGGTCAATATTCATAATATTTTTACACAAAAACACTAAATATATTTATATATATATAATTTTGATCTATTATTTAAAATATTTCTAAAAGATAAATTACTAAATTTCTTTATTTATTGTTGTTATTTTTAAACATTTTGATAATTATCAAAAACATTTGAGTGTAGTTTAGCATACTATACTTATTTAAATTTCCAATTTTAAATAAATATTTAAAAATTGTATTTTTTTAAAAAAAATTTAGTATAAAATATAAATGGATAGATAGAAAACTGAGTTTTATTATTAAGGTTATTTCTGTAAATTTATATCTTATAGCATAAGCAATTATGTAAAAATAAACATTGACATGCTTCTTAAATTTTGCTGTTTGACAATAATTTTTACAAACAGATTGATAAAAGTGGAATTTACTAAACACCCAAACCTATTATAGTTTCTTAAAAAAAAAAAAAGTAGTCTTTAAAAGAAATTATAATTTGACTTGAGCTTCCTCAACTGCCTATAAATTGTCACAACTAAAAATTTAAAGATCATTCAAATTTAGAGCTACAAGTTTAAATTGGACCGATTCGAGACCCGTCAATATTAAATCAGACCTAGCCTGATTATACCCTAATCTTTGAGCCTGATCAGACCAAGCTTTTAAGCCTAAAAACTTATTAAGACCAGCCCAAACACCCTTTTTAATTTTTTTAAATACCATATAACTTTCACCTCTTTTCAAATTAATATCCTGACTTTTAGAGCTAATTGCTTTCAATTGAGTAAAAGTTTAGTGGGAGAGTTATATTAGGAGACTTGACATTTATAATATTTATAAAAAGAAAAAAGGAAAAAATATTTGTTAACAATGGACCGCAACGAATAAGGTGTTCGTCCTATGTATGACTCACTCCTTTTGTCTTTATTGATAATATATATTTCATTAAAATTTGGGGATGAAACCGTCGTAATTTACCGTTAGGGACAAAAATGTTAAATAAGTGAGTGTTCAGGGAATTTTGGTAATAAATCAAGAATCGAATAAATTACAAGAATATTCACCATTTTATATTGTGTTTTGAGTTTATTGAAAAACTATACCTTTACTTTTTGATTTCATTAAATATATATCTTCAAATTATATTTAATATATAAATCTAAACATTTCTACTATTAATTTGTGATTTTAACCTTGAAAATAAAATACTCTTAAATAAAAAGGGTAAATGAAAGAAATAAAAAAAATAATAACTTGCTATTTTCACCTTAAAAATATGCAAAATACCCATGAAATAGTTTTTTGTATTTTTTATTTCTTTTTTTTTTTTTTTGAGATATTAGAAAGTTTTAGTTTTTTTTTTTTTTTTTTTTTTTCTTAAGGATAGCTTGGTCATTTTAAAAGTTAAAATCAATTGTTAACCGAGATAAAATATAAATTTGTATATTAAATTTAATTTGAAGATAAACATTTAATGTGATAAAAAAATGAAAGTATAGTTTTTAAAATAAATCTAAAATTCAGGATATAGAAATATAAATATCTCTTCAAGGTTAAATAAAATAAGGGTCTCCCCTTTAACAAGATTCTTTTTTTTTTTGGCGCTCAATCACACAGATTACATAATTATTGAAACGAACGAAACATAATCTTTACAGAAAACTAGCTTATGTATGAGAATATTTGTCTATTAACTAATATGTTTGGACTCTCAAGTCAGATTATTACCATTAATGTCTTTTTATTGGGAGATTCTTTGGTAGATTCTTTGATACGCCTGGCGTATTGGCATGTCAAGTTTTTTTTAACCGTTAGATCTATGTATTTTTTGACTTTTATATGATTTTATGCAGATCTGACAAATAAAAAACTCAACATACTGTTATGTTGGAGTACCATAGAAGATCCCTTTTTTATTTGTCAAGAAATTTAGTTAGTATAAAACTGAGGAAAAAAATTTAAATCTGAGATTTTCTTTAAGGAATATTAATTTACTCTTTTGCTCTCCAGTTTCCACACTCTTTTTAACTACACACTTCATATTATTAAGTGAATAAATGTATTTTTGTATACACCCGTGTTATTTTAAAATTAACCTTACCTATTTCAATAGAATTATTAATTTTTAACAATTTTATTTTTCTTTTCACATCTACCATTTATTTTAATTCTATATTTAAAAAATAAAAGCAAAACGGCATAAGCTAATAAGTAAAAGACAAAATAGTTAATTAATTAATCAAAAAAATATATAAATAATTCAAAAAGAAAAAAAAAAAAAAAACGAAAGCAAGACATCTAAAAAAATAAGAAAAATGAAAAGTTAAACACGGCAACATAATTACATTATTTGCTAAAACATAATAACATTACGTCTATATGTATGATCAAAAATACAAATGGTAAAAAAATAAAAATGCGAAAGCCGTTTAAAAGACATGAGCATAAGGAGAAAAAGAGAGAGATAGAATGAAACAGAAGAAATACAACCAACCTATCTTAAAAAAATGAAAATAAAAATGAAAGGAAAATTTGGGGAGATTGCAAAATAACAATGGTTTATAATTTAGTGATTTTACATGTGAGGTGTGTGAAGAGAAAAAAAAAACTTATCATTAGTTTATTTTTTATAATAAAATGTAATTATGTAATTAAATCTCTTATAATTGTCTCTTTTTATCATTTTAATCTTTTTGTAATAAAAAATGTTAATTTAAATAGGAGTGTGGAGAGAAAAAATGAGCGTGTAAATAGAACTACTCTATTGTTTATAGTTTAAGATTTAAGTGTGTGTGTGTGTGTGTATATATATATATATATATATATATATATATATAAGGATAACTATATAGATGTAGCTTTTAATTTCAATTTTTCTTAATTTATTCCCTTATTTTTTGAATCCAGAAAATATTCTTTAATTTAAGAAATATGTTTGAAATTTATCCCTCACACTTTTTTTTTTTCAAGAAATAAAAAGACATAAAAACCCTTAAATAGTTTTGAAAAAAATATATTTTTTAACTTCTAAACGATCAAAACCATAGAACAAGAAAAGTAGATTCACCAACCATATTGTTTTAAACAAAAACATGAAAGATTTTGTAAAATATTTTTTATAAACTATTTAAGCGTATTTTGTCTTTTTCATTTTGCTTATTTGACAAAAAATTGCGGAATGGATAAAATTGTCACATATTTTTAAAATTCAAAATTTATCTTTCTAGTTTCTACAATTGGGGAAGGGTAGGGGGTGGTTATGCATGGATGGACGCTGAGTGCTGTGGTGGAGTCAGTATAAGTCCGTTTATTTAATCGATTCGAGTTTATAATTCGAGTTTGTTATAGTAAAAAACTCTCAGAAACAATCACATCTAACTTTTTTATTATAATAAAAAACTCTTAAATAAAGTCACATCTCAACTCGAATTAGTGAACTAAATGGGCCCGTATGTGTCCTCCCCAATATGTTCTTTATGGTTATGTTGGCTAACTTATCACTGATGATTTTGTTAGTATGGCTCTCGACATTTATCTTGTTTTTAATTTTTATTTTAATGTAATAAAAGCGATGTTTATTGTGCTTATATGTGTATTTTTGTGTTTTTGTGATGTTTATGGTTTTATTGTGTAATAACAAAAGAAGTCACTTCACCTTTTTATGGTGGTGACTGGTCTAGTCTGATAAGTTTAATCTTATGTTGTATTGTGAGTGCTCCTAGTACTCTGAGTCTTTTACTCTCGATCGACTAGGTTTATCTATCGACTATAATGATTTTGCCAAACGAGCTTTTATCGTTCTCCATTATTAATGTATTAAGTGGGTTTTTTTATTAGGTCTCATACTTGTATTTGTCTTTACATCTTATTTGTCTTCACTAGTGAATCTGGTCTTTGTCCGTAGTTGAATATTTGTGATTGTATTAGAGTCTACATCTATTAATCTGTTAAATGAAATTTTCCTTTTGAAAAATGACTCTTTCGAAATGACCTTCACCACCCGTATAAGTACATATGATTGATAAATAACTCATACATTGACGATGTGGATCTTCATCCTCGTCAAATCTACTAATCTAGACTAGATCTACCCTTAAAAAACATAAGTTAAAGATACAACAATAAACCACACAAAAGTGACTAACCTAAAGATCGAGAAAACCACGATCAAATCGGGATTTAGGTGGACGAAACTCAGTGCAATATTATATGGGTTTAAAATTTAAATTTAGGTGGATTTTTTTTTTTTTTATCTTTGTTTATAGTAAAGATAGTGAAACTACAAAAACATCAAAAAATAAAAAATAAAAAAAATAAAAAACTTCTTCATGGGTAGAAATTACGGAGTTTGAGATGAAAATGAAAAGAAAAAAAATAATTAGTAGTATAAACCTGTTCACATATCTTTATTTATTTATTATTAACAAAGCATCGGTCACTCGTAACATACTCATATCATTAAATACATTAATTTGGGCAAACAATCTGACTATTAGGTTTAATTTCGAAATGGTTTGGTCCTAAATAAATAGGGAAATATTTTATTTAATAATAATAATATTTAAATATGAATGAACTCAATTATTTTTAGATCTAAATTCGGTGCATGTGACACAAACCATCTCAGCCATCAAGAGAAGATATGCTGAGTTGGAGAAGTAAGGTTGTTATGCTGTCAATGTCTCTAGTACCGTGACTGTTTTCATTTCCTTTTGTTGACTTTTTTTTCATTATTATTATCATTAATATATATATATATATATATATTTGCTTTTACACGTGAAACATCTTCTTCTTTGTGAATTGTTTGCAGTAATACAGTTTGCGCAAAGTTGATACTCTTTTGTCTTGAATTCACAAGCCAAAACAAAATAAAATTGGAAAACTCGCGGGGCCTACCATGGGACATTAAGTGATGCATAATACTTGGACAATATATAGGGAGAGTAAAGATATCATAACGATATAAACTATAACATGAATTCAGACGATGAATCTAGAAATTTATATTAGTGAGAGCTAATAACATAAACAAAAATAATTAATAGCTACAACTTTAGTTTGAAGTTTTAGTAACGATTGATATAGATTGTGGATGTCAAATATATCAAAATATCTTACTTCAGGTAATGAACAGATGGCACTAGAAAAAAAAAAACATAAAATAAAATAAAATAATAAACAAATGGTCTTTAAAGATCAGCAAAACAAATGGTCTTTAAAAAAAAAATTAAAAAATATATATTTTGCTTGTGGGATATATTTTTATCCGTTGATTTATCAAATCCGGTCAAATTATCATACTTTCTCTAATTTGATATATAGAGAGATTCTAATATGCATTGCTTAATCATATAATCATATATAGTAAGAACTATATTATTACTAAAAACCATATTCTATCAATGAGATTTTTTCTTATACTCTATTATACAATTCTCAATATATACATATTTATACATATAAATGGAGTGTATATATATGAAGTATCATACGCAAACAGATTATACTATTTATACTAACAATACTTAACTATGATATACATATTTAAGCTTCTTATTAAAGCAAAATAACGTCTTGAAACCTAACTACATTAACTTAGAACGATGTTTTTTAATTACCGTCCTGAAAAATTTAACTTAATACTCGATACATTGAAAGTAACTCAACACTAATTGAACTAGGATCAATTGGAAATTTAGAAAAAAATTCACTTGATATGAAAAATCATAGTTTATATTACTAAGCACTACTCGTTTTGCCCATGAAAAAAAAAAAAAAAAAAAAAAAAAAAAAAACCTACTCGTTTGACTTCGCGGAAAAAAAAAAAAGGAGAGTTTTTTTCTTGGGGGAAGCAAGAGGGTATGAGTTGGTGTCAATTGTCATGTGTAAACCGGATTTATTCCCTTTACAGTTAATGTCATCCATTAATTGAGGTTCATAAGCTATTAGACTACAATTCTAATGAATTTTTAAATTTAGAATCTTATTGTCAACGTTAAGAGTTTATATGAAAGTTGAACTTTGAGAGATAGAGAGACTCGTTGGGGTTGCATTAAGTCATGGTCAAAGCAATCCCAGCCGTTGGGAGGTAGCTTGGCAACACATGCTGAGCACGTGATGAACACTGTTCAGGTGGTACGATCGAACAATTCTCTAATGAGTTTTCTAGGCGTTGTGATATAGTCGAGCTTCTCTCCGATACCGAATTTGATGTTCGGCTGTATTTATTACCCTGATAGTGGACCGAGCACAATTCCTATAGGTTTGTCACCGAACATAGTTGCTCGGTTACTTTGCATCACAATAAATAAACTGTACAACAATTGATTCTAACTGTTAAGTGAATACTATACGCTCCCATTGATGTGCGACATTTGTCACGATGTCAGACGGAGATGTACACGTGTACTTGGGGCCCTCGGTGGATCATGGACAAAACACGGGTCCACCAAGGGAACTATAAATACTCTATAATCATTTATTGAGGTAAGGACAATTATCTCACTTAACTCTTGTCACAACATTTATTTCTCCCAATTAGCTCGGTTGACTTAGCATCGGAGTGTGTTTGGCAAGCACTACACAGAATAGAAAGAAAGAAAGAAAGAAAGAAAGAAAGAAAAGCAGTTGGACTATTTTGGATTCGTTTCATGGGAGGAATTGGACAATAAATAAAAGTTGTTAGTAGTAAATATTTCGAATTATTAAAAAAATTATATTCTTGCTATCTTTAAATCATTGTTTCCACGTTACTGATTTTAGGAAAAAAGGCAACACGAAAAGAAGAAGTCTTGAGTTCTCAAGAGTATTGCCTAATTGGAATCAAAGAAGACAACGAGGCACGCAAAGCATCCCCCATTCATAAAAGCGCATCCGATTTCCACCCAACCGCCGAATTTGTTTGTCGGCCAAAAATTAATAAAGCACTTGTTTGAGAAGATAAATAAATAAATAAATATACAAATATATACTAGTGTGTGTGGCGTTTCAAGCTTAGCTCGTCTTTACTGTTATATATGATTCCGAACATAGTTAATCACTATTTCCGTAAACACCTATTCTTCATTCCCTTAATTAGTTAATCACTACAAAGGAGCGACAATCAATTCCAATACTATGTTTATAAGAATTCATGAAAAATGAATTATAAAGGAGAAGCAAAATAACACGGTGAAGAAAATAATAAAAAAAATTATTTTTTTAAAGGTAATTAGCATGAATAGATTTTAATCTCTTTAATAAATGACAATTTAATTTTAATTCTTTTAATTTTAGTAAAATGGTTCTTACCGTCCTTAAATAAGTACAATTAAATCCTTTCCACTCAGATCTGTCAAATTACTCACGTTAAAACCCAAGTGACCCGAAAAAGATGAACCCTAAACCCATCTCACAAATTCGTATCGTTCTAATATGATTATCAAAGGTTAGGGTTTTCAATGAAGCATGCCCAAATGCCGACAACAATGGCGGTCGCCAACAACAACACCAACACCAACACCACAATCAACAACACAAGCACGAGAATCAGCCCAACGACTCTTCTATCGTCGTCTTCAACCCAAAAGCCGCCGAACTCTCACCCTCTGCCTCCGCCTCCTTTAGGGCTTTCACCGCCGACGGCCGTGGCCCCATCTCCACCACATCTGATCTGGCCTATGGTCTGTCTCTTGCTTTTTTTTTTTCAAAGACCAAACTTCTTACTATGAAGAAAAATTCTCTCTCTCTATGACACTTAAAAGTTGTATATGTGGAGGAAAATGAGCCACAATCAAATTATATCAAATTTCCAATCAGGGATTCCTAATACTCTATCCACAAAACTTCCTGCTATTTCTTCATATTATGAAACTCAAACCCAAATTCTCACTCCCACGGATAATTCAAAAGAGCAAAACTTGATCAATTTTCCCTAATTCGGATAAGAAACCTAAATAATCAAAATTCAACTTTCTCTTTCTCCCTCTCTGTGGAAATAGGACAAACAAACAAACAAATAGGTAAACCTTTAGGCACCAACCACATTGCCCCATCGGAGCTCTCGGAAGGTTCCGGAACCTTCGGAGGTGCTTTGGGCTCCTCCACGACGGTGGTGGCGGCCGAGCTGAAGGCTCCTGCTCCATTGTCGGCCGAGGCCTTGGGGCGAAAAAGAAGAGGATTCTTGGGTTGGAGAAGTAGATGGGGCTTGTGAGAGAAATGGGTTTCGGAAAGGGAAAAAGAAGGAGAGAGACTTGGGAGATGGGTAGGTGGAGAAAACAAGGCCATGGAAGACATTTGGCTTCAGTGGTGTGACTTGTGAGGAACCTCGACTCGAGGATATTAAAACAGGGATGCTTTGGCTGCCTTCAGCCCCAAATCGAATAAACACGCGATTTTATGAAAATAACCCTCTGTAATCGGGTCATGTGAGGGTCACGTGAGTTTTAATGTGAATAATTTAACGGATCTCTTGCTATCTTTAAATCATTGTTTCCACGTTACTGATCGAAAGGGAAAAAGGTAAAACGAAAAGAAGAAGTCTTGAGTTCTTAAGAGTATTGCCTAATTGGAATCAAAGAAGACAACGAGGCACGCAAAGCAAAGTTACACCCCCCATTAACAAAAGCGCATCCGATTTCTAACCAACCGCCGAATTTGTTTGTCGGCCAAAAATTAATAAAGCACTTGTTTGAGAAGATAAATAAATATACAAATATATACTAGTGTGTGTGGAGTTTCAAGCTTAGCTCGTCTTTACTGCTATGATTCCGAGCATTACTGCTATGATTCCGAGCACAGTGTGTATAAATATATAATATGCAATGCTTTGCATTAATGTTGATTCCTCCATTTTTGCGGTGATTAATGTTCGGCCATTGATGCGTAAGCAAACTCATTTTGTGTTCAAACGATCGCCTTTTGTATGTCTTACATTAAAAGTTAAGATCCGTTTGTTCCTTTTTTCCGAGTTGAGCATGCATCTCTTGAACACGTTTTTGATTTCGATTCAATATTCGTGTGGTTTTTAATTTAGTACTAAATTTTGCTATCCCGTTATAATTTTTGTCTAGTATTCCTCCGAAATTAGAACTTATCATGAATAAATCACCATCAATAAAAAATTCATTGTGACACTCATTAAAATTTAAAAGGAAGTAGCTTTGCTAGATCCAAAACTAAAACAACCCCATTGCTTTAATATTAATAAGTTAATAGCCACAATATCTTGACTTGGTTGTTCAAGTTTAGTCCCAAATCGTGTCGCCTTTTTGGTCCATTGTCTTTTTGTTTTATTTTACTTCCCTTGTGTTTATATATATATATATGAATATGCCCTTAATCACTGGGCAAAGGAGCGACCAATCAACTTGTGCAATGACTATGTTTATAAGAATTGATGAAAAATGAAATATAAAAAAGGAGAAGTTGTTACAAAATAACCGTACACCATGGTGAAAAAAATAATTAAAAAAAAAGATTGGGCTATTTGTTTTAAAGATCCGGTAATTAGCAAAAGGCCTGAAAATAGATTTTAACCACAGGCCTTTTTCCCAATAGATGATAATTTAATTTTAATCACTTTGTTTGTTTTAATTATTTAATAGTCCCATGTGTTCAACGCCTTTAAATTTTTCAGGTGGGCTAATTCAAAACTTTTTTACTTAGATCTGTTAAATTACTCACATTAAAACCAAAGTGACCCCGAAAAAGATGAAATTGCCCTAAACCCATCTCACAAATTCGTATCGTTCTAATATGATAATCAAAAGTTAGGATTTTCAATGAAGCATGCCCAACAATGCCGACAACAATGGCGGTGGCCAACAACACCAACACCAACACCACAATCAACAACACAAGCACGAGAATCAGCCCAACGACTCTTCTATCGTCGTCCATCCATCAACACAAAATGCAAAACTCGAGCTCTCAACCTCTGCCTCCCTCCTCCTTTAGGGCTTTCTCTCAACCCCCTCACCACATGCAACCACAACACCCACCAATCCAAAACATGACCCCAAATGTTACCCCCATCCCCCACCAATATCCACCACCTTATTACATCCTGGTTTTCCATCTATGGTCTGGAGTCTACTTGTTAGGCTTTTTAATTATGAGGCTTTTTTTTTTTTCATTTTTAAAGACCAAACTTTCTTATTTATGAGGCTTAGAAAATTTGTTGCAATTTTCTTAACTATGAAACTTAAAATCATTTATTGATATGTGGAGGAAAACTATTATTTCGCCACAAGTGTTCGATGACACAATATATTAATGACTTTACTTGTTATTGGGCATCAGGGATTCCTTTGCCGTTACATTATTGCATCCACAAATATGTTTTCTTGCTATTTCTTCATATTATGGAAACTCAAACCCAAATTCTATGACAAACACTCCCACGGATAATTCAAAAGAGCAAAAACTAGATCAATTTTTCCCTAATTCGGATAAGAAACCCACTAAATAATCAAAATTCAACTTTTTATCTTTTTCATTGTGGCCCAAAGCCAAAGCAATCTCTGGCGATTCGGATCCACAGAAATCGGACAAACAAACAAATAAATAACACCCCAAATTTTAACACTTTGATCCAGGCACCAAAGCAAGTATTTGCCCCATATCTCATATCGAGCTCTCGAAGATTCCTTGTTGTTCTTAACCTTTCGGAGGTTGTGTTGGAGCTCTCGCTCCGTCCCTTGTGTTCCACCACGTATGGAGGAATAGGAAGGGTTTTTACTCCCAAAATGTGTTAGGGGTATGTTCATTTGACATGAAGTTCACCTACATATTAGGGGATCGGCACATGATGCGCGGCGATTCTTTCTTCCGTGAGGGGGTACGAGAAAAAAATTTCCAACTCCACCGGTCAATCCAAATTGTCGTTGATAAACCATCAGGCCTTGGGGCGAAAAATTTGTAATGAAGAGGATTCTTGGGTTGGAGAAGTAGATGGGGCTTGTGAGAGAAATCAAAGAGTGGGTTTCGGAAAGGGAAGAAGAAGGAGAGAGGTGTTTGGAGATGGGTAGGTGGATAAAACAAGGCCATGGAAGACATTTGGCTTTCAGTGATGTGACTTGATGAGGAACCTCGAGGATATCAAAACATGGATGCTTTGGTTGTTAATCGAACCACAATCCCCAAATTGAATAAACACGCGATTTTAAATGAAAATAACCCTCTGTAATCGGTCACCTTGGAAGTTTTAGGTAGTTACATATTTGTTCCGAAAAGGATTTTATATATATACTTATGGACGTTTACATTTTTAATAAGTCAAATTCCATTACAATACTTGCAAAATTTTGGAGTTATGTTTTTGTCAAAAAACTTCTCAAAAATCATCCAAAACAAATTCAAGTTTCAAACACAATTCAAATTAAACTCACTTTTCTAACTCCAATCTTGAATTTGGATTATAAAAGACTTTTATTTAAAAGAATAGAAATTAAATTATCACTTATTAAAAAAATTATGGACCATTCGTGCCGGTCATAGGTCAACATTTAAGACCTATGATTATTTGACTTTGCTATGAGGGAACAAAAAGAATGGATTGAGTGATTCTCTAAAAAACTACAATTTAAACGGAAAAGATTGGAAAAGAGAATTCATGGAAAAAAAATCAATTATAGAAAGTTCATCTCTTTTGTTACACTAGTTAGACCACGAACTCCGTGCATGATTATGCGTGTTAAAAAAAAAAAAAAGCAATTAAGACGGCTGTATTTATAAAGACAAAATAAATTAAATAAGAAATAATTGATAAATAAAAAACATTAAGAAATAAATAATAAAATAAAATTTAAAAAATAAAATTTTTATTTAGAAATTAAAGTATAAGAAAAATATATGAGAAAACTATATATAATTAAAACCTGTAAGGTGTTAAGAATTTCCTATATGCTTCTTTCACCCGATTAGATTTTGATTTTTAAGATTATTCAATTAAAAGTTTCACATCTCAAACTAACAATCAAAAAATAAAGATTTAAAGACATGTGAATTAAAATGTATTCAAATGAGTAAAATTCTTATGTTGAAACTTTAAAAATTATTCTTACAAAAAAATCTAAAGCGACAATATACAGTTGGTAATATTGTAGTAAAAGACTACTCATAAAATAATATTATCGATATAATTATATTGAGCAACAATTCCATAAAAAGAGCATTGCTAAATTTATATAAAAGTTGACGACAAAATATATCAATATGAGAAATTAAAAAAAGATAAAAAAAAAAATGAATAACTCAAATATATAAACTTTGGAGAATAAATAGAGAATCAAAATCCACTCAAAATCACTTTATATATAGGTTTCTCTTTATTCTCACTAAAAAACTTTAACTTAATTTGTACATAATTTTTACAAAATTTTAAAGAAAAAATATGAGAAGTAAAGCATGACGAAATTTGAGAGTAAAAGTGTCTACTTAGACTAAAATTCAACAACCAATAGCCTTAACAAAGCCTCAATTTTTAGAGTTTTTAGGACTTTTTTACACAATATACTCAGCAGCAAAAATAAAATAAAAGAAGAAAACGTTTCTAATTAATTGGAATCTACAAAGAATTAATTTGGATGATAAAAGCTCATTAAATGAGAGAAAACAACAGCCACAGACTTTCTTTAGCTGAGAAAGAAAGTTGGAAGGTTGTGCACGGTGGGACCCATGGGTTTCTTGGGTTATCTTTTGCGCGTGGAGGCACGCATGTGTTTAATAAATATTTCCAAATAAAATATTAGAATAAAAATCATGAAAATATTTAATCAAATTTTAAATAATTTAACATTTATCAAATTAATAACAGTGTTTAGAGTACATATTTATGAACTAATCAGTGCGCGTGACAGTTTTTGAAATCATGATTATACAAGTAATTGGGAAAAACGACAGAAGAAAAAGAGGAAAAATAGAGACAAAGACAAAAAAAGTAACTAAAAAAACCAAAAAAAGGAAAAAAAAAAAGTAAAAAAAGTAAAAAGAATAGAAATAAATTTTAAAAAAATTTAAAAACCAAAATAAAGGTAAAATTTTATTTAAAAAAAAAAAAAAAAAAAAACCAACAAAGACAAAAAAAAAAAAAGGGAAAAAAATTTTAAAAAAACAAGTAACAGGAAAGGGGAAAAATTTAAAAATTTTTTTTGCTGAAACGGGGGTAACATGGGAAACTGAATCTTTCTTATATACTAGCTAAAAATCTGCACATTATTGCAAAAAATAGTGTTATATTATATAAAAAGTTAGAAACATTTATAGTATATGATTAATTTATATATACATATATAGAGTTAAAATTTTCTTATAATGTATTATAGCTTTTGTTTTCTTTTTTTTTTTTTTTGTTCTTTTTAACTACAAAATACAATTTTTTAAAAAAATTAATAATAATAATTAAAGAAGTTAAAAATATTTAATTATATGTAGTGCAGATCAAAGGATTAAAAAGTAGTTACATTACTTGATTCTTGGGCATTTCTGGGTGGGTCTGTTGCCTTTGGTTCGAACTGAATGGATTAAAGATTGTTAATATATGTATTCAAAATAGTAAATGTTAATTTTTATTGATAATTGATATAAATTAATAAATATGTCTTACCTTGTGGTCAATTTTTTTTGGATCTATTGTTGTGACAGTTGATATTTGTGGTAATGGTATTGAAAGATGGACATATTTAAATATTTTTGAAACAATTGCAGTTATTTTTGCTCCCCTTTGTTGAAAATAAACTTGCAAGATTTTGGTTTGTTCTTTTAACTGAGCAATAATTGGTGGAATTATAAATGGATAAGTAAAGCCTTCATGAATTGTTAATGTTCATCATTTGTTAATGCAGAACATTGTTTTTTGATCAATGCTTGTGCTGCTCTTCCAACCACTAAAGTAATTTCTAATTTAATTTATTTAAAAAGGTGCGACTTTATTTTATTTTTGTGTATTTATATTTAATTTTATTTTTCATTCAAATTATTTATACTATTATCATTTGAGAGGCTTTGAAAAGTTAGCGCAAAATGATATTGAAATAGATAAAATCGGACCACAAATCAACCCCTTTCTTTTTTAATGTTTTTCCTTTTAGTCTTTGTTTAGTTTTAGTCTCAAACGCACGCTACGCACACATGATTAATTTAAAATAACGGCTAACACATATTACTTTTAAAAAAAATATATGTAAAAAAGACGACATAAAAAAAATAAAAATAATAAAGGGGGAAAATCTTAAGCAAAGAAAGAGGGAAAATAATCTAACTTATTTCGTTGTGTTTTAATTTAATTTAATTTAATTTAATTTTATATTTAATGTGGTGTTATTTGATTTTAATTTCGCATCTTTTTATTTAATTTTATTATATTATTTATGGTATTTTTATTTAAGTAATATAAAAAATTTGGCACAAAACGGTGATAAAATAGATAAAATTGAACTTCAAATCAATTCAAAATAATAAATAACTATAATAAAGAATAAAAATCTAAAGAATAAATCAGAAATGGTTTGAAACCGTCTGATCAAAAATTTTGACGGCTGTGATTCGCACGTTAAAAGTACGCGCAAGAGAAGTGCGTTTAGCGGGGGAAGAGGGCAGCTTCACAGTTGTGGGTCCCGCCACTTTTTCCTTCGGCTAGTCGGGCGTTGACAAGTGGCAATCCTAGATCCAAAGACGCAAAGGCCCATGCGCAAGGAAGGGAAAAGAGAAGGAAAAAAGGAGTAAAATGTACAATGCACACTCAAAAGACAAAGGACATAAACAAAATTTAAAAAATATTACTGTACAATAAATAGTAAATTGTGAGTGTTCCTATAATAATATGTATAGATTTTCCTCACCTAATTTATATACTTTTCTCTCCTTTATATGTTTTCTTGTTTTCAAAAACGTACATGATTTATTATAGTTTTGTGAAGACATATTAAACGTTGTAATCTTTTATTTTATTTTTATTAATTGAATGATAATTATTTATTTTTTAATTGAATAACATGAATAATATTTTTTTATGAGTGATATGTCTTATTTTTCTCCCCACTTTTATTTTTTCCTCCTACCAAACACAACCTAGCTCATCATAGCCCATCTGTAGCTTTCAGGATCACATGGAATGCCTACACATACATAAAGAGAAGAACTCAGTTGCTCCTATCATGATGATGTAACGACTTTTGAGTCCAACTCCAACCATATAATCTTTAAACACAGTCTAAACTTGAAAAGAGATTTCAATGTCCAACCAATATTGGTCTTATCTTGGAACTACCTATGCCTTGTCCACCTCTCTTGATTGCCCTACACATTTAATGAATTATGTCAATCTTGCTTAGCTAAAAACATTTTTGTATTTTTATTTTCAGAGAATTATATTGATAGATAAAAGACTAGAAGTGTTATGTAATCTCAACCCTAATGAGTTGGTATTTAGTCGTCACTTTTGAGTATCGATCAAATCTAATTCATGATTTGTTAAGTTTTCTTGATTTCCAAGAGAAAATTGTCCTATTAATTTAATTTTGCGAGATTAGTTGTTCCAAACCAATTCTAGAGGTTTTAGTCATAGAGAAAATTTAGCACTCAACAAAAACATTTCCTACATCTTTAACTAGTGGAAGTGTTGTATTCATTTTTTCCGCTTTCAGAGGTGTTTAAACCAAATGCTTCTCAGCAGGGGTGTCGTTGTAATTTTGACAAAATTTTCAAAAGTAATTTTCGACACTATCTTGAGAAAATTTTGTTGTTACTTGTTTTTGGTGAATAGAAATGTTTGTTGATAATAGTCACTAGATCTCATTTTATCCGAATTTTCAAGTTGAGGCCACGTTTCCATAATTGAATTAACCAAAAAAAAAAACCCTGTTTGAGACAATAGTAGCCTCTTTTGGATGACAATCTCTGGATATTTCTTTTCCAAGCAAGAACAATAACTATAATTCCTTTTTAATTCTCAAGCATCGAACTCTTGAATTTATATTCGCATGAGTACAACATATGAAGCATTTGCTGCTAAAAACTGTTCAAGAACTTACAAATTGGACTAACCGAAAACCGAACTTGCATCGGCATAAACTCTGGGATTCAAAACCGAAAGCAGACAATAGGGGCCACCTGCAATCTTTCAGTATCACTTGCTATTTTTATTATTATTATTATTATTATTTACGATGAGCCTCAACATCAAACTCAAGCCCTGGGGGCTTGTTCTTCTTTTGCTGATATTTGGCATATGAATACCATACTCCGCCAGCTGTGTTGATGGCCAATCCTGTCACATTCAAAGCATGCACTTGCACGCCTCCCAGTAGGACAAAACCGAGAGTCTGGAAAACAAGAAAACGTGAGATAAATGGATCGTGCTTGTAAATGTTTTATATCGGATAAACAAAGGCACATGATCTAATCCAAGAAACAGAGAAAAAAAAAATCACGGGAGAAGTTTAGTGGTCACTAGGATTTGGTGTTTTCAGGAGTTGTTTTCAAGTTCCATTTCACCAACTACTCTACAACAACAAGATGTGGTTAGCAGCACATACCGTGGACCCGACCCCTTTGAGGACGCCAACAATGGTTGTTGTTAAAGCTGAGTTGACTATGGTACATAAGAACATGGTGAAGTTGAGAACAATGCCCATCACCAATGAAAGAATGAGTATAACCAAAAAATATAATGAATTGCTCTGCAAAGAAAACAAAGACAGTTCACCGTTAGTAGAAATCCAGGTTTTGTAGGCTCTTGGTATGTTTTACTACTGATTTAACTATCCCTGAGATATACTACCAATACATTAAAAGTTTTGCTATATTAGGAAAATCCAAAATCACGAAGAAAAAAAATGAATTGTTTATTATTATCGCTTGATAAAAAATAAATAGAGTTTTGCAATATAGTTGCCAGCTATGCCCTGTATCTTCTTAAGACTGCCACATTGGTAAATATAATATCCACAGAGAATCAAGGCATGAAGTCTCAAGAAAATCTCGACAATGGCATTAAATAAGCAGATGCAGATGGAAAACATCAAAAAAGAAAAGAAAAACCAATTACATATTTTATGAAGATGGAACTACTGTTTCACTATTCGGTATTCACAGTAAAGATCTCGTGTAAACTTTCTGCCATAAAAGGAAGATATTTCAACAAAGTTAAGATGCTTAGCCATTATAGTTTAATATCTAGAAAAAAGAGTCCAAAACAAAGTCTTCAAGCAGTTACGCATCCTTTTCTCAAGCAGTAATGACTTCCAATGCAATGAACATGAAAATCAGTTAAGATTCTAACCTTTGCAAATAATATTGAAAAAGAATTTGGAAACTCTCCTGTGGCGATGATGAGAAATAACAAGAATGGAAGAGACAAAAAGCTGTTATAGAACATGATCTCAATTGATGACAGTCCATCCTCTGCACCAGACTTCTCTACCAAGACAAGGTACATGGTCTGCAATTGATATTAAACACTTCAGTTGGTAAAAGATGAAAGCTTAAGACAAAATACCTCAGCATATAATTTTTTAGGAAGGAATAAGAACATATCATATGCATTCATAGGCAAGAAAACGCACGAGACTGAACCTGGAAAAACACAGAAGTAAGGGCCATGGTGTATCCAAAAAGGTCAAAGGAAAAGTCTCCCAGTGCAGCTATGATGACGCCAGCTGCAGTCAATATCACAGAAAGAGTAACCTGAAAGTAGAAACACAAGATGAAATATTAACTTGCCAGGAAATTCACACACCTCACATGGATCTAACTTTCAAAAATATAGAACACGTTGTGAGAGATACTGAAGGGGGCCGTAGCTCCATTATATGCACGCTAATGGGGCCAGTATGTTTCTCATTGACAATGTGTGGTTCAACTTCACATGCTTTGTCCTCCTAAATATTATATTCTTGAAAATATGTACTGAACCATCTGAAGTAAAAACTGGTAGTGGAAGAGTTGACAGAGCAAGGATATGATATGATGGCAATGTCTATGCTTATCATCTTTGCTCACATAGTCTAGCTATGCTTGCCTAAGTGCACCTCATAAAAGAGCCATCCAACCAAGTTTTATTAGCAATGTCCTAACGAATTTCAGCGAGGTGGGAATCAAGTTCTGAAAACAAGTCTCATTCCAATCTTTCCCTACATCAATATCCATCTTTTAAGAGAAAAAACACACATAAAAGGGTTTTGAGATTTATTATTGCATTTACTGGGGAAGTCATTTCTCTTTTAAAATCAACTAAACAGCTTTGATCATTTGTCTTCTTCCTTTTTAAGTATGTCCTACAATCCCGAAGCAACTGCAATCCAATTGTACATCATATCTTAAATGTTTTACTCATTCTTCCTGTGCATCATAACCGAAAATATATACATAAAGAAACATTTTTAAAGAGTCCCTGAGTTCATCCAAAGTCTTGGTACCAATTTTTTTCTTTGCAAGTAGTGATCCCAAAAAGAATATTTACGGAACAAAAAAAAAAAAAAAAAAACACACACACACACACACAGAGAACAACCAACAACAGCAACAACAACAACAAAACTTCTCTAGAATGTTTCCTAGGGAAAAGATACACTTGGATAAACAGCCAAGAGGCTATCAAATGTACAACGTATTACCAATTTGAAAGGGCCAAAGTATACCTGTGCTGTAGGCCTTCCTTTTCCTGAGACGCACCCGGCAATCAGTACAGCAAGTGGTGTCAGTCTCTTAATTGCAATGTACATTGGAATATTAACTCCCTTCAAACTTGCCAAGGCAAACGCCACATTAGCATTATAGAATAGTGACACTGGAAGAAGTTTCTTAGCCGTTGTCATATCTAATCCTCTAGCTTTTGTGTACCCCGATCTTCGACAGAAGTGTATAAGAGCAGCAGTTGCCAATTGCTGAGAAAAAATTAAACAAAAAAAAGGGAAAACAAATCTTCAACTTCCAACTCCATTTTCAATACTGACGAAAAGTTACAAAAAGGAAAAAAAAAAAGTTCTTTCATGGAAAAATAAATATTTGTGAAAGAGTACATAGTAAAAACCCTGAACCCTGACTATCTTCCCTTCCAAGTGTGTTATGTGTAAGGGTGAAAGGGAAACAATGGATCATCTACTTCTTTGTCTGTAGCAAGAAAATTATGACTCGCATTCTTGAATGAAACAAGTTTTCTTAGGGTCTTTCCTGCTCATTTAAATCGGTGATGCTTGAGGAAACAATGGGCTTTGGATAGAATAAAATGGCTGGATGTTGTGGAATTGTATGGTGATCTCAATTCTATGAATTGGACAGAAAGGAACGCAGGAACTCCAGAACTTTTGAAGATAAGAAAATGGAGGTGATGGACAGACAAAATTTTCAGCATCCTTGCGGGCTTATAAATATTTGTGATAAGAGTACAAGGCAAACGCCACATTAGCATGATAGAATAGCTACACTTGTTTTGTTATCGTTTTAGCTTTCTTTTTGTTTTTAGGATTTTTCATGCTCTTTCTATTATAGTCATAACAAAGGGAAGTTTTTCTGATCAAAAAAGGGTATTACCTGCAGAGTGAGAAGTGTCATTGAGTTTGAATATTGCATGAGGATTGCTTTGTTGATGAAAACCATAGCCATGGAAGCAATCCCATAAGACAATGCCGCAAACAAACTACATTGACATTGTAGCACCAAGTTACAACCAGTCTGATCATGGACTAATACGAGTGTGTGTGTGTTCATTCAGATCAAAACACCAAATATATTCTAAATTGTGATAAACTAGATTGCATAACAAATTTTAACCTCACAAATGAACTAGCTTCTGCATCATTACGATTCTCCATGGCCACCCAAGATTAAAAATGATCCAAGATTCAAACACCCAATTCTTTATCAATGTCCCTGTAACTGTGGGAACTGAAAAAACCAGCTGCAACCCAATAAAAGAAAGATTAAAACTTTATAACTTTCCAAGATGACCCAATTTACTAAAACATGAGAACGCGGCGAAACAAGGAAAACCCAGATCGGAAAAAGAAAGAAAAAGATATTGGATCAATCAGGGACGGGAAATGAATAAGAAACGGAAAAAATACCTGCTTTGCTTCTTTCTGTTTTCAGTTACATGGTAAGCGTGAAAGATCGTTCTTGGGATTGAAAAGCAAAGTGGGCTACTGAGAAATGGAAGAAATGAAGCCGAAGAGAGAGAGAGAGAGAGAGAGAGAGAGAGAGAGAGAGAGAGAGAGAGAGAGGAGTGAGGCGCGTGGGGACAGAGAGAGTGGAGTGTTATATAGGTAATGGTGAATATAGTAATACAGAATCTTTTGATGAATCGAATATAGTAAATAGTAAAAGAAAATTGATGAGAGAGAGAGAGAGATGGTTGATGGAAAGGGAAATTGAGAGAAGGAGAAGGTGATACTGATGAAATTGAAAGGCACAGAAAGAACAAATCCGAAATCCACATTCCCACAAAACATTTGACAATTTTGAGAAAAAAGGCCAAAATGAAAACAGCTGGCGAAAAGTCTCTCTCTCTCTCTCCGGCTAATCGACGCTTGCATTGCGAAAGCCATCGCCATCAGATGTGGAATAGGAATTGGGATTGGCTTTCTTCCCCCAATCCTCCTTTTTAGGGTTCGTGGTCGTTTTATTTTTTAAAATATAAATATATATATTTTTTCGTATTAAAATATGATTTACATATTTGGTAAAATCTTTACTTTTTTTTAGAAAATATAAAAAAAATTTGGTACTTGAATTTTTTCTTGAAATTAGTTTTTTTTTTTTTTTTTTTTTTTTTAATATTAAAAGGGTAGGCTCAAGTGTTTATTTTATTTTATTTTAAAATCAGAAACTACTATTCTTATTAATTTAATAAAATCTATAGGTAGAGGATATTCTATTAATTAAATGAGCTCATTAATCCATATTAAGATCAAAATAAGTCAGGAGAGGAGCTAAATTATTGCCCCTCGAAAAAAATAGTTAATCTTTATTCAAAAAAAAAAGATAATAAGTTAAATGCATCTGATAATGAAATACCAAACTCGTTACAATAAAAATGATTAGGACATGTTCTTTTATTTAAAAAATTTTAAAAAAAAATAACTTAAGTTTCAATTTTATTTAAGTTTACATTTTTTTAAGTTTTAATTTTATTTAATTTTACTCAATTTTATTTAAGTTTTAACTTCAACTTAAGTTATAACTTAAATTCAACTCAAAAACTACAATTAAATTAGGCCCCGTTCACTTCACGGATTCGAGTTTTTAATTCAAGTTAAGATGTGACATTTTCTGAGAGTTTTTTACTGTAGTAAAAAAAAAAATAGATGTGACATTTTCTAAGAGCTTTTTATTGTAAAAACTTAAAACTGAAAACTCAAATTGATGAAGTTAATGGAGCCTAAAAATACAACGCCTTAGTCTTCAGAGCTTGAACCAATGTCGATGAATCAGGGGATGTTTGATTCTTAGATTTGAATTTCTGATTCAAATCATGATTCATGGTTGTTACAGTATTTTTTCTCATAAAAAATACACGTAAATTAAAAATAATTCAAATTACATTATTTGAATCCATAAACCAAACGGACCCTTAAATTCTTAGCCTAAACTAAACTTAAAGTAAGGACTTTAATTTCAGCCTCACAAGGCGGTAAAAGCACCGTCTAATTTTTTAGTCAAAGCTGTCATAACAAATCCAATAAAATTTCTTATAACAGCAATCCAACTCTCATTGTATGCGATCCAACTCTCATTGTTTGTTGCGGGATAGAAATAGCTGCATCTACACTGAGCTGCTCAAGCTTTTAATTTGACATATACTGCGTGTTGAATTCCTGCAGTTGATTACTAGAAATATAGAGGCCAAATGGTCGTTTTTGAGGGGGGTTTTTAAATAAATGACTAAAGTTTTATAAAATTAGGGAAATTGTCTTTTATTTTTTTTAATTAACGGTCAATCACTAGTTGACTTAAACCATCACTAATTAACTTAGTAATCAATCACTGATTGAGTTAACCGTCCATCACTGAGTGACTTTAATTTATCACTAATTAACATTTAACTCAATGATTATTCATTATTAATCAATATTGGTTATTAACTAACCAAAATCAATTTGTAATTGATCAATTTTAATCAATAAAATACATGTTTATTAATAATAAATCATTGATAAAAAGTAATAATGTGTCGGTCAATGATTGACTGTGGGTCAATCACTGATTAGCTGTGGATTAATAATTAATTGATTATTATACAAAAAACGACCATTTTCCTAAAAAAAAAAATTCAGCCATTTGTATAAAAACAAAAAATTCATCCATTTATTAAAAAAAAAAAAAGTGGTCCAAAAACGATGGTTTAGCTTTTTTTTTTTTTAATTACTATTGGTTTGATATTTTGACCTTCTCATTTAATAATCGTATTGTTATTTTTAAATTATTTGAAAACTAAAAGTTTGCTTTTATAAATATTAAGGTTTTAAAATTTATATCAATCTAATATAAATAATATTATATATTAAAGTATAAAATATAATAAAATATTAAATATGCTATTTTTATATTTTTTTGGCGCCTCATATATCATTAGTGTTAACATTTACATTACAAATGATTTAACATTATAATATTAACATTTACATCTGTATTAGAAATGGTCTAACATCAAAATATCAAGTTTTAATTTCATTAAAAAATAAAGTTATGACGTTATAATATAAAACCATAAATTGGGTTAGAAATTAGGTGAGTTTGTAAAATTTTGGCGTTAAAATGAGGAATAAATTCCTTGATACACAGGGAAAGTAGACTTTAGGCATATTTCATTCCGACGTACAAGCAATAAAAAGAAAATGGTAAGTTGGATAGTTACGTGTAGGTGTAACATTTTTTAATACAGGTTTCACTATTTTCTCTCCATTAGATGAGCGATTGATGTAACATTTATTGAATGTATTTACCTACCGAATTTGCTCGCTTGATGTAACAATGCCCTAACCAGTTAGCGATGTAACAAGCAAATTGAGAAAGGAACTTTTTTTTTTTTAAATGGAAAATTTTCATTTAATAATTAAGTCAATACAAATTTTAATATAGTCACAAATAATCACCAAATACAAGAGTATTTGATCGCGGACACAAACTAGATTTACCAGTAAAGACGAATAAGACGCATAAGCGAACACAAGTATCAAGACCCAAACGGAAAATACCCACTTGACACATTAATAATTGAGTGTGACAAAAACTCATTTGACAAAACTACTATGTATAGTGTGAACAAACCAGTCATCTGAGACTAAAAGACCCCAAGTACAAGGTCACTCACAACACTGCATATGATCAAACCTAGCAAACTAGACCTACCATCACCATAAAAGGGTGAGGCGACAACTTTCGTTATTACACAATGAAAATATAAAAACTGAAATGACAAAATCAACATTGTTTTTATTACACATCAAAATAAAAACTAAAAGCAAGTCAAAAGTCCCCAACCACACGAACAAGATCATTGCCGATAAACTGACAACCAAGACTATAGAGGACAGATCAATGAGGATCAACACGACACCATCGGAAGACACCAACACGGCACTAGTGAGCATCCATCCACAAATAATTTTCATTCGTCCCCTCAGCCCACGAAATCGCTACCACCACCACGATCATTACTATGGGACTTAGAGCTTCGTCTCTAGGTCTTGGAGTCCGATGACCAATAAAGGAGTCATGCTAGACTCCGGCTCTAAAAGAGAAAAGAGGCGTTGAGAATAAAACTCTAGAGAGAATATCAACACTAGAAAGAAACTTCTGAACGGGCCGGGCAAAACAAATTGACTATAATATAATATTTTAGACACAAAAACTCTTTTTTGATACAATGATTTTTTTAGGCTAAATTTATATTTAAGTTCCTAAAAATAGCAGATAAGAATAAATTGTTGACTTTAGCTATTAGTTTTAAAATATATTCTTCTTCTTCTTCCTTTTTAATAAAGAGAGAAGAATTTGAGCTCTAGACTTGAAAGTGAATGTGACAACACCATGTTTTGATAGAAAGTGAAGGAAAGGAAGAAGGGAGAAAGATATTGAAGGAGAACGTAGAAAAAGACGAAAAGAAAAGTTGTTTGGTAAGAAAGCAAAGAAGAAGAAAAAGGATACTAATACCAGTGGAACTCAACATAATCTCTCCACGAATGAGAGATTTTAGGGGAGAAATTATCACACTTTCCTCTGAAAAATTATCACTTAGATATAAATACTTTTTTAATCTCATTTTCAAATAAATATTGTAAATAAGTACGTAAAATAGTAGCTTCAACTTATCATTTAAAGTGACATTAGCGCCGTCAGCACCAAAAAAAAAAAAAAAAAAGTCATTAGCGTATTAGAGAACAAAATGAATAATTGAGCCAAATTAAGCCTTCTGTTAATTTATTGTGCTAAATTTGGCATTGGTATTGGCACTTTACGTCTTGAGGATAGCCTTAAAATCCATAAAGAATTGGAATAGGACTTTAAGGTTTCATCCCTTTTACTCTTTAACCAGGAATTTACAAATTGGACATTTAGAATAAAACTAAAAACAATACCATAATGTGAGATAAGAGATTGAGTTTTATAATTATCATTTATTAGTCCAGAAAAAGACGTTAAAGTTGTCCATTGGCCTGAAGTTAGTTCTTTGAATACTAATACAAGTATCTAATTTGGGCTCAAATAAAGGATGAATCTAAATCACAACTCCAAAGGGTACCGCCACAACAAAGTTTAATTCTCTCCTACACATGTACGCTATGATGCCGCAAACTGGACTTCAGAGTACAAAATAACAAAAGAAAGTTCCAAAGAAAAGGGAAGAACTTGACCTGGCATCACCTCTCATCAGAGCCGGTTTTCATCTCGTCGAAACTTTTGCACTCATGGAGGAATGGTAAGTGGTGCTTCTCTGTTTCCTGTAAGAAGTATACACATCGTCGTATTGACTTATCTCGTTAGGATTAGCTGTGGCACCAAGTCCCAACCTTCCGGTGCTATTAAATCCGGGTTTACGCTCTACACTTCCATCAGCATAAGTCCCAGTATCGGGGTCTGCCTGCAGGTTTGGAGGCGGTGGAATGCAAGCCCCTCCCTTCCGCACAGGAGGTTCTCTTTCATACTCTCTATCGTACTCATCATCGTCTCCGCCATCAGATTTAAAGGGCCCTTCAGAAGGGTTCACCTCTCCAATCTCTTTAAAGAACTTGGACACTCTTTCGAGAATTTCGGATTGAGATACAGTGGATGGAGGTATGACAGTTGGGATGTCCAACGGGCTCATGGGAGAGTAAGGTACGCCACTACCAATCTGCATCTTTCTGACCATTCCGGGAATGAGACCAGGAGGGAACAATGGATACGGTGGCACTTTTTCACTGTTATTAGCAGTTTGGCCTGGCAATAAATGGGGTGCAGACGGTGGACCCACTGGTTGAACAGAAGCTGGTATGGGCATGGAGCCGGCAAAAACCGGAGGCTGCATATTTTGACCAGGCACCACATGTTTATCAAGATGCTCTTGATCTCCGAAACTGGGAACGGAACTTGGCCTGTCAGGCTGCCATTGCACCAAGTTATGGTTCGTCTGCTGTGGTAATCCTGTTTAAGAAGCACAAAACAAATTAGCATTGTGATGTCTGGTAGATAAGATCTCCAAAAATTTGACCAAAGGCATGACCAACTCAATGTCATAGAAGAAAACCAATACAAAATGCAGAACAGAGAGGCAATTATAGGTCCTGTATACAAAATACCCATGACATTCTAAGCACAATGCCTAATTCCACACAAACACTTGCAAAAGAAAATTAATAATTTAGCAGCCTACCTGCAGCTGAATCTGCTGATAAACCGGCCAATTCCTTTGGCGGCCCTGCAAAAGAATTAGCTGACTGTCCACCAATCATTTCATTTCTAAGTGCATTGATAGTATCCTGATCATAAATGTTATTGGATGCCCATAACTGTAAAAGTTGTTGTAACTTTGACTGATTTTCTTCCTTAATTTGAGGGTTATGGAAAATCCTAGCAAGCATAGAACCTAAGACGGGTTTGAATGCAAGGGCCTCGTTATCAAGATCATCGCCAGTTCTTCGGTGCACACTGTAAATTTAGAAGCGAATAAGATAAGAAATTTTAGGAAAACCAAATCACACCAGCGACAAGATTAGGAAAACAAATGATCTTCCATGATAACATATAAGATATAGAAGCAAAAGTATGGAAGAGAGAGAGATTAGAATGAACTCACAGCATTAGACACACGCGCGCGCACACACACACAAGGTTTTTGTCTATTTCTTAGGTGAAGATCATCAAATAACCTACATATTATCGGATATAGATAAAGGTTGCTTTTGACATATTAAGTGGTGTCTATATATCTGTCATAGCTTCTATACTCTTGCCATATCCATACTGCAGATTTTTCAGACAACATATTAATTACTTCTGTTTCTTCCAACCAACAGGCATACAAACAACCTAACATGCCCACTTAAAAAAGCATTGGAGCATCTCAAGCCCTGTCTTCCATTATCATTCAAATTTCTCAGTACAAGAGCAAACATGTCTCGCAGAAAGCTACAGATAGACAGCTACATTTTTTGATAAGGCACATTTCGGTATTCCAGTGCTGTTAGGTTGGAACATACAAGGAATGGCGTTCTGTAAGTATGTAACATGCATACAAAAAAAGAGACTTCTAATAATAATACTGCCAATTTCTCTTGAAGACTAGAAGATAAGGGATAGAGATGGAATGGAGGATGAAATAATTGGGCTTCAGAATGAATAACCAAAAAGACGCAAACCATTCTTGTTATAGTCTTCTAGAATGTAGAAACTAAGGCCAGCTTTATTTTTGTTGGAGTAGGTATCTACATTGTTAAAGTTCAAACTATCTCTTCTTAAATCAACTTAAAAGAGTATTAATATCTTCGTAAAAAGCACAACATTTTCAAGAATTCTGATCACCATGATTCAAGAATAAGAATTAATACATTGCATCACACTAACAATTCCACAATATGAATCCAAAGAACCAACAGAACTGGCAAAAAGAATTTAGTGTTTATACAGTACTAGAAACTAGAAAGTTTCGAGGATTACCTCTCGAAAAGAATGTCATTGGCGAGGTATATAATGTGCAATTGCCTCTCTGAATCGTCGACCGCAAACACCCGGTCTCTGAGCGCCTCGGCCAAAGCCGGAGCAAAAACCGACCTCTGCATGAACCAAAACTTCGCCCCTTTGATGGACTCCTTGGTGCCATTGAGACTGATCAGCACATTGTTTAGCTCCATTGCAACATCGGAAGGAAGCGGCCCCGAAAGCCCCTTGAAGGGCTTCGAAGCCTGATCGAAATCCGGTCGACCGTAGAACTGAGGATGCTGCTGCTCGTAGAAATACGGCGGCTGATGCATCTGCGGTCCGCTGGTTATCATAGGCGGTCCGTTGATCATCGGATTCAACGGGGAACGCATCAGGTGCATCGACGACGACGGAGGCGGAGGAAACGGTGAATTGAACGAGCCTCCTGGCGGTCTGGTGGATAGCCAGAGCTTGTATCTGTAATATCCATGGCCTTCCCCGCCGAAGAGAAAGCTGTACTCGGGATTATCCTGCTGCTTTTCTCGGATCATGGCCTCGAATTCAGGCCCGTTCTTGGCGGCGTACTCGACCAATTTATCAATGCGCTTGTGGAGCTCGGGGTCAGCGGGAGGGGCCGCCGGGGGCGGGACCCCAGCGACGGCGGGGTCGAAAGTGTTATGGAAAGGCGAAGGGACGAGCGGGGGCGGCATGTGGGGAGGGTAATTTGGCGGCGGCTGCTGGTGGTGATGGAGGAGGAGAGGGTGAGGAGGCGGCGGCGCGTGGGGGTTAACTTGCTGCTGTAGGTGGTGGTGATGGTAGGGGAATTGCGGCGGCGGAGGCATAGAAGGGTGCGGCGGCGGAAGGAAAGGAGGAGCGGCGGCTGCTGCTGCGGCGGCGGACTGGCCATGGAACGGTTGCTGCGGCGGCGGAGGGTATCCGAACGGCTGCTGTTGCTGCTGTTGTTGGGCGTAAGCCATGGCGGACGCCGCCGCGTAATCGTGTGGTTGCCGATCCATCGCCGGCGTCTACTTTGACGATTTTATCTGCATAAATTTATATACAGAAACACACACACACACACACACACATATATATATATATAATAAAAGTATTAGGGTTTTCGGACATTAAGCGATGTAATTTGTATTGAAGAAGTGTGTGACGTTAATGCGGGAAAAAAAAATACCTTTGGTGCCTTGTGGATGAAATTACTAGTAAAAGTACTCTCTGGGTCTGTGTTTCTTTCTCTCTCTCTCTCTCTCCTTCAACGGAGCTCCGTGTCCATATTTCGGGGCCTGGAGCTTACTAACACTGAAAATTACAAAGAAAACTAGAAAAGCGAGGTTCTTTCCAAGAGAAGATATATAATAGAGAAAATTTGATAATAGTTGTTCAACTCTCTTCACTTGAAGAGCAGAAATGGGGAGAATGGATTTTGGGAATTTTGTTTTTGTTCGGGTTTTTTTTTTTTTTTTTTTTTTTTTGATGGTTTTTTTCCCTAGAAAAAAGGTTCGAATTTTTATTTATTTATTTATTTTTAAAGCTAATAGATATTTTTTAATTCAAATTAGTAAGAATAATCATGATATTATTTATAAAAATTTGAGCTGTGGGGGTTTTTTTAAACTTTTTTTTTAGCAAACATGAAAAGTGTAGAAACTAAATTTTTTTAGGAAAAATATCAAAAACAATCCTTATATTGTGCCTAATTATCATTTTTTACCTTTTTTATTATGCAAATGCCCGTTTGGTTGAGAGATCCGGATCACATAATCAGAGTCAAGTTCTCGAATCAGTGTTTGGATCCACCAAGTTCCCGAATCTATGTCCGGTTGATTTGAATCAAGATCTGAGTCATGGGTCCTGATTCACGAATCAACCCCCCCTAATTCAGCCCAACTACAATGAGGCAACAGTACACAAACAGTGGAGTAATCGACGATCAAACCAAGAATTGTTCCACTATTCTTCACTCAAAAACGACAATCAAACCAAGAATTAACAAGTTCCAGAAAGCACATAATTTGCAACAAAAAATTAATCAAAAACCTATTTCACAACATTCTGTACAATCTGAATATTTGGAAGTAATCGACCGACTGATCCACCGGCTGAATGCAGCGGCAAGACGGACAGACGAGAAACAAATGCCGCCCGCCCACGTACAAGTTGTAATTCCAAAGACTTCGTCGAGTTTGAGGGCAGTTTGGGAGTTGAGAAATTTTTTCCCGGAAAATTAGAATTTCCCGAGAAAATCAGGTCGGCCGCTGGGGAGGAAGAAGAGCCTGGACTTGTTGGAGCAGGGAGAGAAGCGAGAGCGAGACTGAGCTCCGGCAGAGAGTTCGATTGTGGAAGACAGAACTCGTCGGAGAACGGCGGAGGAGAGCGGGGTCCACAACTCGCCGGAGATTTTTGGATTTTTTTTCCTTTTTTTTCCGGAGGGGTGGGGTTCTCTAACAAGAGAACGAAAGTCTGCTTCCTTTTTTTTATAATGGGCTAAAAATAAAACTTAAAAAAAAACCCTTTTAAAATATATTTCTAAATATGTAACATAATTTCATTGGGTGGAATATTAGGGAAGTTGTGGGAGATAAATTTATGTTTGACTTGTTATATAATTTCATTCATATTTTTATTTATTTATTTTGTAGTTAGCTTGTTATAATTTTAAGTTATAATTATTTGTATAATTTTTTTGTAGTACTTCATTTTTTTATTATATAACAAATTATATTTTTTTTAAATTACACGTAACAAATAATTTTTATTATATAATTTTTTAAATTACATTTATTTTGGTCATGATTCAAATTCAGAAAATAAGACAATCAAACATTAGTTCGAATCACATTTCAAGTTAGAATCAAAATCATGCATATACACATCCAAACGAAGGTTTTAATCACTCTGAATCATGATTCAAATCATGAATCATGAATCTGAATCAAATGATTCAAATCGCCCTGATTTCAATCCTTATATCAAACGGACCCTACACCTACTGTGTTTTTAAAATTAACCTCAAAATATATAATTAAATTTTTAAAAATACGAAGGTTACTATCCTTAATCTTTATTAAATATTGTTTTAGATGATTTAACTAAAAATTTAAATAAAAAGATAAAAAAATATTTCAATATTTCAATCAAATAAATACTTTAATTATTTTGAGAGCTTTTCATTTTTAAGATTGATTTTTTAACAGCATTTCAAATTGTATTTCTAATGGTTATGAAGGGTAATATTGGTATTTTGAAAAATTTTAAATGTTTTAAGGGGTATGTTGATTTTTTATAAGGCAACTTCTCTCGTACGCTAATGATTTGTATAATCACATAAAAATAAAAAAGTACGTAAATTTTATGATTAGAAAAATCTGATTCATCAGTAGGTCAAGCGTACTAGAGAATCTTCTTTTTCATAAACACGTGTGTTTTTTTAGGCATTTAGCAAAAGGAGCAAAAATAAGGGGAAAAAAAACAAGAAATAACACTCAAGATAGTAAAAAAAAAAAAAAAAAAAAAAAAAAAATTATTTATGTCACTTCTACTAAAAATAAATAATTGTTACTTAATCCATAATCCATAACATATATAAAAATCACAATGAATTTTATGTAGTTTCTCTGACAATGAACTGTTCAAGGTCATTGTTAAGTTATCCTGTCTTTTTTTTTTTTTTTTGCTCTTTTGTTTTATGAAGTTTCTTTAGTATGACAGTTCTATTAGTAGTGTTAGTTTTTAACTATTTAATTAGATAAAAATCACATAAACTAAAAAAAAATATGCATGATAAATAGTTTTTAATATAAATATAACAACTAAAAATAAAGAACGGTCAATAATTCATTTTTTATAATCCTACCATAAAAACTCTCTTTGTTTTTTTTTTTTTTTTTTTAAATGGAAAAAGCTCCTTTTATTTTATTGTTTAGCTATTATTTTTGCTTATTTTATTTTATATTCTATTGTTTGCTTTTTCATTTTGCTTTCAGTTATCCCAAATGTTTTACATTTAAAATTTATATTTCTAATTTTTTCTAAGGGAATAATTTTTTTCATGTATATATCCACTTGTTTAATTTTTTCTATAATCATATATACATATTTTTTAATCTACATTGAAATATTTTTTTATGATATGCTTTATTGAAACAACTTTTTTGAATTTTGGTCATGTTTATGTTTTTTCTTACAATTTTTTATTTATTTCAAAATTAATCGTTGTAAAATACTTATTTTACTTAAATGTGTTTTTATTGTTGCCCTCTCAAATATTGTTTTCTCTTATGGAATACTTGATTGGTTTTTTATTTGACTTGTCTTAATTAAAATCTATGTGTGTTTAAATATAGTATGTTTATTTAATTTTATGCTTATATGGTACACGAGATAAACACACATTTTGATGCATTTATATTTGTAAAATTGTATATAAATACACATGTGAGAAGCATAAATAACTCCGCACAAAATCACGACTAACTATGCATTTCTCTCTAAAACTAATATTTAAGTAAAACACATGGTGTGTTTTGGTATCATCACAATTTTTAAGGAAACTACCCATAATTTAAGATATTTTCTCTTTTTACAAACTTAGAAAAGTAGTTTATGAACACTATTTTCATTATCTTCTTTTTGTGTGATTGTCATGTCAAATTTAAGTAATTACATTAGTTATTACATGTAAGCAATAGAAAAAGATAATCAAAATTAATATTTTTGCAAAATATTTTTATAGTACTATAAATTAACCAAATATTTTTTGCTTTGAGAATTAACTATTTTTTATTGTGTTTTTTTTTTTTTGTGGAATTTTTAAGTAATTGAGATTGATATTAGAGTCTCTTGCTTTGAGAATTAGAGTTTTAATAGTCTATATGGTCTTACCTAATAATTTTTGCTTTTGTTTGTATGATATAATCTACTGATATTATTCTTCATAATTTTCTGAATTAATTGTGTAGAGTTTGTTAACATCTAACCTTATGTCTATAACATTCCATAGAATTAGAAGTGTAGATAAATGTTTATTAGTATCTAATGGCCAAAATAATTTAGATGTTTCCATGACTTAATTTCTAAAAAGTAATGATGAGTTGATTTTATGCAAGTTTAATATTAGCTAGTTTTAAGGTGTTTTATTGACAAATTGATGTCTTGTTAATCTAATTTTACAGGATGGATGCAAGCGTGATAATCTACCACAGATTACCACTAAAAGCCCAAAATCAACCAGGTCCAGTTTCAGCCCATTAAAAGTCCATAAACAGAGGAGGCTAAATTTGGATATCACGGTTGTGCTTTCTTCCTAAGAATAAACGCTTGATGAGGGGGCTGTTTTGGATGGGATAAGCTTAGTAATCTGCCAGTTTCAGCCCATTAAAAGCCCACAATTAAAGGCCCAAATCTCAGCCCCATAGAAGCCCACACACGGAGGACATTAATCCAGCCAAACGACATTGTGTTTCTGTCACGCCCCCCAAACGGGGTGGGTGACGTGGAGCTCGATTAGGGATTAATAAAGCAGATCCCCAACCGGATCCCACACTTAGCTGCATTAAAATGTAAATAAATTACGTAATCCAGGAGCCTCTGACACACATGGCTCCACCCCACAGGACATACAGTATCGTACATACATGTTTATGTAAGTAATCATTACAACAGACATCAACCACAGTCTAGTAAATCCAAATGTCAATAATTACAATTTCTTACAAATCCTTACACTTTATATCAGAGGATGAACATGATCCTCACTTGATCGATCCGTAGCACAACTCAGCTACTCCGTAGCAACTATCCAGCTACTGTGCACCGCTCCTAGAATCTCCTGGGAGGGGTTTAACATTTAAAACATAAAACGTGAGCGAAAGGCTCAGTAGGATATCATTTGAATATAATTAAAATAAATGAGTGCGTAAATGAATAAATAAATAAAATAAGACATTCAGTCCCGACAGAACAGCCGGAACCTCACATCCTTTTTCTCAAAGGAAATATGACAGAAACTAACCATATTACAGGCTTCAGTAAGTAATTAGTTCAAATTACTCACCTCACCAAGTGCCTCGCCTACCGGACCGGTTTTGGGTTACGCCCCGGGATGCACTCTCGCATCCTATCTAGGCTTCTGACAATAGACTCTATTACCAGTTCACAAGATCTCTTATCTTAAGAAATCATCCGTTTAACATTATGAAATCGTTCATAAGACCCCACGAACTACTCAAGAGCCTGGGCCCCATGACCGAACAAGCCATGAGGTTCCATGACTAGACAAGCTATGAATTCCATGGACATGACAAGCCAAGGATTTCCATAAACTAACAAGCCATGGTTTTTAAAACATTTTTCTTTCGCAAACCAATCCCTTTCTTTAAAACATTTTCAAGGCCAAAATCTTCTTTGAAAACAGGCTCACAAGGAAAAGGGATAGAAATCCTACCTCGCACAATCAAACCTGGGACTGGCGTTGCCTTGTCCGGCTTTCGCTTCCTCAAGCCCTTCAATCTGAATCCTCAGCTAGCACTCAAAACGGATCTCGAATCATCAATCGGAAGTCAGGAAGCTGAGAAACGAAGCTTCGCCGGAATCCGGCCACCGGCGGCGGCGGCGGCGGAGCTTCCCGGAAAAGAATCCCGCGGCGGACTTGGGTCCTACCCCCACAAAATCGATGCTTCTGAATCCAATGGCGATGTCAATTTTACTAAATTCGGCCTCTAACCACTCGGATCGGGATCCTCAATTCGGGCCGAATTTTAAACCTTGAATCTTTGTTTTTCAGCCATGGATCTTCAAAATTGATTGGGGGATTTCATTACCCGTGAGATTCTGAGCATTTTGACACCAAGATCACGAGGATCTAACGGCTAGATCGCCGGAACCATCCTCCCACTTTTCTCACGGTGGCGGCGACTCGTTTTCCGGCAAGGCGGCGGCGGTGACCATGGCTGGTGGCCCAGAACGACTCACCGACTCCCTTTGAAGCTAATAGGCTGGGCGGTGTCATTCACGACGGCCGGAGGAAGGAGATCCGAGGGCGGCGACGGCAAGGAATCCGGCCACCACGGGCGGCGGTGCTCCGGTCAAAATCAAGCCGTGCTGCTGGTACCGTTTTCTTCGTCTCTTCGCTCTGAGTCTATTGGGACTGGAATCACCTCGATCGGACACCGGACGGCGGAGATATCACGATCGGAAGTTTGGGTATTTTTCGGAACTTTGGCCGGCGAGTGTGGCGTCGTCCGGCGGAGTTGGCAGCTGGAAGACACCAATCCGGACTCGGCTCGACGAGATCTTTCCAACGAGTTGGGAGGTGTCGAAAACGGACGTCGGAATCTCACCGGAGGTGGGTCGTCCGTGCGTGGAGAAAGAGAGAAAATGAAGGGAGAGAGAGAGAGAGAAATGAAGAGGAAGAGGAAGAGAGAGTGTGCACGGGAAAAAAAGAAGAAAAACAATGGAAATGGACAGGTGTCACAAAAATTTAAAAGACAGTCCGGATTAAGCACATTAATAATCTCAATTAGCTTAATTAATCTCAATTAATTCTTCAGGGTGTTACAGTTTCACACACAGAGCCTCCACGGTTTCATTCTTCCTAAGAGTTAACACGAGATTTGGGGTCTGCCTTGGAGAGGATAAGAAGTTTGCGGTTTCTGTGGAAAGAAAAACCCTATCTAACCGAGAGTTTGAAGATGGAAATGCGAGGAAGATCCGGGAGTAGAGATAGTTTTACAAAGGGAGAATCAGGTTTAAAAAGAAAAGTGAAGAACGAAAAAGGGGGATTTTTGGCTGGATTGGAAAAAGAGAAAAAAAGAGATTCACCCAGGGCCTTTAAAGGGGGATTTGGCCAAAGCTTCAAAGAGGAGATTGACTGAGAGAAGTTGCTGAGGAGGAGCGGCAGAGACTTGGTGAAAACGATTTGTGACATTCATCCTGATAGATTATTTTTCTTCTTTTCTTCTTTTCTTCTTCCGTGAAGCATATGGTGATGTCTCCTGGAATTGTTTTTGTTTTATTTAATTTAGTTATGGTTTAATACTTTTAGTTAGAGATTGATGGATCCGAACCTATGATTTATGAGTTTCAATTTGAATGAGTTGTAATTTATTATTTTTCCGTGAAAAGTGCGTTCTATTGTTATTAGGGCTTTTCATTGATTTAATTTGGGAATTGATCATAGTGATATTTCAAATAGATAAGCTATGGGATTGGAAACATTAAATTGTTAATTAAATCTTGGATGTGAATAATATTCAAGCAAAATATAGAACATGCCATGAGTGGACGAGGAGTAACCGAATAGGGATTCAAGAAAATTCATGTGGTCAATTTAAATTGAAATTGAGAGGGAGATTTAATCGAAAAAGGATTTCACAAATTCTAAGGCATCTCATATTGAATTAACCTAGACTAGACCTGAAATAAGGATATTTGAAGTTAAGAATATATATGATAGTTGATTAGACCCGAAATATGGATAATTAAACATTAGGGAATTCTACCATCTCATGGTTAATAATAATTGAAATTCATTCTTTTGAGCCTATGGATGAATTGGTGTAGGTGAAATCAACTCTCTAACGTTTTCTCTCATTGATTTCCTTCTTAAATCTTGCATCTTTATATTTTTCTAATCTTTAATCTTTATTTAGTTTTAATTCACATTACTCCAAATTTTGCAATCTCAAATAACACAATCGGTTTAATTACTTTATATGTGAATTTTACCAATCCTCGTTGGGAAACTTTATCTTACTCATCATTTTATTACTTGAACGATTGGTACACTTGCTAGTGTTAATTTTATCGCATCAAGTAACAAACATATATTCTCTTTTAAATTTGGATGGGAGAATTAAACTCGTAATCTTAAGCTAGAGTTAAATATAAAATTATCGCTAGACTATGTATACTCTCGCAATACTAAACTCAATTAAATGAGGTCATAATATAAATAATGGAGTTTTTGTAAAAATTTCTAAAATTTAAGATGAAATTGTAATTTTTAAAACTCAAACGGGGCTTTAAGTTATTATAATTTATAACTTGTAGGCATAACCTAATGATAATATCATATGTGATTTTCTTATAAGGTGTCAATTTTAAATCCCCCCAATCGGTCTAATTTTTCCTAATTTTTTTTTAAAAAATCCTCTCCAATAAATAAGTAATAATTAATAAATAAAAATTTTAAAAATAAAAATATCTCATCTTTTTTTAGACCTTCTCCAGTACGTTAACATATTAATAGATTAGGTTTTCTGTCTATCGGTATATCAACATATCAGTAGATCATGTTTTTTTATCCGTCATATTTGTATAAAATCATGTAAAAATTAAAAGTACAAAAATCTAACAATTAGAAAAATTTAGTCTATAGCCTCCTTTTTTTTAGTAGAGTAAATAAATGGGTTAATTTCAATAATAGCACTTATGAATAAATGATTATTAATTTTAGCACAACTTTTGTATATTTTCATAATTAGCATTGTCATGTTAGTACAAGTGAGACCATACCATTTTTACTTGAGTTAAAATGATAATTGTGCCCCATTTCAGTTTTAAAACCTTGAATATATATATTATGGAGGCTTTTATAATTCAAATATTCAAAGTAGAGAGAGGATGAGGAGAATGAACGTGGGTGTGCATAGAGACCAAGAAACCCCAACGACCACCACCGTCTACCGCCTTGAGCACCGATGAACCCACTACAGCGATAACCCACGACAGTGAAAACCCACACAATCACACGACGAGAACCGACAAACCTTCGCTGGAGAAATCAACACCTAAACCTCTTCATCGGAGAAGAATGAATCGAAGAAACCTCCCCCTCTTCGCTGGAGAAATCAGCTACAAAACAGACGAGGTCAATGGTGAATTCTGAGACAAGGTGAAACCTTTGTTAGCTTTTCTTGTTTATTTGTTTTTTTTTTCTTACATATTTATTTTTTTTTTTTTTTTACCATTTTCTGGCATCTTAGAAGAAAAGAAAGGTTCTGGCATTTTTGGGGGTCATTGGATCTCATTGTGCTCCTTATTTGGTCTGTGGCTCTGCCTAATGGCCGGTTATATCATTATGACCGCTTGGTAATTTTATTATGACCGATCATAAGACAGACACATCGTGCGATCAATCATAATTACTATGACTGCCCATTAGGCAAGCATGCACATAGTGTGATTGTCTGACTGATGAACCTGCGGTCATAGCATTATGACCCTCGGTCATAGTAATGTGACCGCACAATTGTCAAACTCATAGTGCAACTGCCTTGCGGTCATAGCATTATGACCCTTGGTCATAGTAATATGACCGCACAATTGTCAGACTCAGAGTATGACTGCTTTGCAATCATATCATTATGACCCTAGGTCATAGTAATGTGACCGTACAATTGTCGGACTCTTAGTGTGCCAGTCATAATATTTTTTTATGGGCGGCCATTAGTCATAACACTATGAACGAGCCTGCATGATGGGCGGTCATAGAATTATGACTGTCGGTCATAGTACTATGACCACTCAATGGTCAGACTCTTAGTGTGCCAATTCTGGTACTTTGGTTAACAACTTTGTTTGCTTTTCTTTTCTTTTTTGGTATTTATTGTTTTTTTACCATTTTTTTGTCATCTTAAAAGAAAAGAAAGGCTTTGAAGCAAGAGATGTCATTGATAGAATGTGACATCATAGTCAAATGATATCTTCACAGAAGCTCCTCCGTCTTCAACAACATATCTTAAGGATAAAAGTTTTCTTTGTGGCCGAATCTCAAGCACATTTCTCACCAAATCTATAAGAGCAATATACGTTGTGTTGGTGGGGACCAATATCCCCTTCATTTCACAACCGACATATCTCGAAGCACAGTCCCAATATCCATTGCACTTGATGAAGACGTTCAATCCAGCAGCCATTCCTAAATAATTTCAAAACTAATAATTGTTAATCAACATGCAATTATTCCTAGTCGTCATCGAGTCATTAGAAATGATCAGTCATAACACTATGTAATGGTCGGTCATAAGACAGTCATAGTGTGCCAGTCATAACACTATGAGTTATTTCAGTCATAATATTATAACCGAACGGTTATATCACTATGATAGTCTTACGGTCATAATACTATGACCGGCCATTTTTACTCATATTGTTATAATTTGACTCATAGACAATGACTCACACTGTTATGACTGACTGATCATAGTATTATGACCAGACATATAATACTATGAGTTATAATACTATAACTCCCAAGGTCAACTATGTCTTTGACGTGTTGGTTGTTACAATTAGTTTACATATCAGTTATAAACAATCGAAAATCTCAAATTGACGAAGGATATTTTCAATTCCTATCACATTAAGTTCAACCCATTCATTTTTTTCAAGTTCTATATACTAAGTCTCTTGAAAAATAAATTTAAAAAGATAAAAATAAAAGAAAAACAAAAAAAATTGTGTACCAACCTCGATCAGTGCACAACCGGAGTATTAACAACGAGAGAATGAGGGCGTAAGGAAGAGAGAGATCAAGTAGAGAGAGGCTAAACTTAATAGAAAGAGAGAGAGAGAGAGAGAGAGAGAGAGAGAGAGAGAGAGAGAGAGAGAGAAAGAGGGAGATAAAGCTGAAAATATATGACATGTTTACTTATCAGGAGTAGGGAATGAGAATTGAGATTCGGAATCAACTCTATATTTACTTATCCATTTATAGCTTGGAATGAGAGTGAAAATGTGTGGGTCCCACACCAATTTGGGATTGAGGAATGAGATTGGCACTCCCCCCCACCCCCCACCGGATTACCACTCCCATTCCTGATATTAAATACAAAGTTACAATTTTACCCTTAATTTTTCTCTTTTATTTAACTCTCTAGGGTTTATTTATCTCTTTCTCTCTCAACTATTTACGATCTCCTCTTCCCCTCTTCTGTTGGTTCTTCAATTTGCAGGTAGGATTATTCCGGATATATTTTTTGATTTATGACTTAGAATTTATGTTTGAAAATTTATGACTTAAAACTTAGCTATTTTGTTCTTATTTTATTTTATCATCATATTATTTTCTTGAAATTAAATTAAAATTTATTGAGAAAAATAACTTAGATGAATAATTAGGTGTGATTAAAAAAATCTAATTACTAGTTAGTTATTTTAATATATATTTAGCATAATATACAATTTTTTTTTAAAGTTGAACACACAAAAATATACTAAAAGGGTAGGTAAGTAAATTTGTAACAGTTTATTCTGATTCTGAGTGTAAGTAAACGCATGAATAGGATTGGGATTAATTCCGATTCCAATTCTTGGAACCTAAGTAAACAGTTTATTTTGACTCTGATTTCTTACTCCGATTCCTGCCCACTCCGAATCATGTCCACTTCGATTGATATCCACTCCGATTACAAATAAGTAAACATGTTCATAGTGTAGAGAGAGAAAATAAGCAAGAGAGAGATGAATATTTTCTTAAAATACTTTTTAAATAATAATTTTAACCTAAATAACATCTGATATGACAATACTAATTATAAAATTATATAAAAATAATATTAAAATTAATTATTATTTATTTAAAAGTGTTATTATTGAAATTAATTCTGTTAATAAAAAGTTCTCTTTTTTTTTTTTTCGATAAGGGGAAAAAAAAAAGAAGAAGAAAATCTCTTACCTGCAATATAGTAGTACATGTTCCATCTGTTTAGCCAAAACCCTCCTCTCAGAGCAAAAACCCTTCACCAGTAACCACACATATAAAACACGCATACATACATATTATGCATATATATCTGAAGAAGCCGAAGCCAATGAAACTGTAAATCCGCCATGATTAAACTTCAGAGAGGCTTCTTTTCGTCCACGAATACCGCCACTGTTTCTTCCTCTTCTTCTTCGGCTCTGCAAGTCCGCTCCTTCATGGCTAAGGTTCCTAATCTTCCTCTCATTTCCATTCTTTCCTTCCTCTGTTTTCTGGTTTCGTTTCAGAAGTTTCTGTTTTCAATTTCGTGCCTTTGTTTATTTCTTATTTGTCCTATTAATGGCGGTGATTGGTAAGAAAACCAGAGAAAAAAGTTTCGTTTTTCTTTTGGCTGAAAAATGGGTTCTTAATTTATTTGTAATGGTTTCCTTGTTGTAATGTTCATCTCGGCTATGTTAATTGTTTTAAAGCACTTTTTTTTTAGATGTTGAATGAAATTGGAGTTTCAATTTGTGAAATTTGAAGTATTTTGATTTTCAATTTCTTGTTGAAAATTTGCTACTTTTATCTTAATATGTTTATTGTTAGCTGCATTATTCTTCTTCTAATTAGTATTTTATCTAAAAATCCATGTCTTTAGGTTACTGTTAATGAAGAGTGAGAAATTCAAGCTGAGTCTCATTTTTATTTTATTTTTCTTGTTTTTTTGTTTTTTGTTTTTTCTATTGTAGAATATAGGAATAGTTTAGATAATCTCAAAAGTTCCATGCAGTGGAACCCTACCAAACATTGGTTTAGTTACGTTGACCTTTGTTTCTTCAGAAACAAACCAAACAAAAAACAATGACAATGTGCTCTTAACCTGTTGTTTTATGTTTCAGAGTGAAATTTTCCGGTGCTGTTTGTGCCTTTAATTGTAATTGTTTTTCATGGTTTAATGGTCAACGCTAGTTATGTTGTTCTGAAGCAAAATTTTTAACGACGTTGGATAATTTGGTGTTTCAGCTGCAGTTAAGGGCACTTCATAACTATACAGGAACTTGCCTGCCATGTTCATCATTTGGGGCTAGCAACAAATGTAGAAAATCTGCTCTAATTAGGTTTAAAAACGAAAGCTTTCCTTGCACATTGAGGACCGAACACACAAAGGTCGGTAAAGAATTTTATCCTCTTAGGAGTTTTAGTGATGGACCTCAGTCTAATTTAAGACCTGGGTTCAGGAATACTTTTGGACCTGTGAATAATTTTAGTTATGTATCCTTTAATAAGGGTGTGAGTTCAAGTTTACCTTCTTATGGAGCTTTTACCAAGAGGTTTTTCTCCCAAAAGAAACTTGAGAATAGAGGTGCACAAGATGGCGAAAGTGGTGGAAGTGCCTCTGCATTACGGATGATTAGTAAGCGCCGGAAGCAAGCGAAGGCATTGGCTGCTAATGGTAAAACCGGAGCGACCGGTTCTAGCAGCTCTAAAGAGATAAGTTTGGATGCTTCAAGTGAACCATTAGTTGGTGGTGGGAAGGACAGCAAAATCCTAGAATCATCTGTTCCAACTTCACCCGTTGGTAATAATGAGGTTCCAAAAGTCAGTCGAAAGAAGAAGCTGAGAAGCAAGAAAAGTACGAAGCAAGATGTTGCTGATAGTTCACTACTAAAAGATGATGCAGCAAAAGGAGTGAGAGGTACTTCTCGAGCAAAGAAGTCAATTATTGGGAAGAGTAAGCAGGAACCGTTACAGGCTCCAAAGGTATGAAGCAACTAATTACTAAAAATTAATTGTGGTCTTTTTTCTCAATCTTGTAATTCAACTAACACTGCAGTTTCTCAGTTGAACTTAAATGGGAGTAGATCTGCCGAAATAGCTGATAGTTCTTCTTCTTCAACAAAACCCCTGTCCAGTAAGAAAAGTGGAAAGTCAAGCAGTAAGGATAAACCTGGGAAAGCAGCTGAGAAATCGTCACAGAAACATAAAGCACAACAGGTGGGACAAGTAAAATGCCCAGGACAAATGAGCCTAAAGCCATTGTACCCCCCAATTGGAAAATCTGTTGTAGTGGTGGAATCTGTTACAAAGGCAAAGGTCATTCAGGGATATCTCGGTGATAAGTATGAAGTGCTTCCGAGCTATGGTCATGTAAGGGACTTGGCTCGTAAGTCGGGATCCGTTCGGCCTGAGGAAGACTTTAGCATGGTGTGGGAAGTACCTTCTGCATCCTGGTCTCATCTTAAGAGCATAAAGGTTGCACTTAGTGGGTATGGTTTCCTTTTTCAATTTTGGTCAAGCAGTCTAGACTCGAGAGGCTAGATAATGGTTGTTATGCGCATCATTTGTAGCACAATAAGATCATTGATATACGGTTATACCAATATGTTTAACCATTAGCTGCGGATACTTTGATTTTGCTATTCTCATTGTTATTCAGCAGAATGATTATGTGCTCTTTTAGTTAGTCCTGTTTATTTTCTTTTCTCTCTTCATTTTGGAAAAGTTTTGTTCAAATGTTTCTGAATTTTTCTCTTTCTTGTGCCTTTCTCATCAGAGCAGAAAACCTTATTCTCGCATCAGATCCTGACCGTGAAGGGGAGGCTATAGCTTGGCATATCATTGAAATGTTGCATCAGCAGGATAGCTTACGGAAAAATACTACTGTGGCAAGGGTTGTTTTTCATGAAATAACAGAGTCATCCATAAAAAGAGCTTTAGAGACTCCAAGAGAACTTGATGAAAACTTGGTTCATGCCTACCTTGCACGGCGTGCTCTTGATTACTTGATTGGTTTTAATATTTCGCCATTACTATGGAGGAAATTACCTGGTTGTCAATCTGCTGGGCGAGTCCAATCTGCAGCATTGGCTCTCATATGCGATAGAGAAATTGAAACCGATCAATTTGAACCACAGGAGTATTGGAGTATCGATGTTGAATTCCACAAGGAGGACCTGGGTTCGGTAAACTATGCCTTCCAGGCACACTTGACGCATTATGATTTCAACAGGTTGAATCAACTCGCTATTAGTTCTCATGCACATGCAAAAGAAATTGAAAATCAGGTTACTTCAGCAAATTTCAAGGTGGTCAAATCTAAAACGAACAAAATGCGGAAAAATCCTCCATCACCATACATAACATCGACACTACAGCAAGATGCTTCAAACAAATTCTATTTCTCCTCGACATATACAATGAAGGTTTGTGGTGCTTTATGTTATTAACTTATAATTGTTATGCTGCAACTGCTTTGTATTTCTTACTGCTATTGCTACGCATTTCTTATTGAGCTTTACATTGAAGGGTTGTTTATTTGTATTTTTTCTTTTTGGGTGCACTAAGCTTGTGAATTGAAGCTTTAAGTTGACTGTCGTGGTACTATTTTAAAACATTTAGTGTACACCTTTTTGCTGATAGAAATTACAATACATGAATGCAGCTTGCCCAAAAACTTTACGAAGGAATACAATTGTCCGATGGCAAAGCAGCAGGTTTGATAACGTACATGAGGACAGATGGATGTCATGTAGGTATCCCTTTTGGCTACAGGAATGTATTCCCCGCATTGTATGAGGGCTTGATTTACTTTCTTGTAGTCATGATAGATTTGGTTGCTTTTCTTATTTGTGTTGGTCAGAATGATCCTTATCGTTCTAATGCCTTTCCTAACCTTGTTTTAGATTTCTGATGAAGCTGTTAAGGACATACGCTCATTGGTAACAGAAAGGTGACAAAAAGTTTTCCCTTTATTGTTTTCTGTCACAGTATAATTCATAATTTAACAAAAAGGCTCCAAAACAGACTTCTGCAATTTACACCTAATTCAGCTTTTTAGTGCAATAGACTGAGTCTTTTCTGTAGGTAAAAAGTAGGAAGCATCTATGGAAGGATGGAGCGACTCTTTTTTTTTTTGTTTAAATAGTTAAGTATAGAGATAAAGTTCCTTTCTGCAGGTACGGACAAAATTTTGCATCAGCAAGTCCTCAAAAATATTTTAAGAAGGTGAAGAATGCTCAAGAGGCCCATGAAGCAATTCGACCAACAGATATTTCGAGACTGCCATGTAAATATACATTTTTTTCCTAATTATGTATATATACAATTATTTGTTGTACATGACACTTTATTTGTTGTTTTGTTTCTTCTTTGTTTTCTTTTCCACCTTTCTCATCATCCGTTTTGTTTTTAGTTTAAGATTCAACTTGTTTTATATCCACCCGATCTTTTGCTAGATTCTTTGCATGACATTAATTTTAAATGTTATTTGACGGCATGCAGCTATGCTTAGGGGAATACTTGACGAAGATTCCTTGAAGTTGTATACTCTTATCTGGTGCCGCACAGTGGCATGTCAAATGGAACCTGCTACCTTTAAGCAGGTTGGAATCTTATTTTTCTTAACTATTATTAGAACTTCAAACCTAACTTCTGGCCATTCGATTTTGAGTGCGACTGAAGCTGCAGCACACATTCTTATCCGTGTTATAGAAAACTGCATTAATTCTTGTGCTCTTAACACTTTCTTTTTCGTGTTGACTCTTGTTAAGCTGTTGTGTGTAAAAGTTCAAAACTCTGTAGGCTGATTTAGTCTATTTTGAATTCACCCAGATACAAGTTGAAATTGGAAATGCTACTGAGTCCATTATTTTCCGTTCCGCATGCTCAGTGGTTGAGTTCCTCGGATATCAAGCAGTTTTCAAGGTATCAATGGTTTTCTAGTCTTTTCTTGTTGTCTGCAAACACATGTTTCTGACGTTTAATTTTTATGTGGTATCTTGATGTGGTATTAAGTAGTTCCTCAATGTATTAAATTTTTAGGATGTGGAAGCTGAAGCAATCCAACATCAAGAAAATGAAGGAAATGATCGTGATGAAAATTTTAGAATTCTTGATTCACTGAAGGTAACGTGAAGCAAATTCAGATTTCTTTTTCTTTCCTCTTTTTTCTTTTTTTTTTTTTTTTTTTTTTTTTTTTTTTTTTTTTTTGCTTTCTTTTCTTTCCCCTGTAAATTTATAAGTCTGTCCACTTGCTGCTGCCTACCGGTGCACTTTCCCCTTTACCTTTAGAAAAGATAATAAAATTCAAGCTAACAAATCATGAGATCTTTTAATGTTATCCAGGAAAATGTATATGCGTGGGTATTGAGGAAAATGTCAGACTTCGATTATTTAAATTGAAAAACAGTTTCCATTTGCATTATTTTGAATTGGGAATCTTGCATAAATTTGCTGTGAATATAATTTTATGAACTTCTTTGTTTTGTAGGCTGGAGATTCATTATATGTTCGTGAAGTGGAACTTGAGCAGCATCATACCCAGCCTCCTCCACGCTACTCTGAGGGGGCGCTGGTAAGCATTTACAGCTTCTTTTCATACAATTGACATCAGACAATTAGCTGTCAGTATTAAGATTCCATTTTCTATACTTATATCTCCTTCCAAAGCATAAAATTTGTCAGCACAGTTAGAATCCTTTTGTCAAATGCTTATTCAGTTTTGCAGATTATTTGCATTGCAGTTTCCGTTTCCTTTCTTTTGGCTTTGTTTTTCCCGTGTAGAAGTGGTATTCCTTTTCGTTTTCTTATACTTGTGTGTGTGTGTGTGTGTGTGTGTGTGTGTGTGTGTGTGTGTATTAACTTAATTGATTCTTGATATTGATTTTGTTCTTGAATTTTGCTCCCTGTAAACATGACCTACTTGGCACCTTGAAAAGCCTGATATTTTTCCTGGTTATATCTGATTCTAATACCAAATCTTTTTTAAACTAGGAATTTGTAGAAATATATCCGCAAAACAGGAAGCTTTACCTAAATAAAGGAAGGAAATCCATTTCATTTCACTATGTTGACTTCAACAAACTTCTCTTGTTGGACTCTCCAGGTCAAGAAAATGGAGGAGCTTGGTATAGGAAGACCTTCAACATATGCATCCACGTTAAAAGTTTTACAGGTAATGATGAGTTTCAAATGTTCGAATTTCATCTCTCTCTCTCTCTCTCTCTCTTCTCTCTCTCTCTCTCTCTCTCTCTCTCTCTCTCTCTCTCTCTCTCTGTGAAATGTATAAATTTTTTTCTCACATAGATATGAGTAACAAGGTAAACTAATAATACGGTAATATTATCCGCTCATGAGTTAATTCAAGAGTTATTCTGTTCTTTCTTAGGCTGCGAGTGGAGTAAGCTCTTAATGACAGAACTTGGTTTAGTAGCCAGGCCTTTAGGTTGTCTAATTGAGGAGGCCAAGCTCAATCTAAAGTGAAGTTTATTACTTTTTTTTCCCCAACATGCTTTAGCAACTCCACGCTTGGCTTAGTTGGACGTGTGATTGGTGCTGATAACAGATGCTTATTGCGAGAGTGCAATGATGTTTGTAGAATTTTGACTTATGGATGTTTTTATTGTGCCAGGATAGAAACTATGTTACCATGAAAAAGCGTGTACTACATCCAGAATTCCGTGGTCGAATGGTAGGTCTCATGATTTTATTTTATTTTCCAATCTACCCATCGACCAATTATCTTTTGAGGAGTAAAATCCATAACTTTTGTACACACACACACATACACACACTGTTATTACGATATATTATTGAACAACTAGTTCTCATAATACATAGGCAAAATTCGACCATAAGATATTTAAGTAGGTTTCTTAATATACTGAAAGTTGACCATAACATATTTCCTCTGTGATACAAATTAAAGTTGTCTTTTTTCAGGGATGAGATATCTCCTAGTCCTACTTTATTAGTTAAGCTTTCTGTTCACTGTTAATTAACATTATTGGTCAACAGGCTTTCTTTCAACTGCTTGCCAATAAATAAATTTGCAGTTTGATGCCTAGTCTCTTTTATCTATCTATCTATCTATTTATTTATTTTCATGTGCTCTTTTATAGGTGTCAGCCTTTCTCAATCACCATTTCTCCGAGGTTACAGACTATAGTTTTACAGCTGATATGGAGACTGAGGTACTTATATATTTATATAGGGGCCTAATATTTCAGTCATTTCCTTGAAATTTCGGTTGTTTGACTGCTTTTAGCTTCAATACATATTTCTGCACAAACCTTACCAAGCGATACTGTCATTTCTTATTAGTGTTATTGTAATGATAATACTGTCATTAGTACAGAAGATATTGTTGTTTATCAAGAAAACAAAATGATGCTGAGGTACATTTGCTAAGATTCTATATGTTGTTGATTGATTAAATGCATGATATTCGTAAGATAGACATATTTCTTTGATCAATATTTCATCATAAGATAGACATATAGACATATTTCTTTGATCAACATTTCATCATAAGATAGACATATTTCCTTGATCAACATTTCTTCTGCAATTCATTTTTCCTTTCTCGCTGCTCCAGCTTGATAATGTTTCTGCTGGTTTAACTGAATGGAAAGGCCTCCTGAGAGACTACTGGACCCGATTCAGCTCTTACTGTGAAACGACAAGTAATGTTCATATCCACCAGGTAAATATAGATATTAGAATAAGCTTTAAGTTGAATTCTTGATTTTCCTTGGAATTTCCTGTATTATAATCAGTTTGATTTTTCAGGTGGAAAAGTTGTTGGAGAAAAAATTTGAGGATTTCTTATTTGCTTCTGTTCCGGACAGGACATGTCCAAGGTATGCATGTGCTGTCATTTCTATTTTAAAGAACACCGCTTCCATTGTTAGCCCATAACATTTGTTTCTGTTGAAGTGTTCCAGGGTCTCGAATTCTTATTTGTGCATTTTGTGTTTTTAATCTGAACTTTGTTTCATGCTTGATCTGTGGTTCTGTACCTAACACATAACAACCACTATTAAGTGATGACACATCCTTCACAATGTTCCCATGCTCACTGTGCATACCAACATCTCAGATTGTTTTTTCATAGCACATTCTTTGCTTTCTTGTATTTCTTGTAATAATTTTTAAATTGGAGTGATGGAATGTTTATGGAGTGCGGGGGGTCATGAAATGAATACGTATTATATTTACGTGCTTCTAAAAATGTGAATCCTGATTATTATTATTATTATTATTATTATTATTATTATTTTCCGCGTGTGTGTTTGTGTGTGGCGCAATAGTGAAGTTCAATGGAAGATGAGTTGCTAGGAAATTCCTCTTGCTCTTCATATTATGGTTTTTAAATGCTTTGGTTCTAATCAAGCTTTTGCATCAATTTTGTCACGCCTGCTTTGTACTTGTATACAGTACGCCGCCTGAACAAGGTTTTTTTTTTTTTCACCTCCTTTTGGTCTCTTACATGGCTTTGCATTTGCTTACTTTCTCAGTTGTTTCAAAGGCACATTGGTTTTCAAAGTCAGTAGGTTTGGTGCTGGTTACTTTATTGGTTGTGATCAACACCCAAAATGCAAGTAAGTATGAAGCGTTTAATACCGATTCTTCTCCTGTACCAATCTGATATTTTGTTGGTGTTTTTATCCTTGTGTTTGGCAAGGGTTTTGTGGAAAAACATCCTTTGCCATTTTGAGCTTGTGACTCACTTCTAGACATGTATATTGCTTCTGTTGCCCTGAGCAGGCAGGTATTGGAATGAAACTTTAGGGTGTATGTGATACGCAAGATTGGATAGTTTTAAATATTGTATTAGAGCTAATGCAGATGATTCCGTAATTTGTATATCTTGTTTTTTTAATCCCTTTCATAGAAGCCTTTTTCCTTTTTTATTGCGGCCGTGGGGTTGTCTTTGAACCTATGCTATTGGTAATATCATGTTTAATTGTTACTTCAGTTTTATTCCTACAGCGATAATTTGTGGTCTAAATGTTTCTCATTTGTTTGCTTGGAGTAGGTATATAGCTAAGACATTATATGGTGATGAAGAAGAAGTAGAAACTCCTCAAACTCAAAATGTTGTAGAGGAGCCAAAGTTGCTAGGACATAATCCAGTTTCCAATGAAAAGGTAGAATTTATATCTTTATAATAGCCATTAAAGGGTGTTTTTCTATTTTACATTGTGCATATTGTCGGGCAAAAAAATAATAATATTTCATGCACAACATAATTTCCACCTATACTAGGATTTGATTAGTATAGGAGTTTATTATTTTTAGTTCGACCTATTCAAGATTATAAGAATAACCTCTTAATTACAATCCCTTGGTACAAGGGAAGACCTTTTGATTCCAATTATGATAATTTGGGATTTACTTGTGTCGTTTAGGGAGAATTTAGGTTTATTTGGATTTGCGGCTGCACTCGGGAAAGATTTAACCGAGTTGCCTACATACCGCATTGAGGGATCAAGCCACTTGTAGTTCTTAGAGATTTTGTATTTGGGAAATTTCAAGGTGTATGACCATGTATGGAATTTTAATAAGATTTCCAGGTTTATGACCTATGTTGGAAATTAAGGACTTGAGGTAAATGACCCCCTTTAAGAATTTGTAGATGAAAGAATTTGTTTTGTGAATTTTGAAAATTCCTAAGGTGAATGACCTATTAGGAATTGAGATTTGTGATTGCACCAGACTCTTCATCAAAGTTGCCTACGTATCCTTTTAAAAGGAATCAAGTCAAACGTAGTTCGAATTTTTGAGATTTGGGATTTTTATGATTTTTTTTTTTTTTTGGCTATTTTTGAGATAAATGATCTCTTTGAAAATTTTGGGGAAAATTTTCCATTTGAGTTGGTTTAAATGATTTTGAGGTGAATGACCTCGTTTTGGACTTTTGAGAATTTCCTTCTCATTTTATTTTTTTGAACTTTGAACCACACCTAATTTGATAGGTTGCCTACGTATCCTTTGCAGAATCAGGTCAACGTAATTCATTCTTAGTGATTTTAGAGTTTGTTTTGAATTGGAACTCTTATATCTCTCTTTGAATGATTTTGGAGATAATTTGATTCACTATTGAAGGAGATCAGAATTGGAATTATCTCTCTTGTTTATTATGATGAAAACCGGGTATATTTATACACAGGGATCTCTTTGAATTGATCCTGATTTCTAGGAACTACTCCTACTTTTAAGGAAAGAAATATGATCTCAAGATACTCTAGATCCACAAAAATAGGAAACTACTAATCTTGCCCTATATGGCAGAATTTCCACACCCCCCTCAAACCACCGGTATATACTATTAAACCAAGTTTTGAACTTAGTTCATTTCTATAATTTGTGAGAATTTGTTTTAGATGGAACATGTTTTAGTGCGATAACATTGCTCTCTATTTGAAGTGTCCTTGCAACATGCTTCATTTTGGTGAATAGGGTTTTGGCAATGGCTATGGCTCAAATCACACATCATGTCTATAGGTCCGAAATGGACTTTGAGTTCATCTACTATTCGGATTTAACAAATTGAATTTGCTTTTTTTTAATTTTGGTCACTAGGGGAACCAAATTTTTTCCAATGCATAGACCTCTAGGGAGTGATTGAGGTCTTCTTTTAACCCTTTCCCGGATCCCTCTTGAGGTATCCGAGAACTGATACATGCTTCCATGTGGGAGACCGAAATTCCCAACTAGACGTTGATATTGTTCTTTGTCCACAAAATTCGAGGCATTAACTTTGTGTTAGGGTCCATAGGAGTGTCCACCGCCTACATCCAATCATGCCGGTGTCCTTTAAGAATCCAAGACATTTTTGGGATCGCAGATCTCGCTAATTCCCAAGAAGTACCTTAGATGTCCCAAGTCTTTGATTTCAAACTACAATAGAAGCTTGAGTCTCCTTATTTCTTCGTCATAATTCCCAAAGTGAGGACTATATCATCAACATATACTATTAGTTTGATCTTACCATTGGTGAAGTGTTTGAAGAATAGAGTTGGTCGGCTTGGGACCATTTAGGTATACCCTTGAATAACCATGCCCGAGGTGATTGCTTGAGTCCATATAGTGACTTGCGTATCTACATACTTTGCCTCGCGTTTGATCGGGTTTGAAGCCCGGCGGGATGTCCATATACACTTCTTCTACTAAGTCTCCATTCGGAAGGCATTTTTCACGTCTAGTTGAAATAAGGGCCAATCTTGGTTCACTAAAAATGGACAACAAACTCCCAAAGTGTTGAGTTTGGCTAGGAGCAAATGTTTCACAATAGTCAATTCCATTTCAATACCTCCATTTTTGAGAAATGGATTAATTTGGGAACCCTTAATGCATCATGGATTTGGGAATCAGGACAATTTCTGATTGCATTGGTTTTCCCCATTATTGCCTTCATCCCGTGTTGTTTCTGGGTTTCTTGAGTTCGGATTCATTTCTTTGGTTTCTTGATATATGTATCTTTTCCTCATCGGTGAAGATGTTTTGGGTATATTTGGACTCATGGGATATTTGGGAGTTTTTGAGACTCATGTGATGTTGGAGAGGTAGTAAGTTGAGGGTATTTTGGATTGGTTAGGGGCCGGCATTTTGGTTGGTTGGGGGTTCCACCGGGTTATAGAAATTTGGACTTTGGACCGAATCAATGAGAGAAGTCCAATCCCAATTTTGGATTCATGTATTACAGAATTGGGATAGAATGGTTTATTTTCAAGAAGGTTGATCCATGGTGTGATAGAATCTTTTGGTAAGAGGGGAAAACATTTATATCCTTTCTTGTTTGGTGAGTAGCCGAGGAAGATGCATTTGAGTGCTCTTTTCATCAAGTTTTCCTTTGTGAATGAATGTAGTGCAGCCGAATATTTTGAGAGGAATTTGGGATAGCAAATGTGAGTTAGGATAGGCTTTGTAGTTTTGAATTTAAGAACACGTGAGGGCATCCGATTGATGAATGTGGCGGTGAGGACCCCTCACCCCAGAATTTTTAGGCACATTGGATTGGAAGAGTAGTGAACGAGCGAAACCTCAAGGATATGGCGATTCTTGCGTTCGGCCACACCATTTTGTTGAGGTGTGTCTCTACGCATGAGCTTATGTGAACAATGCCCAAAGTTTGGAGATAAGGGGCTTTGAGTTAAAGAAGTCCTGCATTATCGGTTTTGAGCACTTGGTGGCCTGAAATTGGGTGCGGATCATGGCATGAAAGTGTTTGAAGATTTGGCTAGTTTCGGTTTTGTCTTTCATGAGAAATGTCCATGTGGTCATCAACTAGTAATAGAAACCATCTAGCCCCGACACATTAGAATTTTGGACCCCATATGTCACCATGGATAAGTGAAAAGGATGAGTTTGTGTAAGGTCGTGGGATATATGTACTTCTAGTGTGCTTTGATAATTGACAAACATCACATTGAAATAACTTGGCATCTTTATTAATGAATAATGATGGAAATAGATGTTTCAAATACAAGAAATTTGGATGGCCTAGACGATAGTGCCATAACATTATGGCATCGGTCTTATTGGATTTGGTTTATTGACTCATGACTAAATGGACCAACAATTTGAGGTTTGACACTATCTTTATTGTGGCTTTGAGCGGGGACAAAAGAGGAGTCTTTGAAATACAAGGCCAATCAATCAAAAACACAAGATTTGGCATTCACAATGAATTTTATTTTGAGATTTGTTCGGGTACAAATAACACAGAGTTTAGAGGATTATGGTTCCTATCCCAAAGAACTCTTTGAACTCTTTATTTTTTTTTGGATTTTTTAAATTTGTGGTTGTTTTTCATTTGATTTTTAATTTTTTTTTTTTTTTTCCATTTTTTCCATCATGAAACCCTCTCTTTAAAATTTGGCAATGGTTTGGTTCCGGTTTGACCTGCACCTCATCAAGAGACTTATCAAGTCCCATTAGAAACTTGAAGATGCGTTTGGTCTCTACTATCCGTTTGAAGTAGATTAAATGACTTTTTATTTGAACTGGTGAAAAAGGTGGTGACTATGTTTTCCCCTTGCCTTAGATTTTACTTTTCTTTGAATATTTCTTGAAACTAATCAACCAGGACATAACTAGATTTTTTTTGCCCTCCAAGTTCTAAACTTAGGGTCACCGGAATTTGGTTGGACAGCCATACCGGTGAGATAATCATCACGGCCTAATGATAAACATCATCATGGAATGAGACCATTGGAGATAGTTGCTTTGTGGTTGATGATGGGATTGATACTGGTTTCTTTGAGAGATCAGGAGTGATAGGATTGCAGATGGAGTGGTCGGTGAGGATGAGTCCCCGGAGGTCTCGCTCGGATTCTCGCCATTTTTGACCGGATTTCCGAGAAAAAGAGGGAGGGGCTCAAGATTAGGAAATAGGTTAGGGCTGAGAATTAGGGTTTGATTTTCGATACCATGAAGGAGATTTGAATTTTCTCTTGTTTATTATGATGAAAACCGGGTATATTTATACACAGGATCTCTTTGAATTGATCCTCTAGGAACTTTACTTTTAAGGAAAGAAATATACAGATATTTCTCAAGATACTCTAGATCCACAAAAATAGAAACTACTAATTTGCCCTATATGGTCGGGTTGGTTTGAATTTCCACAACTATATATACATATATATATATATATATATATATATTTGTGAAATGGGATTTACAGTATGTTGATAACATTTTGTATTGCATCTGTTGCAATTATCAACGTTCCATCATTGATGGATGAACTGCCCTCTTCTTTAATTTGAGCAACTCAATTAATTAACCATCTTGGCTTCTCTGCATGCTTTGGGACGAGGCTTCATGCCTTCTGTGATAAATTTTAGAGTTTGTTTTGAATTGGAACTCTTATATCTCTCTTTGAATGATTTTGGAGATAATTTGATTCACTATATATACATATATATATATATATATATATATATTTTTGTGAAATGGGATTTACAGTATGTTGATAACATTTTGTATTGCATCTGTTGCAATTATCAACGTTCCATCATTGATGGATGAACTGCCCTCTTCTTTAATTTGAGCAACTCAATTAATTAACCATCTTGGCTTCTCTGCATGCTTTGGGACGAGGCTTCATGCCTTCTGTGATAATTGATTGGCCTTCAGTTATACCATACGTTGTTAAACAAACAACAATGAAGTCTTCCCCTTTATTTGGGCTTACGTCATTGGTAAAGAAGGCCGAAGCCTCTATTCTTCTCTTGTTGGGCTTGTAATCAATGTCAGAGACCCATTTAGATATAGCCTTAGGAAAATCAAGTTCGACGTTGCACTCTTCGGAAGCTGAAATCCATTACTGCTGTATGGTTCTTGTGCAGTAATTTTTGCATGGTTCTCCTTTATGAATGAGCATGAGAGTACGTAAGGGAGTGACTATTTCTTTCTTCAGGATTTGGGAGGCCTTCATTGATTACGAACTGAAAGTAGTTAAAATTGCATGCATGGCCGATTGTGCAGATAAAAGAAATATGCTTTCGTTTATTCTACTTTCATGCCACGTTTGTAGTAGGCATTATTTTTCATTTGATATTAAGGTTCTATGACATTGCAACCCATTTTGTTGTAGAGTTCTAAAACTTGCGACTCTAAATTTCTCTTTTGCAACTCCATTTTTATGAGATTCGATGAACTTGCAATCTCATGATTTTTTTTTTCTAAGAGTTCTAAAACTTGCAACTCTATATTTTTGTAGAGGTTCTAGATCTTGCAACCCCATTTTCGTATGGATTACTAACCAAATGGTGTAGAACCCATTTGTCCTTAAGACAATTCTTTTATGGGAGATCGGACTTTTGAAATAGAGATATTGTGAGAAACAAGACTTTGTAAAGAAATTTCCTACTTATCCATTTGTTGATCTAACTATTTAAAGTGTAGTCAATAGGATGAAGAGGATTTTTTATTTATTTATTTATTTTTTTAAATAAAGATTCACAAAAAACTTTTTTTTTCTTTCTTTTCTTCTCTCACTTTCTCTCACTCTCTCTCTCACGTTGATATTTTGCCTTCTCATGCACTGTCCGAATCTCCTCAAATCTGCATTTAATGGATTAGAAAAAAATAATAATAATAATAAAAATTTGCATTTGATGTTGCCTTTTATAGGCAAAAGTGGGAGGGGAAGTTATTTGATCTCATCCCACGTGTGTCTCTTGCCAGGAATTACTGATCTCACTTTTTTGTGGATTTGAAGTAGCGGGTGGTTGTTTCAAAGGATACCAATCCGCAAGTTTTGTTTTGATTGGTTTATCCTCTTAATCCTCAAATATAATTGTCCATTTTATTTTTCTTAGGATTGCCCTCCTACAATGTTTGCATCTGATTGGCTAACTTTAATAACTTCCATATAACAGATTTGTGAATTTTCTCACGTTTCATCCATCGTCATATTGACCATTTAACAAATTTTCACATGTTTTATTTGCCCATGAGCAATCCAACTTTTCTTACGTGGCCAATCTGATATATATATATACATATATTTATTATTTTTTATTTATTTTTTTTGTTTCAACACATTTTATTCCTGGTATGTACGAGTTGACATGACACATACTTTCTTTGATCATCAGGTTCTTTTGAAAAATGGTCCTTATGGGTATTATGTACAACTTGGTGAAGACAGGAAGAACTACGTGCCTAAAAGAGCTTCTCTTTCCCATGTATGTAGAGTTGAATACATGTTGATTGAAGTCTTACCTATAATTGTTGTACTTCTTGCGTGGAAGGTCTTGTCCAAAAGTTGCCTATGTATTTTACTTGATTACGGTCTTGCTTTGATCTATGTTGGTAACTTTCACTTATATATTTGGTTTGGATTTCTGATATATTGGAGCACTTAATCTTTAAATATTCCTTTCAGATAAAGAACGTAGAGTCCATTACGCTCGAAATAGCCCTCGAGTTGCTGCAATACCCTTTGACGCTGGTTTGTTTCCCTTTCTAAATATAGTTCTGTATTTTTCTTCGGTATCCTTGAAACTCATTTATTTTTCTGTTTAATCTCTCATTAGGGGACACATCCAGATGACGGGCAACCAGTGATATTAAAGTTGGCAAAGGGTGGATTTACTGTCCGACATCGTCGCAACTCCGCCACTGTACCTAAGGTATCTTTCCATTAAGCAGTCTACAAATCCACTGCGCGTGAACAATCTTCCTAGCTTTCCATAGATTTTTACCTAGTTGAATATGTTGGTGACTTGAAACATGCATGCAGACTGTGGATCCAAAGGACGTTGACCTAGCAAAAGCATTGAAGTATTTATCTGGTAAAGATGTAAGACGATCAGGTCGGCCTAAGAGACAACCGAAGGTTGAAGAAGCCATTGAGGCGGTGTAGTCGCCGTGGTGAGTTACACAGGAAAATGCAAGATCGTCTGCAAATTGTGACATTCTTTTCACTAACCAAGTTGCGGGATGAGCTTAAAAGGCAACATTGTTGGTTGGTGTTGATTTTATCCTCTCACTCCATAAATTGTGAATGGATCATACAAGTACTGGTATCTCACTTTAGCTGCTAGAAATTCTTTTGACAACAATAAGAGGTTAAGAGAAGAAAGAAAAGACCAACAATTTTGTTGTAAGTTATCGCATTATTTTTGTGTAAGTTCCATTTTTTTAAATTCGAGTTTTATGTACCTTTTCCTCAGTAAAAGGTTAATTATAGATTCATTTTTCATATTTTATAAAACTGTTGTCATTATAATTAGATTTTGTTGGATTGGTCACATCAACCTGCAATTTTGAACTTTTGAGTTGAAATTCCCACGATCTTTTATTAAATAGAGGGAAAAAAAAGGTGATAAAAGTTGCAATGATTTTGAATATAATTCCTACTTTTGAACAATTAAAATAGTTAGAGGAACGCGCATCCGATTATGGATATACTACTAGCATGCAAGATTGAAGTCCTATTGCAACTCCTAAGGAAAATATTCTCTGGTTTTCCTGAAATCTTATCCTCTGCTTCTTTCTTTTCTCTTCAGTTTTTGGTTATTTTGTAGCTTGTAATTCCCTTTATACTCAATTTTATTATTTTACAGGATACCTTATCCTCTTTCCTTTATATTTGATTCTTTAATCAATAAAAGGAGTTTTCTCATTTATAAAAAAGAGAAAAAATAACAAAAATTCCTTGTAAATATGATATTTATTTTACAAGCGTAACCATGTTTAGTTGTTTACATACTGAAAAGCTCTACTTGAAATGAACAATTCAGTGTTTCTTGCTTTTTAAGGATCTTGGCTGTTCTTCAACATCTGTCTCTAGAGAAGTAAATCTGCTAGCGCTGATATCTTAAGCGACTTTGTTGTCCGTCGCATATTCATTCTCAATTTTCTATGAAAGACGAAGAAGTTGAGCTCTTCTCGACTTTTGGTTGAAGATAGCATGAGAAAAACGTACATGTCATGAGGATCCAAAAATATTAGGAACCTCAACTACCTAACAAAACTTTCCCTCACCATGTATGGAACTTGATACGACTCTTAGATGGTTTTTTAGCCTTCTTTCGGCTCACAGGGAATAGTTGTTGATACGTTTCTTGAGCTAGCATTAGATCCTGTATATGAAGAGTGTTCCTGGAAAGAAGGAAAAAAAAATCAAAATCATGCAAAGTGATTTATAATTACTTTATGACAGAATATGATGACAGAATATGATCATACTGGGTTTGGAAAGAACATTCATAATTCATATCATACATCTTTTGAAGGAATTGGATGATCTATTATGATTTTAGGAATGACCCTATCATCATTTCAATTCCATTACTAAACTATTTAAATATTCTTAACTTTCAACTGTTACTTTCAAATTAAGGAAGACAGTACTGTTTAGACTATTTAACAGATATCATAACAGATTGGTGTATTTTCTGTCAGAGGACGTTGTGAATGAAATTAGGATGTCTTAATGTCACTTAGATTATGTATTATGAATGACTCTTTGATATCATAACCCGACGGGAGATCTCTTTAGACATCATAAATTTACCGTTGCTTTATTAAACATATGGTATAGGTATCTTGGGGATCAGTTCTGCTGATTATAAGTAACTATAAGGTTATGAGGAGCGGGTCAAACTTACTAGCTGCAGGGAGACTTGGCTATAGTTGGACATGGGGCTTCCGTCGCCGTCCAAAAACATGAGCTGCATATTGTCTTCGGCAAACGCTCTCAATCTATTGAGTTCTGGGAGGATAACCGTGGCAAGGTCTGGTCTATCTTTCCTTCTTAGCTCTGCACACTTCAAAGCCAGCTTGGCAAAGTCTAAGGCTTCTTCAATGGGCCAATCTGGCACACCTGGATCAAGCATTTGAGCCAAAGTCCCCTTCTCAAGAGCCCTCTCCACATGATAAGTCAACCCCATAGCTGACCTTGCTGTTATTAGTTGTAGAAACATGATTCCTAGGGAGTATATGTCGGACTTTACACCTAGCATGCCCGTTTGCTGATATTCGGGATCAATATAGCAGAAAGTGCCTGCTGTGGATGTCATGCGGTATTGAGTCACATTGTCAGCAATTGATGAGGGTACTAGTCTGGCCAGGCCGACATCACTAATCTTGCTAACGAAGTTGCGATCAAGGAGAATGTTTGCCGGTTTTAGGTCACGGTGCACAAGTGGCTCTGGCTTGCTTTGGTGGAGGAACAATAAGCCAGTGCCAATTTCAGCCGCAATTCTAAACCTGAGTTGCCAAGAGAGAGGAGGGGTGTTTCCTCGACGGAAAAGACGGTCTTCCAAACTCCCATTAGCCATGAACTCATAAACTAAACAGCCGTAGTCTGGGCAGGCTCCCAGGAGGAGGACCATGTTAGGGTGCCTTATGCAGCTTAGAATCTCAACCTGTAGATCAATTCAGAGTACAGCAATTTAGTAATGTATGGATATCGAAAAAGAGTGGCACGCTTCTTTTTTTTTTTTTTTTTTTGTTATGGCACAATCTAGCAGGAGGAAGTTTGAATAAATCAGGGTGGATAATTATTGCTAAAATTGGCATGGGAAAAGAAAAAGACCTCCAAATTTACTTACAGATGCTCTCTTCTGTGACTATTGTCTTTTGCGCATAGCAATCGAAGTGAATTTATCACCTAAATTGGCATTGTAAGTCTGCATGAAGTTTGCCTATTCCATTTTAAGTGTGAGGTTAAATCCCCATCAAGTGTTTGATTTTCAGGGAATTTTCAAGACCTAAAGTAGTTGGATTTAGTTCTAAAGTATATCACCCCTTTGTCAATTTAACTTCCATAGTTTATAAGGCCCTTCTCCATTTAAAACCTTTCTATATTTCGGGTTGATTGAAGATTTTCTATATGGGTTATGATATCATACCTCCTGTTGAAATTGTGACCTTCCTTGAGCTGCATCCGGACGCAGAACCTTTATCCCTACAGGTGTGTGATCTAGATAACCCTTATACACAGGTCCATAACCACCTTCTCCAATCTTCCGGGACTCTTGGAAAGATCCCGTCGCAGCCTCAATCTCATCAATTGAGTACTTCCTATACCTGATATCTTTCTTTGCCAAAGCATCAAACGCTTTTCTCCTCTCCTCTGCTTCTTTGAGCGCTTTCTTTTCTGCACTAATTCGTTTTTGTACTTCTAGGTCTGCAATCCTCTTAGCTGCCTCTGCAGCCTCAATGGCTGCTTTGGACTTGGCCCTTTCCTTTTCTACAAGCATGATTGCAGCTTCCTCGGAGTGTCGAGCCTCTTCTAATCTCCTCTCTTCTTCCTTTTTCCATTGTTGGAGTTCTACCGCCTACGTTGTGCAACCGATTTTAGAACATTATATAGAATTTTATCAGCTGATATGTTATGGTAGTGTAATTTCTTATACCTTCTTGTTTGCTGTGAGTGCTTCTTTGCATGCAGTACTATACATTTCCATTGTTTGCTTGAGTTCAAGCTTTAGCCTCCTCATTTCAGCCTCCACATCGTCCTGTAATTTCTTCTTGAAAGATTATTTCTATTTCAATAGTTTAGTTTCACGTACCAATATTGACAACCATGTATAATAACGCTTAAAGAGTAAGGTTCAGAGACAGAAACAATAACATGTTGCAGTCAAGCAAAAATGGAAAAAACAAAAATAAAAAATTGTAAGCATAAAAATTGATATAATATATATGCAAATAGTAACCATTAATGTACAATTTTCAAAGTAGTCCTTACTATTGCCTGTGACGAGCTAGACAATTTGTCACTGTCTTGAGAAAATGAAGAGAATTCCGATAGGGAGTAGTTATCCACCGACCTCCACCCAAACTGCATAGACTCAAAGCTGCCGTTAAGGTCCATGTCTGTGCCGTTTGACACCCTTGGTGTGGTCCTGCCTGAGTCTAGGTTGTCATTGAATGATTGGTACACATGATCAACGCTCGGTCTCCCGGAGCTGATGAAAGATATGTCGCTATCCGGCATAGGAAGTTCCCCATGTGATCTTCCGTTTAGACCTATTCTAGTGAATGGAGACCTGCATTCCAATATGTCAGCAATATATTCTCTCTCTCATTTTTGCTTTTGTACAGGATGCTAAAACCTTTTCATCATAACTAGAGTTCTTAAGACTACAAAAATAGAAAGTTATTTTCCTACTCCTGACGAAGATTCCACATGTAACTGACCTGATGGAATCAATGCCGTCATGTGATTTGCGCAACGGTTCTGGTGGCTTTTCGAATCCTGATAGAGGATCAACATACGAGCAATAGCTTAGCCAATGGCTAGAAAGAAAAAGCAGTATGCAAGTGGTGAAAGGAACTAACCCTTCATGGAAGCGGTAGGTGAGGGAGAAACATTCGGCTCTAGTGGCTCCGAGTTTAGGCTTGATGTCTTCTCGAACTCGAAACGTAAAGGTGAGTTGGCTGGAGCAGGACGCAAGGCAGACCGCTGTGATTGAACCTTTCCCTTAGATATTACATATACATTGCAAAAGTCTGGTGCCCCTTTTGTCACAGAGCTTGGAATGTCCGTTACCTTGAATCTTACCCGGAAGAAAAGATTTTCACAATAAGAAACAAAAAAATGTTCTGATAAACCTCTAGGCATTGTTTATTTGTGCACAAACATTACTTATCCTTGAAACTAGCCATTGACACAGAGCAATGTACAAAAATCACTTGAAAATTTTACTATATCTTACAGAATTTGTGATGTTAACAAGTCCAGTTTTTTATGCTTAATCAGTTAATTCTACAAGTGTTTTCTTGTGGATTAGGTGAGATAGAAAGAAAGGGCACTTACCTAAGGAATCCATTTCTTGCCGAGGCACCGAGAACTAAGTTCTCGATTGCTGCTTGCGAAACGTATTCCGTCAATGCTTTGGCTACATCTATGTCTTCCAACATGATGTCTTTGCATTGTATCTAATGTGCAAAAAAGCACAAAAGCCGCAGTTAAGGCATAATCAAACCATGTTAAATTTTAAATGAAAATGCGTAGGTTAGTATTACATTTACTTACATCTTTTCGTGTACAAAAACAACGGAAAGGAAGCAACAGTTTCTTGGTCTGTGCATCAGGCTCTTTGCATAGGACCAAACTCTCCTCTCCTGTAAACTCAACAAATCGGCAAGAATGAGAATAAAAAATGGTTATCATTCGCTTAAGCTTATAAAAAGTGGACTAACACTAATTCTTAACTTTCAATACTCCTAATTCACATGTTGGCCTAGATAATATCAAGAGAGATAAACTAGCAAAACACATGATGAATTAAGGAGTATTAAAAATAATTTCTTTCACGTATAGGCCTAGACATTTTTCGGGACACAAATTTGTGTCCAACATGTAATGAATTAGAAAGGTTAATGACAAGAGTTCAAATTCAAGACCACTTTCCTCTAATACCATACCAATTTTCTCTCAAAATTTAAAGTTCATAGGAGGTCACCAAGTTCTTATTTTCTAATATATGTATAATAAAAAATAAAAAAAAAAGTGAGCCAAGAAGGGGAAAAAAATATTGGAAGATAATAATTTATGACTACGTACTTGCATTGTAGTTACAAACATTAGACGCTGAGGAATGGGAGACATGTTTAATCTTAACATGGATCAGAATGACTGTTCTGCCCCTTTGGAGGAGATTGTCAATTGCCCATATCAATGCATTCTGGCTGTTCTTGTCTCTGTCTATTGCCACTGCCACTAATCCATTCCCTCCCTTCTTCTCCAATTGATTTTTTGGCAACCACATTTTTCTCTCCACTTTTTTTTTTTTTTTTTTTTTTTTAAGTTGTTTTCTGCTCAAACAAATTCAGATAAACGGAACCCAGAAGACAAATTAAGGTTCTTTTTCACTAGAAACAAAAAAAAAAAAAAAAAAAAAAAAAAAGATCCCAATTTCTTGTTTTTTTCTTTTTTTGGTTCTTGTATTTAAGTGGCAGGTTATAGAAAAATTTCCTATGTCTCTCTTTTAGGATGTCAAAGAGAGACAAGGAAAATTGGTTGGCCTATTTCTCTGGTACTTTGGACTTGAAATGTGTTTTATCTGACTTTGATTTCTTTCTAGGAGAAATGCCAGCTTAACGGTATGGCCATTAAGGCACCTGCCTAAGGTTCCCCTTGAGTCAAGGTCCCCCTATTATTAGGATCATTAACTACCTTTGCACCTCAAGATTCTTTTGTTAGAAACCATTAACTAATTACCTTTTTTTTTTTTTTTTTTTTTTTTTTTAAGGAAAATTGCATTTTATTAAAATAATGATAAACAATCATCTTAGTACAATGCTAACTCATCATAGAGATAGATGCACATTTGAGACCTGAAAGTGAAAAATCACTTCGGGACACTAATAACGAGCAAACTGAAAACTCGACTAGATAAAACTCCTCTCTTCAACCTAAGCTGTCCAACGCTGGAGGGGTAGATCGTCAAAACTCATAGAAAGGGGACATCTATACAATATAGAAAAAATTCTAGCCAGACCAAGACCAGCCTATCAACATTAAGCTTAACACCTAAATATAACAAAAAACAACGATCCAGATGTGGGTCGGATGAGGAAACCGCCAATCTTATTTCAAACACAAAAGTAACAAAAAGAAAAAAAACCTTCGACAACTGCTGGTAGAAACTTCTGGTGAAGGGCGTCTGGCCAAAGGACTATCAAAGAAGATAGCTAGCGAAGAGATCTCAGCCACAAAGCAAAAAACTCCCCTGAGAAAGGAGACCGTCCATTTGACTTTCAAGCTCCTAACTGGTTCAGATCTTTTCAAACAGAGCCACCACACCGTACACCATCAACGAGAAGCTCATGACGAGACGAGCCAAAAGACCAACTTTCACAGCTGGGAGGTCGGTGATACACCCGAAAGCAGTGTTATAGCTCCAGCTAGCCTCTGCTCTCTAAAGACCTTCTCACTCTCTCTAACTCTCTCTCTCTCTAGAAGTCGCTTCTCCCCTTGGCCATCAATGCCCTTATTTTGTTTAACTAATTACCTTTACACCTCAAAAAATACTGTACATCTAGGAAAAAAAAAATTTCTTATTTCTTTGGTCTTAGTTTAATTCTGTAAAACTCATGAAACAGGAACTAAAGATTGACAATTTAACTTTTTTTAAACGCCTCTTGCATTTCAAACATTATTATAAAGACAAATTTACTTTACGTTTCCTATAACTACTGAACATATACACTTCTTACAATCGAATAATTTCTTTTAGCTTTGGCCTTAATCAAGCTCACTCCTAAAAGTAAGTTCTTTTCAGGAGTTTAATAAAAGAAACAATAATTTATCAAATTTTAATTATACGTTATTGATTATGTTTTAATATTTTTGCTCTTTTTAATTATAATATCCTATTCTATTCATGGTTTTCATTCTCATCAACAATTCTTTTTTTTTTTTGTTAGGGTTTTTGTTATTCACATTTTTAGTATACATATTGAAAAAAACTAATTGAATCACTCAAAAGAGATGTTTAAAAATTATAAAAAAAATATACAATTACAACAATAACTAATTGGGGTATTATTATAAAAAAAGATACAATTACAACAGTAACTAATTGGGGTGTTTAGCGCACCTACACTCAAACTTTTCAACCTTTGGCAACTAGCCCATAAACTTTTAATTTTTAGTTGCTTTCCTTCTTTAAACTTGTTAAATTGGTACAATGTGATCCTTTGTCATGATGATTGTATAAAATTAGTAATGGAAAAAAACGTTCTACTAAAAACTTTAAAATCATACTTCAAATTCTATCATAAGTTTCACAATTCGTAGCAAAACTTTTAAAATAGGTCATAATGCAACAATTTAACAAGTTTCAGAGTTGAATTGTCAAAATCATAGGTTTAGAGGGTAGGTTGTTCAAATCCAAAAAGTTTAAGGGCACAAATATTAAAAATCTTAACTAATCAAGTCCCACATCGTGTAAAGAAAACATGATTAAAATTTGCTTCTTGTATTTAAGAGGCTTGTGAAAAAAGAGAAAAGTGCATGGTTTGAGATGATTTTTTAGAAACTAATTAAGTCTTATTATTTATGTCATTTTAAATAATTAGATACCATTATGATTTTTTATTTTCATTTATCTTATTAATTGAATGACATTTATTTATTTTTAAGTAAAGTTGCATAAATAGTATTTCATATGAGCTTAAAATGACTCAAATTCTCAACTTATAATTAGAACAGAAAGACTTACAACTAACTAGACTGTTTTCACTCGTCAACTTATATCTATCATTAGTTGGTATTCAAGTTTCAAGACCTCCAAAAATAGAAATATAGCTCACTATTTTCTTATGTTCTCATGATATGCAACTATACAAAACAACATCGAAGAATGTAAATATTACATAAATGGAGTTGTCAACATTTCAATGTCCTTTTTTTTTTGGTAGAAATCAAGTTATTCATTAAAGCCACGTGAGATCAGTGTTTTAAGCCAAATTTGTCAGTGATAACTATTTCTTGGTGTACTTTAATTTTCTAATTGATAATATTATATTCAAATTTAAATGTATCTTCAAAATAGTTAATGAATCAAAAAAAAATTTGTAAATAACTATATACAACACTATTTAATACAAGCACTTCGTGATAATTGTTCGAGAAAAAGTGGGAGAAGACTTAGAAAATAATATAATGTTGATAGATTCAAGGAATATTTACAAATATGACATTTTCAAAATATATTTTTAGCAGATGTTTCTTAATTTTTTGAATTTAAAAAATTATGTAATAGAAAATGACTAGAGATTAATTAAGGATAAATGAAATGTCGGTAAAAAGGGGCAAAAAAAAAAAAAAAAAAAAAACGCGCGCGCACACATTTAACTAGGAGCATCTACTTAAAGTAGCACTTTATAAAGGGCTCAACCCCGCAAAAAACACTTGACAGAATTTAGTGAACAATGCTACAATATATGCAAATTATACTTATCAAGTCTTTATTCCTTATAATATCAAACACAATTACATTATAAATCACCAATTTTGTTCATCAAATTATATAATTAAACCATCCCAAAACTAGTACAATTTAAGATGCCTTCTCCACACAAGTTGGATGAAGATCATAGTCACACACATCACAAGAGAATGCCCAAAATCTCCCCTGCTCTTTACAGCAGTCACACACATATGCTTTGGCCATGTCCAATTTAAGTACATGCTCATGCTTTACATCCTTCACTTGGGCAGGCAAAGCCTCTCCTTCCTTTCTCAAAGCAGCCTCCAATTCTCTTATCCTCGACTCTGTGAAGGGAAATGCCTTGGCGCCATATAATGACACCATGGCCTTTCCATTTGTGGTCACGGATTTCCCATCCTCTCCAATCAGGACTAGAGCCGGGATCTCTTTTATGTCGAAGATTCTGCAGAGGTCTTGCCGGGTTTTGTCCTCGTAGGGAATGGCATGCCATGGCATGTTGCTTATGTTCAGCTCAAACTCTTTGACATCTCTGTCTGTTGATACTAGAATGATTTCCAATGAGCATTGCTCATTGGTGTTCATGAGTGTGTTATATGCTTCCGCAAGTTTTGTGGTGAAAGCTTGGCATGGAGGGCTCCAGTGGGCCCCGAAGTATAGGCCGATCGTCTTTCCAACAAGTTTGGAGACTGATGTCTGCAAATGGGCATAAGAAATAACAAGTAATTAATAATGCTATTAAGTACCAACTCTCATATTCTAAATACTAAATGTCAATTAGTGTAGACGTTGAAAATGTGTCTAGTGTAAGTTTCAAGTGACCGAGAAGTTGTTAGTAAAGAAAATTTGGTTTCTTTTTTTTTTTTTTTTTTTTTGGTTTTTTTTTTAAGTAAAGAAAATTTGGTGACCCTAGTGGTAGGAAGCATTAAACTACCTGTCTAGCATCTCTAGAAATGACATAGTTACGTCCTTCATGTGCCAAAAGTTCTTCCAATTTCCCTCCTTCACGCTTTGCCTTGTCAAAAGCCTTTAGCTGTTCTCTTCTCTCCCTAGTGAATGGATATGCTTCAGCACCATACTCTTCAATTAACCCGATCAAGTCTTCTTCGATGGAAATTCCATCTGAACTTAATGGAATGAGAGTCGGGATGCGATCAACGCAGTACGTGTCGCTTAATTGCCTGTGTAGATTTGCATCAAAGGGGACAGCCAGCCATGGCATGCGCTTAAAATGTTCCTTGAATTTGTAGTCATCATGGTCAAAGGAGACAAAGATAATCTCTAGCTCTTCTCCTTTAAGTTTAAGAGAATTATAGAGCTTCACTAGTTGCGGGGTGAAAGCTTTGCAAGGCCTGCACCAATTTGCAGAGAAGAAGAGGCAAATAGTCTTTCCATGACAGGATGACAATGGTACCTGCTCTTAAAAACAAAACAAAAAAAAATCCAATGTTAAAGTCATAATATATACACACGCACACTCTAAGAAAAACTCCTCTACAATGTTAAATTACCAATTCCCAAAAGATTAAGCTATAAATAGATGAAATAATAGTTTTACAATCTAATGTGTAGGCTGGACCATGGACAATAGTGTGGTTAAATATTAATTAGACGACTCGACGCTTGAATATTCAATTATAGGGTTGAAACATTGAAACACATAATGACAATATTAGAGAGTGTAATTACTAGAGTTTTAACTCGAGACCTCTTTCTATGACACCGTGTTAGATAATCACTCCGATAATAGTCTTAAATACACACACACACACATATATATATATATATATATATATGAAATTTTAAGGCACACTTCTAATCATCATGCAACCAAAGAGAAAGTGGATATATGGACAACTCATAAAATCAATCTGCAGAAAGCCCAAATATTGGAAATCTCTCAAGCATTTAGTAAGCCCTTATTCATATAAGGGTGAAGAAGAACTATAGGTACTACCTGGGGTTTGATATTAGAATGAAAAGCCAAATAAGCAGTGAAGGTTTTGTAAAAGAGTGTTACCTTTCCTTCACCAGATAGGAGGAACTCAACCCCTACAAATGATAAGAAGGTAACAAGATCGCTTACATCTGTCGATTTGGTTCGGTTTTCTGTTGCTTCCATTGCAGCTACGAGCAGAGAAAACGGTCTGAAGCTTGGCCTTATCTATTTCCCCAGAAAACTTGATGGCCAATAAAAAGAAAAGATAAAGCAAAAGAAGAGTGGCATTTACAAAAGTGCAAAATGGAATTTGCAAATCAATCATTCTTCAAGATGCTATTCAGATTGTGCAGGCCTATTTGTTTACAAATGTTAGGAAATTAGTGATGCCTCGTATTCTTCGAGGGAATTTAGAACCTTTAGTTGATCAACTTGTGATGGGCTTATTATATTCTTTCAAAAATACTCCATTAGGGAGTTATACAATGATTCATTGAATTAAACCCACCATATGTATCTCTTGCTATTATAACTTTGGCTTAGGAATTAGATATGTAGTTAAGAGTATGGTACATAATTGTTTCCCATTTAAATTAAGAAAGAGAGACAAATACGTTTTGCAGGTTCACCTCTTTTACTACCCTTTTGGTTATATCAGATAGAATGGTATTTTTTTTTTCTTTTGGTTTGACCTTTTAGGAAATATACCTTATAATCTAAGTATATATTCTTCTCTTTCTGAAAGATATGCTTTTCACACGCCTCATAAGTTACAACCGTTGGATTTAGGAACTTCTAGAGCGGTTCTTTTTGCTATTATTAGTGGTCCTGCCTATTGGTCGAAATCTATTAGAAAACTCTTGGATTTTTTTTTTCTTCGGATAAGGTTGAACTTAATCACAAACTCTAGAAAAACGCTATCGAAGTTGAAGGGCACAAATCTCAAGTGGGAAACCCGTTTTCACTAACTCCCTTAAAAATCCTATGAATATTCTCTTTGTGAGCACCTTTTTTTTTTTTTTTTAGGATAGACTTTGTGAACATTTTTAGGCCATGTACAAATAAGAACCTCATGGATGCCAGTGTTACACCATCCACAGAACAACATGCAGCCCATGAGGCAAGCAACAAAATTTCAAGTGGATTTGGATCACTTTCCTCAGAGTTCTTGACTTTCTGGATAAGGAAGAAGAATACCAAAAAAAAAAAAAAAAAAAAAAAAAAAAAGGTATTGCAAAAGGAGAAGTATCTTACACTTTATTGTCGTCTTAAGATGGATAGATAAAGAGAATTTGTATATTCCTCTCTGCCCATGTAAGAGAATTGTCACCAGAGGCTACTTGAGCTTGTGGCTTCAAATAAGGCCTCGTAAGAGATCATGATTTTTCCAAGGAAAAGGGATTAAAAAACCGCTTTGAGAAGCAAAAAAGAAAACGTAGATATCTAAGAATCTGCTTAGGAGAACAAAATATCATATACATATATATATATAATATGTTATAAAGTATGCACATGTGGGATGGTTTGTCATGTTTATTAGTGATGTTACCTCTCGGCCCTCGCAAAGGTATATCCAATTACTGCAGAATTAGATGCTCTGTCTTAACTCCCAATGAGAGTCCAACTTACGACACGCATAAAAAATGGGACGTCTGCTTCATTTTTAAATAGAAGACATTCATAAACATTTAATTGTTTTATTTTATCATAAATTATGGTTTTTATAAAACGTGTTAAGGTTGCAATCTGTCAACTCCTACCTAGAAACAGCATCCCAATTTCGACTTCCGAGAAAATCTGTTTTTTTTTTTTTTTTTTTTTTTTTTTTTTTTTTAAATCTGAATCCAACCAGACTTTTTTTTTTTGGTTATCATAACATTAAAATAGGTCAGAGTCCTAATAAACAAATTAAAAATAAAAAAGAAGAAAATATCTTAGTTTATAGCAAAAAGAAAATGAGATTGAACAAATAACTGATAGTAGTACTCAACATATGTTCAATTCCGACGAGAAAAAAGAAAACGCACACATACACACACATGTTCAATAATTCTACAAGCTAATCTTCATAATAAATTAGTTTGCGCAATTGGGTCTGACAAAGATGTAATAAACTTTTACAAGGCAACACAATTCACGTTGATCATGGGATGATGAGAACAACGTGAGAACTGACGAGAATGACAACATGGCCACTCATTACAAGATACAATTCAAGTCTGCATCGTTCACTAATTATAAAAAATGGTCTCTTTTTTTTTTTTTTTTTTTTTTTCTAGAGAATAAGACTCACAAACTCCGTTCTTTATTTCTTCCTTCTTGAAGCTCTAGTAAACATGTCCTTAATGTTATGTGATTCTGTATCCACTTTTGCTTTCTTAATTTGCCTTCCAGCTTTTGTAGTCTTATCGCCACCCTTTTTCTTATCCTAACAAATTATAAACAAAACCAGTTAGAATAGCTAGTAAAGATTATAGGAACCGCATAGATGGTTCCAAAACAGAGTAGAATCCTCTTCCTCAACTGAATCTCCCCCTTTCTACTTTGCATCTGAAACTTGGTCTAGACATCAATTTTCCGACATGTTATCTGATTTCTGAAATCATCAGTTTCTACTAGACTGAGTGTTTAACTCCTAATATACTGGAAATTTTTAGGAAAATTCAACTATCACATGTCACTAAACTTATCAATGCAAATCAGGATAAAAGAGATCAAACAGGGGAGAGGAAAAAAAAGGGTGCATGTGAACGACAAAAAACATTTGAGCCAACTATCCGCCAAACTTTTTTACGCACTTTACCACCTCAACTTACAAAACCGTTGCAATGTGCCCCATTTATCCAGAAATGCTCACATCCGACAAAAAATCCCAAAATCTCAATTCAAGTCTCCAAATAAACCCTTGAATCCAATTCCAATATGGTAAAATGAGGAACATTACAATAATATGGCAAGCTGTGGGGCTAAAGTGCAAAAATTAAAAGTTTAGGGGGCAACTTGTCAAAACTCGAAGAGTTCATTTAGTTTGTTTCTTCTCTTTGCTCTGCCTCTTTTGTTTTTTGATGTATTTTGTTTCTGTTTTGAGGATTCCTCATCCTCTTTCCTTCAGGCTTGTTCTTTATCAACGAAAGGAAGTTTCTTAATTAAAAAACAAATAAAAGTGCCCAAAGATTATTTATTTATTTATTTGCATGTTGCAAAACCAGATTTTCTTTTACTCTGGGAATATAAAAGAATTACATTGACCTTGCATCCAGGACTTTATACCTGTGAGGCAGTAAAACCTTGGTTACTTTCTGCGGCATTTGGTACAAGTTCAATTTCTGATGCTTTCCTAGTCACCTCCAATAAGTTTAACCTGCAAACATGTTCATAAGCTAGACTTGATTAACACATTAAAAGAAGGAAAACAAAGGTTATCTCACCGCATAACTACTAAAATTCTTAAGAGTTGTCTTGAATAGGATGATTTTAGCACTATACCTCAGATGGATACAGAGTTGCTTCAACCAAGGATCATCCTTTAAATACTCACTCACTATAGAAACTGCATCAGATACTGCACCGGTAATAGCACTGAATCAATTTACAGAAACTGAAATTCATGCCAAACTGGAACCATGAACGTTTCCTTGCAAGATAGATTTCAGCATAGCAGATAACAGGAAGCACAAAGGTTTTGCCACAAGTCCTATTTACATCTATTACTATATGTTGCCTTAAATGTTGACTTGTCTGTTTATTGCAACAGGAATTTAAGAATAAATGCCACTAAAATTTAGAATGAGAGAATTCAATAACTGAAAATATTGTTACTTGTTTATAACTTAAGTTATACATGTATCTTTCTCATCTTGTGCGGCATAGTTTTTGTCCAAAGTTAGTAATGTCTGTTTTAGCCGACACACCTGCAATCACAGAACAAAAAAATGAAATGAATCAGCTAAATAGTCAAATTACTTTCCTTTTAAATTCACATACAAAGTAAAGATCTTAGATGACCTCTAGTTAAGACGAATACTACACGTCCTAAACAGGAAAAGGAATAAGAAGCAGAAGGAGCTATCACATGAAACAACAAATTTTCCCCCACTTGAAATAAGTTGCTATTGCCATGTACCAGATTTCTTTGAGGTAGGAACAAATAGATATGATCAACTTTCCACCAAAAAAAAAGAGAGAGAGAAGATATGATCACTGAAATAATCAAAATTGAAAGAGCCCATGGCATATTTGCAAGGCATCTTGTGTGGTCACATGGCATGCTCACGTGCCCCAAAATCCACATTTATGTCTCCAATCATAATACTGCATATTATAAACAAGCTTTAAGAATGAAGGACCAGCTCTTACAGTATATTTGTATTATATCTCACGGCAATGCCAATGAGATGTCATATGAAAATTCCTGAGCAGAGATGTCAAAAATAATGGCTTTCCAAAAATAAACAAATTGCTTAACATCAAGAGTAAGTTTAAGCAAAATACCTTGTGATACAACCAACCCAAAACCTTGGAATCGTCAAGCCTAAAAAATTTTGAGGATCCAATTTCTGCAGAGTGAAAGAAAACATAATCACTTCAAAATACTACTCACCTGATAAATACTGATATAAAGTTTCATAAATACATTATAGAAAATCCAAATGATAACAGTATAGCCTATAAAACCTCCAAAGGGTAAAGGATGAAAAATTTTACCACTAGGGAGAAGCTATTTATTCACTTTCCAAAAATACATATCATAGAACAGTATGTGAAAATCAAGAGAAAAAGTACATTGGAATTCCCTGATGGCTCATTACTGATAGAAGTTGACATTCGTTACATCAAAATTAAACCTAATCACAATGTACCAGATTTTCACTGATTAGTTTTAGCAAGGTGCCATGTGATGTTGAATTAATTGAATAAGAAGAAAATGGGCAATGGATGACCTTTGACTTCACAGACTAGTTGCATGGAATTCTCTGCAACGGACAATAAATGTTGATATCCAGGATAGTCATCAATTAACATTATTTCATCCAATTGCCTAAACTTTCCAAGATCATCTCCTTTCTGCATCATTTCATAAGAAACATGGTTATCAGTAAGCCTCAAAAAGAAAACACACACAAACTATAACTATGCACATAGACATTCATACATAACTATTAACTACGCAATGCACACACATACATAAGTGACTGTTAGTCCTAGTCACTAAGCTAATATTGGAATGGTTACACTGAAATAGCAAAGGCCAAAGAGGTACAATGTTGCCGAGAAAGATTATGCACTTTGAATGACAGATTTACCTTCATTCTAGCTTCATCAAATATGGGCAACAAAATGAAAACGGGATCAACTGGGGTGGCAGTATATAGGCGGCCATCTGCATCAAAGAACAGCTTGACAATAGTAAGTGAACATGTAAATTTTCACTTACGTGCAAACATACAAGCACACAAATATGTTGCATACATGCATCATAAGATTCACCATCAAGGTGAATAACACAATCATAATCATCGGACATACAATACGCATCATCCTGTATCTCTGACCCTATCCTCACTTAAGACTTAACACTTATAAGAAACCCTGATATGCTAAAAAAATTTTACCTTGAACCTCTAGCAGGTAACATTGTCATAGACTCATAGGTCCGAAAGGAGATAAAGCAAACCAGAACTTATGTTTACATAGGCACACATGTGTATACTAACACATCCATTAGTCGAAAACAAGATGCACATAACAATAAAGGACATTTGCCAAAAGAATCTTTTATTATAATTGATGAAGCACAACTGTAAAAACAACAAGTCAAAAACAAGAACAAAGATAGTGAGACAGTGTGTACATATTTTTTTTTATTACGGTGTGGGGCCTATAGCTCCCACTTTATTCGAAATGAAACCACTAGGGTTTGAATGAACACACGCACACTCACACACCCAACCACTTGAGTAGTGTATATCACATAGACACATAGAACCGTGCAAAATGCAAAGGGGCTCTAAGTATTATAAGTTTATTACCCAATATTATACTTTCCACAGGCCATAAAAATCTGAATATCTATCTACCTTCAGTAACATAATCCCCCAGAAACCAAGAGGTGTATGGTTGCTTAAACCAATGAATCTCTTGAAGCACGTCATTGGACATCAGATAGCATCTTGCATTTCCTGCAAAATAATTAGATTAGTCAAAATTTTCAAAGTTACAACATCCACATGATCAGCCGAAACCATAACATCTTTGACTTATAAATTATGTATTATAACTCCCGGAGCTAAAATGTTTCAAAATTCTAATAAGTTATTTGAACAAGAATAAATAAATAAATTCAAAAGGGAAACTGTGAAAATATGAGTATTATAAAAAAAACAACTATAAATTTGAAGTAAAAATAAAAAAATAAAAAATAAAAAATAAAACCTTCTTGTAGATTTACCAGATTTGGGATGGCGAAGTGATAGCAACCGTCCAACCCCATTTCCAAGCACGCTATCATCTGTAATTAAAAGAACAAACTTTTCGTTTCAGGAAACATATAAAATATAGACACACATAGATGTATATACATGAAATGAGAAACAAAATGAGGTTGAAACAGAGGGGCATGATAAAGAAAGGCTCACCCGCCGCAATGAGAAGACGAATTTCATCGGAACCTTCAGGTATGGCCATTAAAATTGAAACCTAATTTAGCCCTAACGCATTAAAAAAAAAAAAAAAAAAAAAAATCGTTTCTTTTCTTTATTTCCTGTGCCGAGCGAGGCAAGCTAGGTATCCGATTAACGCCCAAAGCACGGCATTACATGGAATTTCTGTGTCCCCCAAAACCAAATTTCTTCTTCTTCTTCTTCTTCTTCTTCTTCTTCTCCTCCTCCTTCTGAATTTCTGAGCAGTTTTTCCTTCGCTGATATGTTCGTGTAGTCTATCTGATACTTAAAAGAGGAGCCTCGCTTTTGGGGGCACTTTTGGTGCCAATTTGGATATTTACGCGCCCTTTCCGCCCCGGTTTGGTGTGAACTTGGTGTTTGAGTCGCCTTTTCTTTTATTTTCTTTTTGGGTTAATTTCACTTTTGACCCGCAAAAAATATTAATTATCGCACTTTGCCCCTCTAAACTCTGAACCGACCCACTAGCCGAGCTTAACAAGTGTTATATTAATAGTACCTCCATGATATAAACCGTAAAAATGGATAGATTTAGATAACGTTTAGTTTATGTATTTAGAATTATGATTTAAAATTATTTTTATTTTATGTGTATTTTTTGTGAGAAAATATACTATAAAGAACTATAAATTACGATTCAGAATTAGAGACGGATATAAGAAATAAACGTCTACTTAGCATTTGAAGCGCACGTGATGTGTGGGGGTGGAGTTAAAAACGTTGTTGGCTACGATCTTTCTCCAAATTCACTGAAAAGATGAGATTTGAGAATTTTACCTCAGTATCAGTTAAATTTGTGCAAAGGGCATAATCAACAACGTTTTTAATTCCACTGAACACATCATGTGTGTCTGTTAAAATGCGTCCATTTTTTAACATTTTTGTCACGGAGACATCGTCAGCGTAACATTAATTGTTAAGTTGCATGTTCTTTTACACATAAAACTCAAAAAAAGACAACTCAAGTTTCACCTTTATTTAAGTTCACGTTATTTTAAGTTTTAACTTCACTCAATTTTACTCAGCTTTATTCATGTTTCAATTTCAACTCAAGTTATAACTTAAATTCAACTCAAAAACTACACTCAAGTTACACTCTAAAAGAACAACCCTCATGTCAATAGAAAATTTAAGAAGTGATTTGGGACGACTAATATTTTTTGAGGGCCAAGAGTTGTGCACCTCTGCAACTTTAGGAATGTGATGATACATAGCTATGCAA